>CM077150.1:167983296-168594124 GCA_039583875.1 Platanthera guangdongensis | reverse complement strand
CTCCGTTAGAATCTTACGGAGCGCCTCAATCTCCGTGAGGGGACGACCCTCACCCCGGTCATCATCCTATTAGACGACGATGGAGGATATTCCGTACCGAGCCTAGTACGCATGCAAAAGGAAGACAACAGATTTCAGACAGAACGAAGAAGGAATTAATCCCGCTTAATGACTATAGGAAATAAATTTTTTTTTTGATTTTCTTGCAGGAAATAAAAAGAGGATTATTAAAAAATTTTATTTTGATTTTTTTGCTGAAAAATAAGAAACTACACCGCTATTGGCAGACCAAGATATTTTTTTTTGAGATTTTTTTTTTGTGACAACTAACGCGCAAACACCAGTGCAGGTTAACGTGCTAAAAGAGGGGAGGTGCCAATTAAAAAATTGACAAGAACCTCGCTTTGATACCAAAATTTGATGTAGGCCACTACCGCGGACGCTAGACGGGTAAGGGGAAGAAACGAACGCCACGCTCAACCCACAATCTCTCACGCACTAGATTTAATCGCAGCGCACTCGCAAGCGTATTATCACAGTTCACCAACGTACGGTAAGCCACTCCGCGGGAAGGTCGAGCGAACGGCGATAGGCGACGTTCTCCCAAGCTAAAAGGACCAATATTGGGTCCGACCGAGCGAAGGTTGTACCAAAAGAGATCTACCCAAAATGCGATCGAAAAATGGTAGATCTCTCCCAACAAAAAAACGGGGTTCGCCAAACCCTTGTTCGGAAATAACGCGGTTAAGCTCTATGCAAAAATCCAAAGAAAAACCCACGAAGAATCTAACGATTCAAATCTAACGCAAAAATTTTTCCGTCCACTAGAATATCAAGAGGGAATCACACGTGAGTGGAGAGGATCGTTACCCAAGTCGGAATAGATGATTCCGACTACCCTTGAAGGGTCGCTCTTCCACGGTTCCGCCGGAGTCGCGCCGGATGGAGAGATAGATCGTCCGCCTTGGCCGCTTCACACCAAAGTCCAGATTTCTCGCCGTAGAAGGAGACCTTTCCGGACAAAGCTTCACGAGGAGATGGGTGGCCGGTCGGTTTTGGAGAAGGTGGAGGCCGGGTTGTGGGTGGTGAGAGGAGGTGGGGCTTGGAAGATGGAGATGTGTGGGCTGGCTGGCCGAAACTTTTAGAGGAGAGTGAGAGATGAGGGTGGCAGCTTGTTGAAGAGAGGGGAAGGGAAGTGCTGGCCGAACTTTTAGAGAGAAAGAGAGGGGGAGTGAGGGTGGCGGCTAGGATATGTAGAGAGAGAGGGAGAGAATGTTTAGAGGGGAAAAGACTAGGTTTTTTTCTTTCTCATTCAACTTAACTTAAACCAAACATACATGCCTATATATAGGCTTAAAAATAAGTCTAGGCTATATGCAGCCCAAAATAAAAATAAAAAACACACACCACATGGCTACATGCAGCCCACAATACAATATCCCAAATAGCATAAAGAAAAATAAGATAAATCCAAAGATAAATTTAATTATATATTTGTCTTGCGCCGAGGGCGGAATTGTAGCGCCGCTCCATACGAAACACCCTCGGCGACGCGAGGCGAGCTTTGTTGGAGACGAAGGAGGGTCTTCCGTTAGAGTGCCGGCATCAACCACTTGGGGTCCGGCGTCAACTTGGGGGTCCTCATCAATTTGGCGCCGTCGTCAACTTGTGGGGGTGGGGGCCGTCGACGCCACCACTTTCATCCCAGGACCTCTTTTGGCCATGTTTTTACCGTTGTGCCCCCAGGGGTGGAATTACCTCTTTCCCCCGGTGTGGATGTTTCTTTGGCCCAGGACCTATTTGTCTTAGGGGTATTTCTAACCCTTTGGTACCTAGATTTGGAAAATTATAAATACCCCCTTGGGTATCTTTGGTGGAGGGAATTTTTATTTCCCCCCCCCCCCTAGGCTCCTTCTTGGTAGAGTTTGAGAGCTCTCCTAGGTGCCTAGCTCAGCCATTGGTGAGGGAGGGGTAAGGGTGCAAGCGGTTTGGTTTGGGTCGGTTTGGACCCAAACCGAAACCGAACCGATGTTTATCGGTTCGGTTCGGTTCGGTTTTTTGGTCGGTTTACTCAGTTCGGTTTTCGGTTTTTCAGTTATACTATTTTAAATAATTCTGTACTTAAATATTTAAATAAAATTTTAAAAATGGTATGATAAGTAAAAAATAAATATCATCAAGCTTTATTTACATAAGATATATTACAGCTAATAACTCATGTTACATTAAAAAAATTATGATTGAATATTTTTATTGGGAAATCGAGTAATAAATATAAAAAGATATAAATAAAATCACTTAAACAAAATGTTTAATTCTTCTGGATGCATAAAATATGCAATTACAAAATTTATTTTTGTTCAAATGATATAAAAATTATTAAGTTGATATAATTTGTGTACATTATGTAGTTAATAAAAATAGTTCAAAGATCATTATTGGTAATATTTTTACATGTATTACTAGTCGGCGCGGTTCGGTTTTTCAAAGAGGAAAACCAAAACCGAACCGAGTCATTCGCTTCGGTGTAAAATCGGTTCGGTTTGAACGGTTCGGGGCGGTTTGGTCGGTTTTCGGTTTTTCATGCACACCCCTAGGGAGGGGAAATGCTCTCGTGACCTTCCGGGTGTGTGGTGGGACCTCCACGCTAGAGCCGAGGGTATGTTCCTAGTTTACTGAGCCTTTGGTCTGTGACATTCGCCTGAGTGCAGTAAGTGTGAGGTCACCGCTTTTTAGGGACCCTGAACTGCATAGAGACTGATTTCTCGGTTTCAATAGTGGCCACTGTTGGGTACATCAGAATATATGTACCAGATTTGAAGAAGCCTCACCCTACTCAATGATATACATCAAGGTGTATTTGATGTGCTTTGAGTTTATATGTGTAGGTTAAGTAATTGCAGGAAATGCAGAAAAGTTTCTAAGTCCATGTGTAGACACCTAAAGGTGAAGTGTCGACACTTATGAAGGCTTGTGTCGACACCTAGAGAAGCTGTGTCGACACTTGGAGTAATTGTGTCGACACCAGGAAAGGCAGAGTCGACACTAGAAGAAAAGTGTTGACACATACAGGCAGTGTCGACACACTGAAGAATTGTCAACATAATTTGTGTCGACACTTAGAGGCAGTGTCGACACTCAGAGAAGCTTTGTCGACATCAAATATGTTGACACCAGGAGGTTGTGTCGACACTCAGCAAGCTTCAACAAAGTTAAAGTACTTGTGTCGACACAAAGGAGATGTGTCGACACTCATTAAGTTTCACACACAGAAGGCATGTGTCGACACAAAAGAGATGTGTCGACACTCAGCAAGTATCAACAACAAAAGAAGATGTGTCGACACAAGGGAGATGTGTCGACACACAGCAGAATTCAGCTAAGTGTTAAAGAAGAAGTACTTGTGTCGACACACTCAATCAGTGTCGACACATTCTACAGAAGTCTTGTGTCGACACACAGAATCAGGTCGACACTTTCTTGAAGAAGCAGTGTCGAGAAGCTGTTACAACAACACAAGGAGTTGTGTCGACACCATCAAGGCTAGTGTCGACACTTAGTTCACTTGTGTCGACACTTAGTCTATTTGTGTCGACACATAATGACTATCTGTCTCGACACTTTCAGACAGTGATAGTGATTTCAAGAATGACTGGATGACCTGACAGCTGTCATTTACATTTCACCGATCAACTGCAACTGCCAGAGCTGTCAGGAGGTTGTTAGAAACCGGATCAGCCGGTCATCATGGAGAAAGTTATATAAAGGCTTTTTCTTTCAATAGGGAGTGACAATCAATCAACAGATTATTCATTGAAGATCAATAACAGATTGAAGATCTACACAGAGATCTAATAATACAAAAGAAGAAGACCTTCGACATAAGATCTAAAAAGTTGGAGAGAGAGAGCTCCTTCTAAGAAGAACAGCTGCTGAACCAGGCTGCTAAGTATGATTCAGATTGAGATCTGAATCTCAAGACAGAAGTTGATTGAAGATCATCTTCACAAGAGATTCAACCCTACTGAGTTCTAATTCAAGAAGCTTTGAAGAAAGCTAAGGGAGGTTGATCTCTGCCAAGTTCTTCCAAGAACTCATCAAGAAGCCAGTCAACTCATCTCTCTATGTCAGGGTTGTGATTAATTACTTTGTATAATCAAATTCCTGTAGGATCTTGTATAGATCTGAGCTGTAAGCCTATTTTATAAAGGCTGAGTGTAGGAGACTGTGTGCTCTGAGTGTAGGTCTTGTTGAAGACTGAGGTAGGGCTTTGTGCCTGAGTTGTAGGAGACTTTGTTCTCTGAGTGTAGGTCTTGTTGAAGACTGAGTGGTAGGGCTTTTTGCCTGAGTTGTAGGAGTGGGGAAACTCTGAGTTGTAGGAACCTGTTTGCGGTTCTGAGCTGTAAGATCTGAGGATCTGAGGTAAGTGCTGAAGTTAGGCCGAATCTAGTACACTACTAGATAAGCGAAGGGGGAAAGTGGATGTACCCAGACCTTGGGGAACCACTATAAATACTCTGTGTATGTTTGTTTCTGTAGTTGTTGTGTTGTGATAGTTGTAGAATTGCATTTGCTGTACAGAGTTTCTGCCTTAAAATTAAAAAGGAAAAGTACACCTATTCACCCCCCCCCCTCTAGGTGGTTAGGTACTATTTCTTTCAAGTGGTATCAGAGGGAGGTTACTCAAAAAGGGACTTAACAGTCTGAGTAAGATCCTATAGGCAGATTCAGAACAAAGAAGAATCAAGAAAATGGGTTCTAGTGAGAATCACAAAGAGCTGGGGTCCATGAAATTGCCAATATGTAGAAAATAGATATTTGGCATATGGAAAGAGAGGGTTGGACTCTTTATGGAAGCTTCTGACCCAAGGATATATATTACAGTTAAAGAAGGATAATATGTGCCAATGAAGGTATCCATTCTGGATGCAAATCAGAAAACTCCCAAGGACTTTTCTGAAATGACTAAAGATGAAATCATTCTGGCCACTATGGATAAGAGAGCCCAGAATATAATTGTTAGTGTCATTGATGATGCAACATTTCAGAACTTAATTCATTGTAAAACCTCTAAAGAAATGTGGGACACATTAATAGTTTATATGGAGGGATCAGAAGAAGTAAGATAAGACAGGAAGTCATTGTTAAATCAGGAATATGAAAGCTTAAGACAAGGAAAGTTTGATAGCATTACAGAATGTTACAAGAAGTTCTATAGGATTGTTAATGATTTGATGTCCTATGGAAGAGAATTCAGCAACTATGAGCTGAATGACAAGTTCTTAAGATCCCTGATTAAGGACTGGGACACCAAGATTTATGTCATTAGGGAAGTGGCTAAACTAGCTGATATACCTCCTCCAACTTTGTTTGGAAAACTGTTATCTTATGAGATGCAGTTAATGGCTAGAAAGGAGGAAGAAAAGACTACTAGAGTGTAGCACAAGGAAAGATCCGTGTCCTTCAAAACTGAAGCCACTAAGAAGTATAGAAGCAAGTCTCCATCTCCACCTCAAATAATTGCTGAGGCTGTAACAGATAATTCAGATAGCAGTGAAAGTGATGAAGACTTTGCTGCTTTTACTAGGCATTTTCAAAAGTTTCTGAAGAAGAAGCAGTGGAGGTCTAAGCCTTCCACTTCTCAGCCAAAAGATGACTACTATCAGAAAATAAAGTCATCAAGGAATGACAGAAGAAGGTCCAAGCCAAGCAAAGCTACATCCTCAAAGATTGTGTGCTATTGCTGCAATAGACATGGACAGGTAGTGGCTGACTGTCCTAAAAAGAGGAAGGAGTCAGCTGACAAAAAGAAGACTCAGTTTACGGGCAAAAAGGAAAAGTCCTTTGTTGCTAAGAAAGACAAGAGTCTGACAGATCAGTCATCTTCAGAAACAGAATCAGAGGCTGAAGCCTATATTGAATTATTTGCTGAAGAGGAAGAAGATGAGTTCATGCAGCTAATGAATTCAATTTATGAGCATGAGGACAATCAGTGCAAGGGACTGATGACTTTATCTGAAGGAGACAAGAACCAGGATCAGTCTGGACCAAGTAAGGTACAAAGTTATTCTTCTAGTTCAATTTATAGTACTGAGTCAGAATCAGATACATCTACATCAAGTGATGTGGGTGGGTTTGAATCTGAAGGAGATATTCATCAGTTAATTGAGGAATATAGAGACTTGTTGCAGGCCTTGAAGAAAAGCAAAACCTTGGCCAAAACTCGGGCAAAGGAGACTGCTAGTCTTAAATTGGCTGCTGCTGATTCAGACAAGTTGTTAGATCAGAAACTGAATGAGATTGCCAGATTGAAAAACATAACTGTTATTCAAATGGGCACAATCACATTCAAGAATGATCAGATTAGGAATCTGGAGGTTAGACTTCAGAAGGAGAAGGATATTGTGGCTAGCTTTTCTAAACTCAAATCTATTTTACCCTTGATAGATGAGTTTGTACCTCAAAAGGGTAAGGCTGGATTAGGATTTAAAAAACCTGCCTGGACTGCTAGGTCTAAATCTAAGGGCAAAGCCCCAGCACTTAACAAGAAGCCTGCAGTAGATAATTCAGTCAGGGTTGTACCTAAACAAAGGTACAACAGGTTTGAGTGCTGGTGTTGTGGCAAGATAGGCCACTTTGCCATAGATTGTTGGCACAATTCAAGTGTCAAGGAGACTAGCAAACTGCCTACTAGAAGAACTACATGTAGTTTTGTTAAAAGTTAGACTAACTTGCACCAAGGACCCAAGAGTTATTTGGGTTCTAAGGTTAAGTAATCTGTTTTGCAGGTGAGTCCAAGTGGCCATGCCCCTATATGGTACTTGGACAGTGGATGTTCCAGGCATATGACTAGAATAAGGGGGTTGCTGAAGGACTATACATCTATCAAGGATGGCCATAAAGTTACCTTTGGTGGTTCAGAAAACGGAATCATCAAAGGCTTTGGTAACATTTCTAGTAACCTGATTACAATTACTCAAGTGGCTTATGTAAAGGGTTTGAAACATAACCTCATTAGCATAAGTCAGCTGAGTGATTTAGGATATGACATCTCATTTGTCAAGAATGGTTGTCATATCAAAAGGTCAAATGATCAAAATATCATTTTGACAGAATATAGGAAGAGAAATGTCTATTGTCTTGACTTTGTGTGTGAGAACAATGTTTCTCCTATTTATCTTGTAGCTGATGAGAGAGTCTCATACTGTGTTAAATGGCACAAGAGGCTGGCTCATCTTAACTATAAGACAATTGGCCAACTCTTTAGCAAAGAGTTAGTGAGGAATGGTTCTCAAGTTAAGTGTATAAAGGATGGGATATGCTCAGCTTGTCAAAAAGGCAAGCAGACCAAATCCACCTTTCATAGCCTTGAGAACAAGGATTTTGTGAGGTGTCTATACCTCTTGCATATGGATCTTTTTGGTCCTATGCCAGTTCACAGCCTAGGTAGGAAGGTCTACACATTTGTGGTAGTTGATGACTACTCTAGATATTCCTGGGTGTTCTTCCTAAGACAAAAATCTGAAACCCCAAGTATCTTATATAGTTTTGTTAAACAAATTCAGAATGAATTGGATAGTACAGTGGTCAAAATCAGAAGTGACCATGGTACTGAATTTCAGTCTGAAAGTATGACAAAACTGTGTGAAGAGTTTGGGATTTTTCAGGAATTTTCCTCACCAAGAACACCTCAGTAAAATGGTATTGCTGAAAGGAAGAATAGAACATTGATAGAGGCTGGTAGAACCCTATTGAGTGACACTTCTCTACCAGAATATTTCTGGGCTGAGGCAGTAAATACTGCTTGTCATGTGATCAATAGGGCTACTATCACCAAGAGTCACAAGAAGACCCCCTATGAGATTGTGAAGGGCAGAAAACCAAATTTATCTTATTTCAGGATCTTTGGTTGCAAGTGTTATATACTTAACAATGGAAAGTCTTATCTAACCAAGTTTGCTGCCAAATCCCAAGAGGGGATCTTTGTTGGGTACAGCAACAATAGTGAAAGTCCACCTAGTGTCAACTATGTGCACCTATGGGGGGGAATAGGTGACGTGTAGCGCTTTTGCGGAATTTACGAATGTACCTGCACAATAAAAATAAAAAGCATAGCACACAGAATACACAGGCAATTTATAGTGGTTCCCCGACGTGGGTACATCCACTTTCCCCCTTCGACCTATCTCCCAACAAGGGACGACTCGGTCTCTTCTCCAACAGGATTGAAATCCAATCCCTGCACTATCGGAAGGAACCCTTCCCCACGTGAGAGTCTACACTCCCACAAAACGGGTTGCACCCAACCCTTACAACACGGAACAAAAGTTCCTTTACAACAAAAGTAAATATAGAATATACACGAGATACAAACTTTGTTTGGAGACTACGGTGTTCCTCTTCGTTCGACGACGTGTTCGTGAAGTCAACGAAGAGTCTACAACCTTGGTCTCTCTTGGAGAGGATCTCCCCGGAACCGGCGGCGGCAACACGAGCGGCGGCTAGCTTCGGGATCGGCGGCTATGATGATGAGCGGCTGGTGAAAATCGAGATCCAATCTTCGTAGCGAAGCAAGCTAGGTCTACCAACGGTCACACGAGGATCGGTCGTCTCGATCGATTCGGATGGGAAGTTTTTCCCGATCAACAAATCGAGAGACAAGGGATCTCTGGATAGACGCGTGAGACTCAAGCTTTGCTACGCTTCTGTTGCCGGAGATCGGGAAGAAAAATGATCAACAGCGGCGACCACTTGACGCGAGCGGCGGCGGCGGAGCGGAGCTGTTTCGCGATTTTAGGGTTTGCTCGCTCGGCTTCTTTCTCTGTTTTTTCTGTCTTTTACTGTTCAAAATACCTGAATATATATACTGTAGTTAACTCCAATATGACCGTTTGTGGGACCCACAATAGAAATCCCTAAATCCCGGTCCAGAAAATTGACAGCTGCAGAATCCGGTTCAGGAACATCCAGAGAAAATGCCAAGTAAAATTTGGTGAGAATCTAAAGTGATGCTCGCCGATTCGTCGAGAATCAAAGGTGATTCTCGACGATTCGGCGAGAATCAAGATTGATTCTCGTCGAATTTGCCTTGGTTGCACGCACTACTTTAGGCCAGGTCGAGACGGCGAGAATCAACCAGTGATTCTCGACGATTCGACGAGAATCACTAGTGATTCTCGCCGAATCGGCGAGAATCACTTGGTGATTCTCGTCGATTCTTACTTAGAAGCTGAGGTGCTCGCTTAGAAGTGGCTGGGTTGAGTTCGGCGAGAATCAACTTCTGATTCTCGACGAATCGGCGAGAATCCCAAGTGATTCTCGCCGAATCGGCGAGAATCACTTGGTGATTCTCGTCGATTTAACCTTAGACGAATTTTCGTCTTTCCACCTATGAGGTGCTCCTTGACCCATCCTTGCTCCTTGTCTGCTCCTGCATATTTACAGCCCTGTGCTTGAAAATAAGTGCACTCCAATAGAGAGAATACACGTAGGCCAACACACTGATCTGCTCAATGAGGGATTACGTCGTGCAGACCCGTGTATATTGACCTACTGCACCCTGACATTGGTGTGCACTTAGCGTGGAAAAACTGCAAGCACAACTAGAAAGATTTTATCAAATACATAGTCTATTGACCTTAGCTTGTCCAGGGGCTTATTCAAATCAGGTACATTGTGGATACAATACCCAACAATCTCCCCCTATTTGAAGAAGCCTAAACCCTACAAGCTAAGGTGAATAGAGCAAATGGGAATGAAAACCAGAAACTTAAAATTGAGTTGAGTGAGTTATCCCTTACCAATACTTAAGCTTGGAGCCACCTTAGCCTTGGGGTAATCTCCCCCTTTTCGGCTTCTGCAAATCGGGGTCGGTAGCATTTGACCCCTTGCTCCCCCTCAGTTCTTGGGTCTGTGCTCACACTTGATTTCCTTACTCCCCCTCAGATCGTGCACGAGCCTGGAGCTTCTGTAGTCTTCAGTCCTCATAGTTGAGCATTCCCAATTCAGTCTTGAAAAGATTGAACTTGGCCTCGTCTAAGGGCTTTGTGAATATATCAGCAATCTGCTTGTCCGTGGGGACATAATAGAGAGAGATGTCCTTGTTCTCCACGTGCTCCCGAATGAAGTGGTAGCGCACTTCAATATGCTTCATTCTGTTGTGCGATACCGGATTGTTGGCAATGGCAATTGCACTGGAGGAGTCGCAGTACATTGGAACTTCCTTGAACTGAAGGTCGTAGTCGGCTAACTGGTTTCTGATCCATAGGAGTTGTGCGCAACAGCTGCCTGCTGAGATGTACTCAGATTCTGCTGTGGAGGTAGCCACACAGTTCTGCTTCTTGCTGTTCCATGAGATAAGCCTTCTTCCGAGGAATTGACACGTCCCGGAAGTGCTTTTCCTGTCATCCCTACTCCCTGCAAAATCAGCATCTGAAAAGCCTATTAGCTCGACATTATTGTTTCTCGGGTACCACAAGCCAAGATTAGGAGTACCTTTAAGGTATCTTAGAATTCGCTTTGCAGCGACATAGTGAGATTCCTTAGTGTTCACCTGATATCTGGCACAGACACATGTGGAGAACATGATATCCGGTCTACTGGCAGTAAGGTAGAGCAGGGATCCAATGATGCTTCTGTATTTGGTTTAATCGAAAGGTTTACCTTTCTCATCCTTATCCAGAGACATGGTGGATCCCATTGGAGTCCTCATAGAGGTTGCACTCTCCATACCGAATTTCTTAAGGAGTTCATTTGTGAACCTCGCTTTGATACCACTTGAAAGTCCACCTAGTGTCAACTATGTGCACCTATGGGGGGGGAATAGGTGACGTGTAGCGCTTTTGCGGAATTTACGAATGTACCTGCACAATAAAAATAAAAAGCACAGCACACAGAATACACAGGCAATTTATAGTGGTTCCCCGACTTGGGTACATCCACTTTCCCCCTTCGACCTATCTCCCAACAAGGGACGACTCGGTCTCTTCTCCAACAGGATTGAAATTCAATCCCTGCACTATCGGAAGGAACCCTTCCACACGTGAGAGTCTACACTCCCACAAAACGGGTCGCACCCAACCCTTACAACACGGAACAAAAGTTCCTTTACAACAAAAGTAAATATAGAATGTACACGAGATACAAACTTCGTTTGGAGACTACGGTGTTCCTCTTCGTTCGACGACGTGTTCGTGAAGTCAACGAAGAGTCTACAACCTTGGTCTCTCTTGGAGAGGATCTCCCCGGAACCGGCGGCGGCAACACGAGTGGCGGCTAGCTTCGGGATCGGCGGCTATGATGATGAGCGGCTGCTGAAAATAGAGATCCAATCTTCGTAGCGAAGCAAGCTAGGTCTACCAACGGTCACACGAGAATCGGTCGTCTCGATCGATTCGGATGGGAAGTTTTTCCCGATCAACAAATCGAGAGACAATGGATCTCTAGATAGACGCGTGAGACTCAAGCTTTGCTACGCTTCTATTGCCGGAGATCGGGAAGAAAAACGATCAACAGCGGCGACCACTTGACGCGAGCGGCGGCGGCGGAGCGGAGCGGTTTCGCGATTTTAGGGTTTGCTCGCTCGGCTTCTTTCTCTGTTTTTTCTGTCTTTTACTGTTCAAAATACCCGAATATATATACTGTAGTTAACTCCAATATGACCGTTTGTGGGACCCACAATAGAAATCCCTAAATCCCGGTCCAGAAAATTGACAGCTGCAGAATCCGGTTCAGGAACATCCAGAGAAAACGCCAAGTAAAATTCGGTGAGAATCTAAAGTGATGCTCGCCGATTCGTCGAGAATCAAAGGTGATTCTCGACGATTCGGCGAGAATCAAGATTGATTCTCGTCGAATTTGCCTTGGTTGCACGCACTGCTTTAGGCTAGGTCGAGACGGCGAGAATCAACCAGTGATTCTCGACGATTCGACGAGAATCACTAGTGATTCTCGCCGAATCGGCGAGAATCACTTGGTGATTCTCGTCGATTCTTACTTAGAAGCAGAGGTGCTCGCTTAGAAGTGGCTGGGTTGAGTTCGGCGAGAATAAACTTCTGATTCTCGACGAATCGGCGAGAATCCCAAGTGATTCTCGCCGAATCGGCGAGAATCACTTGGTGATTCTCATCGATTTAACCTTAGACGAATTTTCGTCTTTCCACCTATGAGGTGCTCCTTGACCCATCCTTGCTCCTTGTCTGCTCCTGCATATTTACAGCCCTGTGCTTGAAAATAAGTGCACTCTAATAGAGAGAATACACGTAGGCCAACACACTGATCTGCTCAACGAGGGATTACGTCGTGCAGACCCGTGTATATTGACCTACTGCACCCTGACATTGGTGTGCACTTAGCGTGGAAAAACTGCAAGCACAACTAGAAAGATTTTATCAAATACATAGTCTATTGACCTTAGCTTGTCCAGGGGCTTCTTCAAATCAGGTACATTGTGGATACAATACCCAACAAATAGTAAGGCTTATAGGGTCTACAACTTAATTTCTCAAGTTGTAGAAGAGCCTGTACATGTAGTTTTTGATGAAGCAAGACTCATCAACTGTGAATTGCCAAGTAGTATTTGCAGCTCTATAGGTGTAACTGAGAGGATGGACAAGCTTACCATAATAGAAGGTTCTTCTGCAAGTCAGCAAGTGGAAGATGATGGATGCTGTCCAGGGGGAGTACAAGATACTCCTGATGTTGAAGAAGACCAAGAGGTGCAGCTAAATGAAGAGACTGAAGGTGTACAACCTGAAGGCAGGCTACCTCCAGCAAATAGACACTTAAAGGATCATCCAGCCAATCAAATAATTGGAGATCCCAGACAAGGAGTGCAAACAAGGAGCAAGAATCTAAGTACAATTCTTTACTCCAGCTTCCTATCCCAAGTGGAACTAAAGAAGTTTGAAAAAGCAATTCTAGACCCTCATTGGATTGAGGTCATACAAGAGGAGCTGAACCAGTTCAAAAGATGCAAGGTCTGGGAGCTAGTTCCTAAACCCAAGGACCACAACATCATTGGAACTAAGTGGATCTTTAGGAACAAATTGGATGAGAATAGAATCATTATAAAGAATAAAGCTAAACTGGTTGTAAAAGGATATAGGCAGGAAGAAGGTATTGATTTTGATCAAACCTTTGTTCCAGTAGCAAGACTGGAAGCAATAAGGATGTTCCTTGCCTATGCAACATATCAAGGGTTTAAGGTATATCAAATGGATGTAAAGTCAGCTTTTCTGAATGGAAATCTGAAGGAAGAAGTCTATGTAGAGCAGCCATCAGGTTTTGTTGATTCTCTTAAACCTGATTATGTATATAGACTTAGGAAGGCTTTGTATGGGTTAAAACAAGCCCCAAGGGCTTGGTGTGAAACCCTGTCTAGTTTCCTCATTGAGAACAAATTCTCAAGGGGGAAAATAGACAAGACTATATTCCTTAGGGAATCTAAAGGCAAGATTATCTTAGTCCAAATATATGTAGATGACATAATATTTGGGTCTAAAGAAAGTAGTCTTTGCAGAAAGTTTGCAAAACTTATGCAAGGACAATTTGAAATGAGCAGTATGGGGGAACTTAAGTTCTTCTTGGGTCTCCAATTTAGACAGACTGAAGATGGCTTGTCCATATGCCAGTCTAAGTTCACTCTAGAGTTGATAAAGAAGTATGGTATGGAATCATCCACTACCATGAAAACTCCTATGGGGTCAAGTATGTCTCTAAGCAAAGATGATGCAGGGAAACCTGTAGATGAAACTTTGTATAAAGGGATAGTTGGCTCCCTACTGTATTTGACTGCTAGTAGACCAGATATCATGTATGCTACATGTGTCTGCGCTAGGTACCAAGCATGCCCTAAAGAATCTCATCTGACTACAGTCAAAAGGATTTTGAGATATCTTAAGGGCACACCTTATCTAGGCCTTTGGTACCCTAGGAATGGAGATTTAGTACTGACAGGTTATTCAGATGCAGATTTTACAGACTGCAAGGAAGATAGGAAGAGTACTACAGGAACCTGTCAATTTCTAGGTGGAAGGCTGGTGTCATAGAGTAGTAAGAAGCAGACCAGTGTGGCTATCTCCACAGCTGAGTCAGAATATGTTGCTGCAAGAAGCTGCTGTGCACAACTTTTATGGATTCAACACCAGCTAGAAGACTATGGTATTCAAGTAAGTAGAACACCTTTATTTTGTAATTCTACAAATGTCATTTCTATTGCAAATAATCCTGTCTCACATAGTAGGACTAAGCACATAGAAATTAAATACCATTTTCTTAGAGAACATGTAGAAAAAGAGGATATTTCCCTAAAATATGTTAACACAGATAATCAGGTTGCTGATATGTTTACTAAACCCCTAGATGAAATCAAATTCAATAATTTTAAAATTGAATTAGGAATGTTAAACTTAGAATAGTTTAAAAAAATTGGCTAAGTAAAATGGTGTTGACACAAGGAGTTGTCTGTGTCGACACATAGAAGTGGTGTCGACATTTCAGAGAAATGGTGTCGACACATCTAGATAGTCTGTGTCGACACTTCAGAGAATTAGTGTCGACACATGCAGAGTAGGTGTCGACAGATCCAGGGTGTTGTCGACACTTAGAATTTACACAGAATTCGTCGAGTAGAGTTTCGACTAATCGTCGAGCAGAGATGTATAAGTGTCGACACATATATTATGTCGACTATATTTGTGTCGACACATAGTTGTCGAGACATTAGAAGTAAGTGTCGACACTTTTCAACAGTGTCGACACATTTCAAGTATTTTGACGCGTCTTTTCACCTTCGATTTTAGAAAGGTATAAATAGGTCTTCACCATTGTTTGTCGACACGCTCACCATAGTTTCGAGAACAAACTTGTGTGTCGACATCTCTCTTCTCTAAATTCAAAATTTCTCCAAACCCTAATGGAGCCCAAGCTAGAAGAGAACATCAATGAAGGTTATGAGCTCGTGCAACACGCCTTTGATGACGCGTAACCAGAAATCCAAGGAGTTGTAACACTAGTTGTAGAGACTGGGTTAGAGTATCTTGTTTCAGAACCAATCAAGATTTGGAAGAAGGAGCTCCTTGAATTCTTTAGTGCAGCTACACTTGATGAAACTGGACTCAAGATTAAGTCCACAGTCCATGGGACAAAAGTAAAAATCACCCAGAAAAGTATAAGAAAGATTCTACATCTACCTAGAACTAAAGAAGAGGAAGATGTGCCTGCATCAAAGACAAGGGAGGCACTGCAATGGTGTGGACTTGATTCAAGCCTAAAGATTGGATATTTTGGAGGTGAGCCAGCTGAAGTTGCACAAGTAATCTACCCTCCAGCTGATTTTGAGATGATACATCAGGAGGTACAATCTATGTATAGCCCTCCTGAGGGTAATCAGAATATTATTTTTGAGAAAGTAGTGCAGCCTGTGCCAGAGGCAGTATTAAAGGAGCAAGAAGCTCAATTATCTAAGAAGATGTTCAGAGAACAGGCAGAGTTAAGGCCTGATTTTGAACAATGTAGCCCAACTTCTAGGAATATCATATTGACTGCTTGGAAGGCTGCAAAGGATAATTTCCTAGAGAGGGGAAAATGGTACTCTGACCAGGAATGGAGAAAACATAAAGCTAGGCAAGAAGCCATAGTACAATATAGAAGGAAGGCTAAATTAGGGAAGCTACCTCCTAATGCACAGGAGCCTCGCAAGTATTTCCCTAAGCCTTATCATTATTTTGAGAGACAAAAGATAAGGGCTGAAGAACAGAAGAAGAAAGATCTTAAGGGAAAGAAGCCTGCTGATGACAATGATGCTCCAGTTCAAGCCAAGATTCAATCTGGGAAGGGCATTGTCATCAAGGAGCCAGAGCAGCCATAGAATAAAATTTTCTTAAGTTTACTACTCTGTAATCTTTTGCATTAAAATCTATGTAAACTTTTGATTAATGAAACTATTGGAAGTTATAACAAAACAATGTTTGATGTTCAATCCATTACATTGTTATTCTGAGATAATTGTTTATACATGTTCTGTTTATAAATGTTTATTATTTACCCTGTCAAATAATACTGTTATACATCATATTGAGTATTTGTTATGTATGGTGTATATCATTGACTAAGGGTTATGACTTCTCCAAATAGGGGGAGATTGTTGGGTACATTGGAATATATGTACCAGATTTGAAGAAGCCTCACCCTACTCAATGATATACACCAAGGTGTATTTGATGTGCTTTGAGTTTATATGTGCAGGTTAAGTAATTGCAGGAAAGACAGAAAAGTTTCTAAGTCCATGTGTCGACACCTAGAGGTGAAGTGTCGACACTTATGAAGGCTTGTGTCGACACCTAGAGAAGATGTGTCGACACTTGGAGTAATTGTGTCGACACCAGGAAAGGCAGAGTCGACACCAAAAGAAAAGTGTCGACAGATACAGGCAGTGTCGACACACTGAAGAATTGTCAACATAATCTGTGTCGACACTTAGAGGCAGTGTCGACACTCAGAGAAGCTTTGTCGACATCAAATGTGTCGACACCAGGAGGCTGTGTCGACACTCAGCAAGCTTCAACAAAGTTAAAGTACTTTTGTCGACACAAAGGAGATGTGTCGACACTCAGTAAGTTTCAACACAAGAAGGCATGTGTCGACACAAAGGAGATGTGTCGACACTCAGCAAGTATCAACAACAAAAGAAGATGTGTCGACACAAGGGAGATGTGTCGACACACAGCAGAATTCAGCTAAGTGTTAAAGAAGAAGTACTTGTGTCGACACACTCAATCAGTGTCGACACATTCTACAGAAGGCTTGTGTCGACACACAGAATCGGTGTCGACACATTCTGAAGAAGCAGTGTCGAGAAGCTGTTACAACAACACAAGGAGTTGTGTCGACACCATCAAGGCTAGTGTCGACACTTAGTTCACTTGTGTCGACACTTAGTCTATTTGTGTCGACACATAATGACTATCTGTCTCGATACTTTCAGATAGTGGCAGTGATTTCAAGAAGTGACTGGATGACCTGACAGCTGTCATTTCAACCGGTCAACTGCAACTGTCAGAGCTGTCAGGAGGTTGTTAGAAACTGGATCAGCCGGTCACCATGGAGAAAGTTTATATAAAGGTTTTTTCTTTCAATAGGGAGTGATAATCAATCAACAGATTATTCATTAATGATCAATAACAGATTGAAGATCTACACAGAGATCTAACAACACAAAAGAAGAAGACCTTCGATAGAAGATCTAAGAAGTTGGAGAGAGAGATCTCCTTCTAAGAAGAACAGTTGCTGAACCAGGCTGCTAAGTATGATTCAGATTGAGATCTTAATCTCAAGACAGAAGTTGATTGAAGATCATATTCACAGGAGATTCAGCCCTACTGAGTTCTAATTCTAGAAGCTTTGAAGAAAGCTAAGGGAGGTTGATCTCTGTCAAGTTCTTCCAAGAACTCATCAAGAAGCCAGTCAACTCATCTCTCTCTGTCAGGGTTGTGGTTAATTACTTTGTATAATCAAATTCCTGTAGGATCTTGTATAGATCTGAGCTGTAAGCCTATTTTATAAAGGCTGAGTGTAGGAGACTGTGTGCTCTGAGTGTAGGTCTTGTTGAAGACTGAGGTAGGGCTTTGTGCCTGAGTTGTAGGAGACTTTGTTCTCTGAGTGTAGGTCTTGTTGAAGACTGAGTGGTAGGGCTTTTTGCCTGAGTTATAGGAGTGGGGACACTCTGAGTTGTAGGAACCTGTTTGGGGTTCTGAGCTGTAAGATTTGAGGATCTGAGGATAAGTGCTGAAGTTAGGCCGAATCTAGTATACTACTAGATAGGCGAAGGGGGAAAGTGGATGTACCCAGACCTTGGGGAACCACTATAAATACTGTGTGCACTCTGTGTATGTTTGTTTCTGTAGTTGTTGTCTTGTGATAGTTGTAGAATTGTATTTGCTGTACAGAGTTTCTGCCTTAAAATTAAAAAGGAAAAGTACACCTATTCATGATGGAGCCGACTTCCCACGACATGTGGCCAAGGAGCGTCCTCCCTCTGACGATGATGGTGACCCGGTAGATTTGAATGGAGATGTCGGCCCGCAACACTTTGATGACGGCGACAGCATGCTTACGGATGACCCTTGGAAGTGTCGTCACAATAGTCGTCCGGAGCGCAAGCCCAATTATTGGCGTCGCCACAATAGCCGTCCGGAGTGCAAGCCCAATTATTATTTATTAATAAATAATAATTGAGTAATATTATATTTTATTAGTTGTTTTATTTCAAAATTGTCATTTTTATTTCATGTTTAATTTCATGTATTTTTTGTAACATGGTTATGTTATAAAACCATGGTGTATGGTTGTCTTATTTCATTTTCATGTTGGGCTGCATGTAGCCCTTTTCCCTTGATTGTAAAGCCTATATAAAGGCATGTACTCCTTTGTTTTTCTTTAGTGAATGAATGAAAAGAAAACCAATTTCAAGATTGAAATCCTCCTCCTTCTCCAAGGCAAACTTCTGCCCCCTTTATTCCTCTTCTCCCTTGGCCACCGGCCACCCTTCCCCTCCTCTCTCTCTCTCTCTCTCTCTCTCTCTCTCTCTCTCTCTCTCTCTCTCTCTCTCTCTCTCTCTCTCTCTCTCTCTCGGCCTCCCTTCCTCTCCTTCCTCATCTTTACCTTGTCTCCTTACTATACGAGACATCTCTTTTCCCCAACCTCCAAGCCGTCACCTCCACTCTCACAAGTCCGGCTACCACCAAAACTCTTTAACCCGAGTTCCACCACCACCCTTCACAAATCCGGCCACCCCACCTCTCACCCGAGGCCTCATCATCCTCACCAAATCCGACCCACCACCCTATTCCCCTTCCTAAAAACCTTAAAGATCATCTACCATATTCATCCCTTATTTACCATATTCAAAATATATCCCCGTCCTTAAATTCTCTACCTACCATATTTGAAATTATATCATTTCTTAATTATTTCTGATATCCTGCCACCTTTCTCTCTCCTGCCTTATTGGGAAATATTATTTCCATATTCAGAAGATTTCACCGGGACTTTCCAAATAAAGCGTGATACGAAGAAGGCGACGAATTTCTCTCCCTCCGTCGTATCTCTGGTGGAGCCGTTGAAGAGCGATTCTAGTAGAGTGAACCGGATTCATCAAATCCGGTTGGGTAACGAACATTTCCACCTTTATGTGTTTCTCTTCTTTAGATAGATCTTGTGGCATTGGCAAATTGCGTGGCTTGTGTAACGCTTGAATTTTCGTGGCTAATTTCTTTTAGTTATTGTCGTGTTTATTTCTTTCGTTTAAGTTCGTGAGGCGTGGCGGCCCTCGTTTTATTTTGTTGGGAGAGAACCACTCTTGTCTGAATCTTTTATTTTCGGTGGATTCTCTTTTGGTACAACAACGCTCGATCGAACCGTGTGGGTTCTTTTCGCTTGAGAGGACCTCGGCATATCGCCTTGGTATTATCTTAAGGGGCCTTGCGAACCCCCCTGTAATCTTTAATTAGTAACAATATTAATTGTTTCGTTACTGCGTTAAATGCTTGAGTGTGACGTGAGAGTTATCGGAGAACGTCGTGTTAGTTCCGTCGGCCACCCATAATGCTCGAAAGAGTAAGCCTACATCAATTTGGTATCAGAGGGAGGTTTTCGTCAATTTCCTAATTGGCACTCCTCCCCCTCTTATGTGGCACGTACGTACGCACTCACCCGTTTCGTTGCAGACCAATATTTAGAAAATTAGTTTTCATAAAATGCATTGAAATTCCACAATTTCAAAGTTCAAATTAAAAATAAATAAATTTCAAAATTTCAAAATTCAAATTTCAAAATTCAAATTTCAAATTTGAATTTTCAAATTTCAAAATTTCAAAATTTCAAATTTCAAATTTCAAATTTCAAAATTCGAATTTCAAAATTCGAATTTCAAATTTCAAGTTTCAAATTTCAAGTTTCAAAATTTCAAATTTCAAAATTCAAATTTCAAATTTCAAATTTCAAATTTCAAATTTCAAAATTTCAAATTTCAAATTTCAAGTTTCAAAATTTAAAATTCAAATTTCAAATTTCAAAATTCAAAATTTAAAATTTCAACTTTCAAATTTCCAATTTCAGAAATCCAAAAAAAAAAATTTATTTTTCATTAAATCGTTATTTTTATTAAGTTATTTTAAAATTTAATAGTTGGTCTGCAAATAGCGGCCTATATTTTTATATTTTCAGCAAAATTCAAAAATAAAATTTTTTTAATAATCCTCATATTTTTTCCAGCAAGAAAATCTATTTTATATAATTATAACCTTAGTGGCTAAGCGGGAACAATTTCATCTTTTAAAATTAAGTAGGGTCAGGTTATTTAGTCATTGCATGTGCACCAGTTCTGGGTGAGTTTTCTCTCCGGTTCTCACTAAATGGCATATGACCTATCTGTTACCCAGTTAGACTATTCTTATGCTAAGGATATGACAAAAAACACCCCTAGGGCACACCACATTTATCCTACTTATGACGGTTTAGAGTATCCCCAAAGTTTTTGAGACTGGCTTAAGGGATTAGAACAATATTTTAATTGTCACTTATGGGATGACTACGAAAAGGTTAGCTTTGCCCGAAAGCGATTAGTAGGTCGAGCCCGATTATTTTGGTTAAACGAAGAGCGTCGTGTTGGTAGCTATCATTATACTTGGCCGCACATGCGTAGCCTCCTCTCGGATCAATTTGATCCCGCCTACCTGCGCACTAATAGCACCACACCCGTTAGTAAGAATAGTTATGGCACCAGACCCGTATCTGCTTATAGGAGTGACCCTACGCCTCAGGATTGATCCTATCCCCAGAGAGGTAGTGATACCCAAAGTGTGTCTAGTCCCACCTATAGGGAACATAAGCCATTTAGACCCCAAAATTTGAACTCGAAAGAGGTTACTATTTGGGTGCTAGCTTCTTTAGACTCGACATCTAAGCCCTCTGGTATAGTGACTGATACCTCTGAGGATTATTATGTGGATATAGAATCTCTAGATGATGAACTTAATCAGCCAGGTGAGAGTCTTCCTTCACCTACGATAGTGTCTGACTCTCCTGTTGAACCTGAGGATGTGAATAGGACTAAGCCCGTCACTGAGAACGAGGCAATTCTCGCTGACGCTTTTAGTGACGTTGAGGAGATTGGTTACCCTAGTGACCTGGATGAGGATTTCTCCCCTGAGGAATCATCTCCACCCCCCTTTGACGTTATTTTAGTCAGGGAGTCGTCTGATGACCCTGAGACTGAAGACGTTCCGGCTGAGTCGGTAGAGTCATCCAATGTTGAAAGCTTACCTGTTACTAATTTAGGTGATGACTTGATAGGACCCATTATTATGGTTGACCCAGAATTAATAGATGTTTCAACGGTATTGGAAGAGTCACCTTGGGATGGTTGTTCAATTTGGGATAATCTTATTGTGATACATCCGGGAGTTAGTTCATTTACGGTATCAACGCCTCTTAAAAGTCAAGTTAATTTTGATACTCCCAGGGATTCGATTTGCCCATCCCTTTATTTTGATTGTGACGACGTACCCACCTCATGGGAAGAGCTGGTCAATGAAGGTTGTGAAGCTTTGGTAGATTTACCCTACGCGGAAGACTTTTCTTTGGAGGATGGTTGCCCTGAGGGTCTGATAGACATTTCATTGATAGCTCCTTTACCTGGGGCCGAAAACTGTTTAGAAATTTTGTCGGATACGATTTTGCCTACCTATGATACGATCACTAATTCTGAAATAAAGGAAGTATCGAATGAGTTGGAAGACTTGTCGGCTGAATTTTCAGTGAGAACGAATCCACTGTTTAATTTTTCTTATGATTTTAACGGCCTACAACCGGAGGCTTGTTCTTGGACGAGTAATCCATGTTTTGACGTTGAGGGTGACTTAACTTCCCCTACGGAATCACCCATGTCGACTCTCCCTCCGGTTCATTTAACTCGAGTAGTTGATTTATTATGACATAAGCTAGTCATTTGTAGCCTTTTATATTTGGAAAAGTTTATTATTACCGCCTTCCCATTAGGCTTACTACGATGGATGTGGGTAAACGTAGTTGGTGACGATCGTTTTCTGCTGGCTATTCATTGCGACATTTTTAAATCAAATTTTAATTCCAAATTTAAAACGAAAACGTTCGGCTCCACCAAAATAATTTTTAAATTTAAAGCACCCGTGCCACCTGACATAGTTCCGTTATTTTCTACTATTAATTCTAGTCATGTTGCACATGGGTTCACCCCACATGGTTTTAAGTTAACTAGGCGCATTCTTATCCATTTAACCCATCAAAATGCGTCCTTTAATTTACTTGCGAGTTTGTGTCAAAAAGTCTCACACCGTTGTGTGATTGATTTGGTTTTGGATTGTCTCACCCCTGAACGGATGCTCCCGGGCACCTTAGAAATAATAACGAATCGGCTAGTCTATTCTTTACGAATTTTACGGAAGTTTGGTGACATGACATTTCTTTTAAAAGTTTCCACTGATTGGGGCATAGCTCCTATTTTCATCGTTACATACTTTACGCTTTATGCTTTTATGCCACTTGAAATGTCTACCTCTCCATATATATTTTCCACTATGCTTTCTATTGGGTTGGGTGGTGACAGTTTCCTAGGATCGTTCTCCTTCTCGGTCTCCATCGGAGGTATGTTGGTGGATGTTGTTGAAATTCTTTTTCCTTCTTTGGATAACGCGTATTTGAGGTCCCTCCAAGACCACCTTTTGCCATGCAGGTTCTTCCCCGCCGATGACCTTCCAGGCGAGTACACATAGGTATACTCATCAGTGATGAGTATTTTTAAGAGGGGGAGGATTGATGGAGCCGACTTCCCACGACATGTGGCCAAGGAGCGTCCTCCCTCTGATGATGATGGTGACCCAGTAGATTTGAATGGAGATGTCGGCCCGCAACACTTTGATGACGGCGACAGCATGCTTACGGATGACCCTTGGAAGCGTCGTCACAATAGCCGTCCGGAGCGCAAGCCCAATTATTGGCGTCGCCACAATAGCCGTCCGGAGTGCAAGCCCAATTATTATTTATTAATAAATAATAATTGAGTAATATTATATTTTATTAGTTGTTTTATTTCAAAATTATTATTTTTATTTCATGTTTAATTTCATGTATTATTTGTAACATGGTTATGTTATAAAACCATGGTGTATGGTTGTCTTATTTCATTTTCATGTTGGGCTGCATGTAGCCCTTTTCCCTTGATTGTAAAGCCTATATAAAGGCATGTACTCCTTTGTTTTTCTTTAGTGAATGAATGAAAAGAAAACCAATTTCAAGATTGAAATCCTCCTCCTTCTCCAAGGCAAACTTCTGCCCCCTCTATTCCTCTTCTCCCTTGGCCACCGGCACCCTTCCCCTCCTCTCTCTCTCTCTCTCTCTCGGCCTCCCTTCCTCTCCTTCCTCATCTCTACCTTGTCTCCTTACTATACGAGACATCTCTTTTCCCCAACCTCCAAGCCGTCACCTCCACTCTCACAAGTCCGGCTACCACCAAAACTCCTTAACCCGAGTTCCACCACCACCCTTCACAAATCCGGCCACCCCACCTCTCACCCGAGGCCTCATCATCCTCACCAAATCCGACCCACCACCCTATTCCCCTTCCTAAAAACCTTAAAGATCATCTACCATATTCATCCCTTATTTACCATATTCAAAATATATCCCCGTCCTTAAATTCTCTACCTACCATATTTGAAATTATATCATTCCTTAATTATTTCCGATATCCTGCCACCTTTCTCTCTCCTGCCTTATTGGGAAATATTATTTCCATATTCAGAAGATTTCGCCGGGACTTTCCAAATAAAGCGTGATACGAAGAAGGCGACGAATTTCTCTCCCTCTGTCGTATCTCTGGTGGAGCCGTTGCAGAGCGATTCTAGTAGAGTGAACCGGATTCATCAAATCCGGTTGGGTAACGAACATTTCCACCTTTATGTGTTTCTCTTCTTTAGATAGATCTTGTGGCATTGGCAAATTGCGTGGCTTGTGTAACGCTTGAATTTTCGTGGCTAATTTCTTTTAGTTATTGTCGTGTTTATTTCTTTCGTTTAAGTTCGTGAGGCGTGGCGGCCCTCGTTTTATTTTGTTGGGAGAGAAACACTCTTGTCCGAATCTTTTATTTTCGGTGGATTCTCTTTTGGTACAACAACGCTCGATCGAACCGTGTGGGTTCTTTTCACTTGAGAGGACCTCGGCATATCGCCTTGGTATTATCTTAAGGGGCCTTGCGAACCCCCCTGTAATCTTTAATTAGTAACAATATTAATTGTTTCGTTACTGCGTTAAATGCTTGAGTGTGACGTGAGAGTTATCGGAGAACGTCGTGTTAGTTCCGTCGGCCACCCATAATGCTCGAAAGAGTAAGCCTACATCAATTCACCCCCCCCCCCCCCCCCTCTAGGTGGTTAGACATTATTTCTTTCAGCCACCACCACAGATCCTTTTTGAGATGTTTTTGGATCTGTTAGCTCGTGTTGGAAAATGTGGCCACCGACTCAGAACCGTGGTTTTTTTGCCAGTGTTAATGATTCACGTGTTTAAAGCTGTTTAGTCTCTTTTCTTCTTATTGTTTAGTCATTTGTTGAATGCTTACTCATGCAGAACTTATCGAAGCATGACTTCACTTCGCACTTGGTGCAATTTTTCTGACTCTACTATTGAAATTTCTGCTTTACTTGTTATAAATTGACTTTTAAGCTGAGGTTTATCAGTCATTCTTATAGTTGGGGATGGTAACCCTTCTTGTTTCCCTTTGATTATTATCTACTGATGATATTGTTTACCACATGTATTTTTCTTACTGAGGTGTTCTTTCTTTGAATGTCTCAGGCTCAGAGCAGAGCCAGTTGAGCAGCTAGGGTTTGGTTGTGGCTTTCGTTCTGCAGCGGTTGTGGTTGCCTTTACCTCATCGATTGTGAGGTAGTAGTTGTTATTTTGTTTTAGATCAGACATGCATACTTTTAGTGGGTTCGTGTCAGGTTGTTGACACTCACTGGTGGTTTTCTTGTAGAATGTTAAGTACTTGCTAACTACTAAATCTGTTATTTTGTGAATGATTGTTTTACTTGCTCTACGGGAAAGTTTTATGCTAGAATTGCATGTTAGTTACTCTTAAAAATATAAAACCTAATTTGCCTATTTCATTCATAGCATATTTCAAAACTAAAGTCATTATATTTTAAGGAACGTAAAAGCTATTTTTATACTTAGACTAAATCTAGAGTCGTGCATATCATGAGTTGTCCTAGTTGGATGTTTATGCTCATGTATGATGTTAATTAAATATAAACAGTATTTTCCGCAGCGTATGTTCATATTTTTACTCGTGGACTAGTTGATCCACTGAGCCGAGGGATACGGCCACCCAAAACTTAACTTAAATTACAGTTTTCTTCATATTAAACTTATGGATTTCATATAAAAATGTAGAGTTGGGGTCCTGCCTGAGCGTCTGCAGTTATCTCCTGCACGACGTGGCATCACGGCGCGTGTTTTCTATTACTCTGATATGTCGCTAATTGCGGAGAAAATACGGGTTGTGATAGAGACCGGGCTCGGTAAAGCGTTGTTGCCCCCACCTTGCGAGATTTCGCCAGGATGCTTATTTCGTTTTCTGGGTGTTGGGATTTCTGCGGCCAGTGCCCTCTGAGCTTTCGTGTGGCGCGTGGCGCAGGTCACCCCACTGAGCGATCGGTGATCTGAGGGAAATGACCTCTAGACGACTTCGACGGGGCATGCCCCCAAAGTATGGGAGGCTCCCAATTCACTTGGCAAAATAAGCGCTTGTGTTTGGTGCTCTTCCATCTGGCGCATCCGTTCCTCCACTGATCATGCTAGCGCAACGATTACCACCTCGAGGCGTGACGTAGGGCTAGCAGGCAAGTCGTTGGATGTCTGGTCACTAGGCGCTTTGTAATGTGGCTGGATGACAGTGTGTGTGCTTTGTACAACCTCAGACTCGTGAGGGGCCCTCAAGACACAAATAGAAGGAGGATAGGCGAGAGGTGTTGATAGGCGAGTGGGACTAGATTGTCCACTCGCAGGAGGCGAGGTGGGTGGTCTCTGCAATGGGCGAGACGCCCCCTTTTTTGGGATGCGAGTAGGACTTTATAGGCGAGAGGGCCTCATAGCGGAGGATGTCTGCAAGACGGCCAGGAGGGTTCGTCTCACTGATAGGTGTTCCCCTACTCGCCATATGGAAAGAAGGTCGTTTTTCTATTTCTACACCCAAGGGGGATTTTACTCTTCTACCCCGGGCAATTTTACCCTTCTGCCCCTGGTGGTCTGCATATAACTCCTCAGAACAACGGAGTTTGGCTGTTGGCAGACCCGACCAGGGGTACTTTGGTAATTTCAGGTCAGCTCGGTATGGTTATTGGCAGTTCGAACTCAGAAAACTATAAATAGACCCATATGGGTTCTTCAGAAGCACATGTTTTTCTCGGGACTTGAAAGGATTTTTCTGTGCTTTCTGAGGAGCTCCAAGCCCAACTTTTGGCTTTGGAGGGGAAGCTCTCAGAGATCTTCCGGGTAAGCGGTGGGACCTCCCTGCTGAGGATTTGGGTCAGTTTCTAGTCCTTCACGACCGATCGGAGGTCGGAACTTGGGACGAGTAGGTGTTGGCTACGCCCCTATTTTTCGAACTTTGTCGAAGTCAAATTTTGGCTTCAATAGTTCTGGTGCGGTGAGCGTGGAAGGTAGCCGATACAAGAAAAGCTTGAGTTTAGTCTTATGGCAGGAGGTGAAGGTGAAGGATCTGGTTCAGGAGGTTCCCCCTCCCGGGGAGAGGAGGCGACGAGGAAGATGCTGGAAGACTTCAGGCGAGAGGTCTTGCAGACCATCAGCTTGGCCTTCTCGACAAGGAGCGAGTGGGCAACGCCTCAGGTTCTGATAGAGGAGATCCCGCTCTTGGGCGAGAACGCCCTCGAACAGTGCCCGGGGAAGGAGGTCCCAGCGGAGGCTGGCGAGAGGGACGTGGCAGTGCGAGAGCTTTTTCCAGGCCAGCGTCCCGAGAAGGAGATTCCGGCAGATGTTTGCGGGAGGGAGGCAGCTGTGTGAGAGCTCTTCCCTGGGCATGGTCTCGCGGATCGGGCCAGCCAGCCGAGGCCGCGAGACGTGCCCTCTCGGCAGGCAGGTGGCGAGAGCCCATTCAGTGAGCTCATCATCTCGGCTCTGGTGCCAGAGGGGTTCCGGGAGCCTGACATGTCCTACTACTCGGGGAAGGATGACCCTGTACAGAACGTGAGGGGTTTGAAGATGTTGTTTCAATAAGGCAGATGACGGATGCCTTCAAGTGTCGGCTGTTTTCCATCACGTTGAAGGAGAAGGCACGAGACTGGTTCCACCAGTTGCCAGCAAGGTCGATCTACAGTTTCGAGGATCTGCGTCGAGGTTTCCTGTTGAGGTTCTCAACATCGAAGAAGCGTAAGAAGGAGGCGGAGTGCCTGTTCGCGGTGAGGCAGAAGCAGGACGAGACGTTGGGACATGTGGATCGGTTTTAGGAAGAGGTCCTCCTGGTCCAGAAGGTCCCAGGGTATACGCTGATGCTCGCGTTTACTCTGGGACTGGGGCCGGGTTTCTTTAGCATGGAATTGAAGAGAGTGCCCCTCCCCCCCCCCCTCTCTTTTGAGGAGCTCATGGAGAGGGCGGTGAAGGAGACAGACTTCGAGAGGGCCAATCCGGCATTTGCAAGGAAGCTAGCCAGGTTGGCGGAGGACGATGTGAAGGAGCCGGAAGCAGGAAGACGGAGGGAGCAGAGAGAAGAAAGGAGGAGGGAAGAGCCCCGAGGACAGGGGCAGCAGGGACTGCATCAAGTACGGGGGGCCCGGGAGCCGAAAAACCGTTTAGGTTGGAGGCCTCAGGAGGGTCGCCCCCAGGAGCTAGGAGGAGGCTTTCAGGGAAGAGATAACTTCTGCGAGCCGAGGACGTACGATCAGCCGCCATGGAGGCAGGGGCCGAGGGATCGCTTCCAGCATCAGCAAGAGGCAATGGAGATCGGTCGGGGTAGAAGAGGAAGGAGAGGAGCTCGGGGAGGAGCTGGAAGAAGAGATGGTGGAGAAGGAAGAAGGGGCGGGGTGGTGTTGCATTTCTGTGACTTCCATCAGGAGGAGGGTCACGCAACGGCGACCTGCCCCGAGTTCTTAGAAGTGAGAGAAGTCAGGAGGGTGAGGAGGCAGGAGCCGCCGGTAAGGATCGTGGAAGTGCAGCAGGGGGAGACGGAGGATAGATGCGAGGATCGGGTGGATGTAGGAACCCAGGGAGGGATCGGAGTGATCCACGGAGGAGTTGGGATCGAGGCAACTCGTATGGGGAGCCTCCAGACCATGTACCGAACGGGGGTAGCCTCGACCTCCCAGGCTCCGCCCCCGAAAGAAAAAATTACCTTTTCTTCAGAGGATATGCCGGATTATGAAGACCCGTTCTGCGACGCCTTGGTGATCCAGACGGCGGTAGAAAACTTCACGGTCTCCAAGATCCTAGTGGACAACGGGAGCTCCGTAAATGTGATCTTCAAGAAGGCCTTCGATGAAATGCAGGTGGAGACTAGGAGGGTCATAGCTTCGGATGGGTCGTTGTTCGGTTTCTCGGGAGAGAGGAAGGAAGTAGGAGTAGGGCTGCATGTGAAGTTGGGGGGCGTGTCACGGAACTGTTGGTTCGTGATCGTGGACGCCCTGAGGAGCTATAGCGCCATCTTTGGGTGTCCCCTCATCAGTGCCTTTCGTTGCGTCCCCTCCTCTTTTCATCAATGCCTCAAGTTCAACAACGGAGGGGTGCAGGTTAGGGTCAGAGGGGACCCGAAGGTGGCAAGGCAGTGCTACGTTACGGCAGTCAACACCATATCATGGATGACAGAGGCGGAGGAGTTGGAGAAGGAGATGGCGGCGCATGAAGAGATTGTCGGAGAGAAGGAGATGAGCCTAGAGGAGTCAAGGAAGGATGCTGAGGAGGTTGTAGGGGAGGAGGAGATTGAGGAGGAGCAGAGGGGAAGAGATGTGCAGGAGGTCCAGGGGGACGGAGGATTGGAGCCGCAAGAAGGTCGGTAGGTGGAAGTGGAAGGAAGAGTAAGTGAGAGGGAGGACCAGAGAGGCGTAGAGGTTGAGCAGGAGCAGAGGGAGAGCCTCGAGGAGGCGATGGAAATTGAGGAAGTAGGAAGGGAGGAGGAGCTTGGACAAGAAGAGGAGGCAAGGGTCGGCTGGGAGCAGTCGCGGCTGGAGTCGGCGGAGGAGGTGGAGATGGAAGTCTTCACCAGCGCCGGATATGTGCAAAAGGTGCGGATCAGCGGGGGTCTGAGCCCCGAGGACCAGGAGCGAGTGCGGGCTTGCATCCAGAGCAACGTCGACATCTTCGCTTGGAGCGCGGCTGATATGCCGGGCATCGATGCGGATGTGGCCTGCCACCGCCTGAACCTGGATCCCAGGACGCGCCCCATACGCCAGAAGATGAGGACCATCGCAACCAAGCTGGAAGAGCCAATCCGCGAGGAGGTCAAGAAGCTTCTGGAGGTCGGCTTCATCTCGGAGATCTAGTATCCAGGCTGGGTCTCCAACGTGGTAATGGTGAAAAAAAGAGGGAAGTGGCGCATGTGTATTGACTTTTCATTATTAAATAAATCATGCCCCAAGGATTGCTACCCCCTGCCTCGAATCGACGCGCTGGTAGATTCAGCCGTTGGTTTTTCAATTATGAGTTTTTTGGATGCTTTTTCAGGTTACCACCAGATCCGAATGCACCCTCCCGACGTCAAGGACGTCTCCTTCATCACAAGGGAGGGATGCTTCAGTTATAAGATGATGCCCTTTGGGTTGAAAAACGCAGGGGCTACATACCAATGCATGATGGATCGAGTCTTCCAAGGCCAAAGGGGAAGGAACCTGGAGGTCTATGTTGTTGAGGTTAAAAGCAAGGGTGTGGGCTTACACCTTCGGGACCTGAAGGAGACGTTCGCCACCTTGTGGAAGTTCAAGATGAGGCTGAACCCCTCAAAGTGCATTTTTGGGGCAAGCTGTGGGAAGTTCCTCGGGCATCTTCAGACCCCGGAGGGGGTAGAACCCAACCTAGATAAGGTAAAAGCCATCCTAGAGCTAGAGTAACCACGCAATGCTAAGGAGTTCCAGCGCTTGACAGGCAAGCTGGCCGGCCTAAGTAGATTCCTCTCCAGGTCGGGAGAGAAATGCTCATCATTCTTCAAGGTGTTGCGGGGTAACCAAAGGTTCGAGTGGACCGCCGAATGTGAAGAATCTTTTCAAGGGCTGAATAAGCAGCTCTCACTGGCTCCTCTACTTCAAAGCCCAAAGGAGGTGGAGGACTTGGCCTTGTATCTCGGAGTGGGAGCAGAGGCGGTGAGCTCTGTTCTGGTTAGGGAAGAGGGTAGGAAGCAGCTGTCAATCTACTATGTAAGCAGGATCCTAAAGAAGGCGGAGCTTCGCTACCCTATCTTGGAAAAGCTGGCATACGCCTTGATCATTTCGGCCAGGAAGCTCCGGCCATATTTCAAAGCGCATTCCATCAGGGTGGTGACAGATCATTCCCTCCGTAAGATTTTTGAAGGAGTGGAGCACTCGGGCAGACTGGCCAAGTGGTCTATCGAGTTGAGTGAATTCGATATCTCGTTCGTACCAGGGCTCTCCATCAAGGCACAAGTAGTGGCCGACTTCTTGGCAGACTACGTTGTGGAGGTCGGGGCCGAGGAGTCGCGGCCGCAGGAGGCATGGAAGATGACAGTTGATGGAGCCTCGGGAAAGCACTCCCTCGGAGCGGGGGTGGTATTGACAAGTCCTCAAGGGGTCACCATAGAGCAGGCGGTAGTTGATGGGTAAAAAATCGTCTCACGGACTACAATCCGAATAGGCAAGTGTACCTATCGTTTTATAATATAGTGATAAATATATATCAAGGTCATATAAAAACTCGGGGCAGGCAAGTACTATTACTCACAACGATTCTATTATCCTACCGAACGATTGATGGGTATGAAAATTAAAATGAACTAAGCTTAATTAAAAGAGAAATAAAAATATTGCGAAAGAGTGCTCGATCGACGATTCACTTTGAAATAAAATAACGAAATAAATTAGTTTAGCATTTGCAATACTATTAAGACCGTGACGGATCCGATATTAGGAAGTAATCTCGCTAGAGCATTAAATCCCCTAACTTATAGACGTTTTGACCGAAATCTCTTTACAAGTCAAAAAGGCCTAAAGTCGCATTACTGAAGTGACCTGCACTATTGGATTTGACTCCAATCCGGAGGATTTACGTCATCCTATCTCTATGGTTGTGTTCAACTCCTTCCTTCTTTGAGTGATCTTTCAAATCAACGAGTCTCTCGACTACTATGAAATGATATCAAATTGCCTACTACCGTATACCGGAATACGGAGTCGACACGATAAAAATCAAAGAAGGATCAAAAATAGAAAAAATACAAATGCAAACAAAAAATTAAAGATGCGTTATTTTATCGCGAAGCTCATCGTGATCGGGCATAAAATATAATTAGCTAAGCATAATAGAAGAAGAAAATAAAATAGAAGAAAGAGAAGTCATTTGCATTGCTTAAGAAAAGGAGATACGCAAAAATTAAAATAGGATAATGCTATTCTACTACAAAAAGGAAATTACAATAAAAACTACAACAAGGAAAGAAACTCTCATGAACTAGCTATCTCACTTGCTATCTAAAATCCTCCTCTCCAAAGCATGATACATTAGTTCCTTTTATAGGAGAGGAGGAAGATTCTAGAAAGTGGTGGAAATAAAATGGGAGAAGGATGTGGCCGGCCACTCATGTATGAGGAGGTGCATGAATGTCATTAATGGGGGAGAGAGGGAAGAGGCTACATGCATGCATTTTCATTTAGGAAAATAAAAAGAACAAAATAAATAAAAGAGGGGGGATGGATGGGTTTAAATGAGAATGAGAGAAAGGGAAAGAGGGGTGAATGAGAAATAAATAAGAGAGAAGGAGTGAGTGGGGAGATGCATGAGGAATAAAGAGAAGAGAAAATAATAAAGGGGAGAGAGAGGGGAGAGGCTACATGCATGAATGGGGAGAGAAGGAGCTGTCCATGCATGTTGGGCTTCATTATGTGGGCTGAAATATTATTTGTGGGCTGAAATATTGTTTGTGGGCTGCATCATAGGCTCGGGTAGCACCAAATGGAAGGGCTCGGGTTGTCTTGCATGGTGGGCTGCACTTGGACCGCAACAAAGGCCTTGAACCTACAAGTAAAACAAAACAAATAAACAAAATGTTAGATATATTTTATAACATAACATAACATATATTTTATAACATAATAAAAAACTAACCATAATAATATAATAATAGTTATATTTCATAACAAAACACAACTAGACATAGAACATAAAATTAAACATAAAAAAACATAAAACACATAATTAAACTAGGAATTAATATATTATAAAAAAGACATTAAGACATGAAATAAAAACATAACAAGCATAAAATATAAATAAACTTAGGCATTTTGCATACTAAACTACCCCCAAAAATGATGACTAAAAGTAGTCATCAAATACCCCCATGCTTGGGCTTTTGCTATTCCAGAGCAAAAGTATGAGAAATATTTATGAGACATTTATAAAGTTTTCAATTAAACTAAAAATTTATTTACACCAAAGTCAAGTCAAAAATAAAATTTAGGGATTTACGAATTAAGTCCTAAATTATGGAATTAAAGTGAAAAGAGAGAAATATTTAGCCAAAAATTCTCTAATAAATTAAATAGCACTCAAAATTGAGTAAATTGCAAACAAGGTTTGATTAAAATTATAAAAACCATAACTTAAAAGAAACTTAAGGAAGAATGCAACCTACTACTTATGCTCTCCCAATATTTTAATTTAAAATCTAAGACAATAATATTGGCTAAGGGGTTTGGGGAGGAAAATCAACATGAAGAGGTCTTTGATTGGAGGTGATCATCATTATTTTTTTCACACCCCACCAAAATTTTTTTTAAAATATATATGTAATACCAGAAAATGATAGACTAACATCCTATCACTTCCCACGACATATATGAACTTTTAAATATATATGTAATACCAGAAAATGATAGACTAACATCCTATCACTTCCCACGACATATATGAACTTTTAATTCCTCTCTTCATCTGGGTTGCATATGTTTACCAGAGAATAAAGAACTAACATCTCCTTATTCCCATGACATATGATCTAACAATAAAAAGAAAAAGGAAGGAGTTAAACAAAATTTTAGAAAATAAACTAAAATACTAGAGAGCAACTACTAGTAGATTGAGATTTCCTAAGAATCTAAAAGCATGAGGTAATAATAATTGGAATCCAAAATTGTTAAGCAAAATTACTACAAAATTGAAACTATTTAAAATAAAAGAGAAAAAGTGCTAAATAAATTACTCTAAGAAAATTAAAACCATAAGATAATTCTCAAAACGAAATCACTAAATATTAGATTTAACTAAACATGATGAAACAAAAGATTAGCAAATCAAAAATAGTAAAAATGCTTATAAACAAACTCAAACAAAATTTCTGAAAACAACAAAAAGACTAAGGGAGAGGTTTATTATATTTTTTGGATTTTGATTGTTTGATTTTTTTGGGGTTTTTTTTATTTTCTAGTTTTTTTATTTATTTTTGATAAAGCTAAATGACTTAAAAGCTTTTTTTGGGTTTTTGTATTTTCTTGTTTTTTTTTTTGATAAAGCTAAATTACTTTAAAACAAACATTTTTTTGAAAAACATAAAAAGAAAAGATATTTTTTTAAAAAAAAGAGAAATTAAAAAGAAAAGAAAAGAAAAAGGAGCGAAGCCCTCCCCCATGCTTGGATTTTGCATTGTCCTCAATGAAAAACAAAAAAAGGAAGAAGAAGAGGGAGGGAGGGGGCAATAAAGTAAATACTTAAAAAGAAAATGACTTCCCTGATTCGTAAGGCCGAATGCTGATTTTGTTCCCCCATGCTTAAGCTGGACACCGGCTCAGGCCTACGGAAGAGAAAAAAAATGATGAAGCCAAACGAACCGCCGGAGTTCTTATTCCTGCAAAACACAATAAGTAAACAAAAAAAGGAATAACAAAAAGTGATAAGCAATGGGTGCCTCCCAAGAGCGCTCTTTGTTTAACGTCGTCTGAGCCCGACGTTATTGGTTAGCTAAATGGAAAATAAAAACTAAAGTGAAGAGGTAACTCCCTAAGTATGCGCTTAGGAGAGTACATCAAAAAAGAGAAAAATGGAAGAATTGCACCGACATGGGGTGGAATCTTCAATGGAATGACGCCCAAAAATGAACGGACGGAGTTATAGAAGAACTTCGCCGTATGTAAAATGGGAAAGAAGGGGTCGTCAAAAGAAGAAGAAAAAAAAAGAAGAAGAAATAGAAAGAGGAATAAAAGAGGTAGAAAAAGAAAGTTCATCAACGGAAATTTCACAAGGAGAAGGAGAGACTTGTGAAATTTCAGGAGAAGATGGGGTAGAGAGGACTAAAGTAGAAGAAAAATTATCTAAAATAAAAGAAGAAGAAGAAGAAGAAAAAAAAAGACTCGCTAAAAAAAGTTGGAACAGTTAAAGTTTGAAGCGTAAAGGAATCACACACGTCTTCAGAAAAAGAAAGAGAATGATGAGACGTCTTGTCATCCTCAAAAGGTAAGAAGCACGTCGGAGTATCCATAGCGGCGTCATCCAAAGGAGGAAGGAAACAATCCAGAATATCCGAATAATTATCCCCCTCGATAGGAAAAAGACAAGCCGGGATATCCGGTGACTCATTACACGATGAAATTGGAGGAGACGGAGAAGAAGACGAAGAAAATGAAGCGGCCTCACGAGAAAAATAATCGAGAATGGTCTTCAAATGCAAATTAATATTATCAAGAGAAGTTTGCAATTCAAAATACGCATTATTGATTGAAGTAAAATTTAGAGGCACGGCGCTTTGCGGGGCAAAATCATAAGAAAAATACGATGGGTTCCCCATCTCCCAAGTAGGATAAAAATTGGAGTAAGAGTCAAATTGGCCACTTTGACCTGCTCCAAAAAAATTGAAATCAAAAGAGGGAGGGGTTCCCGAAAGACATTCAGAATAAAAGTGGTTGGGCGACCCGCAAAAATTACAAAAAACGCCAAAAGAAGATGATTCCATAAAAAAAACGTTAGCAAAAAAAAAGAGAAAATTTAATATTTTGATTTTTTTTTGTTTTGTTAAAAAAATGTTTTTGTTTTTTTTTTTAAACTTTTAGTAGAAGTAATAAACTCGATGCTTTCGTAATATTGCCAAAATAGTCCCCGGCAACGGCGCCAAAAACTTGATGGGTAAAAAATCGTCTCACGGACTACAATCCGAATAGGCAAGTGTACCTATCGTTTTATAATATAGTGATAAATATATATCAAGGTCGTATAAAAACTCGGGGCAGGCAAGTACTATTACTCACAACGATTCTATTATCCTACTGAACGATTGATGGGTATGAAAATTAAAATGAACTAAGCTTAATTAAAAGAGAAATAAAAATATTGCGAAAGAGTGCTCGATCGACGATTCACTTTGAAATAAAATAACGAAATAAATTAGTTTAGCATTTGCAATACTATTAAGACCGTGACGGATCCGATATTAGGAAGTAATCTCGCTAGAGCATTAAATCCCCTAACTTATAGACGTTTTGACCGAAATCTCTTTACAAGTCAAAAAGGCCTAAAGTCGCATTACTGAAGTGACCCGCACTATTGGATTTGACTCCAATCCGGAGGATTTACGTCATCCTATCTCTAGGGTTGCGTTCAACTCCTTCCTTCTTTGAGTGATCTTTCAAATCAACGAGTCTCTCGACTACTATGAAATGATATCAAATTGCCTACTACCGTATACCGGAATACGGAGTCGACACGATAAAAATCAAAGAAGGATCAAAAATAGAAAAAATACAAATGCAAACAAAAAATTAAAGATGCGTTATTTTATCGCGAAGCTCATCGTGATCGGGCATAAAATATAATTAGCTAAGCATAATAGAAGAAGAAAATAAAATAGAAGAAAGAGAAGTCATTTGCATTGCTTAAGAAAAGGAGATACGCAAAAATTAAAATAGGATAATGCTATTCTACTACAAAAAGGAAATTACAATAAAAACTACAACAAGGAAAGAAACTCTCATGAACTAGCTATCTCACTTGCTATCTAAAATCCTCCTCTCCAAAGCATGATACATTAGTTCCTTTTATAGGAGAGGAGGAAGATTCTAGAAAGTGGTGGAAATGAAATGGGAGAAGGATGTGGCCGGCCACTCATGTATGAGGAGGTGCATGAATGTCATTAATGGGGGAGAGAGGGAAGAGGCTACATGCATGCATTTTCATTTAGGAAAATAAAAAGAACAAAATAAATAAAAGAGGGGGGATGGATGGGTTTAAATGAGAATGAGAGAAAGGGAAAGAGGGGTGAATGAGAAATAAATAAGAGAGAAGGAGTGAGTGGGGAGATGCATGAGGAATAAAGAGAAGAGAAAATAATAAAGGGGAGAGAGAGGGGAGAGGCTACATGCATGAATGGGGAGAGAAGGAGCTGTCCATGCATGTTGGGCTTCATTATGTGGGCTGAAATATTATTTGTGGGCTGAAATATTGTTTGTGGGCTGCATCATAGGCTCGGGTAACACCAAATGGAAGGGCTCGGGTTGTCTTGCATGGTGGGCTGCACTTGGACCGCAACAAAGGCCTTGAACCTACAAGTAAAACAAAACAAATAAACAAAATGTTAGATATATTTTATAACATAACATAACATATATTTTATAACATAATAAAAAACTAACCATAATAATATAATAATAGTTATATTTCATAACAAAACACAACTAGACATAGAACATAAAATTAAACATAAAAAAACATAAAACACATAATTAAACTAGGAATTAATATATTATAAAAAAGACATTAAGACATGAAATAAAAACATAACAAGCATAAAATATAAATAAACTTAGGCATTTTGCATACTAAACTACCCCCAAAAATGATGACTAAAAGTAGTCATCAGTAGTCTTGCACTTTCCTGTGACTAACAACCAGGCAGAGTACGAGGCTGTGACAGTCGGCCTTCGTTTGGCAAGAGAGCTTGAGATCCATGATGTGGAGGCTTTCACGGACTCATTGGTGGTGGCATCGCAGATTCGAGGCGAGTTCGAAGCTCGGGAACCCACCCTCGTGAAGTACTTGTCCAAGGTGAGGGGGATCATCGGGAGGTTCCGGACATTTTCCATCCAGCACGTTCCCAGAGAAGAGAGCACAACTGCCGATCGGTTGGCTAAATTTGGACCCCGGGGAGGAGGAACCTTGACGGATCTGTTCCATCCAGCGATCGAGGAAGGGGAGCTCATGGAAGTAGATCGGCGACCCTCATGGGTGGATCCCTTCGTGACCTTCTTCGTCACAGGCAACCTCCCTGAGGGGATCAAGGAGGAAAATATTTTTCGGCATAAGGCGGCCCACTATCTCATGCATGAAGGGAGCTTGCATCGGAAGATGCTTTCGGGTCTTTTGGCACGATGTGTGACGGAAGAGGAGACCCGGCGGATTCTGGAGGAGGTGCACTCTGAGGAATGTGGAAGTCATTCTGGAGGTAGGACGTTGGAAGCAAGGGTGGTCAGGCAGGTGTACTTCTGGCCCACCCTAAGGAAGGATGTTGCGGAGTTTGCAAGGAGGAGCCAAAAATGCCAGCTCTACGCCCCCCTCCAGCTCCAGGCGGCTTAGAGGCTCCGAAGCATCACGGCACAGTGGTCGTTCGCTATGTGGGGGATGGATTTAGTTGGGCCTTTCCCTCCAGCTAGTGGATAAAGGAGGTTTCTCCTGGTTATGATCGACTACTTCTCTAAGTGGTTGGAGGTTAAGGCGCTGGCCAAAGTCACCTCCCAAGTCATCAGGAACTTCGTTTGGGGAGAGATCATCTGCAGGCACGGGCTGCCTCAGGCCATTGTCACGGACAATGGTCCTCAATTTGCAAGTGAGGAGTTTATAAGTTTCTGCACTCAACTGGGCATCGACCTCAGATTTGCCTTTGTCCACCACCCCAGGAGCAACGGCCAGGTGGAGGAGGCTAACAAAATTATCGTGAACCTGCTCAAAAAGAAGGTGGAGAACTTGAGGGGGAGCTGTGTGGAACAGCACCCCTCAGTTTTGTGGGCCTTGCGGACAACCCCGAACACGGCCACCGGCGAGACGCCCTTCAAACTTTCTCATGGGTGTGAGGCGGTCCTGCCTGTGGAATTTGAGGTCTGATCCCCACGAGTTGTGTCTGCAGGTGATGGAGACGAGGCTTGGAGGCTGGAAAATGAAGGAGGCTTACGCCTCTCACTGGACATGGTAGAAGAGCTGCGCGACGTAGCAGCTATCAGGCAGGAAGAGGTCAAACGACGGATGGCAAGATACTTCGACAAGCTTATCAGGATCAAACAATTTGCGGAAGGAGATCTGGTGCTAAAGAAAGTTGATGCTGCAGGAAGATCCGACCCCGTGGGCAAGCTCAACCCAAATTGGGAGGGGCCTTATATTGTTGAGAAGGTCCTGAGAACAGGAGGCTACCACCTCCAGGATGTAGAGGGTAGGACCATGAGCTACACCTAGAGTGGCGATGACTTGAAGCGATTCTACCCATGAGAAGGGAGGGCAAAAGTTGTACATTCAAATCAAGTTCGTTATAATAAATTTCTCAAATTACTACTTGTCTTTATCTACCATGAAATTCTAATAACAGGAAGATGATCGCTTATGTACTACCCCGAGCGCGGCTCGGCCCCAGGTAGACCCGCTGCGCAGGCTCCCATTAGCTGGCAGGTCTGAAGGCTCTCCTGTGGGGGGGAGAGGTCTGGTTCTTGGTCCTTGGTTCTACACTACCCCGAGCACGGCTCGGCCCCAGGTAGACCCGCTGCGCAGGCTCTCATTAGCTGGCAGGTCTGAAGACTCGCCTGTGGGGGAGAGCTCAGTTTCTTGGTCCTTGGTTCTGCACTACCCCGAGTGCGGCTCTGCCCTAGGTAGACCCGCTGCGCAGGCTCTCATTAGCTGGCAGGTCCGAAAGCTCGCCTGTGGGGGAGAGGTCTGGTTCTTGAGCCTTGGTTCTGCACTACACCGAGCACGGCTCGGCCCCAGGTAGACCCGCTGTGCACGCTCTCATTAGCTGGCAGGTCTGAAGGCTCTCATGTGGGGGAGAGGTATGGTTCTTGGTCCTTGGTTCTACAATACCCCGAGCGCGGTTCGGCCCCAGGTAGACCCGCTGCGCAGGCTCTCATTAGCTGGCAGGTCAGAAGGCTCGCCTGTGGGAGAGAGGTCTGATTCTTGGTCCTTGGTTCTACACTACCCCGAGCGCGGCTCGGCCCTAGGTAGACCCGCTGCGTAGGCTCTCCTTAGCTGGCAGGTCTGAAGGCTCGCCTGTGGGGGAGAGGTCTGATTTTTGGTCCTTGGCTCTGCACTACCCCGAACGCGGCTCGCCGCCAGGTAGACACGCTGTGCAGGCTCTCATTAGCTGGCAGGTCCGAAGGCTCTCATTAGCTGGCAGGTCCGAAGGCTCTCCTGTAGGGGAGAGGTCTGGTTCTTGGTCCTTGGTTCTGCACTACCCCGAGCGCGGCTCGGCCCCAGGTAGACCCTCTGCGCAGGCTCCCATTAGCCGACAGCTCTGAAGGCTCGCCTGTGTGGGAGAGGTCTTGTTCCTTGGTTCTGCACTACCCCGAGTGCGGCTAGGCCCCAGGTAGACCCGCTGCGCAGGCTCCCATTAGCTGGCAGGTCCGAAGGCTCGCATGTGGGGGAGAGGTCTGGTTCTTGGTCCTTGGTTCTACACTACCCCGAGCGCGGCTCGCCTTAGGTAGACCCGCTGCGCAGGCTCTCATTAACTGGTAGGTCCGAAGGTTTGCCTGTTGGGAAGAGGTCAGGTTCTTGGTCGTTGGTTCTGCACTACCTCGAGCGTGGCTCGGCCCAAGGTAGACCCGCTACGCAGGCTCTCATTAGCTGGCAGGTCTGAATGCTCGCCTGTGGGGGAGAGGTCTGGTTCTTGGTCCTTGGTTCAGCACTACACCGAGCGCGGCTTGGCCCCTGGTAGACCCGCTGCGCAGGCTCCCATTAGCTGGCAGGTCCGAAGGCTCTCCTGTGGGGGAGAGGTCTTGGTCCTTGGTTCTGCACTACCCCGAGCGCGGCTCGGCCTCAGGTAGACCCGCTGCGCAGGCTCTCATTAGCTGGCAGGTCTGAAGGCTCGCCTGTGGGGGAGAGGTCTGGTTCTTGGTCCTTGGTTCTGCACTACCCCGAGCGCGGCTCGGCCCTAGGTAGACCCGTTACGCGGGCTCTCATTAGTTGGCAGGTCCGAAGGCTCGATTGTGGGGGAGAGGTCTAGTTCTTGGTCATTGGTTCTGCACTACCCCGAGCGCGGCTCGGCCCCAGGTAGACCCGCTGCGCAGGCTCTCATTAGCTGGCAGGTTCGAAGGCTCGCCTGTGGGGGAGATGTCCGGTTCTTGGTCCTTGGTTCTGCACTACCCCGAGCGCGACTCGGCCCCAGATAGACCCGCTGCGTAGGCTCTCATTAGCTGGAAGGTCTGAAGGCTCGCCTGTGGGGGAGAGGTCTGGTTTTTGGTCCTTGGTTCTGCACTACCCCGAGCGCGGCTCGGCCCCAGGTAGACCCGCTGCGCATGCTCTCATTAGCTGGCAGGTCCGAAGGCTCGCCTGTGGGGGAGAAGTCTGGTTCTTGGTCCTTGGTTCTGCACTACCCCGAGCGCGGCTCGGCCCCAGGTAGACCCGCAGTGCAGGCTCTCATTAGCTGGCTGGTCTGAAGGCTCGCCTGTGGGGGAGTGGTCTTGGTCCTTGGTTCTGCTCTACCCCGAGCGCGGCTCGGCCCCATGTAGACCCGCTGCGCAGGCTCTCATTAGCTGGCAGGTCCGAAGGCTCGCCTGTGGGGGAGAGGTCTGGTTCTTGGTCCTTGGTTCTGCACTACCCCGAGCGCGGCTCGGCCCCATGTAGACCCGCTGCGCAGGCTCTCATTAGCTGGCAGGTCTGAAGGCTCGCCTGTGGGGGAGAGGTCTGGTTCTTTGTCCTTGGTTCTGCACTATCCCGAGCGCGGCTTGGCCCCAGGTAGACCCGCTGCGCAGGATCTCATTAGCTAGCAGGTCCGAAGGATCTCCTGTGGGGGAGAGGTCTGGTTCTTGGTCCTTGGTTCTGCACTACCCCGAGCGCGGCTCGGCCCCAGGTAGACCCGCTGCGCAGGCTCTCATTATCTGGCAGGTCTGAAGGCTCTCCTGTGGGGGAGAGGTCTGGTCCTTGGTTCTGCACTACCCCGAGCATGGCTCGGCCCCAGGTAGACCCGCTGCGCAGGCTCTCATTAGCTGGTAGGTCTGAAGGCTCGCCTATGGGGGAGAGGTCTGGTTCTTGGTCCTTGATTTTGCACTACCCCGAGCGCGGCTCGGCCCAAGGTAGACCCGCTGCGCAGCCTCTCATTAGCTGGCAGGTCCGAAGGCTCGCCTGTGGGGGAGAGATCTGGTTCTTGGTCCTTGGTTTTGCACTACCCCGAGCGCGGCTCATCCCCAGGTAGACCTGCTGCGCAGGCTCTCATTAGCTGGCAGGTCTGAAGGCTCGCCTGTGGGGGAGAGGTCTGGTTCTTGAAGTTTTGGTTCTAGGTCCTTGGGAGTAGGTCTAGGCTCTGGGGAATTCAACACCACCTCGAGCCTGGCTCGGTCCCCGGTAGGCCCATTGCCCAGGCTCTCATCAAGCTAGCATGGCAATAAACCCACTCGACGGCAGAATGGTTAGGAAAACATCCTTAAACAACATCACAGCTTAACCTTATGAAATGAAAAATAAACTAAGGCAGAGGCTTGGAGCAGTGCGAGTGGAGGCACTCGCAGCTGGCAATTACGAGGATGATCTCGCTTACGGAGAGTGTGCACTCGCGCGAGACGGATGGCTCGCTCTAATGATAGGTGAGCAGGTTACGTCACTAAGAGACACCAGCGCAGGGAGTACTTTAAGGCAAGGCGAGAAGGTTCTGTCGGTCCTCACGCATAAAAAAGACAAGGGAAGCGACGGCTCGCGCTCGACAAAAAGCCAACTCTCCAACAAGGCCGCGAGACAAGACGTAGCACCTTCTCGCGTGCGTGAGCGCATCAGAGTGTCGTCTCGCAGTAAGCAAAATAAAGCAAAGGGTAGGGAGTAAAGGCGAGGCGGCGAGATGGGTGGATAGCACCGTCTCGCAGGCTTAAGCAGACCAGTAACTTATTTCGCAAAATAAAGAACAGAATAACAAGCAAGACAAACATGTACACTTAATCATCATCGTTATGTATCACAAAAACAGAGCTCAAAAAAGATTTAAGTTTTACAACAACAACACAGAGAGGAGAGAGGGATTCTGGATCTTAGGAGTTGGCACGTCATTTCTCCTCGCCGGAAGAAGAATCCTCTCTCTCCTCTCCAAAGAGCTGGGGGACCAGGTCGCGGACGGTCACCGTTTCTGAATCATCCTTCACGACCCCCCGGTCCGTCATCATCTTCAGGACCAGCTCAGCCGCCCTGATGCCAGCATCTCGGCATTGCTCTTCAACCTCGTCAAAAGAATAATGCGGCGGAGGTGTCCGAAAGGGTTCGCGGTGAGATGTTGACGCGGCATCGGCCTGAAGGCGAGTATTCTGGGCTTTCAAGCCCTTGACCTCCTCCTTCAGGGCCGCTTTTCGTGAGTGCAGCCGCTCCGCAGTCTCGGCATCCTGCGAGACGCCCGGTCATTAGTTAAAAGTTAAAAGCTTTTTGAAAGAAAAGAGTAAGGATAGGGCTTTACCACGCAGCCTTGGGCTTTCTCGAGTAGGGTCTCGGCATCAAACAACCTTTTTGCGAGGTCTTCGGATTTCTCTCGCTCCGCCTCCAGGCTGGTCTCGCTGTCCTTCCATTTTATTGTTGATATATATGAGGTGGCGCGAGGCGCGGTGCGCGAACTCCAAGGCACGCATTTGGGCATGGGAGGATTTCAGGACGAGATCTCGCGTGGACTCGCTCTTGGGCAAGACGGCATCGAGACCGCCATAAAGACCGTACCCCGCGGCAAACGCATGGTTGGTGGGCTCCTCCTGCTTCTTCCAAGGGGGAAGGAGGGTGGATATGGAGAAGCGGTTGGTGTCCCGCCCCCACAACAGAACAGGGTCGCCGGCGACATCTGAGACCACGGGGCCCCGGTTGAAGTTCATATGGGAAGAGAGGGCGGGACGGCTGGAGGAAGCGCCTTCACGAGAGGTGGTGGCAGCCTGTTGATTGGATGTGGCGGCAGGCTGGTCAGGAAGTGTCGTCCCGCGAGTAGGAGAGACAGCCTGTTGAGGAGGCGAGCGGGGCGATTGAGACCCCTCCACAGAGACAGGGCTCAAAGGGTCATCCTCTTTTTCCCCTTGGAGACAACCACAGCTTTTTTCATTTTCTTTGGAGGGCCGGAGCGAGAAGGGGCCGTGTCACCTGCAGGCCTCTTCGGAGGGGCAGGAGCCAGGGACTCTCTCGCCGCCTCAGCTGCCGCGCTGGCGAGATCAAGACCCTTGGAGGGGTGGATAATGCTTTTGTAAGGAGGGTGGACTGGGACGACTCGCTCCCCTAAAAACAAACAAGGAGATGAGAATGCGCGACAGAGAAATAATCAGACAAAGCGAGACAAGAAAGCGAGAGTACCTTCGCTGGGTAGCACTGGAGACAGCGAGTCGAGGCCTCGCCGCAGGAAGTTTACTTCGAAGTTTTTGTCGATGAAGTAATCATACAGCAACTTCTCTAGGCCACCCACCTGCGTGATTGCGTAGAAGCTCTCGGGGGGTGACACCGGCGCGAGTGGGATGCCCCCGAAGTCAGCACGGTCGTCGAGGATGAAGACAAACCTCGTGAGCCAATGGTGATTTTTATTTGGCGTCTCGCACACCTTGAGTCCTTGTCCGGTGAAGTACGAGACATCATCGGCGTTGGCATGATAAATGAAGAGCTTGCGGAAGACCGTCAAGCTGAACTCAATGCTCTCCCGGCGTATGTAGCAGGCGAAGGCGATCAACACCGAAATGGCGTTCGGGTTGAATTGCGTCGGGACGACGCCGAAGTACTTGAATACCTGTTTTACCTCAGGCCATAGAGGCAACCTCTACCCCGCCTCAAAGTGCGAGACGGGGAAGGCGAGCTCTCCCGGATAATAGGTGTTGATTGACTCGCCAACTTTGGGGGGTCGCGACTCGAGCCCCTCCACCAGATACTCGCGGACGAATCTGCGGTAGTCCTCTTCTGAGAGCCGGCTGAGCGGAAAGTCATGGTCTGTGAACCTCTTCCCGCAGCGGCTGCGCCCCTCGCCTTCCTCAACTCTTTTCTTACCCATCCTTAGCGAGATGGTTTTAGGCGAGACGAAGGGACAAAGGAAGATCAGCAAGAGGGCCGGGAGAGAAAAAGCGCGAGAAGGAGCGGCAAGACGGATGAAGCAAGGGGGCAACAACTTGGGCACGACAGGAGTAAGAGGCGCGGATATCCTTCTGATCCAGGGTCGGGATATTTATACCAAATATGGTGAAATGATTAATGAGCAGGAAAAGGTACAGAAGGAGGGGAAGAGTCGGCCGGCGTTTTACTCTCTCTCTCTCTCCTAAAAAATCTCGATTTGTGTGGTCAGTCGCAATCATGGGACAGTGATTAAAGGAAATTAAAGAAATTAAAATTAAACAACAGTAATAAATGTTCAAAAAACATCATCCCGCATATGGCGGGCACCAAGTTCTCTGACAATATCGGCAAGACAGCAGCATAAAGCATTATTTAATTATTACAACACTCAAATACATAACAAAGAAGAAGGGGCGAGACAGACGGTCTTCAATACGGATGTCATTGCCAGCGGCCACCGCGAGCTCCCGCGCAGGGAGGCCTGCTGCGCGAGTGGAAGGCGCGAACGGACTCAAGACCACGACGAGCGAGACGAAGCTGCATATCGATCTCGCTGATGATGGCGTCAGGGTTGGTTCCATCGACATCTAACTCGGTATCTGCCTCAGAAGATAGGCGAGCGCACTCGTTCTCCAGCCATTCGATGCGCCGATCCGCCGCCTGCTTATCCAGCGTCAGCGAATGGATGAGGCGCGCATGTTTCTGGAACAACTCGGCAGTCTTGCGCCTCATTTCCGCCGGGTTCGCAGGGTCGCCAAGGTAATCTTCAATCCCGTCAAGGGGAGGAAGAGGTGAGACAGCTGCTTGCCCAGGGTGCTCCTCAGCAGGCGAGTCGGTCTGGACGCCTGCGGAAGGAGTAGAGGGGAAGGGTGAGAGAGGCTCTCGTAGGAGTGTGTGGGAGTAGCGAGTGGGGCAGAGAAGGGAGAGGGAAGGTTTCTCACCTGGAGGACGGGAAGTCCCGGCGGCCTAGGAGGGATCGTCTCCCCTCTCGCAGGGAGGCGTAGTTGGAGGAGTGGAAGGTGGTTGCGAGTCGGAATCTTCGCGGTGGGCGGAGGAGTCATCTCGCGGGCTTTCCGGTCGTTGTGTAGCCGCGGAAGCTTCCTGAAGAGAAACAATTAAGAAGGCAGATACAAATATTGAACAATGGAGATAGAAGCGAGAGCTCACCTTTTTCTCTTTGGGAGATGCGGGAGGAGGAGTGGGGCAGGTCTCCTGGACTGCGCGAGACGGATTCTCGGCAGAGGAGGGGCCCCCTGTTTTTTCCCTCTTCAGGCGAGACGGAGAGGATGGTAAAGAGGGTAGGGGGCGAACTAGAGTTGAAGTATAAGCGGCCACGTTGGCCTTGTTCTGTCGACGCACCTTTGCAAGGCGCTCGCGAAAGCTCTGGCTATGAGACATGATGAACAGTCTACTGCAAGGAAGGAGGAAGTGTGTAAAGGGACAGCCTCTATTCGGGATAGGAATCCCATATTTATAGGTTTTGGTGGGGGGCCTCATAGAAGATTCTCTTATAAATGCGTCCATAAATACGTTTTAATGACGAGCCTCGTTTGGGTGTTCTTTCCGAGCTTAAAATAATCTCAAAAAGAGCGGGGATTGTGTACAACCTTGGACTCGTGAGGGGCCCTCAAGATGCAAATAGAAGGAGGATAGGCGAGAGGTGTTAATAGTCGAGTGGGACCAGATTGTCCACTCGCAGGAGGCGAGGTGGGTGGTCTCTGCAATGGGCGAGACGCCCCCTTTTTTGGGATGCGAGTAGGCCTTTATAGGCGAGAGGGCCTCGTAGCGGAGGATGCCTGGGAGACGACCAGGAGGGTTCGTCTCGCCGATAGGTGTTCCCCTACTCGCCATATGGAAAGAAGGCCGTTTTTCTATTTCTACACCGAAGGGGGATTTTACTCTTCTACCCGGGCAATTTTACCCTTTTGCCCCTGGTGGCCTGCATATAACTCCTCAGAACAGCGGAGTTTGGCTGTTGGCAGACCCGACCATGGGTACTCTGGTAATTTCAGGTCAGCTCGGTAAGGTTATTGGAAGTTCGAACTCAGAAAACTATAAATAGACTCATAGGGTCTTCAGAAGCACATGTTTTTCCCGGGACTTGAAAGGATTTTTCTGTGCTTTTTGAGGAGGCTCCAAGCCCAGCTTTTGGCTTTGGAGGGGAAGCTCTCAGAGATCTTCCGGGTAAGCGATGGGACCTCCCTGCTGAGGCTTTGGGTTAGTTTCTAGTACTTCACGACCAGTCGAAGGTCGGAGCTTGGGACGAGTAGGTGTTTGGCTACGCCCCCATTTTTCGAACTTTGTCGAAATCAAATTTTGGCTTCAACATGCTTCCATTTGTCATTGATACTATAGTTGGGGCATGCTGCAACTTGTCAGAGCATTTGGGAACATCTTTCTCACAGACGGTGTCAAATTGTTGCGGGTCACCCGATCTTTTCCCAGACCGGAGAAATCAGACCGCCTTAGCTCGGAATTGGACGGGAAAACAGTCAAAGTAAACAGCAGCAAATGACAAGGGTTTTTTTACGCGGAAAACCCGGAAAGCGTGAAAAATCACGTGGTTGAATCTGTGTCGAGCCAAAATCCACTAGTTCATGTGAGTTTACAGATATTGAAATTTGATCTTGAAGGGCGACTGACCGCTTCTCTACTAAAATTGCAAAGTACAAAAATAAAGAAATAAAACTAAGTCTTCGTAGCCTCGATGGAAGCGCTCCGACCTTAGAAATTTGGTTGTCCACAGAACCTCGATGGAGGCACTCGGGCCTGGAAATTTGGTTAAGTCCACGAAATCTTGGTGGAAGCGTTGCGGATGGAAAAATCTCTTAAGCTCGCGTAGCTTTTGGGCAAGAAAAAAAGCAGAGCGAATTCCTAAGCGGAGGATCGGCCTAAGTCCGCGATCTCGCCGAAAAATCTTAGAGCTCTTTTTTTCCTTTGTAGCTTGTCTTCAAATGAAAGCTCGGGGACCTATTTATAATCTTCTAGAGGGATACGTTGGTAATTGCGCCTGGGAGGAATTTGTGCTGGCGAATGACACCGCTCCATTTCGATCACCCGGATCACAAATTTTAGCAAAATAACGAAAGTTCCCCCTACGCGGCTCGGGCAGGGTGCCCGGAGGCGACAGGGCCATCGGCGCGGGGGGGGGGGGGGGGGGGGGGGGACCGCGCGGGCTGGCCGCGCAAGGTCGCATAATGTGCAGTCGCGCTGGTTGCCCGCGTGTGCAGGTTGTGCGCACGGGCTGGCCGCATGTGGGCAGTCCGCCTGCGGATGCGCGGCCTTGCCGTGCGCGTGCAGGTGCTCTGTCTGGTCGTGTGCCCTGACTCGATCTCCATCTTGGGTGCTTTCGATACTTGGGGGAGTCACTACTTCGCAAGCGTGACTTGTACAATTGGGTTGATGCATACTTGATCCAAATCTCGCAGTTTTGACTTAGGGTCCGTTCGACGCGCAGGTATTGGTTTTCTGGAATTGGCTTTGGCCAGAAAATCAATATCTGCATGAATTGGTTTTGTGTAGAAAACCAATTATGTTGTTCGGCTGCAGGATGGTTTTCAGAGAACAGAATTGGCATTGATATGTAAAAGCTGTTCGGCTGCACACTGGAATTGGCTTTCTGGAATTGTAATTTTTAGAAACTATTTTTGTAAAAATTTAATTATTGTCCACAAAATCTAAATACTAATAATACTTGAAATGAAAGTAATAATAATCTTAAAGCAACGTCCCCAAATAAAAGTCCACGGAACCTCGTTGGAAGCACTCGGGCCTGGAAATTTGGTTAAGTCCACGAAATCTTTGTGGAAGCGTTGCGGATGGAAAAATCTCTTAAGCTCGCGTAGCTTTTGGGCAAGAAGAAAAGCAAAGCGAATTCCTAAGCGGAGGATCGGCCTAAGTCTGCGATCTCGCCGAAAAATCTTAGAGCACTTTTTTGCCTTTGTAGTTGCTTGTCTTCAAATGAAAGCTCGGGGACCTATTTATAATCTTCTAGAGGGATACGTCGGTAATTGCGCAGGGAGGAATTTGTGCTGGCGAATGACACTGCTCCATTTCGATCACCCGGATCACAAATTTTAGCAAAATAACGAAAGTGCCCCCTAGGCGGCTCGGGCAGGGTGCCCGGAGGCGACAGGGCCATCGGCGCGCGGGGGGAGGGGGGCAACCGTGCGGGCTGGCCGCGCAAGGTCGCATAATGTGCGGTCGCGCAGGTTGCCCTCGTGCGCAGGTTGTGCGCACGGGCTGGCCGCATGTGGGCAGGCCGCATGCGCATGCGCGGCCTAGCCGTGCGCGTGCAGGTGCTATGTCTGGTCGTGTGCCCTGACTCGATCTCCTTCTTGGGTGCTTTCGATACTTGGGGGAGTCACTACTTCGCAAGCGTGACTTGTACAATCGGGTTGATGCATACTTGATCCAAATCTCGCAGTTTTGACTTAGGGTCCGTTCGACGCGCAGGTATTGGTTTTCTGGAATTGGCTTTGGCCAGAAAATCAATATCTGCATGAATTGATTTTGTGTAGAAAACCAATTATGTTGTTCGGCTGCAGGATGATTTTCAGTGAACAGAATTGGCATTGATATGTAAAAGCCAATGTTTTGAAAACTGGACCGGACATCGAACCGGCGGAGGGAAAGGTTCAAGGTTGGACCGGTCCAACCGGTTCGACCGGGGTCGAACCGTTATATATATATATATATATATATATATATATATATATATATATATATATATATATATATATATATATATATATATATATATATATATATATATATATATATATATATATATATTTAGGAAATAAAAATAATTAACATTATATTAAAAATTTACCTATAAATTTTAGGTTCAAAATCGAACATAAAAAAGTATGAAATTTCTTATATAAGGACGGACGTTCAACAACGACGGTTCATAACCACCACATTGATGACCGCCATCGCCGTGCCAAACGGAACGTAAATTTTATTTGAATGATAGATGTATCATGTATGTATATATTAAAAAATATAAACTTTAATTTTTAAAAAATAATTTAATATGTTAATATAATAATATATTATATATCTAACAAAATATATAATTAATATTTATATAGATATGTATATTAAATTGGATATGATTATTTTGTACATACTACCATTACTACATACGTTAATATTGATATGTATATACTATATTACAAAATAAAAACAAATGAATCAAATGGCAAAGTGGTTCGCTATTAAGCTGATTTCTTAATGGTGGGGGGTTCGAAACCCCCCTCCTAATTTTTTTCCGCTATTTAAAAGCGGGCGGGCCGAAGGCCCGGTTTTGTGAAACCGCGCCCGGTTCCCGGCCCTCCGGTCCGCCTGCCCGGTTTCGCGGTTTTTGCGCGGTTCTTGGAGGGTGCGGTTTGCTTATCTGGACCTGACCGGCTGGGTTCCCGGTCCGCGGTTTGACCGGTCCGACCGGCCGGTCCGACCCGGTTTTTAAAAGCTTGGTAAAAGCTGTTCGGCTGCACACTGGAATTGGCTTTCTGGAATTGCAATTTTTAGAAACTATTTTTGTAAAAATTTAATCATTGTCCACAAAATCTAAATACTAATAATACTTGAAATGAAAGTACTAATAATCTTAAAGCAATGTCCCCAAATAAAAGTTCTGAAATAGCAACAAAACCACATAAATAGTTCATGACTCATAAATAGTAACATTAAACAAGCGATCAAACTACATTTGCAGCCATGTGCCCTTGAACCTTCCCAGCCAGGCAATACATATAGAAATCTCATGTTATTGTCACAAACACCGAGTACATTTGTTGTGATAGCTTTTTTCCTATTGCGAAATCTTCCATGATCTTCAATCGGAACTGTCACTTCAACATGTGTTCCATCTAATGCACCAACACAGTCTAAAAACTATTTTGACCTTGGTTCTACACTGGCTTCAGGCAATTTAATGTAGTCTTTTGAAAGTTTTAAAATCCCGCGAAGGATAATATTGAAGTGTCTACTAACAGTGTCGATGGATCGCATATAAGTATGTCCAACAACTCGAATTTTTTCATTATGCCATAATATATATAAAAACAATGCAACTGCTTCTTTGATCGAAACAGATTGTGTGTCACATACATAACCTTTTGCACGTAGAATACTGCACAACTCATTAAACGGTGCTTTACCCATACGTAACTGGTTAAAGCAATCAATTTCTTTCCCAGCATATAAGCGTGTTAATAAAATATTTCGGAGGGCATCTCTGTCTGCAAGGCATGTTGGTTGTTTAGGAATGGAATTCAATACAACTACAGCTGCCCCTAGAGTCGCGCCGACTGACGACGATATGATGATATCTCTCCTACGTTTCTTCTGCAACTCATCGTTATTCATTGCCCCTAAAGTCAAAATAAATGAATGTGAAGTTAAGAGGGTAAGATTTAAGCAACAAAATTGAATGCTACCACTGAAGGCTTCATTTGATAACACATAATGACTATTAATCAATACAATTCAAAAGGGAGGATTTTAGAGAGTTATCTGACACTCTGAACTTGCATCGATGAACATTATAAATAATACGACAACGTAATCACGATCAAATTGAGCTTCTAGTGCAGTAACCAATAATGTAATGTACATGCATGAGTACAATAAAATGTAATAAACAAACAATGACTAGCAAGTCCCGGTATACTGTGGCACACAATTTACTTGAAAAGGCAAGACAAATTTAACAATACATTCCTAATTAAACATTGCAGGTGTTGGAATTCTTGTGGCTTTGATGATCTAAATTTGTTTTGCCAAGCAATAAATGAGTAAGTCTACATGTTTCTCTAATAACAGAAAATCTGAGATCAAAAACAGAAAATCTAACAAAAAATCTGAGATCAAACCTAGATCAAAAACAGAAAATCTGGCCCTAACCCCTTTCTGCTATAACAAAAAATCTGAAATCAAACCATTAACTCAAAAATAGTCGGAGTGATCCACCAAATACTTACTAATAGTAGCAAATCCTGCCTTCTACCTTCTACGTATGATGGAGCAGTCCCTTCTGTGAAGTCGGAGTGAGCAAAACCTGCGATAATAGGGGAGAAGATGTCGGAGAAGAGGAAGAAAAATAAAATGGTGATGAAGAAGAAGCTAAAAACGGTGAGGAAGAAGCTAAAAACCAGAATCGGAAGAGGAAGCCGAAAAAGATGAAGCCGGAGAAGAGGAAGCGGGAGAAGAGGAAGCTGGAGAAGAGGAAGTCGAAGAAGAGGAAGCCGGAGTAAAAATCAAGCGGAAAACCTACCGCGGATCGACGTCGGGATGGTCGCGCGGGTTAGGGCAGCAGCCAGGAGGCGTCGGTTTGAGGCGGAAGCGTGAAAGCCAAGAAAAATATGCGTGAGGGGTAAGGTTTTTAGGGGCCGGATTTTTAACTTAACATGAATAACCGTGGTTTTGAGATGAAAACCAAAGCCGTCGTAATTCATGCGCGCTGAACATAAGAATTGGCTTTTTGGAAAGCCAATACCAATTCCAGAAAGCCAATTCCGGCACGCCGAACGGGCCATTAGAGATTTCAGGAGGAACCCCATCAAGTAGTAAGAACTGAGAACTATAAGTCCGTCCAAAGTTTATGTTAACAAATGAATAAATTTTCAAATGTTTCATCATTGACTGATCCCCCCATGTAAATATAAATACGATTTGATATTCCCCTATAAGGTTCCAAGTAGTAGGTAGATATATTGTTTACTATCAATTAGTGCTGCAACTTATTTCGCTCAACAAAAAACATTGATTTGAAAGATTTCCGCTAATACAATCACATGAAAAATTGAACCGACCCAAACTGAACAAATCGGATGGATTTGGGCAGGTAAAAATCAATGTTCGGTCGGTTCACGTCTAAACTGTCCCGAACCGAATCATTCTCATGCCCAGTAAGAGGATGGAACTAGCAGATCAAACAAATGCTAGGGGTGGCGAAATGAGATCCAACTCTAATCAACATAGAGGAGGATGCAAAAGACAAGGGAAATCCACCGAAAGCAACTCATTTGATAGCCTTAGGGAGCAACACTAATACAGCCAAAAGATGAAACATGAGTTTTACTTCCAATATTACAATAATATCTAATGACAAATGGAAAAAATGCAATTACATTTAATTCAATATTAAAATATCACGTAATTAAACCGTTGTAGTCCTGCCCTGCTGGAGGCTTAAGTACCGTCTAGACCATCCATCGTAGGGGTTACGTCATCCCTCTGTTGGGCCCTCCATAACAACTACATTTAGGCAAACATTAAAAGAAAGGAAGCATAGATGTAGACTTGTAGGAAACGGTGGTGGTGATTCACGATGATGAAACAAGCACTCTTAAATTTCTCAGTAGACTTGTGAGCAGAACAAGAACTAAAGTAAAAAATTGGCCACCTTCATTTTGATTTCAAACATTAGTTGATTAGAGTTTATGCTATATAGGAATAGTATGCTCAAACTGCGAGGATGCTTAATTCTCTCAACTCTTGTGAATAAGTTTCTTCCTCTACATGCACCATTCCTTAACATCTCACAAGAAAAAAAAAACAAATTATTGTATGCTTGCAGAAATATCAAATCTTATGTATAAATAGGAAAGGAATAAAGAAAAGAAAAACTGAATAAATCTGACTCATCTTGACTCTCTACTACCTTCGTGATAACCGCCTTTTATGAGAAGTCGATAAAGTATCTATACGCACAAAAAGGGAGAGTGACGTGTGTTTCCCTTTCCTAAATCATAGATCAGGCTTCAAAAGAAAGTATATACCTGATGTGAAGTGCACAATCCGTCAATCCATGCCCGATGTTGAGGAGCAAAACTTCAACAAATTTTGATCATATTTTACGTGATACACTCCCTCACATGCATGTTCATTGAAAGCTAGCACATAGACTTAATTTAAATTGAGTGACACAAATATGAGTTATTGAGCACAGCATGCTCTAATACTTGTTAGAACTATACATCCACTTCAAAATCAAATGTTTGCAAGTTGAGAACTTGAGATCTATATTAAGAGCACAAGATTACTCGAGTTTTTCAATGTGGAACTACTTTCACAACATTACCCTTTGGATTCCAAATGCCAATTACAAAACAAGAAATAAACTATTACACAAGGGTTCCGTTTGGCATGGCGTTTTTGCTCCGGTGAACATAAAAGTGGATGAATCCTTAGGTGAGGTCAAGCGTTCATGAACGACGGTTCATAACCCCTGCTTTGATGACCGCTATCGCCGCGCCAAACGGAGCCAAGGTATAGATCTTTATGCTTGAATCAAAATTAAAGATGTTTAGATAGTTTAAGTCGGCGAATAAACTTAGTACCAAAATAAAGAAGGGAGAAGAAAAAAGACTGGGAATGTTAGCATTTGAAAGGAGTTCAACTGTAATATATTACAATAATAACAATGCGCACAAATGTCATATTTCCATAAGAATAGTTAAAAGAGATGCTCAACTTACAAACAAGAAGATTAGCAGACTTACAAGGGAAATTAAGCACCCTTGAGCAGGATCCATTAATGGGCGAGTTTGAAATATAGTATGAGTAGAGTAGCCAGAACCAAGGTGATAATTATGCCTCTAATGATCCACTTGTTTTTGTCAATCCTTCTAGACATGGCCGTGAGGACCTTCTTGCTCTTGCCTATGTTATCATCAACGCCATGCAGCTGCATGACAAACATAGTACCAACCATTTTTCAATATGAGAACTAAAAGATCTTCTGGCATCAAAGTACACATCTCAACTAGCTGTGAGAAATAATATCTAGAATTTTTTTTTACAAATTGGGAGAATATCAAATAGATTTTGAAGGGAAATGCAGCTGTTTAGCATTTCAAGTTATCTGACAGCATCAGAATAAGATCCGAACATTAAGGTGTCAGGTAGGTCAGCCCTTGCCCTAGAGAAGGGAAACGCTGTACCTACAAGTGTAAATAAAAGAGTTCAATTGGTCTCCATAATGCTTTACATATAACTCATTGGCAACTTTCACTTCCCAGTTCCCAATAGGGCTATTAGTGATCAGTTCAGCTAGAACCAATTTTGAGGTGGTTCAAAACTAGGGCTCATATTTTTTTACTTGTTTTTTAATGGCCCAACTCCTTAAGCCATTGACTTATTAGTTGAGATAGATATAAACCTTCATCACGTGATGTTAACAAAGAAACAAAGTAATGAGAATATAAGATCAAGATACAAATCATACAATTAACAATATACTATTGGACTTAACCATCTGATGCTTTGGCGAGTTACTTTATATGATGTTGATGCACTAAGTTATATACCTATATTGGTTTATACACACTCAAATTATTAATGAAATTGCGTTCAATGCATTTGGAGTTAAAAAAAAACAGAGAAAATGGCAGTCTTTATGGCAGTTAAATCCTCATCATTCAATGCATTCTCAAAGCACATGAATGCTCAGCCCATCACATGCAAATTAATAAAGAAAAATAATTAAACCTGAATGACAACAAGTCAAAGTTTGATTACTATAAAGAACAAATGTTTCAGATTTTATATTGTATATGTACTTTTTCCTTGTTTACACACATAACAAACTGTATTTGGTTCTCTCTTAGTGCAGCTTACTTCCAAAGTAATGGCGAGCCCACTAATTTCATGCAGAATTATTCGCCATCATCTGAAGTCTTTCGTATGTTTGATCAAATCCTGCTAGAGTAATGTATAAATCTACGAAGAAAACAAGCAGAGGAGAGGCAGCAAATTTTTTCTAGCTATTTTATTCTAGTGTGGGCAAGGAATATGATTAAGTTGACAACAATGTATCCAAAAGATCGTGGGTTTAAGACTCGCAAAAGATCACTACATAAATAGGATGATTATATTATATAAATACACTAATAAATCTGACGTGGGAGAAGTTCAAATTTTCAATTTTCCAAAGATTACAAGCAATAACATTCTCAATTACTTCTATTGACTGAGCCGATCAACTAGTAGCTACATTAAAAGATGCAGGTAAATAAACCATCATTATATGAGGAATAACTTTGAAATAGACCCAAATAAGTAAACTAGCTATATAACTGATGATTACAAGCCATAACAAGAAGCCTGCATGTATTCTAAGTAGATGATGCAGCCTCTGTAGCATCCGGAAACACTTGGCATCCTCCCCTTACACGTTTTTTTATTTTTGCATCATCCTATGAATTTTACTTTCCAAGTGTTTTTATTTTTCTCATATATTGTACAGGCTTAACTGGTGTGACCATCCAGTAAGACCTTAAATAAATAGGTACGGCAATTCGGGATAGCTAGGGAGAAAAAGGCAAAGCTCAAATTGTTAAAATTAATAATAAAATATTTCTAAATCAAAAGTGAATAAAAGAGACATCAAATCTTTGCAATATTAGCGAGGATTAAGGAAAAAGGGAAAAAAATCAAATTGCCCATATTAAAAAAACTCTTTTTAAAACCCATCTATCATGAGAGAAGCGGCGGACAATTGATGAGGTCTACTAATTGACTCCCACCACCTATGTTGCACTGACACCGACACGCGATACGACACGACACGACTCGCGACGCGTAAATTCTCAAAAAATATGATATTTCGACATGTTGGGACACATATATTAAATATATAGTTTTTATAATTATGAAAATCCTAAGACATTTAACAAAAAATTAAAAATGAACAAATAACAAATATTCAAATAAATCAAGACATGTTTAAATATTAGTAATCAAATATTCAAATGCAAAACTTAACCAAAGGTTAAAAAATGATAGAACATTAACACATTACCTCTTCTTATAGTTTTTTCATCTCAAACAGATCACTCTTTAAAACTTTCACACACTTTCCAATTCATTTTCCACAAATGATTAACAAATGTGCTTTCAATTTTTTATAAGAACTTATAAAAAAAATTTCACAAAAATTGCACTTCCAAGACAATTGTCTCCCGCCTCACCGAGAGTAGCTAGCTTAGGGACACGCGTATCCGATTGAGAGGGACACGCGTGCACGATTGAGCGGGACACGCGAGTCCCGCGTGAGCCAGCGTGTTGGACTTCCGACACGAGTGTCGGATAGTGTCGGAGAGTCGGACGAGTGTCGGAGAGTTCGACACCGACAGGTCGGGCATTTTGAAGTTTCGGTCCTTCATAGCCCACCACTAACACGTCAACCCCTATGGTTAGGACCGCTGGACCCTCTCGTCCGACCATGCCCCCGAGTAGATCTGTGCTTTCTGCCGCGACAAGGAGATTATATGGGCTAAACAGGGTTTTTAGATGTTTTAAGTGTATTGAACCGGGTCACAAATCCTTTGAGTGCCCACGATGTCACTTCATCGCACATTGATTCTGACAATGGGTAAGAACCTGAGTGCGAGTCTTCCTTAGTGACACCCAGCCTATGTTTTGAAAGGCGCGCCTGAGGCGCCGGGGCATCAGGCGGAAGTAGGGACGCCTTGGCAAGGCGAAGGCGGGTGATTTGCCTCAGGCTCGCGCCTCATGGATTTTATAGGTACAGTTCAGGCGCGCCTGGCCGTTAAGGGTTAAAACCAGTTCGGTTTTTTTAGGGTTATTATCGGTTAAAGGTGCGGTTCTTCCCGTATCTCCTCATTCTTCCGCCCGTTGTTGTACGTCTCTCTCAGTGTGGTTGTCGGTCTCTTCCTCTCTCCCATTGCTGTCTGCTGGATTCGGAGTCGCCGCCGCTCGCCGGAGACGCAAATCTGATCCTCTAGCCTCTCTTCTAGCCCGAGTCGCTGCTGCTACACTAGCCATTGTTCTCAAATCAAGTATTCACATTCTTTATCAACTGTATGAGAAAGAGCTTTCACTGCATTTTGTTGGAGTCATTCATTTCACCGTGATTTCACCATGATAGACATAGTTTCTAGTTTTCATATGCTCTTTACACCATTTGATGAAGATGATGTATCTACTTTTGCTTTAATAAAATGTGCCATCGGCCCATCAGCTGTCACTATTTTGAGAATAATGAAACTAAAAATAGAGTACTCCTAGTTGGCACTTGGCAGTTAATTTCTGATTAAAAATTAGTAATATTTCAAGTAGTTATTGAACTATTATGCTACAGTTTGAAACTAATTGAAGCTTAGCTCGTGAAGTAGAAATGTTGAGTTCATTTTGATCTATCTTAGGCTTGTTGGTTATCCTTTAATTTTATTTATTTATTCGATGAGTGAAGTAGAAATTAGTAATAATGATTCTCACTCTATATGGATCCTTTGTAGCCAGTGTGCCCTATCTTTTGTCATAATCTCACTAATGATTAAGTATATCATGTCTTTCCTTACAGGCTGGAATGTTGTTGTTGTTGTTGTTATTTGATGAGTCTATTAGATAAAATATGAAGTAATCAATTTTTCCTTTTTGAAAATATTTCATATGAAAAATCTTTCTCATATTTGGGAAACAAAATCCAATGCAGACACTTTATAAGTGGAGACTCTTCTGATAGTTGAAAATATGTCTAACCTCTAGATTAGGAGCTAATTGCTATTCTATATATCCTTTTTTCAATCCCCTAAGAAAGAAAAATAAACTAGATTTTTTTGCAAAAGCAAACTATCAAAATAATGTCTTGTATAACTGAATGTATTTACAAATACTGAAAAGAGAAGAAAGAAATATTTGATGCAATTATTCTCGTGTACTACATTTCTATTGCTCTATATTTTCTTGAGCTTCAATTGTGTTCATGTATTGTGTTTCTCTTATATATTTATGGTGTTATTACAGTGAATTGGAGGATATTGTTAACAATTCATGTATTGTGTTCCTCTTCAATTGTGTTCTTATATATTTTTTTGAGCTTCCACCTTCAATCGTGTTCATTTATTATGTTCGTCTTATATATTTATGGTGTTATTACAGTGAACTAGAGGATATTTATGGTGTTATGGTGTTATATATTTTCTTGAGCTTCAACTGTTTGCCCAGTTAAGGCTTCCAGTTCATTGTTTTACAATAATTATCTTGTTATATATACTCATTATATTTGTTATAAAATGATTTAATAGCCGGAAAAGGATGCAAAGGTCTGGTTTATCAAGTGTCCAATCAAGGATTGATCCGGGTTGGAGGATTTAGAAATACTAAAGCTTGTCCCAAATGCCCACATGTGCAGACAGAAATTCAAGAATATATGGAAAAGAGAATAAATGTTGGCAATACGAAAAAGCAAGCATTCCCTGACTATGAAGATGAAGATACTTTGGAAACGATGAGGATATGGATGACAACGGAGTGAAAATTCATGGATGCGGACCAAGCGGTGTGTCTAAAAATCCCTGGACCAAAGAACGATGAATGTTTTTTTGTACCCGACATCGAGAAGAAAATGCAAAAAAAGGTCCAACAAAAGCTAATGAAGCATCCTACAATTACCTACAATTAATGAAGTGTGGAAGAAGGAACTTAGAGGGAGGACTTGCGAACATATAGCTCAATGGATGTATGATGAAGCTATTCCTTTTAATATTGTTACTTATCAATGTACAACCCTGTGTCCGGCAAATAAGGTCGCCAGGAACCAGACCGATCGAGCTGCAACTAGTGGGCGAGCTCGGCAGTAGAGAAGTCGAGCCCGAGCTCGGCATTCGCCGAGCTAGTCCAAGAATCGTCGAGCTGAGGTCGACTAATGGACTTGCCTTCACAACCTCTCAAGAGACTCCCCGCCCGAGGTCGCCTCCACCACGACTGCCTACTGCACCTTGCGAGAGTTATCTTGCCATGGCGCACACAACATTCCTCTACGACCCCAACCAGCCCCTCCGCCCCGCGGTCAATCCTCCTGTCAAATGCACACCGGTCGCTGATGTACCACCTGATGGAGGACCATCGGTGGCCCATGACAAGGCGGGGCCCACTTTCGTCTATTCTCACCGGAAGACTTGATCGGAGGGTCGATCCGGTCCCGCGGATGCGTCCGGATGCGCGCAGCGAATCTTTTTAATATATAACTTTGTTATTTTTGGCTCTTTTTCCTTTTATTTGGCACGTGGTCGTTTCGGCCAATCATAATCGTCGATCCCGGGTTGCCCTAAGGTTAGAACATTATAAATAGGAGTGTTAGATGCTTGGAGAGGCATTGTTGGTTTTGGAGAAAAACATTTCCGGACCTCCGCGATCAAGCCACGGTGCCGACGCCGTGGAGCCCTAGGTGCTGACTCCTAGCGGTGGAACTTCATTCCCCAAGATAATCCCTCATCCTTCCCCCTCTTTTCCTCCCTCGAAACCACCCCGCAGCAGCCCCCGTTTCCTACCCTCCCATGGACAAACCTGTCGGCCCCTGCAGCAACCCGCCGCCCCCTGTAACAGCCCGTCGGCCCCTCCTACAGCAGCCCGCCAGTCTCCCGACAGCCGCCGCCTCCCGCCCCTCTCTCCTGCAACCTCCCTGCACCCCGTCGCCACCTCCGCATACCCCCCCCCCCCTTCGTGGAACCACCCTTAACCGGCCTCCCCTCCCTCGGATCAATCCCGATCCAGGAGATCCTCCCCCGATGTACAATTCATTACAACTCCTTCACCCTTCGTAGCCCGGATCCGCACTCCACCACCGGATCTACCCACCCCTCGATCGGATCCTTCCATATTTGGTCGGATCTAATCATTTCCAGCCCTCCACAACCCTTCTCCACCGCGGACAGCCACAGTTCCGACACGGCCGCCCGGATCTACCTCCAAACCGCCGGATCTCTCCCGCCTCGGGCATTCCCTTGTTTGTGAGTTGTTTTGTTGTACGGAATTCTAGTTTTCAGCACTTGAATATTGTTTGGAGCACTCATATTTGTTCGAATATTTAATTGTGGAATTTGTCCCGTAAAGAATTGTGATTGCGGGAAGGAGCCATCTGTGACGTGCTTAAATTTTGGCACTCCGTTTGGAGGAAAGCCTTGCTTAATCGCCAGAACTGAAATTGTTCTCGCTTATATTGTGAATGTGTGGGTTGTGAATTTTCACTTGAATTAATTGCCGAACGGATTTTATGCATTTTCATATAGTGTCCACGTGTCCACCCACTTGAGTTAGCCTAGATTGCACGGTACACATCCTACCCTACATCAAATTGATATCAGAGGCAGGTTAGGTCATTTGCATGCTCCGTAGTGGTAGGACATTTAGGTCTAGCATGACAGAACCACAAGTAACAGACGACCGTGCGGGAAGCTCGAATTCGGGCACCGCGTTTGCTGAGTTCCAGCGCCTCATCCTAGATCGTTTTGACACCCTAGGCGCCCAATTTAATGACGTACGACAAGACCTTGCTGAGGTGAACTTACGATTGGACCACCTAGAGAATGTCAGGGACACGCCTACACATCGCGACGATCCTTTGGAGGATGACCTTGATGTTTCTCCATGTCCCGGCCGGCGCCCGAGAGTGGGCCAACCATCAGTGGAACGTCACGACCATTACATTCCCTACCGGGCCCCATCCCCGCCGGCAAGGCGAGACCCTGAGCTAGCACGTGATAGACACCCACCCCCGCGTGAGGATTATCGTAATCTCCGTCGGCCGCAGCCTGACCTTAGGGACCGGGTGCCTCCACCTGGTCGCCGCAACCAGCACCGGGATGAGTATTACCCGCCAGATCGACGAAGGTTTGACTACGACTACGATGACTATCCAGGGGACTACCCCGACCCGCGGAGAGGCGGCCATGCCCTCGACATCACCCGTCGGATTCGCCTCGATGCCCATCGTTCGATGGCCGCTTGGATCTGAAGGCCTTTAGTGATTGGCTCCTAGACATGGATCACTATTTTGACTGGTACGATATGAGGGACGAGCGTTGTGTACGCTTCGCGAAGATGAAGTTGACTGGACAAGCCAAGGACCGTACAAGATTACTAGCATTTTTGGCTACCGTTATTTTCTTACATTCATCGATGATTATTCTCGCAAGACATGGTTGTATCTCCTTCGTGATCGTTCTGAGCTTCCCCGCGTATTTCGGGCCTTCATTCTTGAGACTGGCACTCAATTCTCTACGCTCATTCAAACTATTCGCATTTACAATGCGCGCGAGTATACTAGACATGACTTCGCGACCCTCTGCTCCGAGTTTGGGGTTATTCACCAAACATCTTGTGCATATACCCCACAGCAGAATGGTGTCGCCGAACGCAAGAATCGTCATCTCCTTGATGTGGCTCGCTCGCTTATGCTTCAAATGCGGGTTCCCAAACCATACTGGAACTTTGCACTCTCCACGGCCTGTTTTCTTATCAAATGTCTCTCGTCCTCCGTCCTCCAGCATGCTACTCCCTTCAGTCTCCTCTTTCCCTCCACTCCGGCTTTTCCTCTTACTCCTCGTATTTTTGGTTGTACATGCTACGTTCACCACCTCGGCCCATCTACCGACAAGTTGGATCCCCGTGCGGCCAATTATGTCTTTGTGGGCTACTCGCGCACTCAAAAGGGCTATATGTGTTATTCTCCCACTACCCGCAAGGTGACGATTTCTGCGGATGTCACTTTCCGGGAAGATCTTCCCTTCTTCTCTGCTCTGTATCTCGCTCCTCTTTCGGAGCCCGTTGTGCGCTTTGTCATCTTTGTTCCCCGGTCTCCACCTTCTCCACCTCCTGCCCAACCTCCGGTCCTTCCCCAGCCACCTGTCATCCGGATCTATTCGCGTTGCTCTCCTCGTCTCGTTGCCCCACTGCAGTCGGCTTCAACCTCTGACGCTCCGCAGCCTGCTGCTCCGGCTCCAGCCTTCACCGCTCATCCTATGGCGAATTATTTCTCTCTTCATCGCCTTTCACCGCTACTTCTTCACTTTGCCACATCGTTATCCTCTGTTTCTGTCTCAAACTCTGTGCATGAGGCGCTTCAGCATCCGGGCTAGCGGGCTGCCATGCACGAGGAAATGACGGCCCTTTGGGCCAACCAGACTTGGGTTCTTGTCCTTTTACCTCCCGGTCAGCAACTTATTGGGTGTAAATGGGTTTTCGTCATCAAACATGCTCCTGATGGCACTGTTGACCGTCTGAAGCCCGCTCGGTGGTTCGTGGCTTCACTCAACAGCAGGGCCTTGATTATGAAGAAACTCTCTCTGGTGGCCAAGCTCAACATCGTTAGTGTCCTGCTCTCTGTGGTTGTGCATCGCCACTCGCCCCTTTATCAGCTGGATATCAAGAATGCGTTCTTGAATGGTGATCTTCAGGAAACGGTCTGCATGCGTCAACAGCCCGGGTTTGAGACCACGGGGAGTATCGTGTGTGTCTTCTGAAGAAATCCATCTATGGACTCAAACAATGCCCTCGGGCGTGATTTGACAAGTTCAGCAAGGTTGTTCGGGACATGCGCTTCACTCGAAGTTCCGCAGACTTCTACCTATTCACTCGACACTGGGCAACAGGAACGGTCCTTCTGCTGATTTATGTTGATGATATCCTGCTCACTGGGGATGATTCAAAGGGGATTCATGTGGTCAAACAGCATCTTAGCACTTTGTTTCAGACCAAAGACCTGGGGCACCTTCGCTACTTCCTCGATCTTGAGGTCGCACGACGTCCGGATGGGCTTGTCCTCTCCCAACGGAAGTATTGTCTTGATCTCCTCAAAGACGATGGTCAGTCTGGTTGCAAGCCGGCTACTACTCCGATGGAGGCAAATCACAAGCTTTGTGCTCATGCCTCTGATGATGATCTGCCTCTCTAGAACCGGGAATATTATCGACGGCTTGTGGGAAAATTGATCTAACTAACGGTCACGAGGCCTGATATACCGTTCGCTGTTGGGATTGTCAGTCGGTTCATGCATGCTCCCCGGGTTTCTCATCTACAGGCGGTTGAACGGATTCTCTGATACCTTAAGGCAGCTCCGGGTCAATGGATGGTTTACAAAACCTCCAACTCTACTCCAGCATTAGTTGCATATTCAGATGCAGATTATGTTGGCTCCCTGCACGATCGGCGGTCCACCAGTGGATTCTGTACATATTTTGGCGGTCATCTCATTACATGGAAAAGTAAGAAACAAGTCGTGGTTGCTTAATACTCCGCGGAAGCTGAATACCGATCGATGGCATCGGTTGTCTCAGAACTCACATGCCTCGAAAGACTCCTTGCTGACCTGGGGGTAAAACTTTCTTCATCTGATGTTCTATTTTATGACAGTAAAGCGGTCATACACATTGCAAAGAATCTGGTATTTCACGAGCGCACAAAACATATCGAGGTAGACTGTCATTTTATTCGGGAGAAAGTTCAAATGAAGAAACTTGAATTAAAGCATGATCCGGGCACTGATCAAGTTGCTGACATTCTCACGAAGGCTTTATCAAATACCTTATTTTATCAGTGTTTGTCCAAGTTGGGTGCATATGACTTGTACGCTCCAGCTTGCGGGGGAGTGTTAGAGAAGCTCATTTGACAAAGGCTCATTATGTATTTTTTTATTGTTATTTCTCTCTTCTCTGTAGTCCCACATCATGTATAGGACTTTCTTCTCTCTCTATCCATCCTATAAATATGTACTCATTCTTTGTATTTGATACAAGGGAACATATATACAAGGTTCCTTTTAAAGATGCAAATATTACTTACCTCGCAGACTTCGCTCCATTTACATAACGAAACGGTGGAAGATGTGTGACTATCTCCTCCCCTGACAGAAGGCAAGAGGGTACTTTCCATATTTAATCATGTTATATATTTTTATCACTAGTTTTCAATTCTATATTACTAATGGAGATGATCCAGTAGTAAGTTGATTTATAACTTCTGGTTCAACATGCTCTAGAGGTTGTAGAAGGTTTGATTTATCAATAAATACAATTATTTGCATCTATATATACTGAAGCAACATTGAAATTGTAATGACTGAGCACTACAGAAACATTTATCACTGAAGAAAACCCCTGCTACATAAAAATCTACGCGGAAGCGATTGTTTAAGCAACAAAGGAAATAGTACTCATTTGGTGATTGATGATCATTTTTCAATTAGAGAAGAGATTCCTTAAAGGATTGCTTCAGCACTACTGAAAATGTGATTCAGATATTGGTAAACATAAAAATATTTCCTCCGTTTAATTATTTTTTCTAATGTCTTATCTATTTGACTGGAAAATTATATATTTTTGAGTTCCTGTCATTTAGATAGATGCTACCATTGTGTGCACGTTAAAATTTGTAAACAGTGAGCTTCACATGCAACAATGATAAGTTTAACATAATTTCTTAACTCATTTGTGAACCATATTGATCTATTTGTAAATTACGTTTTTGATTTATTTTTGTAAGTTACTTGGTCTCTTTTCTTTTTTGAAGGAAACTATCAGTGCATTACCTAAGAGGAGAAAAAAAAGCAAAAGAAAAGGAACTCAAGACTTTGTTGGTTTGGTGAGCTGTCAACTGTAATTTGGACATGCATATTATGAAATTTATCTATTGGAGGAGTTAATTGTAAATATGAGTTGTTTTTTATTATGAATGTGCAATCCAGTGTGCATAATACTAAGGTATGTTGTTTTTTTAGTGTTATGGTAAACTGTTAGAAGTTACAGTCAGCTGATGGATTTGGAGTGAATAGAAAAGGTAGCAATTTACTTATTATTCTTAGCTTTGTTTACCTTCTATTCGTTTTTTACTCCATGAACCGTTTTCTTCTACTTTTTTTCAATTTTTGGCCCTTGAAATTTTCCAACAAATTTGATAATTAATTGGATGACATGCTCCATTTAATTCAAATTGCTCTGTCCTGACATTGGACAGGACAGAGCAATTTGTATTCATTGATGTGATTTATATGCGGGTGCAACATGTTCAAAGGTGGACGCGGCCAATTTAGATCCACACGAAGCTCGCTAAATTTCTCATCTCCACAAATGCACATTTGGCGCAGCCCGCTCGAATGTTGTCACGGCCCACTCGAATGCTGGTGAATCCCACTAAGAGTCAGCGAGCACTGGTGAAATCCGTGCGGAGCTGCTCGTGTGTGTGTGTGTGTGTGTGTGTGTGTGTGTGTGTGTGTGTGTGTGTGTGTGTGTGTGTGTGTGTGTGTGTGTGTGTGTGTGTGTGTGTGTGTGTGTGTCAATATATATATAAAAGGGAAAAATATATATAGGTATATATATATGTATATATATCAATATATGTATATTTATATATATATATATATATGTATGTATGTATGTGTGTGAATATGCGTTTGTGTGTGTGTGTGTGTGTGTTATGAGCACAAAATGATTCTAACAAAATTCAATATACAAATGGTGCAAAAAACATACTGTGTTATGAGCATGTAGAAGAGATTGCCTTTGTTGATGCAGGTCCTGCAGAATTGAAACACCAAGTTCTTCAGTTTCCAACATGGTTCGCCTACTCTCCTTTATCCTTTCACTAGAACTATTCAACCTATCAGTTGACATTAACAATCTCCCCCTTTGATCAGCAGACACCTGAATCATTGAAGGATCAGTGTTCACAGCACATCAATGAATACAAAATGATTTTTTAATGTAATTTAGAAAGGAACATTCATACCAAAAAAATTGAATAATCAAATTCCAGAAGGCACCACAAACCATTCTAAACAAGGAATCAATCTATTGAGCTGATAATAAAGGCTTGTGATTTACTTAAGACTGCCTAGAGTTTATGTATAATAATCATAAATAATGTCAAATATCTAATTATCAAAGTTAACAATGTCAACTTCATGTGTTATGATCTTGAAGAAAAGGAACTCAAACTAAAAGGTCTCACTAAACTTTGATCAACTTAAATATTTTTTTATGCTAAAATCATGTATTCAATAGTAAAGAACTAGAGGCACGGAGTAAATATAACTGAGATAACCATAACACATAAAAGTATTGCCTTTTGTACATCATTACCAAGAAAGAGGACAATATGCAGCTAGATATAAGCCATTATAGGATAGACAAGCAGCAGACAAAGTATGCAACATGAAAAAAAAAAAGATATATCATACAGCTAATGTATCTGCCAACCCAGATTCTAACAATTCTTCCCTTGATGTATTTTTCAAATTAGGTGTAGTAATTCTTTTAACTTCAGACTTAAGGTTATTGAGATCTGATTTGTATTCCCGTAACTTGGCAAGCAATCCTGCCTTCACACTTGGCTGCAGGCTTCGAGCCTCCAGGTCCATTTTCCGAATCTACACAAGACAAAATCAACTATATAAAATCAGTAATCGCAAATTAACCAAAGAGGGAATTATCAAGGAACTTTTAAAATCATCAATCAAGTCAAACTACCAAGTTTTCAGCATCCTCCATGCCAGATTTGATCTCAGAAACCTTCTGCTTTTTCTGCTCTGCACAATCACAAAAAAAAACAAATAATATGTTGAGAGCCTACATCATATAGTTTCATAAAATAGGAAAGAAAATAAGAAGACCCACCAACCTCCATCAAGGGCGGCCGCACCCGTGCACTTCCGCGATAGAGAAGCAGAGATTTCGCAATATTGACGTTCGTATCCTTCAAATACCTTACTCATCGCGATAGATTTCTGCGCAGAAGAACAAGTATGGATGCTTACTCCAGACTAGCTAGTAAAATTAACGGAATCAAGAAAACCTGAAAAAGAAATGGAAACAAGCTAAAATCAAACCCCTTAAGCGAAAGAGGAAGAGGATCAGAACCGCACAGGTTGAGAAGAAGAACACACCTAGCGAAAGAGAACGGAGACCGATCGGAGAGAAGATCTGGAGCCGGAAACCTTCCTGCAAGCGAAAGAGGAAGAGGATCAGAGCCGGAAACACTTCTTCGCGTCGTCCAGAGGCGAGAGCAAGGGACATGCGAGATCGGGAAGAGCTCCTTACGAGCGGCGAAGAACGGCGATGAGAAAATGGAAAATGTTGTTTTGGCGTGAACGAAATGTACGCACGCAATTACATTAGCGGTCAGTTTGGTTCGACGTTGCCGTTGTTGGCAAAAGAAGCTGTCCGAATGGAGTTTTTTAAAATAGAGAAATAGTTTGGTAAAACAGTGCTGACAGAGCTGTTCAGAATGGAGAAACAGTTTGCTAAAACAGCGATGTCGTTTCTGTTAATTTGTATGATCATATTCAACATTTAATTCATATACAATAAATATACCGCTCATGTTAAGCTCAAATTTTTTAGTTACTGAAATAATAAAATAGCATAAATATCATAAGCAAATAACTTGTCCTGTGAATGAAAGCAAGAAACATTATCGCAGATCTCTGTCTTCGACTCGCAAATTTGTGCATCACCTGTAAATTACGACCAATTAGAAATGCAAAAATACAAAATTTTAAATTTAGTTATGAGAAATAAGGGAATTTTAAATACCTATTACCACAATGTATTAGATCAGCAATTGCATCTCGTGATGTGTACATCTCTGTTGCCCCTACACCAACACTCCTACTCTGACGCGTGTCAATGGATCCACGTCGGTCTGTTCTAATTTCATTGGCCTCTGGATATATCAAATTATCATTTTCGTCGCATGCAATGAAATCAGGGTCCACATTTGATGAATGTTGTCGAATGAAATTATGAACTGTCATCGTAGCGACAACAATATCCCGTTGTCTATCGAAACTGTATTGCGGCATATCCCGAAGGTTTGCCCACTTTTTTTCCAGATACCGAATGTGCGCTCTATGACACTACGCAATGATGAGTGTGCCCGGTTGAACCTTTCTTGACGTCCTCGAATAGGACGATTGCCACGTGCAAAATCTGCTAGATGATATCGTGTTTCTGGGTAAGACTTCAAAATTACTCTTTCCAAATGATACCCTGCATCAACCAAATAGTACTTGCCTGCAAACAGTAAAACAGAATTTATTTCCAAATTATAAGCTAGCAAGATTCTCATGTGATTTTTTTAAATTACCTGCAGGAGGATGAGGAAAATTCCAACAAGGTTCTCTTGTGGCTTTTTTATAAATCTGACTATCATGCGCTGAGTCCTCCCATCCGGCCATGACGAATGTGAAACATATGTTGAAATCACATACATCCATAACATTTTGGGTTGTCACCCCATGCCGTCCAATATATCTAACTTTATTTTCCGGAGAAATTCGAGCATCGACGTGTGTTCCATCTATTGCGCCAATACAATCTTTGAAATATGGCATGTAACGAGAATCGTTCAAAATCTGTGGCGGAATATTTTTGAATTCCCTGTCGGTTGCATCTATCATTTTTATCGACATGTCAACTAGCGCATTGATGCTCATGGAAATGAATTTACTAATAGTCTAAGTCGAATGTTGAATTTGTTCTGACGCCTGTCTAACAGTACAATTTTGTGCCATCACGTATAAGGTAATTGCAAGTACCTCGTGTGGAGTTGTTCGGCTAGAGCCACGCAACCCCTATTCTTCGACAAGTGAAGTTAACAGATCAATAAAAACTTCTTTTGACATTCTAAACATACTATGGAATCTAGCTGGATGACCACTCATTAACTCCACAAGCCATTTATGTCTCGTATGTGATGATGTCATGCATGGGGTTTGAGTTTGATACAATGTATTATACTTATGCGTCAAACATATAATGGTATTCAGAAGCATCAAGCAGTAAGCATTTCTTTGAAGATTTATTGAACGATTCTGGATTTGTTCAGAATCATCAATTATGTTATCCGTGAATTCATCGACTTCTAACTGAAGATTTTGATCATCCATAATCTGAACTGCAACAAAAAATGTGTTAATAGACCGAGTAGGCATGAGGACATAAATCCAATTAGAAATCTATCATTTTTTAAATATGATCTGAAAAATAATTATCAGCAAGAGAACATTCATACAGATTATACAACCACTTTATACAGATTATACAAATTATCAGCTCACATCCATTTTTGCTTGATTGAATAAAAAAAACTAATTAAAGAAAGTCACCACATATATCATGAGCTTAAATCAAGTTCCATAGACAACAATAATAAACTCTAAACATAGAACATGAGCTTAAATCAAGTTCCATAGACAATATTAATAAACTCTAAAGATAACACATGATCTTAGACCAAGTTCCATAGACAACATAGATAAACCCTAAACATAAAACAAGACTAGAAACATCAGTGATCATGGACCCAACTGCTGGGTCATGCATCGATAACGGTTCTTCAACCACCACACCCTCTTGTCTTCATCAAGACAAGGGAACATTTCCCTATTTGTTTTTACATCATAAAAACCGTTGCAAAGTCGTATAGGAAATGGTCTCCAATAATATCTTCGTGTTTATTGAGTTCTTTTACGACTTCCGCAATGCTGTATGATTGAGTTGACGGATTGGTGGCTTCTCTAATAGCTAGTCCAACCGATCGTGTTTCCTCCACCAAAGAGCCAATGTTTTGGCGTACTGCGTGCTTCTCTCTCCCGACCTTTGCTTTGCCCTTATTTATACGTTTTCTCACCGTGTCATTTGACTCTTCCTCATTACTGTATGTCGGGCGGGTACATGAACCAAAGTCACCCGCATTCATTGGAGTAGAGATAGGCTCCACCTCCTCCTCATCATCATCAATGAGTCGATGATCTCCCGTAGAAGAGTGGCGCTTTCCTAAACTTGGTGCCCAACAATGTTCTCCGGTCGCAGCCATTTCACTAAACATCATATCCAATTTCTCTTCGAGCTCTGGTGAGATGCCAGTATAGCGAAATTTTTTAACTGCGGGCACAATCTAAAAAATAACTAATATATAACTCATTAGAATTTATATGATAAGAAAGTAAAGGAAATAAGATAACCTAGCTTACAACCTTAAGTCGCTCATCCCACCATTCGTCAGACGCATATATAGTCCTCCTTGAGGTGTTCCATCCCAAACCGGTCTCTTTTCCTTTAAGATCTTTCCACAATTTACATTTCTTTTTCAACATATCCCATTTATTTTTTATTTGCCCTTGATCGTATTGTCTGCCAGTGCGTGCTTGAAAATTTGCTACTAAATTATTCCATCCAACTTTGTTGAAGTGTGTGGTCGGCCTATTACCGATTTCAATTTCTCTCGCACAAAGCTCACAATAGATAAAGACCTCATTTGCATCTCATGTAGCCGACACTCCACCTTCCTTAGGTTTACCCATCTAAGAAAAAAGATAAATTAAATTACACATTATCAGAATGTTAACAATATATAGACCAATATATAAGCATTTCAAAATACAATATATAGCATGTCTTACTAATAACCAACTTTGAATACCGCATGACTTCACCCATTTAATCTATTACTATCAAACAAAATAACAAAATATCTTGCATGTCATTACTCAATGTTCATGCTTGTGGTAAGCGCCAAAACAGTTATTATCAATAAAATATAACATTAAAATCTTTTTTAAAGTTGCGGTTTATTTGCTCCGGTGAGTTTGCTCAAAAAAATCAATATCATAGAATGCATATTTGGCAAGACATGTTATGACCACTACCATGAAAATAAACTAATTCTGAGCCAAATCTCAATCCCATGTAAACATTAGCTTAGATTTTAACAACCTTGATCATTTATGCATGTTATGAAATGTAAACTTACATGGGTGCAATATGTAATTTAGCAAACGTATAGGGGAGGTCCAAGTGAACGACCAACTATTAAGTATCTAAACCTCCCATGGGAGTTAGCATAATTAGAAGTTGTACCTCTCAATCTTCAGAAATTAGAAAAACCCTCCATGTCATTTTTATATTTCATAGCATGCATACACAAAAATACACCAACCCAATATAGGTGCTACTTTTGTCAATGCATGTAAACATAGCATACAAACTAGGTCAACTCCTCTCAATAGTTAATAGCATTAGGGCTCCATAAGCTTTTATTACAGCACCATGTCTATCACTAAACATGTAACAGCCCAAAGTTCGGAAACAGGCATTTTTGGGTGACACGACCTGGGACACGGGCGTCTCCCAGGGCGTGTCAGTTGACACGGGCGTGTCGCAGGGCGTGTCGAGGTTGTGTCGACGATCGGCCTTTGTCTCGACGATTTTTCTCTCGACGATGCGTCGAGAGGGGGGCACACGGCCCAGGACACGGGCGTGTCCAAGGCCGTGTCGTATGCTCGATGATTTTGTCTCGACGATCGTCGAGTGTCGAGAAGTGAGTGTTGAGTGTTGAACACGGCCTGTGACACAGGCGTGTCACAGGGCGTGTCAAATCAGGCGACGAACTCAGCCCGCCGAAGGTTTCGACAGAGCGTGTCTTTATGCCGTGTCTGGGCACACGGCCTGGGACACGGGCGTGTCACAGGCCGTGTGAAGTCTCGGGATGATTTGGGATTTTTTTTCACCCAGGTACATGGCCACAGACACGGGCGTGTCTGAAGGCGTGTTGGTGACACGGCCCATGATACGGGCGTGTCCCATGGGCGTGTCACTGGTTTGGATAAGTCGGTTGACAACCGCTTGAGGCACACGGCCTGGCACACGGCCGTGTCAGAGGCCGTGTCGGGTCAAAATCAGTGATTTTGGCAGAATCGTGGCCGTCCATTCCTTCAGCTGGGATCCAAGGGCTGAAGCTTCTTCCTCTTTTTCTTAAAGGCCGAAAACTGAGAAGTAATTCTCATTTTGATTTGGCCTTCATCTTTCTTCAAGAGAGAGAAAGAGAGAGAGAGAAAGGAGGAGGAAGAAGGAAAGGGGGCTGCTGCTGGTGGTGCTGCTGGTTACCGACGAGAAATCCGAAGCCGTCGTTGCGGAGGAAACGCTCTTGCGAGTCTTGCAAGCTAGCTTGGAGGTCATGGCACCGAAGCGGTCGGCAAGGGTAACGACTTTTCTTCCTAGCCATGTGAAGGCTTCCTTTTTGGCATATTTTGTGATTTCCCCCACCAAGAGGTGGCTGGTTTTGGAAATCTTTGGGTGGATGCTTGAAATCCCCTTTGTTAGCATATAGATCCGGAAATGGAGTACGGAATAGGCATGCTGTGTGAAGCCCATCTGGACAGGTTAGTCTGGATTGGTGATGTTGCATACGAACCGGAGAAGACTCCGTGATAAACGTGTAGTGTAAGGAGTCTACGGGTTATGCCTGCGAAAAGGAGTAGCAGGAAGTACTGGGGTGGTAGCCCAGGAAAATAGCCATGAGATAGTTTTGGGTCCAACCTGTGATTGAGGCACAGAAAGTACTGGTGGGACCAGGAAAGGCCCTTTTTGTGATGCTTGATGTCGTAGGGTGTCCACCTGTGAAGCGAGTAACAGGAAGTACTGGCATGATAGCTAGGAAAGACCCCTGACCTTTGTGCTGGTGCGGTGTCCACCTGTGGAGAGAGTCACAGGAAGTACTGGTGTGCCCAGGAAAGACCCGCTATTGTTGTGAGATAAATGGGTATAGAGAAATACCCAGGCTTGAATACCAAGAACATGATTGGTGAGACCGACCCGCGCCTTTGATATAGCCATGAGTACGCTGTACTCGGAGAAAGCAAAGCGATTTTAGCAACGGGGGTGGAGGATCCGACCTGCGCTATGTCCGTCCGACGTGAGACCAAAAAGTGCGGTCTGTTGGAGCGCATAGCAAGAGTCTTCGGCCTGCGCGCCATGACACAATGGGGGGCTACGGGCCATCCCGGTGTAGGAAGACTAACTCCGGCTGCACGCCATGTAGGAAATGCTCAAGAGAGTTACCGTTGGGTTGTAACCCTGATACGGTGGTGGGCAAGAGGTTCCAGAACACCAAGAATGTGCCCTGAGTGCACGGACCGTTGGGCCGGCTGGCGAACGGTTGTGATGGCTTGTGTGCGTGAAAGCACATTTTGATGATATAGCTTGCCATACTTGTGATCTAATATGCATGCAGGGAAGAATACCGCTGCCCCTAAAGAAGGGGTAGGGTCGTTATAATTTGGTCAGCTGAACGCTGACCGTTGCCTTTGTTTGCCACCGTTGGGTGGATTGTCCTTGTACAGGTGCTGGAGAGCCGAGCGAGACGCATAGAGGTTGATGTTCCTGCTGGTGTTGCTGCGATTGCTGCTAGCCCTCGAAGGCTAAATGTGTACTTTTGTGTGTTTTCTTTTCTTATAGCCGGCCTGCGCGCCAATTTGTTTAGGCCACTGTGTGAAAGCCATGTAAGGCCATAAGGCCAACTCTTTTGATTTGTTGTAAGACATTCCTATATGATATAAAATGTGGAGTTTTATGTTTGGACATTCATGAGGAGTTCAAGTTGTAGTCTAGGCTTCCGCTAGAATGCTTTGTGTTAGGTGCGATGCGCGACTCTGGTATCATCCTGTACCTTCACCGACTGTTTTGTGATATATCCTGTGGGGCCCCGGCCGGACCTTCTAGAATATATCATATGAACGGATGGGGTTGTTACAAAATAAATCCTTGAAATTGGTTAGAATGCTTCCATTCACAAGTCTTTCGGTTGCCTGGATATTGGTTGTAAACAAATAAAGTCGGCTTGCTGATTGTCTCTTAGATATCTGCAAGGAGAAAATAACCAAACTAACAATCCAACAAGGCAAGTATACCTATCGAAATATAGTTAGGGGACACAAGTGTCGTATTAAAATCCGAGAACAGTTGAGTAAGCTTACTCACACGAAATCTATTATTTTATCGACGGAAAAATAAGGTTTTTTTAGAAGAAAGCTAAACGTACTAAAGGAAGAGAACTACTTGCAATGAAAGAGAGCTACTTGCATGAAAAAATAAAGAGAGCTAAAAGAGCGATTAACTTAAGCTTAGTAATGATGAGGGGAAAATGCACTCGATCAGAAATCACCTCGGCAAGAGTGGTTAAAAAAATATGATAAATAAACCTAAGCTAAATAGGGTAAAGGTCCTTGACCGTGGAGGTTCCATGAATATTGACACGCTTCTCTCGAAGGCCGTGCCTAACTGAGTTTATGAAGGTCCGACCGACTCTCGCCTAAATCGGAGGCCTAAAACTCGCTTTACGCGATGAACCCCACTATTGGATTTTGCTCCAATCCGGGAGATTTGAACGTCTGCCTCTCTCGAGGGGTGCGAACAACTCCCTTTACTCTTGAGTGCTCATTTCAAACTTTCGACCTCTCGGCTAGCCCAGAATGAAAGCAAAGGTGGAGAGTATATATCGATGATATACCTCCAACCCGTGATAAATCAAGAGTAATTCAAGGGTAAACCCTAAAAAGAAAAGGTAAGATTCAAAGCATCATAACCTAATCACTCGAACCTCGGATCATCAAGATCGAGTACATGGAGGATTAGTTAATCATGTTGAGGTGGAAGAGGGGGGATGAGTAGAAGAAGAATAAAAAAAAACAGAGCAGAAACGTAAAAGAAAACAACACTTCTTATTAATGGAAACAGGGATCTTACAACTTGAAAACCAGAGATTACAAGTGCATGGAAAGGTAAACTACACTATCATTAACATTATACTACAGAACGAAGCTAGGAACTAATACATGGAAAGCATAAAGCTAGAGCTAAAAACTAAAAATGGAGAGACATGCTTAAAAAAGTTCAAAAATACAAAGGACAGAACCTCCCCTCTCAATCCAAAAGTGTCTCTGAACCCTTAGAGTTGGGCTCTATTTATAGAATTTTTCGGGTCGGGTCACGCCCCCCTGTCACGCCCGGGTCGGGCGTGACCCTGGGGCGTGACACATTCGGCGCGACTTTTTCGGGCTGGAATTTAATTCTGACGAAGTAGTTGAGGTACACGCCCACAAGTCACGCCCTGGTAGGGCGTGTACCTGGGGCGTGTTGTTTGCGACGTGACTTTGTTGAGCTGAAATTGAATGCTGGAGGTGACGGGCGGAATTGCTGAAGTACACGCCCATATGTCACGCCCGGGTCAAGCGTGACCCTGGGGCGTGACACTTTCGGTGCGACGGTGGAGTGGGAAAAACGAGCGCGCTGCGGCGATTCCTCGGAACCTGGGGACACGCCTCTAGAACACGCCCGTGTCGGATGTGACACGGGCGTGACAGAGGGCGTGTTCACTAAGTTTCCACGGAATGCAGTTTCGGACCAATTGCTTCATTCCTCTGGGTTACACGCCCGAGGTACACGCCCTGGTAGGGCGTGACCTTGGGGCGTGTCACAGCAAAATTCGGCTAAAAGCCGTGAAAACTTGCAAAAAGCAGAAAAAATGCATTAGCGACAAAAATATATACAAAGGGGAATCAAAATAAGTACTTTACAAGACATGATTTGCTTTAAAACCCCGAAAATATTCTAATAAAATTGACTGCAAATCGTATTATCAAATTCCCCTAAGCTTAAGTTTTGCTTGTTCCCAAGCAAAGATATAAAGACTAGCTAATCATAAAAAGTGACTAATTCAAAATGTTTTAATCATACTTACACAAGTACTATGCGAAATTCTAGGTAGGGAGAATGTAAAACGTAAATCTAAAACAATTATTTTGGTATGGTTTAACTTTTATAAATTTTACTTAATAAAAATAAATCATCCAGAATTTTGACGAAATTCTTTAAATAGATTTGAGCAAGGCAATGAAAATGAAAAGAACGTATTGAGTTATTACTAGATCCAAGCAACGCATTATAATTATATCAATTAAATAACAAAAATCTAAGTTTAAATCCAAAACTAAAACTGATTTACTTTTCTTCTTTTCTTAGCTGTTTAAATAAAATTAAAAAAGGGCGTGAATCAAAAGTACTTAATAGGACCGAAACGTTTAGTTTAGGAATATGAATAGGAGTGGAATTCAAATATAAACATGGAGGCTTAAAAATCACACTAAACCAAAACAACGAGTTTCAAAAAAGAATAAATTTATTTTAAACAAAATATGTATAAATAAATTTATTTTTTTTCTTTATGATTATTTATCTCTTTTTTTATTATTATTTTCATTCATTTTTTCTCTTTTTTTTCAATACATTGCTTTTGAGTACACTTTTTTCAACAATTTCTCCAAAGATAACACAAAATTTCCTATAAAAAAATTAGCGTGATTAGATATGTAGGAATTTGGGCTTTGGTGAAAATGAAATACTGTGTGGAGTTATCAAATGAATTTGGAAAAAAAGCTCAAAAGCGGCTAACTAGTGGTAAAAGATTTTAGGTTGGCAGGAAAGCTCAAACGTAAACAAAAATGGCCTAAATCATTTTCACGTTTTTTTAAATTTATTTAAAACATAGAGTCGATAAATTTCAAAAAGCAAGTTCGAGATAATAAAAGAAGATTGATAAAATTATCTTGAAAATAAAAATAATATGTGACTTGGATCGTTCATATCTACTACGTTATTCAAAATTTGTTCTTACAAAAATTATCTAAAGACGAAGAGGAAAATAGTGGATGATAAATTTTTAGAGAAAGTAAAGAAAATAAAGAATGAAAAATCATAATAGAAATTCACGTTTTAGAGAAATATTTTACCTTAACATGCTACCGTGAATTAGTAACACAGCATGACCAACATTTTACTTGTGAAATATGATTAAAAAAATGATTAGAAAAATTATAATTAACTACATTGTTTATAAAGAAGTTTGAGAAAAACAAAACATAAACATGTGATACTTATTGAAATACCAAAATGCAGCTATATATATATATATATTTTTTTTTGTTTGAATTTTTTGGATTTTTTTGGATATTTACAAAAAGCAAAAAGGAGGAACTCATCCCCCAAGCTTAAAATCTACATTGTCCTCAATGGAGAAGGAGGCCGGAGAACGAGAGAAAAGTAAAGTACAGAAATAAAAGACAGAATTGAAAAACAGGTACTTCCCCGTATTTATGTGGCAGGGAAAGCTGAGTGATGCCGCTCCGCCATACGCGTGCGTTGGATCTTCAGGAAACGTCGTCTGGTGGACTTTGTCATGGAATCAGAACCGTTGGAGCAGGCGATCAGAGAAGTTTCAGCTTGTCGGAGCCATTCGGGGCAAAAATTATAAAAGAAAGAAAACAGAAAAAGATAACTTGGGTTGCCTCCCAAGAGCGCCCTTTGTTTAAAGCGTCGTTTGAGCTCGACGCATCAAAATAAGAATGTCCCAAATATTGTTTAAAAAAAGTTCGAATAAAGTTCAAAGTTTATGAGAAAAATAAAGTTCAGATTAATCAAATGTCAGGACCGAAAAGATAGAGTTAACAGGGTTGAGACTGACATCATCACAGAAATACTGTTTAAGACGCTGACCATTCACTTTGAAAGTACCCTTATCAGGGTGGGAAATTAAAACAGTACCATAAGAAAAGACTTCTAAAACAGTAAAAGGCCCCGACCAACGTGATTTTAATTTACCCGGGAATAAACGTAAACGAGAATTATAAAGAAGCACTTGGTCGCCCGGCTTAAAGAGTTTTGGGTGCCTAAGATGTCGATCGTGTAAACGCTTCGTCCGCTCTTTATAAAGTCTGTTATTTTCATATGCGTAAGAGCGCCACTCGTCGAGTTCGTTAAGTTGAAATTTTCTAAAATCGCCGACAGAGTGGGGATCGAAGTTTAAAAATCGTAAGGCCCAAAAGGCGCGGTGTTCTAACTCTACGGGTAAATGACACGATTTTCCATGAACCAACCGATATGGCGTACATCCGAGGGCGGTTTTGTACGCTGTTTGGTAGGCCCATAGAGCATCGTCTAATTTGGCTGACCAGTCTTTTCTAGATGTTGAAACAGTCTTTTCTAAAATTCTTTTTATTTCTCTATTGACTACTTCGACTTGTTCGTTAGTTTGGGGGTGGTAGGCAGTGGAAAGCTTATGAGTAACGTCATATTTAGTTAGGATTTTTGAAAATTGTGCGTTACAAAAATGGGAACCCCTATCACTAACGATAGCGCGCGGCGTATCGAAACGAGAAAATATTTTTTTAGGAAATTAACTACGACTCGGGCGTCATTCGTAGGAAGAGCTTGGGCTTCGGCCCAACGTGAAACATAATCAACGGCAACTAAAATGTACTTATTCCCGAAGCTAGAAGGAAAAGGGCCGACAAAATCAATCCCCCAGAGGTCGAAAACTTCGCACTCTAGGAAATAATTTTGTGGCATTTCATTTTTATTCGAAATATTTCCCGACCGTTGGCAACTATCACACATACTCACAAAGGCATGCGGGTCTTTAAACAGGGTGGGCCAGTAAAAACCCGCGCTTAACACTTTGTGAGCGGTGCGAGCAGCTTGATAGTGCCCACCTGTCGGTCCTTCATGCAAATGTTTAATAATATCTAATCCTTCATCAAAAGAAACATACCTCCTGATCACTTGGTCGGCACAAATTCTAAAAAGATGCGGGTCCTCCCAAAAATAGTTTTTCAGCTCAAAAAAGAATTTCTTCTTTTGTTGAGATGAAAATTCTTTTGGGAGCACACGGGCCACTAGATAGTTGGCGATGCGGGCAAACCAAGGAGAAGTAGATGTGTTAATTATGAACAACTTCTCATCAGGGAAATAGTAATGAAAAGAATTTTCGTCTAATTGTTCTATAAACGGGTTGTCTAGGCGCGAAAGGTGGTCGGCGGCCAAGTTCTCGGCACCTCGCTTATCACAGATCTCTAAGTCAAACTCCTGGAGGAGTAAGACCCAGCGAATTCAAGCGAGGCTTGGCATCCGTTTTAGAGAGAAGATATTTGAGGGCCGAGTGGTCCGTAAAAACAATAATTTTTGAAAGAGTAATATAAGGGCCAAATTTGTCAAAAGCGAATACTACAGCTAAGAGCTCCTTCTCGGTTGTGGTGTAATTTTCCTGTGCAGATGTGAGTGTTTTACTAGCGTAAAAAATGGGGTGGAAGTTTTTGGAAATACGTTGACCTAGTACGGCTCCCACCGCATAACTACTCGCATCACACATTATCTCAAATGGAAGATCCCACACCGGAGCTATCATGATTGGGGCATTAACTAATTTTTCTTTTATTAAATTGAAGGCAGCTAGACAGAGGTCATCAAAGATGAATGGGGCGTCTTTTTCTAAGAGATGGGTAAGGGGCTTGGTGATTTTGGAAAAGTCCTTTATGAAACGACGGTAGAAACTCGCATGACTCAGGAAACTTCTTATAGCTTTTATGTTCGTAGGTGGCGGCAGCTTCTCGATAACTTCTATTTTCGCAACGTCTACTTCAATACCCCTTTCAGAAATTTTATGTCCCAAAACTAACCCTTCCCTCACCATAAAATGACATTTTTCCCAATTTAAGGCGAGGTTAGTTTCTTCGCATCGCTCTAAGACTTTTTCAAGGTTCTCTAAGCAACTATCGAAGGAATTCCCGAACACGGAGAAATCATCCATGAAAACTTCCATAATGCTTTCTACGTACTTGTCAAAGATGGCGAGCATACATCTTTGGAATGTAGCTGGCGCATTGCACAATCCAAACAGCATTCTTCGGTAGGCGAAGGTGCCGAAGGGACAAGTAAACGTAGTTTTCTCCTGGTCCTCGGGGGAGATGGGGATTTGAAGATACCCCGAGAGGCCATCGAGAAAACAATAAAAGCTATGTCCGGAAAGTCGTTCTAAAATCTGATCAATGAACGGCAAAGGGAAGTGATCCTTGCGGGTGGCGTCATTCAACTTACGGTAATCTATACACATTCGCCATCCGGTCACCGTCCGAGTCAGGATTAATTCATTATTTTCATTACTTACTACCGTTATCCCTCCCTTCTTTGGTACTACCTGTACTGGGCTAACCCACTTACTGTCGGATATAGGATAGATAATTCCTGCGTCTAACAATTTCATAACCTCGCCCTTAACTACGTCTTTCATGTTTGGGTTTATACGGTGCTGAGGTTGTATCGAGTTACGTGAATTATCTTCCATTAAGATTTTATGAGTGCAAAAAGATGGGCTTATGCCCTTGATATCAGATATCTGCCAAGCAATAGCTTGGCGATGCTTTTGTAAAATTGAAAGAAGTTTATCCTTTTGTGCATCCGTGAGGTAGGCCGAAATTATGACAGGCAGCTTGGAGTCCTTTTCTAAGAAAGCGTATCGAAGGTGCTCTGGTAGTTCTTTCAGTTCCAAGGTAGGGGGGTCATCATACGAGGTTTTGGAAATTTGTTCTTTTTCAAAAACTATGTCCTCGTACACTTTTTTATATGTAAAATTAAAAGGGGTGTTGCTAGCGTCCATGGCGGCTTCGTGCAGCGATTCAGTTGGAAAATTAGAAGAGGAACAAAAATCAAAAAATTCTTTTTCAAAATCAGAAAGGCGGGTGGAGGATTCTTCACTTAAGTGTAGAGATTCAGTTAGAGGAGTAGGAGAGGAAAAAAAATTGGAAAATTCTTCTTCAAAATCAGAGGTGTGAGAGAAGGATTATTCACTTACGGTATCCATGAAAAAACAGGAGTCATCATTAGCTAGTGTGTTCTTCATCGAGGGGGTTATAGAGAAAGTTACCTCATCGTCGCCCACTCGAAGGAAGATCTTACCATTGCTTACGTCAATGATAGCTCGGGAGGTGGCAAGGAAGGGTCGGCCAAGGATCAGGGGAACCTCAACGTCTTCTTCGATGTCCAAAATGACAAAGTCCACCGGGAAGATGAACTCGTCAACTTTGACTAGGACGTCCTCCACTATTCCTAACGGGTATTTCACTAATCTGTCGGCGAGCTGGATACTCATGCGTGTGGGGTTGAGACTACCAATTCCTAACTTTTTAAACAACGATAGGGGCATAAGATTAATACTCGCACCTAAGACGGCTAAAGCGTGTTTGACAAAGAGATCACTAAAGACACACGGGATAGAGAAACTACCCGGGTCACTGATTTTCTTCGGTAATCCGTTTGTCAAAACCGCCGAGCACTCGGCATTTAACGTGACATGAGAAAGGTTCTCTAACTTCTTCTTGTTGGTTAGGAGGTACTTAAGGTATTTTGCGTACTTAGGCATCTGGGATATGGCTTCGTGGAAAGGCAGATTTATGTGGATTTGTTTAAACATTTCTAAAAAACGGGTGTATTGATCATCCTGTCGTTGTTTATTAAGTTCGGAAGGGTATGGCGGGGATGAATTATTTTTAAAGGTGGGTGGTGGAGTGAGTTGTTTTTCTAAAATATGAGTGATAATTTTTTCGGCAGAGGGTGGAATTTTTAAAACGGGAACGGAGCTTTGATTTTTTAAAGCGGAAGCGGAGATTGCCTCGGGCTCTTCACTTATCGTACCGGGAACTTTCTTCCCACTCCGAAGAGTTATAGCTTTCGCTTGCTCTCTCGGGTTGGGCTCGGTATTGGAAGGAAGAGACCCTACGGGTCGCTCAGAAATCATTTTAGCGAGCTGTCCTACCTGATTTTCTAAATTTTTAACACTTCCAGTTAAGGTTCTAATCGTAGCGTCATTAGCATTCATGTATTTTGAAAACATTTCCTCCAAATTTGGAGGTTTTGGAAAACTTTGAGGAGGTGGTGGTGGTGCAGAAAAATCACTTTGCGGTGGCGGGCGCACAGCATTCGATGGATTGCTCCACGAAAAATTCGGATGATTTCTTAACGCAGGATTATAACAATTCGGAAAATTAAAACCAGGAGGATGATAATTTGCAGCAGAAAAATTATTAAAAGCAGTTCTAGGCATATTATTTACATAATCCAAATGTTCGGCGGGAGGAGTTGCAGATTCACATACCTGAGGGGCGGAGGCAGCAGTCATCTCCGTAATTTTTTTGCTTAATATTTCAACTTGCAGTGCGAGTTGGGAGACGTTGTCCACTTCAAAGAGACCTGCAGGTTTGTTTGGGCGGGACCTAGGCACATTCCACTGGTAAGTGTACATGGCCATGTCCTCAAACAGCTCAAGAGCTGCTTCCGGGGTCTTATGGTTTAAAGTACCGCCAGAAGCTGCGTCTATCATTTGCTTTGTGCTTTGATTTAGCCCATTATAGAACGTCTGCACCTGCAACCATACAGGCAGAGCGTGATGTGGGCATCGTCTTAATAATTCTTTAAATCTTTCCCAGGTTTTGTAAAGGGTCTCAGAGTCTATTTGTCCAAAGGCAGAAATGTCATTCCTAAGTTTTGCAGTTTTAGCAGGCGGAAAATACTTGACCAAAAATTTTTCAGTTAATTGTGTCCAAGTAGTTATGCTATTTTTAGGAAGGGTGTTCAGCCACTGCTTAGCCTTAATTCTAAGAGAGAAAGGAAATAATCTTAGCCTAATAGCATCATTTGTGACACCATTTATCTTGAAGGTGTCACAAATCTCAAGAAAGCTGGCTATGTGTGCGTTCGGATCTTCATCTTGAAGCCCGTCAAATTGCACATACTGTTGCACCATTTGAATTATGTTAGGCTTCAGTTCGAAATTATTATTTATTGCAGGGCAAACTATACTAGATTCTGTACCCTCGAGATTCGGTCGTGCATAATAGGACATAGGCCTTTGCACGGCTTCCTCCACATTGGGTTCTGCCATTCTTAAGGTAGAAAATGACTCGGAATCCTCAACCGACACTTGGGTAGTAGGGCCTTGAAATCGCGATCTTCTCCGAAGAGTACGCTCAATTTCGTGGTCCAGGTCCAAAGTAACCGACGGACTTCCGCGAGTCATACACTAGAAGAAGAGAGGAGAAGAAAGACTAGAAAATAAAAGAGCTAATGAAGTTCAATTTTTTTTTTTTTTGAAATAGTTTTTTTTTATGTTTTAACTCCCGAACTTCCCAAGGGCTACTCGGTGAAGGGTTCGCAAGGTACTAGACAAGATAGTGGCATTTAGAGCCACTTTGCCCTTTTCGAGAGAGTTAGGTGGTGTAGAAAAATTTGTGATGTGGGTTTCTATTAAGTAGACGGTAATTAAAATCCAGACATTTAACTCCGAGCGAGTAGGCGGAAAATAAAAGCTACACTCACGCACTCGACAGAAAATTAAAACACACCCACTCTACAGAAAGTAAACACATTTTACTGAAATAAATCCAGCCATTTAACTCAAGTGAGTAGGCGGAAAAATTAAAAATACGCACACTCTACTGAAATAAAGCCTGTCATTTAACTCAAGTGAGTAGACGGAAAAATTAAAAATACGCACACTTGCTTGAACAAAATCCAGCCATTTAACTCAAGTAAGTAGGCGGAAAAAATTTAAGAAGGAGGGTGAGAAAGAGAAGTGATAAAATTAATATATTCATGTTTTCAATTTATCAACGAGCGTTGCCTCCCCGGCAACGGCGCCAAAAACTTGATTGTCTCTTAGATATCTGCAAGGAGAAAATAACCAAACTAACAATCCAACAAGGCAAGTATACCTATCAAAATGCAGCTAGGGGACACAAGTGTCGTATTAAAATCCAGGAACAGTTGAGTAAGCTTACTCACACGAAATCTATTATTTTATCGACGGAAAAATAAGGTTTTTTTAGAAGAAAGCTAAACGTACTAAAGGAAGAGAACTACTTGCAATGAAAGAGAGCTACTTGCATGAAAAAATAAAGAGAGCTAAAAGAGCGATTAACTTAAGCTTAGTAACGATGAGGGGAAAATGCACTCGATCAGAAATCACCTCGGCAAGAGTGGTTAGAAAAATACGATAAATAAACCTAAGCTAATTAGGGTAAAGGTCCTTGACCGTGGAGGTTCCATGAATATTGACACGCTTCTCTCGAAGGTCGTGCCTAACTGAGTTTAGGAAGGTCCGACCGACTCTCGCCTAAATCGGAGGCCTAAAACTCGCTTTACGCGGTGAACCCCACTATTGGATTTTGCTCCAATCCGGGAGATTTGAACGTCTGCCTCTCTCGAGGGGTGCGAACAACTCCCTTTACTCTTGAGTGCTCATTTCAAACTTTCGGCCTCTCGGCTAGCCCAGAATGAAAGCAAAGGTGGAGAGTATATATCGATGATATACCTCCAACCCGTGATAAATCAAGAGTAATTCAAGGCTAAACCCTAAAAAGAAAAGGTAAGATTCAAAGCATCATAACCCAATCACTCGAACCTCGGATCATCAAGATCGAGTACATGGAGGATTAGTTAATCATGGTGAGGTGGAAGAGGGGGGATGAGTAGATGAAGAATAATAAAAACAGAGCAGAAACGTAAAAGAAAACAACACTTTTTATTAATGGAAACAGGGATCTTACAGCTTGAAAACCAGAGATTACAAGTGCATGGAAAGGTAAACTAGACTATCATTAACATTATACTACAGAACGAAGCTAGGAACTAATACAGGGAAAGCATAAAGCTAGAGCTAAGAACTAAAAATGGAGAGACATGCTTAAAAAAGTTCAAAAATACAAAGGACAGAACCTCCCCTCTCAATCCAAAAGTGTCCCTGAACCCTTAGAGTTGGGCTCTATTTATAGAATTTTTCGGGTCGGGTCACGCCCCCCTGTCACGCCCGGGTCGGGCGTGACCCTGGGGCGTGACACATTCGGCGCGACTTTTTCGGGCTGGAATTTAATTCTGACGAAGTAGTTGAGGTACACGCCCACAAGTCACGCCCTGGTAGGGCGTGTACCTGGGGCGTGTTGTTTGCGGCGTGACTTTGTTGAGCTGAAATTGAATGCTGGAGGTGACGGGCGGAATTGCTGAAGTACACGCCCATATGTCACGCCCGGGTCAGGCATGACCCTGGGGCGTGACACTTTCGGTGCGACGGTGGAGCGGGAAAAACGAGCGCGCTGCGGCAATTCCTCGGAACCTGGGGACACGCCTCTAGAACACGCCCGTGTCGGATATGACACGGGCGTGACAGAGGGCGTGTTCACTAAGTTTCCATAGAATGTAGTTTCGGACCAATTGCTTCATTCCTCTGGGTTACACGCCCTAGGTACACGCCCTGGTAGGGCGTGACCTTGGGGCATGTCACAGCAAAATTCGGCTGAAAGCCGTGAAAACCTGCAAAAAGCAGAAAAAATGCATTAACGACAAAAATATATACAAAGGGGAATCAAAATAAGTACTTTACAAGACATGATTTGCTTTAAAACCCCGAAAATATCCTAATAAAATTGACTGAAAACCGTATTATCACTTGCACATAGTAATTTTTTTGCAACTAGTACATTTGATATATTTATTTACCCTAATAGATGATTCTCTTAACAAATCTGATTAAAAGTTAACACGGTCATCACATATACTTTGCAACAATTTACTCAGTAGTACTTGTATTTGCCTCTAACAAAAAAAAGCTTTATTTCAATTGAAAATAACACAACTATCCAGCTATTGCTCAAGAAAACTAATTAGATAGTAAAGTTTAATCTTAGAGACTATTTTAGTTCCATGTATCAGCTAAAATGTTTCAAACCGAAGATCAAAAAATGGTAGACTTGTTTTGCTAATCATTTACAAACCGAAGATCAAAAATTACTACAGCAAGCTCAGATCCAAACCAATACATATGGAACTAAACAAATTTGACAGATCCATAATGGCAAAATTGGACAGATCCAACTAATATGGACCATAACCAACTTGAAATTGAAATTTTTAATGGCAAAATTGGACAGATCCAGTGCCGGTAGCTTCACCAGCACCGGATCTGTTGCCGGCATCGCCAAGCAGAGACTTTAGGGTAAAAGGCCGGAGAAGAGGAGAAGAGGGGAATGGTCGTATCTGGTGCTAGGGTAAACGACCGGAGGAGGAGAGGGGAATGGACAGATCTGGTGCCGGTGAGCTTCACCGGCACCGGATCTGTTTCCGGCGTCGTCAAGCGGCGGCTTCTAGGGTAAACGTCCGGAGGAGGCGAAGAGGGGAGTGGATAGATCCGGTGGCGGCGAGCTTCACCGGCACCAGATCTGTTGCCGGTATCGCCGTCAAAGCATCGGCTTCTGGGTTACACGACCGGAGAAGGAGGAGAAGGGGGAGGAATTACCTGTCGGGAACGATCGCCTGTGCAGGTTGCCGCGAGCATTGAGACCGGAGCGTTGAAAAGGAGACCCGCAGCGGCTGTTGATAAAGCCCGATCAACGGAGGAAGTCGAAGCAGCTTTGCTGTGGGAACGCCCAAACAAACCGGATAAAAAATAAAAAAGCGTTGAGGTGCGAATGGAACAAAGCAAAATCGCTCAAACAAACAGGCCCTAGAGGTCAGTTTGTTTCAACTGCTCCAAAAGGAAATTTGAGAATGAAGTCCTGCGAATGGAGCTTTTGAGAATAATGGAAAAATAATTTGATAAAATAGCGGTGACCAAATTACTTAATAGAGAAATAATTTTTTAAAACAGTGTTTGTGTTACATTTAATTATATAAAAAATACAATTACATTAACTAAAATGAATTATAATTAATATTTATAATTAATTTAAGGATTATAAATTTATTAATAATAATATACTTTATATAAACAGAATAATAATAATAATAGTAATAATAAATAATAAATAATGATAAAACTGCAAAAAAAGTATAGTTTTCTGAAAATCTAATTTGATTGCACGGGAGGAGCGATGGCGGGGGATTTCCGCACGGGAGGAGTGGCGGCGGCGGGGGGATTTCTGTAACGCCCCGAAACTCAAAAGAGCGAAGGGGGACGTTTTGGGCCAGTATGGCTTCTGGCGGCAGGCACACGGCCTGGGACACGGGCGTGTCCCAGGGCGTGTCAAGCCTGTGTCGACACTAAGACGGGGTATCGACACTTTGGTCTCGAAATTGTGTCGAGACAAGGCACACGGCCTGCGACACGGGCGTGTCGCAGGGCGTGTCGACCCGTGTCGACACTTAGCCGCGAAGTCGTCGAGTTTTACTCGACGATTCGTCGAGAATAGGCACATGGCCTGCGACACGGGCGTGTCGCAGGGCGTGTCGACCCGTGTCGACGATCGTCCCGGGGAGTCGTCGAGATTCACTCGACGATCGTCGAGACATGGCACACGGCCTAGGACACGGGCGTGTCCAAGGCCGTGTCATCAAGTCGTCGATCTTCACTCGAATAAGTGTCCCGTGTACACGGCCTGGGGCCCAGGCGTGTCAAGGTGACACGGGCAAGGATACGGGCGTGTCCTAGAACCCGTGCAGTGCTCGGGTTGAAAATGGGGAAAAATCATGGGGTACACGGCCGGCTACACGGCCGTGTCAGGTGGAACACGGGCGTGTCAGCTCAAACACGGGCGTGTCCGATACCCGTGTGAGGTTCCAGGTGATTCGATTTTGACGGCGAATGCGGCACACGGCCCTGGACACGGGCGTGTGCCAGGCCGTGTTCGGCCCAGATTGGGCATTTCAGTCCCGAATCGAAGCCGTTCATTTCTTTTACTGAAGATCCAACGGCTGGGGATTGTTCCTGAAGGGATATACCCGGGTTTTGACTTAGAAAACCCTTACTTTTCTTCACTTATCATCTCTCTAAATCCTTAGAGAGAGAGGAGAGCCAAGGGTGGAAGAAGAGCTAGATTCCGCCATTGGAGGAGCTTCGGAGCTCCGAATCGCAAACCGACTCCGGATCCACGGAGGCAAAGCTAGTGCGGTGATTTCCATCCGATTACTTTTCAATGGAGCAAAAGAGGAACTCAAGGGTAACGATACTCATCTTGAGCACGAATAGCTCTCTTTCCTATCATAGGAAACCCGCTCTCGCGAGTTTGCGGAGAGTTGGAGGCGTTCCTTCGGGTAGATATGTAAAGTCCCCGTTGTTTAGCGTCCGTATGCGAGAACGGACATAGGCATGATGTGTGAAGCCTACCCGGACATGTTAGTCTGGATCGGTGATGTTGCATTGCATAAGGCCGGAGAAGACTCCGTGCTATTGGTTGTTTTTCGGGTTTTCTACGCGGTAGATTGCAGCAGGGAGCCTTGGGGACTAACCCAAAGGTGCACCCGGAAAACTGGGTGGATACGAGATCTTGCCAACTTGGTGGCCTGAGAGCCAACTTGAACATAACGGGGTTATGTGACTTGCGATAGAATGGGACTCGGTGAAAGTTTGACCCGCGCAAATGGCTTAAATTGTCGTTGCGATGTGAGCACGGGTTAGATGGAACCGTACCCGCTCTATGTCGTTCGGTTAAAGAGACCTAAGGTTACGTGGCACTTGCTGTTGGCATAGATGTGAGTCTTCGGCGGTCAATGGCTTAAATTGACGTGACCCATGCCAAGAAGACAAATTGCTCATAGGTTTGGCCGTCTAAGTGGCGGTGGTGAGTCCGGAATGTTAATGACTTTAATTGACGTGACATCGACCGGTTCACCGAGGTTGTGCCCTGAGTGCACGGGGCGTGTGGCCGTACGAGCCAACATCTGTGATGTTATGGCTATGATTATAAATTACTCGCTTATGCTAATGAAATGCAGGGAAGGAGCATCGCCGCCCCGAGTTGGGGGAGGGATCGTTATAATTTTGTCAGCATTGCTGACCGTTGCCTTGTTTTGCCACCGTACGGTGGTTTGTTGCTTGCAGGTGCAGCTGGACCAAGCGGTCAATAGCGGGCTAAAGCCCTTTTTGCGAAGCCGGCCCTCGAAGGCCCAAGTAGAAGTGTTTACTGTTTTATTCATGTATGACCGGCCTGCGCGCCGTAGTTTGTAAAACATGTAATATTCAAGTGAAACATTTTGTAAGGCCTTAAGGCTGGTTTTGAGTATTTTGTATAACATTCCTATTTTGTATTAGTGGACATTCGTGCTTTGATGCTGGGTTCTTGTTTACAACTTTATAAACTGCTTCCGCTAGAATGCTCTGTGTAGGTCGTTGAGATTGGTTGGATGGTTTCCATAAGTAACCACCCGGTCTGTCTGTGGTTTATGGCGTCGGGCCCCGGCCGGACCTACTGCTATATGCTATGCGACGGATAGGGGGTGTTACAATTTGGTATCAGACTACTGGTTTTGGTCGTACTTAAGTTGAATTCGTGGACGAATTCTTTTTAAGGGGTGGTGCGCACATTGTGTGCGTCATCGTTATAACGGTAAAAGAACCCATGAATGTCCACTTAGGAATGCAAAATACTCGTGTTTGAGGAACCTGCGTGTTCCTATAATTGCTGTTCGCAATTTTATTAGGTCGCTTAACGGTGTTTTGTACCACTGTAGGTGACCGGAAGCGGTGCTGGATAGCTAGAATGTCCGGTTTCTGAGGAGCATATTGCACCCGGTGAGGTGTTTGAGCCTCCTCCTTCATATGAAACCGTTAGAAGGATCGTAGAAGCGCTGTTCGCTGTGACGGGTGCACAGCTTGAAGGAAATGTACAACCCTGCGCCCCTGTTGTGGCTTCAACGCTGGCGGGCGTGATGCAGCAGATGACCTTTGGTAGACCTTTGGGGCAGCAGCTGAATATGCATTTAGTGCAGGGAGCGCACACGGTTGAGGAATATTTGCAAGCATTTCTTCTGATAAGTCGCTACCCATGCTTCGAGTTGGATAACGAGCAAACTACAGTCGATAGATTTTATAATGGCCTGCGTGCCGAGTTACGAGTTCTACTGCTAGGACCGAAGTTATTGGGGTTCCGAGCCTTGGTGGAATCAGCTGGATCATTGGAGGCAGAGTTGAGGAAGACCCTCCCGATGCCAGCGACCATGGTATCGAACTATACAAACCCCATAAGAGCTGCATCCGGCAGAATGCTGGAGAAAGGGGTTATGAAATCGACTAGTAAAGCTACTTACACTTGTTATACTTGTGGAAAGAAAGGGCACTTTGCCCGAGACTGTTGGAATGGTGCTCGGAAGGGTAAGAAACCTATGTCAGGAGCAGTCAAGGATGTTAGTGCAAAGGAAACGGCATTCAAAGTGCCGAACACCTCAAAGTCCGTATATCGAAAATGGTATAAGAAGCATAGGACTTCAGGTCCAGCTCCTTCTGGTACTTCTGGGGCGACTACGGGTCAGACCCCGGGCACATGTTTCAGCTGTGGCGAGCCGGGGCATTATGCTCGTGAGTGCCTAAAGCCCTGGTGGAAGCACGCCGTCGTGACGACAGGTATGGTTTAAAGATAGTTTTGCCTGAAACACTTGTCGCCCTTGTGCATGTTAGCTTAGAACTACTGTTGTTAAGCCTTGTTATGACTTTCTTTATCTGCGAGAGCACCGTTCGTTTAGGGAGCTTCGCATTCCTTGGTTAGGAATTATACTGTGCGTCGGAGTACCTCCTTCGATGCTAAGAGACAAATTGGATGCGTCATAGTCCAATGGTGCTCATTATGCGCGGGTAGAATTGGTTGCGCTTAGTTTTGGATCGGGAATCAGGAGTTCGATCTGCAAGCGTCGTTACTACCGCTAGGGGAGTTCGACGTAATATTTGGCATGGACGGGCTCTCGGAGCAGCAAGCCTATATTGATTGCGGTAGCAAGGAAGCCAAGCTAGGAGCTAGTCGTGAGACGATCTTTACGGGCTTGAAGAGATCGAGCAAGATGTTGGCATCTGCTCTTCGGGTGGTGTAGGCGGTTTGTGCTAGTGTAGAGCTGTTCTGTACGCTAGTGGAGGTTGCAAAGCCGAAACCCGCGTTGGTTAATATTTCAGTGGTATCAGAATACCCTGATGTGTTCCCCGCAGATCTTCCTGGAGCACCGCCTCAGCGGGAGATAGATTTTATGTTTGAGCTAGTACTAGGTGCAAAGCCTGTGTCACGCCCTCCTTATCAGCTAGCGCCTAAGGAAATGGCGGAGCTGAAGGTGCAACTTCTAAAAGTTGTTGGAGCAAGGGTATGTGCGTCCAAGTCCTTCGCCTTGGAGCGCACCGACCCTCTTTATTCAGAAGAAGGATGGAAGGTTGAGGCTGCGTATTAATTATCGGGAGGTCAACAAGTTGACGGAAAAGAGCAAGTACCAAATCCCAAGGATAGATGATCTTTGTGATCAGTTAGTAGGGTCAACAGTGTACTCTAAATAGATAAGGGAGAGTGATATCCCTAAGATAACGTTCAGTACAGGACACGGGCGCTACGAGTTTACGGTCATGCCGTTTGGACTAACTAATGCGCCGTCGGTGTTCGTGGATTTGATGAACAGGACCTTCCGGGAGTACTTGTACCATTCTGTGATCGTCTTCGTCGATGATAGTCTGGTGTACTCGCAGAGTAAGGAAGATCACTTCAAGCATCTTCTTTTGGTTTTGAGACGATAAGGAAGAATCAGTCATATACCAAGTTCTCGAAGTGCGAGTTTGGTCACCCTCAGTGGTGTCCTCGGTCTTGTAATGAGTAAGGAAGGTATTGCAGTGGATCCGACGAAGATTGTTGCGATACGAGAGTGGCCTGAGCTTGCTACGGTAGCGGAAGTCCGGTGTTTTCTGGAGCTTGCCGTCTACTATAGGCGCTTCGTGGAGAACTTCTCGCGGATAGCGTTACCTCTCACTACTTTGACGAGGAAGGAGCATAAGTTCTTTTGGACGCTGGAGTGCGCGCGAGCTGTTGAGGAGTTGTAATGTCGGTTGACTACGGCGTCTGTGCTGACTTCGCCGAGTGGAACCGAAGGCAATGAGATTTATAATGATGCTTAGGGCAGCGGTTTGGGTTGCGTGCTACTGCAACATGGAAGCGTAATAGCGTATGGCCGTGAGTTTTGCCTTGAAGCTATGGAGGCATAATTGTATACGGTGTGAAAATGGATCTCTACGCCGGTCACAAGAGCGTTAAGTATCTGATTGATCAGAAGGATCCGAATATACGGCAGCGTAGATGGATGGAGTTCTTGGGAGACTATACATTCAAGATCCACTACGCGCCTGATAAAGGGAATGCGGTTGCTGACGCGGTGAGTCGCCAAGCCCCAGCTCGAGCCAATTGGCTATCGGTGCATGTTGAGCGGTTGGTGCGAGAGTTGGAGGCATTGGGGATCGTTTGTATGGACAAGCAATCAAGTGCTGAAGCAGTTCTGAATTGGACTGAAGTCCAATATGACCTGGCTGATCATATTCGGCAGGCTTAGGATATGGATGCTCATATGAAGCAGTTCATGGTAGAGGCTCTGGATGGGTCAAATTCCCAATTCGTCGTGGAGGATGAATTGCTTTTGAGAGACGGTCGTTTGTGCGTCCCAAGTGTGGGCAATTTGCGGGTGGAGTTGTTGTACGAGGCATACCATACCAAGTACTCGATTCACCCGGGGAGCACGAAGTTGTACCGTGATGTGAAGAAACAGTGTTGGTGGCTGGGTTTGAAAAAGGATGTGGCGCTATACGTAGCGAAGTGCCAAACCCGCGCCTTGGTAAAGGCGGAGTGCCAAAAGCCGGGAGTATTTCTTAAGTCCTTGCCTATTCCGGAGTGGAAATTCGACGACATCTCTATGGACTTTGTGCATGGTTTGCCAAGGTCAAAAAAGGGGAACGACGCCATTTGGGTGATCGTGGATCGATTAACGAAGGTGATACATTTTATTCCGCATAGGAAGGATGATCCGGTGGAGAAGTTAGCAAAGCTTTATGTGGATAACATAGTATGACTTCATGGTGTGCCCCGCAGCATCGTGAGTGACCGAGATGGGCGGTTCATGTCCAATGATTGGAGGCTGGTGCAACAAATGTTGGGAACAAAGTTGAAATTCAGCACAGCCACCCATCCGCAAACGGATGGGCAGACCGAGAGGGTCAATAGAACCATGGAAGACATGCTCCGCATGTGTGTCTTGGATTTTTGGAAGCAATGGGAAGACCACCTTTATTTGGTGGAGTTCGCATACAACAACAGCTACCAAGCGAGTATTCAGATTGCGCCCTTCGAGGCCCTATATGGTAGAAGATGTCGCACGTCGTTGTCTTGGTTAGAAACGGGTGAGTCAAAGTTGTATAAGCGATCGGAAGTGGAGGAGGCTACTTCTTTGGTGAGAACCATTCGGGAGAGGTTGCTTATCACTCAGGACCAACAAGCAAAGTACTATAATGCCAAGCACAGGAAGGTGGAGTTCGCTGTGGGCGATTATGTATACTTAAAGATCAAGCCGTTCAAGGGTGTCTCGCGGGTGCGATGATTGAAAAAGCTAAGCTCGAGGTACCTTGGACCGTTTGAGGTTCTGGAGCGAGTTGGTGAAGCGGCCCATCGGTTGAAGCTTTCAGTGGAGCTTAGTGGTTTACACGATGTATTCCATATTTCGGTGCTTCGGAAGGCGGTGCAAGAGCCTACACAAGTGATCGCGGTTGATCAAGTGCCGGTGGATAGTGGGCTAACGACAAAAGTCAAGCCCGTGCGGATCAAGGACTCAGAGGTCAAGCGGCAACGCAATAAAGAGATCAGGATGGTTAAGGTCCGGTGGGACAATTGCGGTCGTGAGGAGCTCTCTTGGGAGCGAGAGCAGACTATGCTTGACGAGTATCCGGAGTTGTTCCGCTCAGGTACAAGTTTTGTTTTTGTATACCTACCCTTATGTAATTTCGTGGGCGAAATTCTTTTAAGAGGGCGAGAGTTGTAACGCCCCGAAACTCAAAAGTGCGAAGGGGGACGTTTTGGGCCATTATGGGTTCTGGCGGCAGGCACACGGCCTGGGACACGGGCGTGTCCCAGGGCGTGTCAAGCCTGTGTCGACACTAAGACGGGGTATCGACACTTTGGTCTCGAAATTGTGTCAAGACAAGGCACAGGGCCTGCGACACGGGCGTGTCGCAGGGCGTGTCGACCCGTGTCGACACTTAGCCGCGAAGTCGTCGAGTTTTACTCGATGATTCGTCGAGAATGGGCACACGGCCTGCGACACAGGCATGTCGCAGGGCGTGTCGACCCGTGTCGACGATCGTCCAGGGGAGTCGTCGAGATTCACTCGACGATCGTCGAGACATGGCACACGGCCTAGGACACGGGCGTGTCCAAGGCCGTGTCATCAAGTCATCGATCTTCACTCGACGAAGTGTCCCGTGTACACGGCCTGGGGCCCAGGCGTGTCAAGGTGACACGGGCAAGGACACGGGCGTGTCCTAGAACCCGTGCAGTGCTCGGGTTGAAAATGGGGAAAAATCATGGGGTACACGGCCGGCTACACGGCCGTGTCAGGTGGAACACGGGCGTGTCAGCTCGAACACGGGCGTGTCCGATACCCATGTGAGGTTCCAGGTGATTCGATTTTGACGGCGAATGCGGCACACGGCCCTGGACACGGGCGTGTGCCAGGCCGTGTTCGGCCCAGATTGGGCATTTCAGTCCCGAATCGAAGCCGTTCATTTCTTTGACTGAAGATCCAACGGCTGGGGGTTGTTCCTGAAGGGATATACCCGGGTTTTGACTTAGAAAACTCTTACTTTTCTTCACTTATCATCTCTCTAAATCCTTAGAGAGAGAGGAGAGCCAAGGGTGGAAGAAGAGCTAGATTCCGCCATTGGAGGAGCTTCGGAGCTCCGAATCGCAAACCGACTCCGGATCCATGGAGGCAACGCTAGTGCGGTGATTTCCATCCGATTACTTTTCAATGGCGCCAAAGAGGAACTCAAGGGTAACGATCCTCATCTTGAGCACGAATAGCTCTCTTTCCTAGCATAGGAAGCCCGCTCTCGCGAGTTTGCGGAGAGTTGGAGGAGTTCCTTCGGGTAGATATGTAAAGTCCCCGTTTTTTAGCGTCCGTATGCGAGAACGGACATAGGCATGATGTGTGAAGCCTACCCGGACATGTTAGTCTGGATCGGTGATGTTGCATTGCATAAGGCCGGAGAAGACTCCGTGCTATTGGTTGTTTTTCGGGTTTTCTACGCGGTAGATTGCAGCAGGGAGCCTTGGGGACTAACCCAAAGGTGCACCCGGAAAACTGGGCGGATACGAGATCTTGCAAAATTGGTGGCCTGAGAGCCAACTTGAACATAACGGGGTTATGTGACTTGCGATAGAATGGGACTCGGTGAAAGTTTGACCCGCGCAAATGGCTTAAATTGTCGTTGCGATGTGAGCACGGGTTAGATGGAACCGTACCCGCTCTATGTCGTTCGGTTAAAGAGACCTAAGGTTACGTGGCACTTGCCGTTGGCATAGATGTGAGTCTTCGGCGGTCAATGGCTTAAATTGACGTGACCCATGCCAAGAAGACAAATTGCTCATAGGTTTGACCGTCTAAGTGGCGGTGGTGAGTCCGGAATGTTAATGGCTTTAATTGACGTGATATCGACCGGTTCACCGAGAATGTGCCCTGAGTGCACGGGGCGTGTGGCCGTACGAGCCAACGTCTGTGATGTTATGGCTATGATTATAAATTACTCGCTTATGCTAATGAAATGCAGGGAAGGAGCATCGCCGCCCCGAGTTGGGGGCGGGATCGTTATAATTTGGTCAGCATTGCTGACCGTTGCCTTGTTTTGCCACCGTACGGTGGTTTGTTGCTTGCAGGTGCAGCTGGACCAAGCGGTCAATAGCGGGCTAAAGCCCTTTTTGCGAAGCCGGCCCTCGAAGGCCCAAGTAGAAGTGTTTACTGTTTTATTCATGTATGACCGGCCTGCGCGCCGTAGTTTGTAAAACATGTAATATTCAAGTGAAACATTTTGTAAGGCCTTAAGGCTTGTTTTGAGTATTTTGTATAACATTCCTATTTTGTATTAGTGGACATTCGTGCTTTGATACTGGGTTCTTGTTTACAACTTTATAAACTGCTTCCGCTAGAATGCTCTGTGTAGGTCGTTGAGATTGGTTGGATGGTTTCCATAAGTAACCACCCGATCTGTCTGTGGTTTATGGCGTCGGGCCCCGGCCGGACCTACTGTTATATGCTATGCGACGGATAGGGGGTGTTACAATTTCTCACCGTGAATCACCGGTGTTGAATCGTCGGAAGTCCTGTTTGGATTGCAGACTGCAGAGAGAGGCGACCAACACCAGCAATCTTCACGGGAGGGGGGGAGGACTTCTCACCGGCAACCAGCGTCGTCGATCTTCATGGGAGGAGGAGGCGAATAAGGTAGCGCCACCGCCTCTCCTTTCTTCAACCTCGTCGGCGCACAGATCCTCCTCGGCCAGAGCACCGCCCCTTCTCCCCAGCGCACAGCTCCTCCCGCTAGAGCGATGGGAATGCTGCATTGGAAAGGAGTTCCTAGCTCCTGTGGGAAAGCTCTGATGGCAACGATGTTCTACACCTCCGATACTGAAGCAACACCCAGCCAAACTAGACAAAAAAAAACTTTTTTTGTCAGAACGCAATGGAGGAATAACGGCAAAACAAACTGACCCTAAAGGTGCAAAAATAAGAGCGAACCCGCGCATGTCAAAAGGCCAATCATATTTTCGATCACAACAATGAACGGTAAAATTTTCATATAAGCTTATTATTCATATATTTATATAGGTTTCTTCTCTATAGTTCTTTTTCTTCTTCTATATTGTTTTATAGGCTTCGTTTTCTTCTAAATTTATATTGTCTTTTCTCTTTCTTCTTTTATAGGCATGCACGAACAGAAAAAAACGTAGACAAAAAATTTGGAGTAACAAAATTTTTATTATTCAAAAAGGTAAGTATTACAAAGGTAAGACCTCACTTTTATAGAATGAAGTAGATGAGAGAGATTACAAGTAAGCAATGTGAGACTAAATAATTACAGGTATAAGCGGCTTTACAAGAAACAGATCGAACATGCCGCACGGTTAGACGAATAGGCTAACCGCTCGACAACCACCAGAAGGAGATAACAAGACGCTTAAGGAGATATTTAGACCGCCGGTTTTCAAGTCGCCGGAGACAGACCACAAGACCGTTCGGACACCAAACAACAACAACCAGGCTACCAAGCCGCTGAGAGAAACCTCTAGACCGCCCGGTCTCCATACTGAAACACTCCCCCTCAAGCTGGAGCATAGATATCAATCATGCCCAGCTTGTTGCAAATGTGAAACAAGGAAGCGGACACCGGCTTGGTGAAGATATCTGTCAACTCGTTGTCAGAAGTGACGAACGGAGTACAAATCTGTTTCTTCAAAATCTCTTCCCGAATAAAATGACAATCGACTTCTATGTGTTTTGTTCTCTCATAAAAGACCGAATTTTTGGAGATATATATCGCAACCTTGTTGTCACCGAACATAGGAAGAGGATAGTTGTAGACCTCTCCTAAGTCAAGCATGAGAGCCCGTAACCACTTTAACTCATATGTGGTCGACGTCATACTACGATATTCCACTTCTGCACTAGACCCCGAGACAACAGACTGTTTCTTGCTCTTCCAGCTCACAAGATTTCCTCCAACAAACGTGCAAAAGCCCGATGTTGACTTGCGGTTTCCTTGTCATCAGCATAGCTCGAATCTGAGTATGCTTCCACCCTCAAGTGACCATTCTTCTGAAAAAACAATCCTTTTCCTAGTGCTACTTTAACATACTCCAATATCCTCAAGGCAGACTGTAGATGACACTCTCTAGGAGCTTGCATGAATTGACTAACCTTGCCTACAGCATAGGAGATGTCGAGTTTGGTCACCGTGAGATAAATGAGTTTGCCAACCAGACGTTGGTACCTCGTAGTATTGGATAGAGGAGGCGAGTCATCTGTCCAAGTTTTATCTTCTCCAATGGCCATGGTACATCAGGCAGGTTTAGCACCAGTCAACCCTGCCTCTTTTAGTAAATCAAGAGCATGCTTCCGTTGGGAGATGACCAAAGAGTTGGGCTTGCGAGAGATTTCAATCCCCAGAAAGTATTTGGGGGATCCCATATCCTTCGTGACCAGGTGTTGACGGAGGTGTTTCTTTGACAAAGCTACACCAGCCTGGTCATCGCCCGTAAGAAGAATATCATTCACATATACATCAAGAACCACAATATCAGAGGAGGTTTTGTTGATGAATAAGGAGTGATCGGCAGAACATCTTACAAAATCGATGGCCGCAATAATGCCACAAAACTTGTCAAACCAAGCTCGTAAGCTTTCCTTTAGGTCATAGATGGCCTTCTTCAGTCAGCATACTCGTGTCTCCCCCTGAGCAACGTACCCAAGAGCTTGCTTCATGTAAATATCCTCCTGAAGATCACCATAGAGAATGGCATTCTTGACATCCAGTAGGGAAATAGGCCAATCCCTGTTGACGACCACATAGAGAAGAACGTGAATAGTGCTGAGACGAGCAACGGGAGAGAAGGTGTCAAAGTAATCAACACCATAAGTCTAAGTAAAGCCTTTGGCGACCAAGCGGGTCTTGTATCGATCCACACTGCCGTACGGATGGAACTTCACAACAAATACCCAGCGATAGCCAACCATATCAGGGCCTAAAGGAGGAGGAATAACGGTCCATGTACCCCGTTCAGTGAGGGTAGCAATTTTCTCATCCATGATAGTCTTCCAATGAGGAATAGCAAGAGATTCTTGGTAGGTGCGGGGAGTGGCAGTGGCTGAGATAGCCAATACAAATGCCTTGCGAGAAGGAGTCAAACGACCATAGGAAACAACAGCAGCCAGCGGGTGCTGAGTGCACGTCCGCAGCCCTTTGCGAAGAGCAATAGGAAGATCTAGATCGGCGTGTTCCTCAGTAGTCGGAGCATCCGTGGCGGAGAGAGCTGGCCCAGGAGCAGAGAGAGATGGCTGCGGAGAGGAGGGAGATAGTAGAGCTGTAGAGAGAGAGATGGCCCGGGAATGGAGAGAAAAGGCTCAAGAGTGGAGAGAGACGGCCGCAGAGAGGAGGGAGATAACAGAGGTGGATAGAGAGAGGAGGAGATGGTGGTGGAGAAATTTCGACTTGAGTAGACGTGGTGGAGGGGGTGGTAGGAGAAGCCAAAATATTAGGAGGAAGTGAAGAGTCAGAAGTGAAATAAGACGCATTCTCAAAAAAGGTCTCTTCCACGGATACGAATTGCTTTCGAAGAACCGGGTCAAAATAACAATAGCCTTTTTGAGTAGTAGAGTAACCCAGAAAGACACACTTGGTGGCACTAGGGGCAAGTTTATCACGAGTGGCAGAAGGGGCGTGCACAAAAGTCACGCACCCAAAGATACGTCGAGGAAGAGGAAATGGATCATTGTCCGGATAGAGAATGGAGAATGGGGTTTTACCATGGAGAACCGTGGAGGGAATGCGATTGATGAGATATCAGGAGATGAGGGCAGCATATCCCCAATAAGAGCGAGGAACCTGCATCTGTGTCATCAGAGTGCGAATGACATCGAGAAGGTGACGGTTCTTGCATTCTGCCACCCCATTTTGCTGTGAGGTATAGACATAGCTACGGCACTGTGTCGAGCCATTCTTCCGTACTCACGACCGACTCTATCCCGAGGTAGGCAGGAGTGGTGAGAGCCCGAAAGGTGATCAACCAATTTGTGCCCAGATACTGTTGTTGCACTGGGGCCTGTTGAGACCTAAAGGCATCCAGAATATCTGTGAGCGTCTGTCCCAACTCTGATTGCTGGAATTGAGTGTGTGCGGGAGGGGGGAGGGGCGGGAGTGCCCCCCACTATTTCAATGTACACTGAGATCTACACGTAAGGTACAAACCTAAGGTCAGGTTGGCTAATCGTAAGGTCAAAATTGGACATACTCAGTGTCAATTACATATGGGAACACCACTGCTTCCGCAAAGTCAATTTGTTCCCAAACTAACTAATCGAACGGGGGTGGATCCATTGTTGAATGACTTATTTAGTTCAGGATCAGATCAAGCTATTACCATTTGTAAGACCCCCCCCCCAGTAATGGCCCGGTTTAGAGCTCAGAGGCTACCACACCCAACCATGGGCCGCATAGCGTGTCTCGCCCCGAAGGCCCGTTACAGGGCTGCAGCCCAATACACCCCAACGCCTCTCCCGCCTGTTTCTCAGCAAGGCACATTGTTGGCTCTAGGTATCGAACCCACAACCCTTGATAACACTCTCTTCCACTAGAGCTCATCACCAACTGAGCTGCAACTGAGAAACATGCGGGAGAGGCGTTGGGGTGTATTGGGCTGCAGCCCTGTAACGGGCCTTCGGGGCGAGACACGCTATGCGGCCGAAACAGGCGGGAGATGCGTTGGGGTGTATTGGGCTGCAGCCCTGTAACGGGCCTTCGGGGCGAGACACGCTATGCAGCCCATGGTTAGGTGCGTTAGCCTCTGAGCTCTAAATCGGTCCGTTACACCCCCCTCCCGGAACACAAAACACGGCATGAGGGGAGTCTTATGCCCAGAACAGCCGTCTTGCGGTAGCGCTAGTGCACGAGCTAACCTGTACTACAAGACGTCCATCTTGCCGTCTAATCATATCATCTATGCCAACCCAACAAAAGATTATAAAAACAGAAGTCAAAATGAACACAAGTATAAAAGTCCACGAGTACAATAGAAATAAGAAGCAACCAAGGCTTCTAAAATATCAAAGTACATGCCCAAAGAGGCTAAAAAGAGTCTCTCTACAAAACACTCACATCAATTGCTGACGGCATCGATGGTACTGTCACATCAGACCCTGTCGTCCTGTCTTGGATGTGCTCCTGCGTAACCTGATGCAGCTCTATCTGCGGGGCTCCCTCCTAAAAAGGAAGGAGTAACAACTATTAGTCATAAAGACTAAGTGGTTATCACATCCGCTCCCCTGGCGACTCTTTGGCACCAGGCGGAGAAAAGGACAAGGTATAATATATATAAATGGGCAGTAATACAAAAGGGTGATATAAGAGTGAACAATATCAGTGTATATCAGTGAAACAACAAATGAGTGAACAAACAACTCTAACAGTTCTACCATCAACAACAGTATAAAATATAGAATTACAACAAAAGTAACTCAACTTATATGAATGCCCATACAGACATATAAGTTGAGGATCGGCTCAACTGTAAAGTAACTCATCGTATAAGAGTGCCCATGCAAACTTATACGATAAGGATCTTGTGTATGCAATGTAATATAATGATATGAATACAATGATATGACTCGACCATGATCACGCACATGCAATTGCTATGCCGACACAGACTTGTAGTTCCCACTTTTCGAGCAGGTAGCTAACCTCTCAGGCAACAACCATCGTGGCCAGACAGCGACAGTATAGTAGGCTTCTCCACTACTAGGCGGGCATCCACACTACCAAGCCTAGGCCTCCGTATGCCTCAACGCTAAGAACACAACAGTGGAACTCATATGCGTACTACAGCTCAGAGGGATCTCGGGTAGATGTGCACCAAGAACTCATCTCAAACTGGCCTATCATCGTGGCATGGAAGGTGCCTCTATGAATAGATCACCAGAGGACCAAGGCCAACCATCCACTAGTACGAAGGGTGCCTCGGGAAGTAAGCACGGAGGACCAAGGCCCAACCATGCAAGTTTATATGTCGTCTCCCGTCAGTGTGATGATTGACCAGCCTGTAGACCTGCCACACTATCCTTAATCCAGGATTACGACATCGCATGTCGACTCACACCGCATACAGTTTCACATCATCGTGGTACGGAAGGAGCCTATGGGAGCATATCATAAAAAGACCAAGCCCAACCATCCTATGTATCTTTTCAACATTACCAAACCAATGCGGTCAGACACCCACACTTACACCCTTTCACATTCATGTGCTCCAAGGCACTTAAGGGTTTATCATCGTCACAGGTGGCGAACCACCTCATACGACATATGAAAGAATTGGTTTCAAGAATGTCTAAACACCTAGAGGGGGGTGAATAGGTTCAATTCCAATTCACTTAGGCAGTTAATAAATTAATCACCACAAAATTATAAATTCTACAGTTACCACAGCACGCAATAATCCAATCACAGTATACACACAGATTTATAGTGGTTACCCAAATGATGGGTACGTCCACTTTCTCCCTTTGCCTATCAAGCAGTACACTAGATTCGCCCAAACTTCCTTCCACCTTCTCAGATCCTCAGATCTTATAACTCAGAACCCAAACTAGTTCCTACAGCTCAGACTTCAACAATTCCTACACCTCAGACTCTTCCCAAGAACCCTACCTCATAGTGAATCCACACTCCTACCACTCAGGCTATCAAGCCCTACCTCAGCCCTTATCATTAGGCCTACAACTTAGAGAACTTAATCTCCTACCTCAAGCAAACAGCCCTACCTCAGCCTTTATAATTACAGGCTTACAACTCAGAGATTGAAATCTCTTACACTCAGATCTAAAAATAGATCTTACAGAAAATTGTATAAAGAATTACTTTATTCCTTCACCTAGATAGAGAGAAAGAGGGGTGAGGGAATCTTGATCAGTTCTTGATTAATCTGCTTTCTTCAGACCATTGCTGCAATGAATCAGATTCAACCTTACTTAGCTTATTCAAAGCTTCTTGAAAGAGAGAACCTAGGTTGAATCTTCTTGAGAAGTTGATGTAGACTCAGCTTCTTCCTTCTTGCATACTTAATTCTACAAACACTAACAAATCTAATGAGATGCTATTCCCTTCTCTGATTTAGAATCAGAATCTTCTTACTGTATAGAATTCTGTGAATTCTTCTTGGAGTATTCCTCCTTTTTCTTAGTTTCCCTCTATATTTTCTCTCTGTCTCGCTATCTTCTTTTTCTTTGATAGCTCAACTCTATTTATAGATCACATCAGAGGCAACCGGTTGATCTGGTAGTTGACTAACATCTGACAGTTTTGACATGTCTAACATGCCTTGATAATTCTGGCAGCTGTCCAGTCTTCAATCTTGAGGTTTGGCACTTAGAGTTATTTAACTCAGCTGAATGTGTCGAGACATAGGGATAGTATGTGTCGACACAGATGAAGTATGTGTTGACACAAGTACCCAGGTGTCGACACACTTCCTTTGGTGTTGTTGACAAACTTCAGAAACTGTCGACATAGCTCTTCATTTAGTCTCAACACTGCCTTTGTAGAATGTGTCGACATACTTCAGAAACTGTCGACACAACTGATATAGACTCAAACTCTGTAAGTCGATACAAGTCCTGTGTGTCGACACAACCCTTCTATTAATGTCAGTACTTCAAATCTAAGTGTGTCGACACTAGTCCTGAGTGTCGATATAGTTGTTTTCGACTCAAATTCCATGTGCTGACACGAGTCCTATGTGTCGACACAACTTTTCTTCTAGTCTCGACGCTGCTTCTTCAAAGATGTCGACACATTATAAATGTCTCGACACTTTTGTATTTAGAATAATTTCTGCATTCTTCTGCATGTACAAGCAAACTCAATACACCATCAAATACAACCTGATCTATATCATTGAGTCAGGTGAGGCTTCTCCAAATCATGTACACAATTTCCAATGTACCCAACAATCTCCCCATATTTGGAGAAGTCATAACCCATAATCAATAATATACACCAATATAATAAAAGTAATAAGCATGATGTATTCAGACAGTTCAAACAGAGTTATTCAAGAGCAGATCTAGCATGTTACACACAAATATTCAAAATGAATATCATAAGCAAACCATGCAACTCAGAGACATTGATATATAAACTATTGTCAACCAAGAATTTCTTTAACATATAACCAAAGTAAGATTACAAGGTTTATATTTTTATAAGAACAACAAAAGGTCTGCATAGTTCTTCTAGAACCTAGTCAATCTAAAGTTAAGGTTGATCTGGTTCCTTGATGACAATCCCTTTGTCTGTCTGAATAGTAGCTTTGACTTCAGCTTCAGTATCAGTAACAGGCTTCTTACCATTGATGTCTTTGGACTTAAGTTGAGCAGCTTTCAGCTTTTGCCTTTCAAAGTCATGGAATAGTTTTGGGAAGTACTTGCAAGGCTCTATGGAGTTTGCAGGGATTCTTCCAGCCTTCAAGTCCTTCCTGAATTTGTAGATTGTTTCTTGTTGTGCAAGATATTTATCTCATTCCTGTTTGGAGTACCACTTACCCCTATCATATTGATTTTCAGCAAATGCATTCCATGCAGTTAAGATGATGCTTCTGGAGGTTGGACTCCATTTCTCAAAATCAGGCCTAGCCTCAGCCTGTTCTCTGAATTGCTTCTTGTATATTTGGGCATCATGCTCTTTAAGCAAAACTGAGTCAGCCATGTCCACTCACTACTAGAAAACAAACTTTTGGCCCGGGCAAATTTCCCTGGCAAAAAGTCCAAAATCGTAGCTAAAAAGCTTTAGCCACGGTCTAGCCACGGGAAAACGTCGTGGTTAAAGTCGGCGTGGCTAAACATTTTAAGGCACGGATTGGCCGTAGCAAATAGTATTAGCCACGAGAAAAAACTGTCGTGGCAAATAAGCAAACTATTAGCCACGGTATGAAACCCTGGCTAAAAGTGAACTCATTATTTTTTAAAAACTATTTGCCACAGTTACAAGCCGTGACAAATACTAATATATGTTTTTTTAAAAAACATATTCAAAATTTGCCCCCACACTCACACAAAATCTTCTTAGCTTGAAAAATGGACCTTAAAAGCTTCTTATCTTTTTTGAAGCTGATTCCTGGAACAAGCTTCAACCAAACTGGAAAATGTATCAGCTAGCTCCAAAAATAATTATTTAATGATGATGCATTCACAATTGGTATTTCTTAACAAGTGCCTCAACTTTTCTTTCAGCTGTATAAATACACCATATATCAAAGGGAAATGTAAATGCCTCGATGGAAACATTTAACAAGTTATGGATCCATGAGTGAGTGTGCATCCAAATATACTCAAATGGGTAATATTCTACACTTAAAAATACAGGCTATATGGTTTGGATTGGAAAAATGCATGGACTTTAGGCTGATGAACATTTTTATGCTCACTGCTTCAAAACTAACATATTATTCCATTCAAGAAAACTATTACAGCTGGGAGAATGAGGAAACTGGGAAGGACATAGTAGCAATGATAAATGAAGCTAAACATTGCATACAACACATATACATGGAAGGAAATATGTTCATGGATACTATTTTCAAGTAACCAGATGAATTACCCCAGTAATAAAAGCAGTTCCTTACCAAGACAAATAGAAGCATAATATGATATTAGACAAAGTGTTAAGAATAATAGCAATGAAATAGACACCCAAACACTTATTGGGATATATTTTGAAAGAATCTTCTTTAATATTACAAAAAGATAAAGACTAAATCTTGATCCTAAGTAAATTTAAGATGATCAAAAAGTAATCATTGCACAATAAAAAAAATTAGTTAGAATTCTATATACATACATATCAAATTATTATAGTCGTGGCCGTCAAATAACTAGACATTGCCCCCATGCACGCATAAGATCGACATCCCCCAAAAAATAAATTTGAAAATGAAACGCACCCCATAGAAAGCACCGGGCGCTGGAAGATCTGCATCAGCGCCAAGATGATCAACTATATCGTATGCAAATATGTTCATCTTCCATATACAGCTTTGTCCCAATCTCTGAGAAGCTTCCAGACCGAAATACAGGCAAGAATCCAGACTGATCATCCAACGAAGTGGACAGGCTCGGAAACCCTAGATCTGAACCCTGTGAGAAAGACAAACCATGCGTGCTTACCAAAATTGACATCAAACTAAAATAGAACCAGCTGTCATTCCTGATCCAGTTGAAAAGTAGAACCGACAAATAATTCAACTGCATTAGCTCCGTGTAATTAGAATTTATTCACTACTGTTAATTCATAACTAATTGTCAAATTCCAAATCATTTTGCAAATAGATGTTGGCATAACCAAAAGGAAGAGTTGAAACTTTTTGAAGTGGATAAACATCAAAAAGAAGAAATGTTTATACAAGTCAACAACAAGTTGAAACCAAAGAGCATATTTGGTTTATTGATAGTGGGTGCTCCTCCCATATGACAAATTAAAATGAACGCTTTATTGGTCTAAGAGTGTAGTGACCTCAATTGTTTCAGTGTACCAGCTATTGGTCCGCAAGGCGTATACAAGGCGTATACGTATGATTACATGCCCAATGAAATAAAAAAAGCAGTAGATTACTTGACGTGCATGCACAAGTCAAACTTGAAGAACCCCGCTGTGTCAGGCAACTTTTCACTATGCTACTCGCTGTTCACATTCAATTGGAAGGATCAACAACTCTGGATTAATGGATTCAGCAACTATGCTTGTGTCGTTAATTCATGTTGCCTCAGGTATTTGTGATGTATTGACAATCTTTATAGAACCACAGAACAAGAGATCTTTAAATGATTTATTTCTAAAAAATACTTTCATAACACACATTTAGGCTCCCATTTGGCACGGTGGAGGCGGTCTTGAATGTCGTGGTTATGAATCAAAGTTCACTGCCCGACCTCGTCTAAGGAACTTCATCCACATTTATGTTCAAAACTAGTTTCATTTCTTGGTGGCAGTCATAATTATTGTCATGCCAAACATACATTCTATAATGATAGTGTTTTGTCGAAATTCACCGGAATAAAAATGCCGCACCAAATGGAGCCTTAAACAGAGAAGCATACACTAGAAGTATGTATTCAAAGCTAAAGTGATGAAGATGCGTGAATCCATCAAATAAAAAATGACACCAATATGTCACTATTTATTCAAACAGTAAATCCGTAAATATATTAATGACAGTTGATGGAATAGTATAAAAACCATGACAGACACATGAAGCATGGGTATACTTAAGAATCATTAGGAGGTAGAACTATACGAGCAACTAATTCTGAACCAAATTTTATAAATGTAATAGGAGATGAGCAATAAAACTCCAAGCGAAGCACTGAATAAACATCATTAGCACTATAAGAGCATAAAAATAGAACCATTAATTACGCAAACAATACATCTCTTTATATGTGATGCAAATACTTATTTGCATGATAATTTTCCTAATACTAAAACCGATATTTAAAGCACCGTGTGATATTCTCACCACTAGAGAGAATAACACCAAACTATTTAACAAATAAACAAGAATAGTTGGCTTAACTTGGTATTCTTTGAGGGGACTGGGTGTGTGAGCGTGCCATAAAGGACTTTATTGGCATGATGATAGTGGAATGTATTAGAGATCTAAGAATGATGTAATGCATAAGTAAGACCATTAAACGCAATAAATGCTAGAATTAGTAATCTCAAGTAAATGACAACAACAATAATTGAAATTGGAACATGTAGAAATAGTGAAATATGAAGCTCAAATATTTATTCCACCGTACAATTAACATATTACAAGTATTGTGCCCACACGTATATAAGAGAGAGAAGTGATATCTTAACCCCAAGCCATTAAGGCATAGACGTGCAAATAACCCTCTTAAAGTTTTAAAGGTAATCTATTTTGGAGAAACCATAAACTTAGCACTGAGATAGTACTTAAGTTCATAGATTTATATAAGAACTATTTTGGAGAAAACATTTTTATAAGGGATGATTCGACAATCACAACATAGGTAGTGTTAATAACAACTACCTACAACTAAGCGTGCAACATGAGAATGGAGCATCAAGCACTTAATGTGCCAAATTTGCATTAAGATGTATCAATAAATTTCACTTACAAACACGACAATGTGAACCGCATAAGTATGAGGAATGCCACCAAATGGATATGCACACCATTTTGAAGGTAAAACATTGCATTATCTCAAAAACTAAGTAACCAACAATACTGACAAAAATAGAGAAAGTATACCTCATATCCCATCTTCTCCACTGTCTCCACTTTCATGTCACTGCTATCAAGCATAGAAGATCCAGTATCATTTCCTCTAAGACTTTGATTTAAAATAGATCGGAGACCCAAATCTGAATGTTCAGCACCATTTAACTAAGAACAACTTAGATCAGTCAACAATTGAAGAAACTACAAAAAAAATTCTAGATGCAAACCAAAATAATTAAAATAAATTCTAACACTCAATTCACGTGGTTTGATTTGTTCCGTTTGCAATTCATTTTCCTTGTTGACATGAGAATTCTCTACAGAAATACCTTTACAGACATCTGCAGTGCAAGCATGCATTAATGTGGATTCAACTGCACAATTAACAACATTATCATTAGGATTCCATCAACGTATAAGAACCAATTTGCTAAACACCATAGGACATAAAATTTTGTATCTTTCGTTCAAAGAAGCATAGAATTAGGGTTTGTTAAACTAGATAATAAAGCTTGGCATGCCCAAGTTCTGAAACTGTAGAGTCCTGACGCAGAGAGGCAAAGGAATGGAGATAATGAAATGTGAGCTTGCGATGGAGTGAAGGACGGAATTTGCCCACAGAGGTGTTTACCTGTTTAGTGTCATGTGGCAAGACGAGAGTGGCGAATCGCCAATGGAGCTGCCATCGTGGATAAGCCGTCGAGGGGAATCATTGGGAGTATGAGATTAGAGATCACAACTACTGTGCGCGACGGAGGCAGGTTATGCGAGAGCGGCGAGCGTCCTGTGGCGTAAAGGAGAAGGTGGGGCGGGCCGGCGGCGGCTGGTTCCAGTGCGCGACAAAGGCGGGTGAGAAGAAGAGTGAGCGAGGGAGCGATAGATTAGGGCATGGGCGACGTGTTTTAATTTTTTTGGCGATAAAATTGGGGAGTACGGTTGATGGGGGGGGGGGGGCGGTTAACATGAATGGTTGTGATTGTTTAGATGATGGTTAATACTAAATACTAGCCATGCTTTTTTGCTTTTCATGGCTAATACAAAGGTATTCACCATGCTTTTTAATAACTGTGGCTAAAACCTAAATATTAGCCACTGTTTTGCAATCATGGCAAATACTAGTGTATTAGCCACGATTTTTGAACCCTGGCAAAAATGTGTAGCTGGTACTCATTTTTCTAGTAGTGACTTCCTCAGAACTTGCTGCAATTTTTCTAGTGGAGGGCTGTACATATTCTGGACTGCCTGTTGAATTTCTTCAAACTCAGAAGGGGGATATATGACTTGAGCTACTTCATGTTGCATCCCCTCCAAGAATGCAGGTTGGCATCCAGATTCTGCAGTATTGTTGTCATCACATAAGGGTGGATATCCCAAGGTAGCTTTGATACTGTTAGATATCCATTTTGTATGTTCAGAGTTAGCCTGAACTAATACTCTCTCCCCCTTTAGGACTCTCCATGAATATGATCTCTGAGATCATTCTTCTGAAACCTTAGTTGATCTGTAATATGATAGTTCCCAGTTGTATAGTAGTTTTTAAACTTCTTTACTTGAGCTGAAATTGCAGACTCAGAAGTTTGGATAGCAGTAGCAACTGTTGCCAAATCCAGTTTGATCTGTGCTTCTATAACAGATAATTTGGTGTTCATATGTGTTTCTATGACAGTGGTTTGTTCAGCCAATTTTGTCAGAGTGATGGAATGTAGTTCCATCAAATTCTCATTCAGTCTTTTCTGATTTTCTAGAACAATGGCTTGCTTGATAACCAGATCATCTACTTCAGTTTTAATGTTTTGTTTTTGTTTGGCAATATATACCACAACATTGCCTCCCTTATGGAAGCAGTCTGTCAATTCTTTCTTAAGCAAATTTACCTCAAATCTTATAGATTTGATGTCCTGTGCTAGACTGAACTACAACTCCTTGTGGCTTTCATCCACATACTTTTCTAGTGCAAGTCTTTGCTCATCAAGTTTGACTTGCAGCTGTACTAACAGAGAACTAAAATCCATTATAGGAGCAGTAGATGATGATCCAGCTTTTAAGGCATCCTTATAACCTGAACTTTTTTTTCTTTGCACCATGATTTTTCTTTTCTTAAGAATTGAGACTGTTTCCTCATTTTATGAATCAGATGATATCTCAAGTTCCACTATAGTGCCTGGAACATCTATATCTAGTCTTGGGGCAAGGTCTGGCACCTTCCACTCAACCCTTGTAGTAGTGTGTATATCAGCAAAAATATCTTCCTTGTGTACCTCTTCTTGCTCCCCTGGAAGTCAGTCTCTAATTCTTAGATTACATCAGTCTCAAGAGCCTGAGGTTTCTCTGATAGATCAGGAATATGCACATCATGTGCCTCTCTTCTGCTTTGGTGCATGGTCTTCCTTGGAAAATACTCTGTCCCACATAGACAGGATTCTTATATCCATTCTCCTCATGTGATTAATCTTTGAGTCAACAATCTTGTTTAGCACCTCAGGTATGCTGGCAGCCAGATACAAACTTATTATTCTCCCTAGATTTGGTTTTTTTAATGCTTTCCTTAATCTTGTTAAAGATAATAGTACTCCGGTCAGTCTTCACCTTGAAGATGATTCTGGTCATTAGGATGAACATGTAGGAAGAGATCCTATCATGACCCCCAGTTTTGCAGAGAACTACCTTCCCAATAATCTCTGAAAGAAACTTCCCTTTGGAGTTCATCCCTTTCCTAATCATGGATGATCCAATGTTTGTGGTTGAGGGCAGCCCACACCATTTGAGGGCTTCTGCAGTCAGTGTAGAATCAATCTCCGTTTCTTCTTTAATCCTTGGTTGTTGAAGGGATTTGCTCAGATTTTTTAGGGTTATTTTTACTGTTTCTCCGTGAACAGTTGATTGAATCTTATTCCCCTTTGAATTTAATATATTGTTGGAATAGAATTCTAGAACTTCCTTCTTCCAAATTCTTGTTGGTTCTGAAACCATATAATTCAGTCCTACTTCCTGGATTAGGTCCACAACCGCCTTGATATCTTGTTCAACATCATTGAACGCTCCCCGAACAAGCTCATAACCTTCATTAATGTTGTTGTCCATCTTGCACACCATTGGAAATGAGAGAAGTGGAAGTTGAAGAGAGAGAAGAAGAATTTCTTGTTGACACTGATGGTTTAATCTCGAGATTTCTGAGAGCGTAGTCGACAAGGTCTCGTTTCCTCCTATTTATACTTTTCTAAATAGGGAAAGTCAAAAGGCATGCTGAAATTAGAGTTTCGTATATCGACACAATTTTGATTGTGTCGACACAGACTGTTAAAGTCTCGACATGGAGTTTAGAGTCCCGACAACTCTATGTGTCGACACTAATTTCTAAGTGTCGACACAGACGACTTTATATGTCGACACCAACATCTGAGTGTCCACAACTCTATGTGTCGACACCAACTTCTGAGTGTCGACACAGACTACTTTATGTGTCGACACGAACTTCTGAGTGTCGACACAAACTACTTTATGTGTCAACACATAACTTACTTAGCCATATGTTGAGTAGATTTTTTCTTAATCTACCATCCTATTCCAGGTTCAACATGCCTAATTCAATTTAAAAATAATTGAATTTACTTTCATCTAGAGGTTTAGTGAATATATCATCTACTTGTGTATCAGTAGAAATAAACTCTAGACTTATGTCCTCTTTCTCAACATGTTCTCTAATAAAATGGTAGCTAATTTCAATGTGCTTTGTTCTGCTATGTGAAACAGGGTTTCTAGCAATTGATATAGCACTAGTAGAATCATAATGTAATGGAGTTATACTTATCTTGATGTCATAATCTTCAAGTGGATGTTGTATCCATAGTAACTGAGCACAACAACTCCCAGCTGCAATATATTCTGACTCTACTATGGATATAGCAACACTTGTCTGCTTTTTGCTGTTCCATCACACCAATCTTCCACCTAGGAATTGACATGTACCTGTGGTACTTTTCTTACCTTGCTTGCAGCCTGTAAAGTCTGCATCTGAAAAACCTGTTAGCAAAAAATCTCTATTCCTAGGGTACCATAGACCAAGGTTTAGTGTGTCCTTAAGATATCTTAAAATTGTCTTTGCAGCAGAATAAGGAGACTCTTTAGGGCATGTCTGGTATGTAGCACAGACACATGTAACATACATGATGTCAGGCCTACTTGCAGTCAAGTATAGTAAGGAGCTAATTATCCCTCTATACAAAGACTCATCAACAGGTTTCCCTGCCTCATCTTTGCCTAAAGGCATACTTGACCCCATTAGAGTTTTCATGGTGGAAGCAGTATCCATGCCATATTTTTAATCAACTCCCTGGTGAAATTATACTGGGATATAGACAAGCCATCATCAGTCTGTCTTACTTGAAGTCCCAAGAAGAACTTTAGCTCACCCATGCTGCTCATCTCAAACTTCCCTTGCATAAATTTGGCAAACTTCCTGTAAAGGTTGTTCTAAGTAGATCCAAAGATTATGTCATCAATATATATCTGGATTAGGATGATCTTGCCCTTTGATTCCCTCAGGAATAGGGTCTTGTCTATTTTCCCCCTTGAGAATTTATTCTTAATGAGGAAAGTAGACAATGTCTCATATCATGCTCTAGGGTCTTGTTTCAACCCATATAGAGCTTTCTTAAGTCTATAGACATGATCAGGAAAGTGAGGATCTACAAAATCTGATGGCTGGTCCACATATACTTCCTTTTTAGATCTCCATTTAGGAATGTTGACTTGATATCCATTTGAAAGACCTTGAATTCTTTATAAGCTACATATGCAAGGAATAGTCTTATTGCTTCCAGCCTTACTACTGGGGCAAAGGTCTGGTCAAAGTATATTCCTTCTTCATGCCTGTAGCCTTTTGCCACCAATCTGGCCTTATTCTTAACAATAATGACACTTTCATCTAACTTATTCCTGTAGATCCACTTAGTCCCTATCACATTATGTCCCTTAGGTCTGGGAACCAGTTTCCAGACTTTACATCTCTTGAATTGGTTCAGCTCTTCCTACATAGCACCAATCCAGAATGAATCTTGGATAGCCTCTTCAAACTTTTTTGGTTCCATTTGAGATAAAAAGCTTGAATATAGTGCTGAGTTCAAGATCTTGCTTCTGGTCATTACACCATGACTTGCATCACCAATGATTTGATGAGATTGATGATCTCTTAAATGTCTCATAGCTAGAGGCAATCTTTTTTTAGCTTGCTGATCCTCAATGTCTTCAGCTGGTTGTTCTTCATTCTCAGCTTGTAAGTCTTGAGCTCCCCCTGGACAGCATCCATCATCTTCAATCTCTTGGACTGCTGGTTTATCTTCCCTGATGGTCAAATTGTTCATCTTATCTTTTAAACCTGCAGAACTAGAAAAAGTGCTTGACAGCTCATAGTTAATTAACTTAGACTCATCAAAGACAACATGAACAGATTCTTCTACAACTTATGTAGTCAAGTTATAGATCTTATATGCTCTACTATTGTTGCACTACCCAACAAATATCCCTTTTTGGGACTTGGCAGAAAACTTAGTCAAATGAGACTTACTATTGTTTAGTACATAACACTTGCTACCAAAAATCCTAAAATAGGATAAATTTGGTTTTCTGCCTTTCAGAATCTCATAGGGAGTTTTTTTGTGGCTTTTGGTGATGGAAGGTCTATTGAGAACATGACAAGAAGTATTTACTGCCGCTGCTCAGAAATATTCTGGGAGAGAAGTGTCATTTAACAAGATCCGACCTACCTCAATTAGAGTTCTATTCTTCCTTTCAGCAATTCCATTTTGCTGAGGAGTTCTAGGTAAGGAGAATTCTTGATGAATCTCAAGCCCTTCATAGAACTTTGTCATGCATTCATACTGAAACTCAGTTCCATGATCAGTTCTGATCTTGACCACAGAACTATTAAATTCATTCTGAATTTACTTGACAAAAGTCTGGAAGATATCTGGGGTTTCAGATTTTCTCCTTAGGAATAATACCCAAGCAAACCTGGAAAAGTCATCAACCACCACAAGGGTATAAACTTTCCTACCTAGACTATAAACTGGCATAAGACCAAATAGATCCATATGCAGGAGGTATAATCACCTTACTGTGTCTTTGGTATCAAGACTTTGGAAGGAAGACCTGGTCTGCTTTCCCTTTTGACAAGCTGAGCAAATTCCCTCCATAATACACTTAACTTCAGGACCTTTTCTCACCAACTCTTCACTAAAGAGTCTACCTATGGTCTTGTAGTTCAGGTGATCTAGCCTCTTGTGCCATTTGACACAATGAGAAACTTTTTTTTCTACAATTAGGCATATATGAGTGTTCTCACTCTCACACTCAAAGTCTAGACAATAAATATTTCCTCTCCTAGTGTCTGTCAAGATAACCCCCTTGGTCACTTGACCTTATAATTTGACACCCATCCTTGAGGAAAGAAATGTCATAGCCCAGATCACATAGTTGACTTATGCTTATAAGATTATGTTTTAAACCTTTCACATAAGCAACTTGTGTGATAGTTACTATGCCATTAGTTATCTTACCCAATGTCACAACCCACATTTTTCACCGCCAATAAAGGAGTATCAGAGTAAGGGAAAAATGCGCGTCATGATGTCACGTCAACAGGGGATAACCATGGACACTCAGGCAAAACACCTACTTAAACGAGAAGAAAGGTTCTTTAAGTTATTTAAAGATAAAATCAGTTTAAGTGCAGTAGTTAGCCATATCCCTCAACTTAGTGGCTCATCATGTCCACAAGAAAAAAATAATTAAACGCTGTGGAAAAGTACTTCTTTTATCAAATTAGGCATCCTGCAAGATCATAGAGGTTCCCAAAAGACACCTCAAGGCATACAAGTCTACATTTAGTAAAAGTAAAAGTAGTTTTGTGCGGTCGTTAAATATAGTGATTTTACATTTTAAAATATGTAATGCATGAGGTAATAATAGTAATTTTTGTACTTGAAATTAACTATTATGCAATCCTAACATAAAACATCTCAGAGAGCAAGTAATCTTATACACGAAAGAGAGCTAAGCAGCTAGCAAGTACCCAAAATCAACAATCCTGTGGGCGTTAACAATCTGACATGAACCCACATAAAACAAAGTATGTCTGAAACTAGTAAGGAAAACAAAACAACAAACTACCTCGCCGATCCGAGGCAACAACAATGACCCACACTGCCTCACAAGCACTCTAAAAACAGCACCGAAGAGTCAGCTACAGCTTTGAACTTGAGGCTTTCCAAAGACAGAACACCTCAACAAGAAAGTACAAGTGATGTCAAAAGAAATAAGCCACAAGTACAAAAGTCAAGGGGTACCAACCCAAGACCAAAGAAAAGTACATAAACAAGAACAGCAGTAGGGTGCAAAAGTAAAAGAGAAAAACTTACGTGAAAGGTCACATACAACAAATTACCCCAAACGCACAAGGCTATAAGGGAAAACAGATCAAGATTTAACCATTGGAGGAGAAATAAACACTTATTAGCCACATATGGTCAACTCCACCAAAACAACACGGGCGAGGTGGTCAACTCATCTACACAACCCGAAAGACAAATATCCGTCTAAATGCGGGGCAGACTAAACACTCCACCAAACACCGCAAATGCCCAAAAAACCGGTAGAGCCCCAGAAAGTGCTAATAGGGAGTTCGAACGTTGCGGCGGTGGATTCACCCACTAATAACACCCGCAATGAAGAAAAACCCAGAAGGAAAACCCCGCAACGGTCCGAGTTTAGAGCTTAGAGGCACAACACATCCCAATCGGGGCCTGGTGGCTTGTCTCGCCACACGACATCGCCATGAAGAAAACCATGATAGACATCTCAAGTCAACAACGATACGTCGGATTCTACTAGACAATCCTAGAATGAGAAGCGGTTGATCAACCTCTAGGAAAGATTTCACGGTCCTAAACAACTCTTAACACATCCTACATAATAGTTAGGAACGATTAAAAACCATCATGTGAACATTTTCACCGAATTTCTACAACACTTACACGATTAAGTTATCATGATGAAACTAATAACACAAGTGGATTCAATGGGAAAGGACATTAAATATATCTACAACGGAAAGGACATTAATGCAAAAAATTGAAGAACAAGGAGATTACCAGTTATCATCAAGATTGGAAAGAAGAGGGAGAAAGGAAAACCACCACTTGCCTTTGTTTCGCCGGAAAAACTCCTTAAAATCGTTCCTTGTCGTAGATCGGGACTAAATAAGACGAGGGGAGTCAAAATCCAACAAGAAATAGCCACGATAGAAGTTAGGGCCAAAAACCCTAACGAGAAAAACTTAAGAAATGGGGAAGATCTTACCGCGATGGCATAACACACGACGAGGGCTTTCTGGATCTACGATCGGTTCGCGATTTCGAGCACCGGAGCACCTCGACAGCTACCGGAAGAAGTACGGACGGACAAACTCTTTCTCGCTCACGCCGCTCTGGATTGGGAGGTAGACAAAAATCTCGGCCGGTTAAAAGGTGAAGAAGGAGAAGAAGGTATTTATACTTTGGGTGATAACAGGATAAACAACAAAATAGACCGGGTTCAGCTGAACCGGTTTTCCCGAGACAGAAAGTCTTACTCGAGTACTGATGGACGATTACTAGAGTACGACATTGGGATTACTCGAGTACTAAGACGACTACTCGAGTAATGCAAGGGGATTACTCAAGTATAAGGCGACTACTCGAGTACTCCAAGAGGATTACTCGAGTAAAAGGCGATTACTCGAGTACTGAAGGCCGAACTACTCGAGTACAACGGAAGAATCTCTCGAGTACCAGGATGGAGAATTACTCGAGTGCTATAACACGACTCAAGTACAAAAGGGGAGTACTCGAGTACAAGCAAGTTACTAGAGTTCTAGAAGGTAGGCATGACTCGAGTACAATAGAAGGATCACTCGAGTACCGGGAAAAATGATACTCGAGTACTGAAGAAGAAATATCTCGAGTACACCGAAACTTCTCGAGATCAAGGTCACTTCTCTAGAATACAGAGAAAACATTTCTCGAGTTCAGGCGGGGCTTTACTCAAGTACAAGGAAAGGCCTACTCGGGTACAACAGAGACTTCTCGAGAACAAGGAGGTACTTCTCGAGTAATCAGGCATGTATTACTCGAGTAATGAAGATAGGTAACTCGAGTACTAGAAGATAATTCTCGAGAACTCCAGGTCCTCTCAAGAACTGAGCAGGATAGCTTTGAAAATTTCGGATTGTCTTAAATTTTGGGATAAAAGCAGACTCTAAGCAGGGGAGACAACCCAAGAATCATACGCACAAACCTTGAGGCAATATCAACAAATGCTCACACAAGCAGAAATCAACACAAAGATCCAAATACACCAAGACTCTAAAATGCTCGGGTCGCAATAGAACTGGACATGATCAAAACCTCAAAACTCATTCCTTTATTAAGGAAAAGCTTCTAATCCCAACAGAATAATACTGGTCAAATAGACCCAACAGACGCAAAAAGCACAAACGGTGTCACGCCAACATCAAAATGGAGAAGGGTAACGCCCTGACGTCATAAATATGACAACACCGATTTGAATAATATCACCAAAAAATCGGGGGCGTTACAGCCACATCCCCTAAAAAGAAGTTTCGTCCCAAAACTTAACACAATCTTAAAACCAAACCCAAACAAAACCCAATTGTTACCAAAAACCTGAAGTCATACCTGAACTAAGGGAAGAGATGCAGATGAGATTCTCTCATTGCCGATTTCAATTCCCATGTTGTGCTCTCGATGTCTTGATTTCTCCAAAGAATCTTTACCATAGGGAGGGACTTCCTTCGCAACACTCGATCTTGAGATTCCAAACACGGACAGGCTCTTCCACATACGTAAGGTTGGGCTAAATCTGGGGCACCGCGTCAAGGAATTGACGATCACTATGGACACACTTCCGCAACCGGCTCATATGGAACACATCATGGACACCAGGGAAGGTAGCATGCAAATCCAGCCTATAAGCAGACACTCCTATGCGCTCAAGAATCTGAAAAGGTCTCACATACCGGGGGTCTAACTTGTCATTCCTTCCAAACCTCTTGACACCCGACATCAGAGACACCTTCAAAAAAACCAAGTCCCCAACGAAAAACTCCAGATTGACCCTTCGTCGATTAACATACTTCTCATAATGCTCTTGTGCCACACGGAGCTTCTATCGAATATGAGTTACAGCACAATTCATCTCTTCAAGGGCTTCCGGACCTAACAATGGTCTCTCACCAACCTCAGCCCAAAACAAAGGCGTCCTACAACGCCTCCCGTATAAGGCCTCAAACGGGGCCATTTGCAGACTCCCTTGATAACATTTATTATAAGCAAATTCCATGAGTCTAAGGTGCTCATCCCAAGCGCCTCTGTGATCCAAAATATAACACCTGATCATATCTTCCACTATCTGATTAACTCGCTCTATTTGACCATTCGTCTGCGGATGATAGGTGGTGGAATACCTTAAATTCGTACCCAATCCCTCCTGTAAGCTCTTCCAAAAACGAGATGTAAACCTAGAGTCCCGATCCGACACGATACTGACAGAAACTCCATGCAATCTGATAACTTCGCCAGCTACAATTCAACTATCTTTTTCATAGAATATCCAATCTTAAAAGGGACGAACTGAGCACACTTAGTTAATCTATTGACTATTACCCACACGAGTCGTGCCCACGGCGAGATCTTGGTAGACCGGTGATGAAATCCATCGAAATACTCTCCCATTTCCAACTTGGAATATCGAGCGGTGTCAATTTACCTCCGGGCCTCCTATGGTCAGCCTTAACATGTTGACACATAGAACACTCTGACACAAACTTCGCGATGTCATTCTTCATTCCTGACTAACAAACAATTTGCTTTAGATCCTTATACATCTTAGTGGAATAAGGATGGTAGGCTACACTGGAACCATTAGCTTCAACACAGATCTTAGTCTGAATGCCTCCAAAGGCGGGGACGCAAAATCTACCCCGATACATCAAGGTATCCAACTCATCCAAGGAGAAATAAGGTAGTTCTCCCTTCACAGTCCTATTCCGGAGGTGAAACAAATCCGGATCATCCTCTGTGCTCTAGTTACGGAAATCCAAGAGGGATCTTCTGCTTTTAAACCAGCAGACGCAGTACTACTCCCAACCTCAATGTCCATTAACAAGAATTCCTCCAACAAGAACTGTATAGTCAAATTGAAAATTTTGGCGATTTTTCTACTCAAAGCATCGACTACTACATTAGCCTTTCCCGGATGGTAGAGAATTTCCACTTCATAATCAGTCACATATTCTAACCACTGACACTAGCATAGATTTAGTTCCTTCTGTGTGAAGACGTACTTGAAACTCTTATGGCCTGTATAGATCTTGCACAACGCGCCATACAATAAGTGTCTCCAAAGTTTCAAAGCATAAATTATGGCAACAAACTCCAAATCGTGCGTAGGATAGTTTCTTTCATGAATCTTCAATTGCCTAGACCCATACACGATCACCTTGCCACCTTGCATCAAAACACAACTAAGTACGATGTGTGACACATCAACATACACAGCGTACTCAAGTCCTTCAGTAGGCAAGGTTAAAACAGGAGCAGTACATAATCTCTTCTTCAACTCTTGGAAGGCTTCTTCACACTTATCGCTCCAAATGAATGCAGTATTCTTCTGGGTAAGTCTAGTTAGAGGGGCTGACAACACTGAAAATCCTCCCATGAATCTTCTATAATAGCCGGCCAGGCCTAAAAAGCTCCTAATCTCCTTAGGTGTAGAAGGTCTCTCCCATTCCATTACAACTAAAATCTTGGTCGGGTCCACGAAAATATCATCCTTGCTTACCACATGACCCAGAAAGGACACCTTAGGTAGCCAGAATTCACACTTGCTCAACCTCGCATACAACTTATGCTCCCTCAGGGTTGACAAGACCAACCACAAATGCTGAGTATGCTCCTCAACATTACGGGAATACACCAAGACATCATCTATAAACATAATAACAAATCAGTCCAAGAAATGCTTAAACACCCTATTCATCAAATCCATGAAAGTAGAGGGTGCATTGGTCAAATCAAAGGACATCACCAAAAACTCATAATGTCTATGCCGCGAATGGAAAGCGGTTCGTGAAACATTAGCCTCACAAATTCTCAACTGGTGGTAGCCTGAACGAAGATCGATCTTTAAAAAGACTGAACTACCATGCAACTGATCGAACAAATCATCGATCCTTGACAAGGGATACCTATTCTTAATGATTACCTTGTTCAATTCTCTATAATCGATGCATAGCCTCATCGATCCATCTTTCTTCTTTACGAACAAAATCGGAGCACCCCACAGAGAAGAACTTGGTCCAATAAAACCACACCTCTGTAACTCATCGAGCCGAGTACGCAACTCATACAACTCACACAGAGCCATACATTATGGTGCCTTAGCAATCATGCGAGTACATGCCCTAGGTCACGGGCGTTTAGGGGGGCGTGTAACTACTGTTGGTGAGTCGGTGATGAGATTTGATGGCTAGTTTGACTTTGCGGCTATACACGTGGATGTCACGGGCGTGACACTGCTGTCACGAGCGTGTAGGCAGGGCGTGTCAGGAAGGTTGATCTGGGGACGACGTCGTGTCAAGTAGTCATCGGTGACGTCTTGTCTGGGCCAGGTGGAGAAATCACGGGCGTGTCACATCTTGATACGGGCATGTCGGTCAGGTCAACAAACGTCGAGCGCAGAATCATCGAGGGAGTGAAACTGGGCTTGGTAATGACCGTGTAATATTGGACACGGGCGTGTACTTGGGCGTGACTTGATTTTTTTCTTTGCAGGCCGCTGATTTCTGTCGGAATCGAGGCTACACGCCCAGGTCACAGGCGTGACCTAAATTACACGGGTGTGACCATAAGTACACGGGCGTGTACTATGCAATTTTTGACTTTTTTTGAAATTTTTTGGAAAATAAAATAAAGCTAAGTTAGCAATGTATTTACAAAAAAAGGAACAATTTATTAAGGAAAATAACTAAAAATAACAAAAATAAACTAAAATGACTTATTTATTGTATGTAATAATATGTATATTTAGAACTCATCACTTTGCGAATTGGGCTTCATTACATTTGATGCAAGAAGGAAAAGTGGTAACGTATGGATCAAGTCAACTGAAGGTTCATGTAAAAAAATTACACTACACTTGATCTAGAGTTTTGCAACAGTCATTTATGCTTTGAAGCTATGGAGACACCTATTATATGTAGTGTTATGTAAGATCTTTACGAATCATAAGAGTCTGAAGTATGTATTTACTCAGAAGGAACTGAATCTGCTCTAGTGGAGATGGTTGTAATTGGATGCAGACTATGATGTCAATATTCTCTATCATCCAGGAAAGGCTAACGTAGTGGCAAATGCCTTGAGCCGAAAGACCATGCATTTCTTTAATCTTTTGGTGCAATCTTTGGAGTAGGAGTTCTTATTGATGAATATCATTATTAGAAGTAGTGTTGTGCTAACTAGCTTAGAAGTTGAAGAGCCTTCATGGATTACAATTATGAGACTACATCAGAAGGATGATACTAATTTGCAACACATCCAGAGTAGAACTAAAAAAAGAGATTTACTAAAATTTTCAATTGATGATGATGACACATTGAAGTACCGAGGTAGGTATTATATTCTCACTGTTGAGGATATTCGAGCAAAGGTTGGTGATGAAGCGCATGGTTTTATTATTGCCTTCTATCCTGGTTCTACAAAGATGTATCAGATCTGAAGTAGATTGTTTGGTAGACGGGTATGAAGAAAAATATAACAAAGTTTGTATCTGAATGCTATACATGTCAGTGTGTTAAGGTAGATCATAAAATACCTAGTGGTAAGTTGACATCCTTGAATATTCTAAGTTGGAAATGAGAGAGTATTTCTATGGATTTCATTACCAGTTTGCCAAGGTCTCCACGAGGGCTTGATTCTGTTTAGGTTATAGTTGATAGATTAATGATGTGTGCGCACTTTGTGTCTTTCAAGATTGATTGTTCCATGAAGATAGTGGAGCTATATTTGAATGAGGTTATCAGGATGCATGGTGTTCCAATGAGTATAATGTCAGATCTGGACTCCAGATTTATGTCTTATTTCTTGAAAAGCTTGCAGGGAGCTTTGGGCATTGACTTAGGTATTCTACCACTTATCATCCACAGAATAGTGGTCAAATGAAAAGGGTAAATTAGATTGTGGAAGACAATATTAGTTGTTATATCCCGGGCTCATGGAGTTCGTATATAATAACAACAATCAAGAGATCTTATAGATGGTCCCCTTCGAAGCTTTATTTGAGAGGGGTTGCCGATCTCCCATGTTTTGGGCTGAGGTTGGTGAGAAGTGATTATTATGTCCATAGGACTTGGAAGAGATGAGCATTTCTATCATGCATATCTGTGAGAAGCTTCAATTAGCTCCAGAGCATTACAAGAAGTTTGCAGACTAGAGGAGGGTTGATCTAGGATTCGCTATTCGGGACATGGTTTTCTTGAAGGTTTCTCCGACACCAGGTGTTAAGAGATTTGCGAAGGTCTGTAAGTTGGATCCTCGGTATGTGGGACCTTTCCAAATCTTTGAGTGCATCGAAGTGTCTGCTTGTATGCTGGAGTTGCCTATTTCATTCCTTAGTGTTTATGCTGTGTTTCATGTGAGCTAGTTATGAAAGTGCTTGCTTAGTGATCAACATGTTCTTAGCTTTGTACCCTGGTTGCATCCTAATCTTTCCTATATTGAGGAGTCTGTCCGTATTCTGGAGACGCAAGATCGAGTGTTGAGGAGAAAGACAAATTCTATGGTTAAAGTTCTTCGGTGAAATTAGTACGTAAGGAGAGCAACTTGGGAATTGGAAACTGCAATGAGAAAATCTCATCCTCATTTGTTCTCCTAGTTTTCTTCGGTGAGTGTTTCTATCCATCAAAATTTTAAATTACCTCTTTTGTCCTAAGGGTTTGATTTACCCTCTAAGTTTTTGGACGAAACTTTCTTTTAGGGAGGGTGACTGAAACGCCGTTAAGTTTTTTGATATTTAACTTTAATCCTTTAATTGGCATAACATTTAGCCTAAGGGTGTTACGTTAGCATGCTGATTTTCATCGCGCCATTGTTAGTACATTTTCGTGTCCGTTGGGTCAAGACGACAGAATTTCGAGCTTGTCGAAATTTAGATCTTACACTATAAAAAATTAAATTAATTAATTTTTAGATTTAATTATAACAATCAGAATTTCCTAATTCTTAATTAAAATAAACTTAATTCATGAGGACTTTCTTTTTATTAATCAATGATCAATTAAGTCAAAACTAGCCTCAGTAATGACAAAAAATAATTAAAATCCCATCTTGGAAATTGATTCTTCATTTATTAAGGATTGAGAGCCAGCTATACCTATCGTTTCCCAAATCCCTTCTTCTTCCTCAACCTAACCCAAGATAGGGAGCGAGAGAGGTGGAGAACTATTCTCCTGGTGCTTTTCGATCGCCCGATCAGGAGTTCTGATGCTCGTTATTCTCGTTGGAACCAGATTCGGAAAGCTCTCGCCGAGCTCTTCATGTGCGTGGTAAGTATTTTTTATTTCTTGGAGTTTTAGTGTTTGGGTAAGTAACCCTAACTGTGGTTTCATGTTTTTGTCTTCCCAAATTTTCTCACCAGACCGTTGTTTGTGCTGATCCTCGATGAAGAGGGCTTTTTAGGCATAAAACCTAGTGAAGAAGTTGAGGCAAGTGGTGGTTTGCACCCCTTGCTTCTCCTCTCTTAATTTATATAGATTCCTCTATATGTAAAGTTAGGTTTTGATGTATAGTTGCGCTACTTCGTTTTTTAAGATATAGCTAGTGCATAGTGCAAAAATCATAACATTTAGAAAATTTTTCCCTTCCAGAAAATTTGTTAAGATAACTGTTTCATGCATAAAAATTAAGTCATTCATATTGTCTGCATAATGTCTAAGTCAAAATTCGACTACATAGTTCATATTTTGACCAAGGCAAACTTCGACTGCATGAAATCCTGACCAAGTCCAAAATCACTGCATGGTTCATATTTCTGGCTACGGTAAAATTCGACTGTATGAAAGCCTGACCAAGTCCAAAATCGTCTGCATGGTAATATTCGACTGTATGAAATCCTGACCAAGTCAAAAATCGATTGCATGGTTTATATTTCTGGCTAAGTAAAATTCAACTACATGAAATCCTGACCAAGTCCAAAATCAACTGCATGGTAATATTTGACGGCATAAAATCCTGACCAAGTACAAAATCAACTGCGTGGTAATATTCAATTGCATGAAATCCTGACCAAGTCCAAAATTGACTGCATAATAAAATCCGACTAGATGAAATCCTTACTAAGTCCAAAATTGAATACATGGTTCATATTTCTGGCTATGGTAAAATTCAACTACATGAAATCCTGACCAAGTTAAAAATTGACTGCATGGTGAAATTCGACTGCATGAAATCCAGAACAAGTCCAAAATCGATTACATGGTAAAGTTCGACTACATGAATTCCTGACCAAGTCCAAAATCGAATGCATGGTAAAATTCAACTGCATGAAATCCCGACCTAGTCCAAAATTGACTGCATGGTTCATATTTCTGGCCAAGGTAAAATTCTACTGCATGAAATCCTGACAAAGTCCAAAATCAACTGCTTGGTAATATTCAACTGCACAATATCCCGACCAAGTCCAAAATCGACCACATGGTAATATTTGACTACATGAAATCTCGACCAAGTACAAAATCGACTGCATAGTAAAATTAGACTGCATGAAATCCTGACTAAGTCCAAAATCGACTACACAGTTCAAATTCGGCTGCATTGTTCAAAATTGACTATATAGTTCAAAATTGACTACATAGTTCGAAATTGACTTCATAGTTCAAAATCTACTGCATAGTTCAAATTCGACTGCATAGTTCAAAATTGACTGCATAGTTCAAAATTGACTACGTAGTTCAAAATCAGCTGCATAGTTCAAAATTGACCATATAGTTCAAAATCGGCTGCATAGTTCAAATTCGACTGTATAGTTCAAGCTTAATGTTAATATATGAGTATTTTATACTCCGGAACACCTGTGTTGTTCCTCTCCAAATTCCTGGAATTTGGTGGTCTGTTGATGTGAATGGGAAAGATGTCACCACTATGGTACCTGTTTTATTTTATGATATTGGTTGGACTGTGGGTGTTAGTTGTCTATACATCCACCGCAGTGCCTGTGTGTGAATCATTACATCGGGTGACTTGGTTTTTGTATTATTGGGTCTTGTTGGAAAGATAGCCACCACCATAGTGCCTTTTTGTGATGTTTTGGACTATTGGGTTGTGTTGGAAATATAGCCACTACCACCGTGCCTTTTTGTCATGATTTGATTAGATGGTTTATTTTGGAATATGAGCCACTGCCTCAGTGCCAAATTATGATCGATGTTATTGATGAACTTTCTCGAGCTGATCAATCTCAATTATTTACATATTTCTATATAATTATAAGATAGATCATTGTTGAGCTAGTTTTACTCACTGTTTTCTTTGGTAGTGATGGTAATCATATTTACATTTTGTTATAACTACCTCTTGCTCATTCTTTTCTGAAGCATTCTTTTCTTTTGAATGCCTCATACACTGAGCAGTAGCAGTCGGAGTGGTTAGAGTTAGTGTTTTCCAAGACCAGTTGTAGCAGTTGTTGTTTACCCCACAATGTGTGAGGTAGTTTCTGGTTCCATTTCAGTTCAAACTTGTGCTTAGTTTCTATGGGTTTTTGTCAGGTTGTTAACGCCCATAGCTTTTGTTTACAGATGTTAGACTACTTGTTAGCTTATTTTGCTTTTCTTGTCAGTTATTTCTTTACTTGCACTCTGGGAATATTTTCAGTTAGGATGCATGTTAGGTATTTTAAATATTAAAGCTACATTCTATCTTAGAATCATAACATCTGAAAGACTTCAGTTGTCTACCTAAATCACCTAGAGGGGGGTGAATAGGTGAGTTGTGTGTCTTTTTGCGGAATAAAGATTTAGAGATCTATACACACAATTATCAATCAAGCATTCAAAGTCGACAAAAGATTTATAGTGGTTCCCCAACCTTGGGTACATCCACTTTCCCTCACCAATCTAGCAAAGAACTAGACTCGGCTACTCCACTATCTCGGATTGAAAACCAATCCTATGCCTCGGAACAAAGTTCCTACAATCTCGATCCACAACACGGATCTACACTCAGAAGATAAAACTTCCTACAACTCGGAGATGAAAAGCTCCGACACTCGGAGAGAAATCTCCTAAAAGAATGAAATGGAGTAAATATGAAATACAAATAGATTTATTTCACAGATCTGAAAAATCTCGGACAAGGTCTTCCTCTTGATCTTTAAGGCTTTCTCAGAAACTATTGAAGAAGATGGCTCGGCACGAACTGGATCTGGAATTCTTTGACTTCACACGATCAGATGGATGATGAAGAATGAAAAGTAATCTCGATATGGAAGTCTTCTTGATCTGAATCTCTGAATCGAAAAGCCTAGCTACTTGAACGAAGAAGATCGGCGGCGACGCTTCCGTTTTTAGAGAGAGAATGAGATTCAGAAATACTTAGAATAATCTTGACATCATTTGGGGTTAGTTGGTTTTGACAAGACCTTATATTAGATCTTCCCTAACGGTCATAATTAATATTAATGACGTCCACGCGGATCAATCACGTCACGACATTTGAAATTTCCGTCAAATCTGGACTTAGCAAATTTTTAGAAAAATCAGACTAAATTACTCTAATGAAAGTTTACCTACTCGAGTACTTGATAAGATCACTCGAGTGAATAAAAGAGGACTACTCGAGTAGATGACTTAGAGAAAATTCAGAAACAATGAGCAACTACTCGAGTACATAAAGACTTACTCGAGTGCTAATATAGTTACTTGATATGTGGAGTTGAACTGCTCGAGTACAATAAATACTACTCGAGAGAATAGAAATTAACTACTCGAGAGGTAGATTGAATACTCGAGTCAAAGAATTAGAATAATTTCTGGGAGAAGAAACTGGGTTACTCGAGTAGTGAAACTGGACTACTCGAGAGGAGATAAACTACTCGAGTACATGGATATTACTACTCGAGTAATGGACTTAGAAAAATTTTGAGGGATGAAAAGCTTATCACTCAAGTATTTAATCTGGATTACTCGAGTAGTAGATGGACTACTTGAGGACATAAACTTGACTACTCGAGTGAAGTAAAATTACACGAAATCCTGTCTTCTGTAACTCGAGACAAAAGACTAATCTACTCGAGTACTTATATGACTACTCGAGTAAATGACTTAGAAAATTTCTGGAGTGGAAATTCTGTTAACTCGAGAATAAGAGATGATCTACTCGAGTAATTGACTTGGCTACTCGAGAGCTATAATTTGACTACTCGAGTGCTAGTTCCCTTACTTGAGTACATATAGACTCACTCGAGTATTGACTAAGTGTTTCACTCGAGTATATAAGCAACTACCCGAGTAAAATACTTAGCAAAAATTCCTTCAACAGAATTTTCTCTTCTTTAAAGAATTCAGCAACAAGTCTTTCTCCAATCAGTCCTAGTGCTTGAAAATGAAGTGTATCTCAATAGAGAGGCTACACATGAGTCAACACCATGGATCACACAATGAGGGATTATATTGTATGGTCCTATGTTTGGTGACCCATTATAGACTGACATTGGTCTATACTTGGTAATAAAGTCCTGCAAACACATAACTCGAGCAAAACATCAAATACAACTTAATTCATCTTATTTCAAGGGTGACTTTACCAAATATGGGTTATTGTGGATACAATACCCAACAATCTCCCCTTATTTGTAGAAGTCAGAACCCTTTACACTAAGGTGAATTATATACACATAAAAAGAACTAGTTATGCAATTAGAGAAAATAATGTAAGCAAGCATAAGACTGTAATCAAAGGGTATATGATCAAAATTAAGAATTATATAAACATGATTGTCCAAAAAACATCATTTCTACATAGATCATTTCCACACTCTCATAATCCTTTATGCTTAAACTTGATGGTGCTGCTTGTCCTTCTTCTCTTGCTGTCTTTTTTGGTAGCTGAAGGGTTTAGGATAGTATTTTGGAGGCCTTGGAGGAGTAGCAGGGTTGTTCCTACCAAATTCTCGGTCATAAAGTCTCCTCTTTGTCATTGATTTTCATACAATTCCCATTCCTGGGAGTTGTAATGAATATTCCTATTTTTATTGAAGTCCATGACAAGTTTGAGAGTATCCAATATGAGAGACTTTGAAGTTGGAGACCAGATCTCTGCAAACTCTGGAGCTTTTCTCTTTTCTGAATCAGGAACTGGGATTGACCTGCTAGCTGAGGCACCATCACCATACTATCTCTTCTTCTTGGAAGTGTTGATCTCAGGAGGAGCTTGGAAGAATATGTCTGCTGGGTCTGCCTCCCAAACTTGGGCATATGAATCTGGAGGAGAACCTTCATAGCCTTTAGGCCTAGGAGAGAAAGAAGGTTGTTGAGCTTGAACTGGAGCAGCAGTAGCTAAGGGATTTAGATGGTGAGGAATGATGTTTGGATCAGCTGGAAATTCTGGAAGAATTTGATTGTGCATCCAAACTGCTATATCATAGATATGGAATTTTACACTCTGAATTTGTCCTAGCATATCATCATGAATCCCTTTCATCTTAGCTTCCCATTGAGTTTGCTTGAGTGCATTTGATTTCTCAAGATGTTCTTTGGCTAAACTCTCCCCTTTCTGACTTCTACAGTCATTGTATTGATGGCATCATCTTTGAAAGTCCCAACTTCTTCACAAATCTTCATCTTGGTTGCTTCAGCCCTCTTATCTAATTCAATCTGATTATTTGCAAGAGTCACACCTTGCTCCATAACCTAACCAACACTAGTGATAGTGTGATCGAGAGCTTTTCCACCAATCTGGAAGAGATCTCTGAGCTGATCTGTGTTGTGCTGGATCTCAGCAAATCTTCTGCTCATCTCTTTCTCTAGAGCAGTTACTTTCTTAGTTACAGTCTTGAGAGAATCATAAAAATACTTCCTTTGTTCATGAAGTAGATGTACAAACTGACTCATCAAATCATTGGCAGCAGGAGGAGCAGCAGCAGATGTAGAAGGAACTGGAGGAGGAGGAGCAAACCATGGAACAATCTCTTCAATAGTGACTGAACTCTGAGCTCTGGTGGTATGGATCATGGCATCCCCTTCATCAGTGACCGTGGGGATAAAGAAGTCCAGGTTTCTCAATGGGGCTTCAGCTGGTTCAGGAGACTTATCTGGCTCATAAGAAAGAAAAATGCTGTCAACCTACTCTTTATCAGTAGCAGGAGACTGAATAGGAGATGATGGAGTATGTGGTGGAGATGGTAATGGAGAGGATTGCTTAGATGCTTCAGCATTTGGTTCTTTTTGAAGAGGGGGAAGAGGTTCATCAGCAGTCAATTCTTCAATCATTTCATTGAATGCTGCTTCAGTTGATAGAAGTGTTTCTTGAAGTTGGGCTTCTGATGGAATTTCTGATGGAACTTCTTCAGGTGTGGATAGTGGAGGAGAGGTAATAGTTTGAGGAGTAGGAATCCTTTCTAGAACAGGAGCAGGATCCCCCTCAATAGTTACACCAGAGGAGCTGGCAACCTGAATTGGAGAGGGAGATGGGGTCCTATCCTCTGTAGCTGGAAGCTATTGAGCTTTGGCAGACTGAGCTAGATTCTGCAATTTCAAATCCCATCTTTGAATGGGAGAAATGGAGACTTTCATCATGTGATGGAGAACAGTCCCTTTGGATAAGTTGAACACCTCAGGATTAATCTCATGGAGGAGAAGAGAGATAATCCTGACATAACTGGGAGCCTTAATGCTGTCCTTGATTTTATTCAGAATCATCATCCCAAACTAGAAGTTTTTCCTGCAGACAATTGCTTGCATGATGTCAAAGAATTGGAGAGAGTTATCCCTTATGAAACTTGTCTTGCAGAGAAGAATTTTGCCAATGATATCCACTAACAGCTTCCCTTCTGGATTTAATTCAGATCATTTGATGTATTGTACATCTGGAGAAATTCCACAAAACATACAAGTCCTGTCAGGTTCTTCAGGACCTAGGTCATCCTCTTCATCAACAATAGGCAGTCGAAGAAGTTGAGAAACAGAGGTCTTGTTGAGTTTGATTTTGATTCCTTTAACCTTGGACTTGAGAACTGTCCCATGACTCTTGACTTTGACGTTCTTGAAAAATTCCTCAACTTCGGGAAACAAGATCTTACATGGCTGCTGTAGAACAAATGTGAGGCCGGCGGTGTCGAGGAGTATCAAAATATTACGGAAATCATCTGAAATTTCGGCGATTCCGGCGGCAACTTGTTCTGAACCGATTCCAATCTTGGAGGAAGGGGCCATGATCCAAAAATTAGAGAAAGATCTGCGGCGGGGAGGAAGATGGCTCGGGCTCTGTAACTTTCGGCAGAAGATGAAACGTCTGTCGGCTTACTCGAGAGAGGGAATTTTGATTCGTGTAGAAAATAAATTCTGGACATTTCGATTTATATAACCCTAATTTATCCCTAATTTAGAAATAAATAAAGCTTACATACCTGGTAGAGGGCGGCATAAGCCTTGGGTTGCGAATAATGAAATTTGAATCAAAGTAGAAAGTTTGTCTGTCTAATACAAGAGAGACTTGGCAGTACTCGAGTGAAGATATAGAAGTACTCGAGTGAAAGGTACAGAGGTACTCGAGTGGTGATTTGGAAGTACTCGAGTAAAGATATTGAGGTACTCAAGTAGTGAAGCTTTGGTACTCGAGTAATGATACAGGAGTACTCGAGTGGTGCTTTAGTACTCAAGTAAGTTTTTCTACTACTCGAGTAGGTTACTCGAGTAGCTAAAGAAGTACCTGAGTAGGTCACTTCTTACTCGAGTCAAGGAGTTAGAAATTTGAAAAATTCCAACTTTTGACTGATTCTTAATCTCTGAGCCTTCTTTTGAGTCCACCTTCTCTAATCTTCTTTATTGAGCATTCCAAGTTCTGTTTTGAAGAACGAGAACTTGGTCTCGTCAAGCGGCTTCGTGAAAATATCTGCAATTTGCATATCTGTAGAGAAATACTGTAGATCTATATCCCCGAGCTCCACATGCTCCCGGATGAAGTGATACCTCAGCTCTATGTACTTTGTCCGGTTGTGCGAGACTGGGTTGTTGGTTATTACAATTATGCTGGAAGAGTTGCAAAATAATGGAATGTTCTGAAACTTCAGATTGTAGTCTTCAAATTGATTCTTTATCCACAGCAACTGTGCACAGCAACTGCCTGCAGAGATATACTCTGATTCAGTTGTTGAGATTGCAACATAGTTCTGCTTCTTGCTACTCCAGGAAATAAGCCTTCTTTCAAGGAATTGGCAAGTCCCAGAAGTGCTTTTCCTGTCGTCTTTGCTACCTGCAAAATCTGTATCTGAAAAACCAATTAGCTCGTTATCATTACTTCTTGGGTACCATAAGCTAAGATTCGGTGTACCTTTAAGGTATCTCAAAATCTGCTTTGCAGCAGCGTAGTGAGATTCCTTAGAGTTCACTTGAAATATAGCACATACACATGTTGAAAACATTATGTCAGGTCTACTGGCAGTAAGGTAGAGCAAGGATCCAATTATGCTTCTATACTTGGTTTCATCAAAAGGTTTCCCTTTCTCATCCTTGTCCAGAGACATAGCTGAATCCATTGGAGTCCTCATCGAGGTTGCGTTCTCCATTCCGAATTTCTTAATTAGCTCTTTGGTGAACTTAGTCTGCGAGATGAAAATTCCATCTTCAGATTGTTTCACCTGAAGCCCTAAGAAATACTTCAGCTCGCACATACTGCTCATTTCAAACTTTCCTTGAATAAGTTTTGAAAACTTCTTGCAGTGGTTGTCGTCAGTAGAGCCAAAAATAATGTCGTCGACATAGATTTGCACTAGCAAAATCTTGCCTTTTATTTCCCTAAGAAATAATGTCTTATCTATCTTTCCCCTTGTGAACTTGTTCTCAAGAAGAAAGCTAGACAACGTCTCATACCAAGCTCGAGGAGCTTGTTTCAGACCATATAAAGCTTTATGTAATAAGTAAACATAATCGGGAAAGTTAGAATTAATGAAACCTGGAGGTTGTTCCACATATACCTCTTCCTTTATGTCACCATTAAGGAAGGCAGACTTCACGTCCATCTGATAGACGGTGAAGCCTCTGAATGCAGCATATGCTAGGAATAACCTGATGGCCTCCAGCCTTGCCACTAGGGCGTACGTCTGGTCGAAGTCGATTCCTTCTTCTTGACGATATCATTTGGCGATGAGTCTGGCCTTCTTCTTTACAATCGTTCCATCCTCGTCCATCTTGTTCCGGTAGACCCATTTTGTCCCAATGACATTCTTACCTTTGGGTCTTGGAACAAGATTACATACTTGGCAATGCTTGAATTGATTTAGTTCTTCTTCCATCGCTATTATCCAAGACGTGTCTGAGTTTTCTTCCTCAAACTTCTTTGGTTCAACCTGTGAGAGAAAACTGAAGTATAAATTCTCATTAGTTGTACCTCGACGAGTTCTAACACCATCATGGGGATCTCCTATGATCTGGTCCATGGGGTGATCCTTTAGATGTCTGAGCTCTAGAGTCCTTGCATCTGGAATATCTTCAATCACCGGAGCGACTTCATCAACTTGGATGATTTCTTCATCTTGATCATCACCTCTCCAATAGGGGTTGGAGTGGTGATCTTGATGAACTTTTCACCTTTATCTTCAGTCGGTTCATCCAAGCTAATTTCTTTCAACTTTGTACCTGCATCTTCAATGAACACACTAGAAGAGTTGCCTTATAGCAAGCTCGTCTGTTGGGAACTATGTCCACATTAACTCAGATTTGATGAAGTCACCCTGGAACTAAGATGAATTAGGTTGTATTTGATGCTTTGTTTGAGTTATGTGTTTGAAGGACTCCAATAGGAAGTGTAGACCAATGTCAGTCTACAATGAGTCACCAAACACAGGACCATGCAATGTAATCCCTCATTGTGTGTTCCAAAGTGTTGACTTATGTGTAGTCTCTCTATTGGGATACACTTCATATTCAAGCTATAGGATTGTGAAAAGACCTGACGCTGATTCCCCTCTAGTTGAAGAAAAATTGCTGACATAAATTTTTTCTAAGTGTTTCTCTCGAGTAGGTCTTTAACTACTCGAGTAGATTGCTTGAGATATACTCGAGTGAAACTTCTGCATACTCGAGTAAGAAAATTCTTACTCTCGTGAAGTTTAGTAAAACACTCGAGTAGTTCACTAACATACTCGAGTAGCTTACTTAACTACTCGAGTAGATCACTCTTCCTAATCGAGTTGCCCAGAATTCAGTTTCCAAGTTTTCTAAGTAAAACACTCGAGTAGTCCAAGTCATATACTCGAGTAGCTTATTCTGTCTCGAGTAGTTCATACTCGAGCAGTTTATTCTTCCTGTTCCAGATTCCTCTTTCTCAGAATTTTTGTAAGTCATTTACTCGAGTAGTTCTCGACACCGTGTCGAGTAACTCTCTTCTCTGTGTCGAGTAGTTAAGAAATACTCGAGTAAGTTCTTCATATACTCGAGAAGAATTCTTTCCTCTCGAGTAGTTCAATCTAACTACTCGAGTAGCTGTTTTTCCTATATGCAGAATATTTCTAAGTGTTTGTCTCGAGTATTTCAAACTCTGCCTACTCGAGTAGTACAACTTGCACTCGAGTAGTTCAACTCCTTCCCGTGAAACTTTTCTGTATACTCGAGTAGATCTTCCGAGTACTCGAGTAGTTGAGCATATGCACTCGAGTAGTTGTCTTCAACCTACTCGAGTAGTCATGAATTATATACCCGAGTAATATTTCTTTGCTTACTCGAGTAGTCCTTGACCCACTCGAGTAGTTTTATACCTACTCGTGTGTATGACCTCATTTTCTCTGAAATTTCTTCTAAGTCCAGATTTGACAGATTTTCAAATTCTGTGACATGATTGGTCCACGTGTACGTCATTTAAACCAATTATGACCGTTATTAGTACTCCTATAAAAGGTCTTGTTTAATCGACAAACCCTAATGAGAAAACAAGTTTTTCAAGAAGAAAATCATTCTAAGTTTTGCAGCCACCTCTTTCCAAAGAATCGTTGTTTCCTCTCTCTCTCTCTTCACGGAACGAAAGTTGTCGCCGCCTCTGTTCCTCTCCGACAAGGGCTTCTATTTTCAGAGGAAATAGACTGAAGAAGCTCTCCAGATCGAGATCGTTTTTCACATACTCATCATTTGTCCGATCGTGGAAGCAAGGAGTTCAGATCTACTGTTGCCGATAATTTTTCATCAATTTTTCTGATAAAGCTGCACGCCAAGAAGAAGATTCCAGTTCCTGTTCTATTTTCAGATCTGATCCAGACTATATCACTGTTTGTATTTTTCAATACTTGTATTTCATTTCTGTAGGAGAATTTTTCTTCGAGTGTAGGAGTTTTCCACTCCGAGTTTGTAGGAAGGTGTTTCTTTCGAGTTGTAGATCCAGTGGATTGGATTGAGATTGTAGGAACTTTGTTCCGAGGGTTGGATTGATTTTCAATCCGAGATAGTGGAGTAGCCGAGTCTAGTATATTGCTATATCAGTGAGGGAAAGTGGATGTACCCAAGATCGGGGAACCACTATAAATCTTGTCTCATTTGTGATAATTTGATTGATAGATCTGTGCTGTGTTCTAAGATTTTTTATTCCGCAAAAGACGCACAACTCACCTATTCACCCCCTCTAGGTGATTTAGGTTGACAACTATTATCTTTCAATTGGTATCAGAGGGAGGTTGATCACTTAAAGGTTAACACCTTAATCAGTTCCTGCAAATAGTTGTCATTTATGATCTATCTATCATGGACAAGGCAAAAGATTTTGCCAAGCTTCCCCTATGCAACAAGAACAACTTTCCCATGTGGAAAGAAAGGATCAAATTCTTTATGGAAGCTGTGGATCCAAGGATTTTAATGATAGTTGAAGAATGTCCTTATATCCCTATGACTGTCTCCACTATAGATCCTACCAAGAAGATTCCAAAGAAGCTGATGGATTTAGACAAGGACGAGATTGCACTTGTCTCTCAGGACAAGAAAGCTAAAAACATTATAGCAAGTGCAGTTGATGACTCAATGCTGCAGAACTTAATCCACTGCCAATCTGTAAAGGAGATGTGGTAGTCCTTGGTTACCTTAATGGAAGGAACAGAAGAAGTGAGGGATGATCAGAGATCCCTCCTCAATCAGAAGTATGAAGCCTTCTGACAGGGAAGCAAAGAGACCATTGCTGATACATTTGAGAACTTTTTCAAGATAGTGAATGACCTAAGAGTCTATGGCAGAGTATTCACTAATGGAGAACTGAATGACAAGTTCCTGAGATCCCTAACCAAAGAATGAGACAACAAGGTCTGTGCCATCAGGGAGTTTGTGAAGCTGGCTAAGACAGACCCACAAAATCTCTTCGGGAAGCTTATGTCATATGAGCTTCAACTCAACACCAGGAAAGCTGAAGAAGAGAAGAGCAGGTCTGCTCTCAAAGAAAAGTCTGTTGCTCTAAAAGCAGACACCTCCAGAAAGACAAAGGCTGCCTCCCCTGCTCCAGCTCCAAAGATTAGTGAAGAAGAAGAAACTTCTGAGCCTAGTACCTCAGGCTCTGAGCTATCAGAAGGAGAGTTCTCACTGCTCTCACGTCAGTTCAAGAAATTCTTGAACAAGAAAAAGCAATGAAAAGGCAAGGATGCCTCCGATAGAAGATCACGACACGATGGTGATCAACAAAGAAAAGGCTCAAGTAGCCATGACAGGTATTCCTCTAAACAGAACAAATATGTTTCGACTGACATCATTTGCTATTGTTGTAACAAGCCAGGTCACGTCATCACCGACTGCCCTCATAAGAAGAAGGAGGATGGTTGAAGAGAAGAAAAGAAATCCTCATACAATAAGAAGAGGAAAGAGAAGAGCCTGATAGCCAAAAAGAGCAAGACTCTTAGTGACTCTGACTCATCTGAGTCAAGTGAAGAAGAAGAAGCTTATTTTGGGCTTATGGCTCAAACAGATGACGATCAAGAGCCCCAGTTCACTGGGAAGGTAAATTCCCATACCCCTCTTTCAGATTCTGAAGTTTCTGAACATGATTGTGAGGATAGCTCCTCTGACGATGAGTCAGAACTAATGGCCCAGTACAAGGAGTTAATCATGGCTTACGATAAATGTCGTCAAGTCGTGAAGACTCAGGCTAAAGAGATCAAATCTCTAAAAGACGAAGAGAGCATCTTGAGAGAGAAAGTCACAAAGACTGACTCGCTCGAAGAAAACTTCAATAATGCAATTGAAGAATATAACAAGGCCCTTGAGCACCTTGACCTCAAAGAGAAAATCATCAATGAATTGGAAGCACAACTTACAGCTGAAAAGAAACTGGTTGAAAGTTTCTCGAAGCCCAAGACGATTCTTCCATTCATTGCTGAATTCTCAGCCAAGGCCAAGGGTGCCAGATTAGGCCATGAAGAAGCTCCTAGTAAATCCTCTAGGAGAAACAAGAATCAACGGAAGAATAAGGCCGCCAAAAAGGCCTTAGCCAAAGAGAAGGGGAAAGCCCCTCAAGATCAAACTACATTCAAGAAAGTCATCTTTCCATCAAATGAGTTTGATTTTGACTCATTCTATGGGAACTTTGCTAGGCCTACCTATGTAGAGCCAAAGTCCCGCTATCAAGGATGGACTCGACCCCGAAACTTTGGCAAAAGTGTCTTTAAGGCACCTTATAAAGAATTTATTTTTTCAGAGCTATGGCCCTTTCAATCATGAGCATAACTTCAAGAACGCACCAAAGACAAAGCCCGTTGTAGAAAAGCCTAGAAAGGAGAAGAAGCCATGTGATTGCCATCATCATGAGGCATCTTCCTCCAAGAATGTTTCCCCTGCTAGACCACAATTCCAAAAGGTCAAGCAAGAGATCTTGAGGCAAAGATACAACAGATTTGACTATTGGTGCTGTGGCAAGGTTGGTCACTTCGCCATTGATTGCTGGTTCAATTCCAGAAACGCTGCAACCCCTCATGTCAGCAACATGAGAAAGACCGCTCATAATGCTAACACTCGTAGGGGGAGTACTCTAACCCGAGACCAAGGACCCAAACGTGTTTGGGGTTCCTAAGGCAAATTTATTATGATTGCAGGTATGTCCAAAGGCCAACAAAACGCCAATCTGGTATTTGGACAGCGGATGCTCTCGGCATATGACTGAGACTAGAAGCCTCATTCAGAACTTTACTTCAGTCATGAACGGACCAAAGGTCTTCTTTGGAGGTTCAGGCCGTGGAATTACTAGAGGCTATGATATGATTACTAACGACAATGTATCCTTCTCGGATGTGGCTTATGTCGAAGGATTGGAACACAATCTCATAAACATAAGTCAACTCTGCGATAAAGGATACATAGTTGAATTCCATGCTGATAAGTGCTTTATAAAATCCGTTGACAATATGGAAACGATTCTATCCAGCACTCGAAGCAGGAATATTTTCTATTTAAATTTCATTTGTATAGATTCCTCTACACCAGTGTGTCTTTTAGCAAAAGATAGTGCGTCCCTTGGTTACCAATGACACAAGAGACTAGCACATATTAATTTCAAAACTATTAATAAATTATTTTCAATGAACTTAGTACATGATGCCCCAAATGTCAAGTGCGTCAAAGATAGATCTTGTCATGCATGCGTAAAAGGCAAGCAAACAAGGGCTACCTTTAAAAGCGGTATTGGCAAAGACTCTAATAGATGTCTCCATCTATTGCACATGGACTTGTTTGGTCCACTGCAAATTAGAAGCTTGGGAGGTAAGGATTATACGTTGGTAATTGTTGATGATTACTCGCGCTTTGCGTGGGTGTTCTTTTTGAAACACAAGTCAGATACCTTCGACACCTTTACTAATTTTGTCAGGCAAGTCCAGAATGAATACAAATGCTCCATAGTCAAAATCAGAAGTGACAACGGAACAGAGTTCAAATCTGGGGCCATGACAGAATTCTGTGAAAGCTTAGGTATCTTTCATGAGTTTTCTTCTCCTCGTACTCCATAATAGAACGAAGTAGCTGAGAGAAGTAACAGAACACTCATAGAGGCCTGCAGGACTACGTTGAGTGATGCTTCACTTCCGGAGTACTTCTGGGCTGAAGCCGTCAACACTGCATGCCACGTGCAAAATCGAGCACTCATAAACAAAAACCACGATAAGATGCCTTACGAACTTCTAAAGGGCAGGAAGCCAACCATCTCATACTTTAGAATCTTTGGCTGTAAATGCTTTGTACTTAACAATGGTAAGTACCATACCACCAAGTTCAGCGAAAAAAGTTTTGAAGGCATTTTCGTAGGTTATAGTAGCCATAGTAAGGCATATAGAATATTTAATAGAAAAACCCTGGTGGTAGAAGAATCGATACATGTTATATTTGATGAGACGAGCTTGCTGCAAAGCAATCCATCTAGCGTGCTCATTGAAGATGCAGGTGAAAAGCTGAAAGAAACTAGCTTGGATGAACCGTCCGAAGACAAGGGCAAAAAGTTCATCAAGATCACCACTCCAACCCCTATTGGAGAGGCTGATGATCAAGATGAAGATGTCATCCAAGATGAAGAAATCACTCCGGTGATTGAAGATAATCCAGATGCAAGAACTTTAGAGCTCAGACATCTGAAGGATCACCCCATGGACCAGATCATTGGTGATCCCCGGGACAGTGTCAGAACTCGAAGAGGTACAACTAATGCGAATTTATATTTGAGTTTTCTCTCACAGGTTGAGCCAAAGAAGTTTGAGGAATCAAACTCAGACGCATCGTGGATAATGACAATGGAAGAAGAGCTAAATCAGTTCAAGCGCTGCAATGTATGGAAGCTTGTTCCAAGACCCAAAGGAAAGAACATCAATGGAACAAAATGGGTCTACAGGAACAAGATGGACGAAGACGGGACGATCATAAAGAACAAGGCCAGACTTGTCGCTAAAGGCTATCGTCAAGAAGGAATCGACTTCGACCAGACGTATGCTCCAGTGGCAAGGCTGGAGGCAATAAGGTTGTTCCTAGCATATGTTGCATTCAAATGCTTCACCATCTATCAGATGGACGCGAAGTCTGCCTTCCTAAATGGTAACATAAAGGAGGAAGTGTATGTGGAACAACCTCCAGGTTTCGTTGATCCTAACTTTGCTGATTATGTCTATTTCCCGCACAAGGCCCTATATGGTCTGAAACAAGCTCCTCAAGCTTGGTATGAAACGTTGTCTAGCTTTCTACTTAAGAACAAGTTCACAAGGGGAAAGATAGACAAGATATTATTTCTTAGGGAAATTAAAGGCAAGATTTTGCTAGTGCAAATCGATGTCGACGACATTATTTTTGGCTCTACAGACGACAACCTCTGCAAAAAGTTCTCAAAACTTATGCAAGGGAAGTTCGAAATGAGCAGTATGGGTGAGCTGAAGTATTTCTTAGGGCTTCAGGTGAAACATTCTGAAGATGGAAATTTCATCTCGCAGACCAAGTTCACCAAAGAGCTGATTAAGAAATTCGGAATGGAGAACGCAACCTCTATGAAGACTCCAATGGGCTCAACTATGTCTCTGGACAAGGATGAAAAAGGGAAACCTTTTGATGAAACCAAGTACAGAAGCATAATTGGATCCTTGCTCTACCTTACTTCCAGTAGACCCGACATAATATTTTCAACATGTGTCTGTGCTAGATTTCAGGTGAACTCTAAGGAATCTCACTACGCTGCGGCAAAGTGGATTTTGAGATACCTTAAAGGCACACCAAATCTTGGCTTATGGTACCCAAGAAGTAATGACAGCGAACTAATTAGTTTTTCAGATGCAGATTTTGCAGGAAGCAAAGATGACAGGAAAAGCATCTCCGGGACGTGCCAATTCTTTGGAAGAAGGCTAATCTCCTGGAGTAGTAAGAAGCAGAACTGTGTCGCAATCTCAACGGCCGAGTCAGAGTACATCTCTGCAGGCAGTTGTTGCACACATTTACTTTGGATAAGGAATCAATTAGAGGATTACAACATGCAGTTCAAGAATATCCCATTATTTTGCGACTCTTCCAGCGCAATTGCAATAGCCAACAATCCAGTCTCGCACAGCCGGACAAAGCATATCGAGCTAAGGTATCATTTCATCCGGGAGCATGTAGAGCATGGGGACATAGATCTCCAATATGTCTCCATAGACAGGCAAGTTGCAGATATCTTCACGAAGCTGCTGGACGAGACCAAGTTCTCATTCTTCAAAACTGAACCTGGGATGCTCAACAAGGAAGACTAGAGAAGTTTGGATTTCATGAAAGCAAAGGAAATTAAAAGGTTAGTCAAAATCTGGTTTTTCAAAGTTTTCTTCTTTCTCTGACTCAAGTTAGACCTGACCTACTCGAGTACTCTAATACCTACTCGAGTACTTAAAGGACCTACTCGAGTAGTCCTTTAACTTACTCGAGTAAGGCAATTAATGTACTCGTGTAGTACACTTCATCTACTCGAGTGAGTCAATTCTTCTACTCGAGTCATTGCAGATTCTCCTACTCGAGTACCCTCTCTAGACCTACTCGAGTACCTTCTATAGACCTACTCAAGTACCTTCTATAGACCTACTCGAGTAACTCCTATAGACCTACTCGAGTACCTCCCTATATACTCGAGTACTTCCTTTACCTCTCGTGGATATGCCTCTTGGCTTTCAAATTTTCCTGTGTCGCCTTCCTTTTACGTTATTTCCTTCTCGATGATTAGACATAAACCTAGGGTTTTATAAGTTCGAAATTCCAAAAATCACTCTACACGAAATCAATTCCAATCACTCGAGTACCCGCCATCGCTTCCTCTTCATTCGAGAAACTGCAGAGCCGCGACTGCTCCTCTTCCCCCCGACAGAGCTTTTCTTATTTTCTGGATCATGATCGCCGTCTCCAAGATTGGTGTAGGTTCGGAGCTTGTTACCGCCGGGATTGACGAGCTTTCAGATGATTTCCACAACTTACTGGTTCTTCTAGATACCGCTGGCCTTTCCTTCGCTCTCCTAGAACCCTGCCGGATTTTCTTCCCGGAGGTAGCCGAATTCTTCTCAAATCTGAAGGTCAAGCGATATGGCAAAGTTCTGAAATCCAAGGTACAAGGTCTAAAAATTAAACTTACTGCGACAAGTATCTCTCAACTCCTCCGTCTACCAGTAATCACTGCAACTGACAACCTCGATGAAGAATATTCCCACAGAACCTGCTTGTTCTGTGGGATTTTGCCTGAAGTACAGTCTATCAAACGATCAGACATGAACGCAGAAGGAAAATTTCTGGTTGATGTTATTGGAAAGATTTTGCTGTGCAAGACCAACTCCATAAGAGACATTCCATTGTATCTCTTCGACATAATGCAAGCCATTGTCTTCCGTAAGAAATTCCAATTTGGCATGCTGATTCTGGATAAAATCAAGGACAGTTTAAAATCCCCAACTACGCCAAAATAATCTCTCTGCTACTCCATGAAACAAATCCTCAGGTATTCGACTTCTCCAAAGGGACCTCTCTTTATCACATGAAGAAGGTCTCCATTTCTTCTATTCAGAGATGGGAGCTCAAACTGAAGAATCCTGCCCAAGCTGCTAAGCTCTCAGAAGTTCCAGAAGACCCAGTATTAGAAGACAGGACTCCATCTCCCTCTCCTCATTATGTGGCCAGCTCCTCTGGTGCACCAAGTGAGTGGGAGCCTGTTTCTTCTATCCTTGTCAGGAAGCCCTCTCCTCAGCCAACAATTTCTTCCCTACCTCATACACCTCAAACTTCAGCAACACCTTCAGATCAGATACCTCAAGAATCTCTCCTCTCCACAGCTGCTGCCATAGATGCAATAATTGCTGAACTCTCTGAAGAAGTGCTGCCTATTCCTCCTCCTCCTCAATCTCCTCCAGCTCCATCCTCTGAATGTCACAATGACTCAACTCCAGCACAATCTCCTGAACCTTCTCCATCTAGGACTCCAGCATAATCTCCTGCTGCCCTCAAAGACCAGCAAGATACAATTCTTCTTTCAGCTGAATCCTCTCCTGAGCCAGCTGAGGACCCTCTCAGAAACCTAGATTTCTCTCTCCCTTATGATACAGAAGACAGGGATGCTATAATTCATACTACAAGGGCTGAAATCTCTGTGATTATTGGAGAAATAGCTCCCTGGGTAGCTCCTCCTCTCTCTTCTGCTCTTCCTACATCTACTGCTCCTTCCACCGCTGCTGCTACAGACTCTTCCTCCTCATATTTGCTGCAACAGATTGCACTGCTTCTTCAAGAACAGAGAAATTATTTGGATACTTCTCTAAAGACTGTAACTGACAAGGTAACTGCTCTCGAAGCTGAGATGAGCAGAGGATTTGCTGAAATTCAGCATAACACTAACAAGCTCAAGTACTTTTTTCAACTTGGTGGGAAATCCCTAGACCACACTATCACTAGTGTTGGAAATGTTATGGAACAAGGTGTTACCATTGCAAATAATCAGATAGAGCTAGATAAGAGAAATGAAACCAACAAAGATAAAATCTGTGGATAAGTTGGTCTTTTCAAAGAAGATACTATAGAGAAGTTATCTGTTGAAATCAGAAAGGGGGAGGGATTGATCAAATAACTCAAAGAACAAGTAAAAAAATCAGCTGCTTAGAAGCCAGATGTATGGGAAACTCATGTGAAGACAATTCATGATGATGTGCTAGCCCAAATACAGAGTGTCAAATTTCATACCTATGACACTGCCGTCTGGATGCACAATCAGATTCTGCCAGACCTTGCTGTTGACCCCAACATACTTCCCCATCATTTAAATCCTCTAGCTACAGATGCATCTGCTCCATCTGCTCCATCTGCTCCAGTTGCTCCTCTGCAACCTACCTTCTCTCCCAGGCCTGGAGACACAGTTGCTCCTCCAGACACCTATGCTACATGCTGGGAAGAAGATCCTGCTGACATTTTCCTTCAGGCTCCTCCAGAGATCAAAACTTACAAGAAGAAAAGGAAATATGGTGAAGGCCCCTCTGCTAGCAAGTCTACTCCTATTAAAGCTACTGAACATGCTGAAGTTTGGTCTCCAACCTCCAAATTCCTGATTCTGGAAACTCTCAGATTAGTTATGGAATTCCATGAGAGCAGGAATATTCATTACAGTTCATATGAATGAGAACTTTATGAAAAATCCATGACCAAGAGAAGAATCTATGACAGAGAATATGGGAGGAACAACCCTGCAGCCCCTCCTAGACCTCCTAAGTATTATCCTAAACCCTACTGTTACCAGAGGAGACAACAAGAGAAATTGGACAGACAACAGAATCAAGGCTGACATTCAAGGATTTTTGAGATTGTGAAATGATTGACTGTAGAGTTGATAATTTTGGACATTCTTATTTATATAATTCTAAGTTTTTGCTCTTATTATCCTTTCTCATAGTCTATTGCTTGCTTGCACATTTTTCTACTTAGCTTCTGTTTATGTCTATAATTCACCTTAGTGTAAAGGGTTCTGACTTCAACAAATAGGGGGAGATTGTTGGGAACTATGTCCACATTAACCCAGATTTGATGAAGTCACCCTGGAACTAAGATGAATTAGGTTGTATTTGATGCTTCGTTTGAGTTATGTGTTTGCAGGACTCCAATAGGAAGTGTATACCAATGTCAGTCTACAATGAGTCACCAAACACAGGACCATGCAATGTAATCCCTCATTGTGTGTTCCAAAGTGTTGACTTATTTGTAGCCTCTCTATTGGGATACACTTCATATTCAAGCTATATGATTGTGAAAAGATCTGATGCTGATTCCCCTCTAGTTGAAGAAAAATTGCTGACAGAAATTTTTTCTAAGTGTTTCTATCGAGTAGGTCTTTAACTACTCGAGTAGATTGCTTGAGATATACTCGAGTGAAACTTCTGCATACTCGAGTAAGAAAAATCTTCCTCTCGTGAAGTTAAGTAAAACACTCGAGTAGTTCACTGACATACTCGAGTAGCTTACTTAACTACTCGAGTAGATCACTCTTCCTACTCGAGTTGCCCAGAATTCAGTTTCCAAGTTTTTCTAAGTAAAACACTCGAGTAGTCCAAGTCATATACTCGAGTAGCTTATTCTGTCTCGAGTAGTTCATACTCGAGTAGTTTATTCTTCCTGTTCCAGATTCCTCTTTCTCAGAATTTTTCTAAGTCATTTACTCGAGTAGGTACTTTGTATACTCGAGTAGTTCTCGACACCGTATAGAGTAACTCTCTTCTCTGTGTCGAGTAGTTAAGAAATACTCGAGTAAGTCCTTCATATACTCGAGAAGAATTCTTTCCTCTCGAGTAGTTCAATCTGACTACTCGAGTAGCTGTTTTTCCCGTGTGCAGAATATTTCTAAGTGTTTGTCTCGAGTAATTCAAATTATGCCTACTCGAGTAGTACAACTTGCACTCGAGTAGTTCAACTCCTTCCCGTGAAACTTTTCTGTATACTGGAGTAGATCTTCCTAGTACTCGAGTAGTTGAGCATATGAACTCAAGTAGTTGTCTTCAACCTACTCGAGTAGTCATGAATTATATACCCGAGTAATATTTCTTTGCTTACTCGAGTAGTCCTTGACCCACTCGAGTAGTTTTATACCTACTCATGTATATGACCTCATTTTCTCTGAAATTTCTTCTAAGTCCAGATTTGATAGATTTTCAAATTCCGTGACATGATTGGTTCACGTGTATGTCATTAAAACCAATTATGACCGTTATTAGTACTCCTATAAAAGGTCTTGTCTAATCGACAAACCCTAATGAGAAAACAAGTTTTTCAAGAAGAAAATCATTCTAAGTTTTGCAGCCACCTCTTTCCAAAGAATCGCTGTTTCCTCTCTCTCTCTTCTGGTAACGAAAGCCGCCGCCGCCTCTGTTCCTCTCCAGTAAGGGCTTCTATTTTCAGAGGAAATAGACTGAAGAAGCTCTCCAGATCGAGATCGTTTTTCACATACTCATCGTCTGTCCGATCGTGGAAGCAAGGAGTTCAGATCTACTGTTGCCGAGAATTTTTCTTCAATTTTTCTGATAAAGCCGCATGCCAAGAAGAAGATTCCAGTTCCTGTTCTATTTTCAGATCTGATCCAGACAATATCACTGTTTGTATTTTTCAATACTTTTATTTCATTTCTGTCGGAGAATTTTTCTCCGAGTGTAGGAGTTTTCCACTCCGAGTTTGTAGGAAGGTGTTTCTTCCGAGTTGTAGATCCAGTGGATTGGATTGAGATTGTAGGAACTTTGTTCCGAGGGTAGGATTGATTTTCAATCCGAGATAGTGGAGTAGCCGAGTCTAGTATATTGCTAGATCGGTTAGGGAAAGTGGATGTACCCAAGATCGGGGAACCACTATAAATCTTGTCTCGTCTGTGATAATTTGATAGATAGATCTATGCTGTGTTCTAAGATTTTTTATTCCGCAAAAGACGCACAACTCACCTATTCACCCCCCTCTAGGTGATTTAGGTTGACAACTATTATCTTTCATCATCTCATCAAATACAATATGTATTGATTCTTCTACGACCAGAGTTTTTCTATTAAATATCCTGTATATGCCTTACTATGGCTACTATATCCTACAAAAATAACTTCAAAACTCTTTTCGCTAAACTTGGTAGTATGATACTTGCTATTGTTAAGCACGAAGAAATTACAACCAAAAATTCTAAAATATGAGACAGTCGGTTTCCCGGCCTTTAGAAGTTTGTAAGGTGTCTTATCGTAGTTTTTGTTAATGAGTGATCGATTTTACACGTGACATGCAGTGTTGACGGCTTCAACCCAGAAGTATTCTAGAGGCGAGGCATCACTCAACATGGTCTTACAGGCCTCTACGAGTGTTCTATTCCTTCTCTCAGCCACTCCGTTCTGTTGTGGAGTACGAGGAGAGGAAAACTCATGAAAGATATCGAAGCTTTCACAGAATTCTGTCATGGCCCCAGACTTGAACTCTATTCCATTGTCATTTCTGATTTTGACTATGGAACAGTTGTATTCATTCTGCACTTGCCTGACAAAATTATTAAAGATGTCAAAGGTATCTGACTTGTGTTTTAGAAAGAACACCCACACAAAACGCGAGTAATCATCAACAATTACCAACATATAATCCTAATCTCCCAAGATTCTAACTTGTAGTGGACCGAACAAGTCCATATGCAGTAGATGTAAACATCTATTGGAATCTTTGCTAATAATGCTTTTAAAGGTAACCCTTATTTTCTTGCCTTTTACACATGCATGCCAATTTCTATCTTTGACGTACTTGACATTTGGGGCATCACATACTAAATTCAGTGAAAATATTTTATTAATGGTTTTGAAATTAATATGTGCTAGTCTCTTGTGTCATTGGTCACCAAGAGATGCACTATCTTTTGCTAAAAAGCACACTGGTGTAGAAGAGTCTATACAAATGAAATTTTAACAAAATATGTTTCTGCTTCGAGTGCCAGATAGAATCGTTTTCATAATGTCAATGGATTTTATCAAGCACTTATCAACATGAAATTCAACTATGTATCCTTTATCGCAGAGTTGGCTTATGCTTATGAGATTGTGTTCCAATCCTTCAACATAAGCTACATCTGAGAAGGATATACTACCGTTAGTGATCATACCATAGCCTTTAGTGATTCATTGGTCTGAACCTCCAAAGATGACCTTTGACCCGTTCATGACTGGAGAGTAGTTCTGAAGTAAGCTTCTTGTCCCGGTCATGTGCCGAGAACATCCATTGTCCAAATACCAGATAGGCGTTTTGGTGGCCTTTGGACATACCTGCAATTATGAATCAATTTACCTTAGGAACCCAAACACATTTGGGTCCTTAGTCTCGTGTTAGAACACTCCCCCTATGAGTATTAGCATTATGAGAGGTCTTTCTCATATTGCTAACATGAGGAGTTGCAAAATTCCCGGGATTAAATCAACAGTCGATGGCAAAATGACCAATCTTGTCACAACACCAACAATTGAACCTGTTGTATCTTTGCCTTAGATTCTCCTGCTTGACCTTTTGAGATGGTGGTATAGCAGGGGCATCATTCTTGGAGGAAGAAGCTTCATGGTGATGGCAATCACATGATTTTTTCTCCTTCAATGGCTTTCCCACAACGAGCTTTACCTTTGGTGCTTTCTTGAAGTTATGACCATGATTGAAAGGGCCATAGCTCTGAAGAATGTCTTCTTTATAAGGTTCCTTAAAGACACTCTCACCAAAGTTTTTGGGGCGAGTCCATCCTTAGTAGCGGGACTTGGGCTCTACATAGGTAGGCCTAGTCAAGTGACCGTAGGATGAGTCAAGATCAAACTCATTAGTTGGAAATATGACTTTCTTGAATGAAGTCTAATCTTGAGGGGCTTTCCCCTTCTCTTTGGCCAAGGCCTTCTTAGCAGCCTTATTCTTTCTTTGAGCCTTATTCCTCCTAGAAGATTTACTAAGAGCTTTTACATGGCCTAGTCCAGCACCCTTGGCCTTAGCTGAGAATTCAGCAACGAATGGAAGAACAGTCTTAAGCTTCGAGAAACTTTCAACAAGTTTCTTTTCAGCAGCGAGTTGTTCTTCCAGCTCTTTGATGATTTTCTCTTTTAAGTCAAGGTGCTCAAGAGCTTTGTTATATTCTTCAATGGCAGCATTGACGTTTTCTCTAAGTTAGTCGGTCTTAGCGACTTCCTCTCTTAGAGTGCTCTCTTCAACTTTTAGAGACTTTATCTCTTTAGCTTGAGTTTTCAAGACTCGTCGACATTTGTTGTAAGCCATTATTAACTCCTTGTACTGGGCCATGAGTTCAGACTCATCATCAGAAGAGTTGTCCTCACGATCATGCTCAGAAATATTAGAATCTGAAAGAGGAGTATGAGAGTTTACCTTCTCAGTGAACTGGGGCTCTTGTTTGTCATCAGTCTTAGCCATAAGCCCAAAGTAGGCTTCTTCTTCTTCACTCGACTCAGATGAGTCAGAGTCACTAAGAGTTTTGCCCTTCTTAGCTATCAGGCTCTTTTCTCTCTTCTTATTATATGAGGACTTCTTTTCTTCTCTCTTTCCACCATCCTCCTTGTTGTGGGGGCAGTCAGCAATGACATGACCTGGCTTATTACAGCAGTAACAAACGATTTTAGCAGAAATATGTTTGTGCGGTTTTGAAGCATACCTGCCATAGTTACTTGAGCCTTTTCTGTGTCGATCACTATCATGTCGTGATCTTCTATAGGAGGAATCCTTGCCTTTCCATTACTTCTTTTTGTTTAAGAATTTCTTGAACTGTCGTGAGAGCAGAGAGAACTCTCCTTTAGATAGCTCAGAGACTGAGGTACTTGGCTCTGAGGTTTCTTCTTTACTAACTTCTTGTGCTGGGGCAGGAGAGGCAGACTTTGACTTCCTTGAGGTGTCTTCCTTTAGAGCAACTGACTTCTCCTTGCATGCAAACCTGCTCTTCTCTTCTTCAGCTTTTCTGGTGTTGAGTTGAAGCTCATATGACATAAGCTTCCCGAAGAGATTCTGCGGGTCTGTCTCAGCTAGCTTTCTAAACTCTCGGATAGCACAGACCTTGTTATCCCATTCCTTGGTTAGGCATCTCAAGAATTTATCATTTAGCTCTCCGTTTGTGAAGACTCGGCCATATACCCTTAGGCCATTGACTATCTTGAAGAAGTTCTCAAAAGTGTCAGCAATGGTGTCCTTGTGTCCTTGTCAGAAGGCTTCATACTTCTGGTTCAGAAGGGATCTTCTATCATCCCTAACTTCTTCTGTACCTTCCATCAAAGTGATTAGGGACTGCCACATCTCCTTGGCAGACTGGTAGTGGATCAAGTTCTGTAACATGGAGTCATCGACTGCACTTACTATTATATTCTTGGCCTTCTTATCTAAAGACACAAGTGCAATCTCGTCTTTGTCTAAATCCATCAATTTCTTTGGAACTTTCTTTGTAGGATCTGAAAGTCCACCTAGTGTCAGCTATGTGCACCTATGGGGGGGGGGGAATAGGTGACGTGTGGTTCTTTTGCGGAATTTACGGATGAACCTGCACAATAAAAACAACAAGCACAGCACACAGAATACACAGCAAATTTATAGTGGTTCCCCAACTTGGGTACATCCACTTTCCCCCTTCGACCTATCTCCCCAACAAGGGATGACTCGGTCACTTCTCCAACGGGATTGAAATCCAATCCCTTCACTAACGGAAGGAGCCCTTCCACACGTGAGAGTCAATACTCCCACAAAATGGGTTGCACCCAACCCTTACAACACGGAACAAAAGTTCCTTTACAACAAAAGTAAATATGGAATGTATATGAGATACAAACTTCTTTCGGAGACTACGGTGTTCCTCTTCGTTCGACGACGTGTTCTCGAGGTCGATGAAGAGTCTACGACCTTGGTCTCACTTGGAGAGGATCTCCCGGAACCGGCGGCGGCAATCCGAGCGGCGGCTTGGTTCGGAGTCGGCTGCCACGAAGGTGCGCTGCTGCAATGCTTTGAGATCCAAACTTCTTTGCAAAGCAAACTAGGTCTACCAACGGTCACTCTAGGATCGGTCGTCTCGATCGATTCGGACGGGGGAGTTTTTCCCGGTCAACAAATCGAGAGACAAGAGATCTCTGGATAGACACGTGAGACGCAAGCTTTGCTAAGCTTCTGTCGCCGGAGATCAGGAAGAAGAACGATCAGCGGCGGCGACGTACTAGCCCGAGCGCGACGGCGGCGGAGAAGAGAAATCACGATATTAGGGTTTCGTGCTCGGCTTCTTTCTGTATATCTATTCCGTTCAAAATACCTGTATATAAATACTGTAGAGGTTTTCCAATATGACCGTTTGTGGGACCCACAAAACAGATCCCCAAATCCCGGTCCAGAAACTTAACAGCGGCAGATCCGGTTCAGGAAGTTCCAGAAAAATGCCAAGTCAAAATCGGTGAGAATCGAAAGTGATTCTCGCCGAGTCGCCGAGAATCAAAGGTGATTCTCGACGATTCGGCGAGAATCAAAGATGATTCTCGTCGAATTTGCCTTGGTTGCACACACTGCTTTACGCCAGGTCGAGACGGCGAGAATCAACCAGTGATTCTCGTCGATTCGACGAGAATCACTAGTGATTCTCGCCGAATCGGCGAGAATCACTAAGTGATTCTCGTCGATTCTTACTTAGACGAAGAGGTGCTAGCTTAGAAGTTGCTGGATCGAGTTCGGCAAGAATCAACTTCTGATTCTCGACGAATCGGCGAGAATCCCAAGTGATTCTCGCCGAATCGGCGAGAATCACTTGGTGATTCTCGTCGATTCTAACTTAGACGAATTTTCGTCTTTCCACCTATGAGATGCTCCTTGACCCATCCTTGCTCCTTGTCTGCTCCTGCATATTTACAGCCCTGTGCTTGAAAATAAGTGCACTCCAATAGAGAGAGTACACGTAGGCCAACACACTGATCTGCTCAACGAGGGATTACGTCGTGCAGACCCGTGTATATTGACCTACTGCACCCTGACATTGGTGTGCACTTAGCATGGAAAAACTGCAAGCACAACTAGAAGGATTTTATCAAATACATAGTCTATTGACCTTAGCTTGTCCAGGGGCTTCTTCAAATCAGGTACATTGTGGATACAATACCCAACAATCTCCCCCTATTTGAAGAAGCCTAAACCCTACAAGCTAAGGTGAATAGAACAAATGAGAATGAAAACCATAAACTGAAAAGAGAGTTAAGTGAGTTATCCATTACCAATACCAATTTCTTGGGAGTAAGCTTGGAGCCACCTTAGCCTTAGCCGAGAGGGTAATCTCCCCCTTTTCGGCTTCTACAAATCAGGGTCTGTAGCGTTTTACCCTTTGCTCCCCCTCAGTTCTTGCACGGGCCTGGAGCCTCTGTAGTCTTCATTCCTCATAATTGAGCATCCCTAATTCAGTCTTGAAAAGATTGAACTTGGCCTCGTCTAGGGGCTTTGTGAATATATCAGCAATCTGCTTGTCCGTGGGGACATAACAGAGAGAGATATCTTTGTTCTCCACATGCTCCCGAATGAAGTGGTAGCGTACTTCGATATGCTTCGTTCTGCTGTGCGACACCGGATTGTTGGCAATGGCAATTGCACTTGAGGAGTCGCAGTACATGGGTACTTCCTTGAACTGAAGGTCGTAGTCGGCTAGCTGGTTTCTGATCCATAGAAGTTGTGCGCAACAGCTTCCTGCCGAGATGTACTCTGACTCTGCTGTGGAGGTTGCAACACAATTCTGTTTCTTGCTGTTCCACGAAATAAGCCTCCTGCCGAGGAATTGACACGTCCCAGAGGTGCTTTTCCTGTCATCCCTGCTCCCTGCAAAATCAGCATCTGAAAAGCCTATTAGCTCGACATCATTGTTTCTTGGGTACCACAAGCCAAGATTAGGAGTACCTTTAAGATATCTCAGAATTCGCTTTGCAGCGACATAGTGAGATTCCTTAGTGTTCACCTGATAGCGGGCACAGACACATGTGGAGAACATAATATCTGGTCGACTGGCAGTAGGTAGAGCAGGGATCCAATGATGCTTCTGTATTTGGTTTCATCGAAAGGTTTACCTTTCTCATCTTTATCCAGAGACATGGTGGATCCCATTGGAGTCCTCATAGAGGTTGCACTCTCCATTCCGAATTTCTTAAGGAGTTCATTTGTGAACTTCGTCTGAGAGATGAAGATTCCATCCTCAGACTGTTTCACTTGAAGGCCTAAGAAATACTTAAGCTCTCCCATACTGCTCATTTCAAACTTTCCTTGCATAAGTTTAGAAAACTTTTTGCAAAGATTGTTGTCCGTTGAGCCGAATATTATGTCATCGACATAGATTTGCACCAGCAAAATCTTGCCTTTGACTTCCCTGAGAAACAATGTTTTATCTATTTTACCTCTGGAGAACTTGTTCTCAAGAAGAAAATTAGATAAAGTCTCATACCAAGCTCGTGGAGCTTGTTTCAACCCATATAAGGCCTTATTAAGAAAATAAACGTGATTGGGATAAGTAGGATCGACAAAACCTGGGGGTTGAGCGACGTAAACTTCCTCTTTCAGGTCTCCGTTCAGGAATGCCGATTTCACATCCATTTGATAGACTGTGAATCCTTTGTGTGAGGCATACGCCAGGAACAACCTGATTGCCTCGAGCCTTGCTACTGGTGCGAAGGTCTGGTCGAAGTCAATCCCTTCCTCCTGTCTGTAACCTTGAGCCACCAGCCTGGCCTTGTTCTTAACGATGACACCATGTTCATCCAGCTTGTTTCTGAAGATCCACTTTGTGCCAATCACATTCTGCTTGTATGGTCTGGGAACCAGAGTCCAAACTTTGCACCGCTCGAATTGATGTAGTTCCTCTTGCATGGCTAGAATCCATGCCGTATCCTTGTTCGCCTCGTCGAACTTCTTTGGCTCGACCTGTGATAGGAAGCTAAGATGCAATACCTCGTTAATTGTACCTCTTCGAGTTCTGACCCCGACACGAGGATCCACGATGATCTGATCTCTAGGATGATCCCTCACGTGCCGGAGCTCTAGTAGTCGGGAGTCAGGAGCTTCAACTACTTCTTGGGCTTCTCTTTCCTCTAAGAGATTTGTTCTGTCTTGATCTTCAACACTTTCAGATGACGTGGAGGTGGAGACTTTGACGTACTTAGGAGCGTCAACTTTAGCGGTCTCATCCAGACTCAGCTGTTCCAGTCGTGCACTTGCATCTTCAAGAATACTACTGGAAGAGTTGCTGTTAAGCAAACTTCCTTCATCAAATACAACATTTATTGATTCTTCTACCACTAGGGTTTTCTTATTGAAGACCCCATATGCCCGACTATGGGAGCTATAGCCCATGAATATGCCTTCGAAGCATTTTTCACCGAATTTAGTACGCGGGTACTTCCCATTATTCAGTACATAACATCGGCAACCAAAAATCCTCAAGTAGGACATGGTTGGTTTCCTGCCTTTCAGTAGCTCGTAGGGCGTCTTACGATGATGCTTGTTGATCAATGCTCGGTTTTGTACATGACATGCCGTATTGACACCCTCTGCCCAGAAGTATTCCGGGAGAGAAGCATCTTTCAACATAGTCGTGCAGGCTTCAATGAGAGTTCTATTTCTCCTCTCCGCAACTTCATTTTGCTGAGGAGTGCGCGGGGAGGAAAACTCATGAAAGATACCTTGTTCTTCACAAAATTCTGTCATTGCACCAGATTCGAATTCTGTACCATGGTCACTTCTGATTTTGACCACGGAGCAGTTAAATTCGTTCTGAACCTGCTTGACAAAATTAGTGAAGATGTCAAACGTATCTGACTTTCGTTTTAAAAAGAACACCCATGTAAACCGAGAATGATCGTCAACTATCACTAGCGTATAGGACTTGCCTCCCAAGCTATGAACTTGCATTGGACCAAGCAAGTCCATATGCAAAAGGTAAAGACATCGGGAGGAGTCTTTGTCAGCGATGCTCTTAAAGGTAGCCCGAGTCTGTTTGCCCATCTGGCATGCAGGACATGGGCTATCTTTGATGCACTTGATACTGGGAGCATCCCTTACCAAGTCCTTAGAAAATAGCATACTAATTGTCTTGAAATTAATATGTGCCAATCTCTTGTGCCATTGTTCACAAAGAGATGCACTGCCAGTTGCCACAAGGCATACGGGGGTAGATGAATCTAAACTGAGAAAATCTAAACAAAAGATATTTCTGCTCCTAATACCTGATAATACCGTTTCAGAAGAGGTACGTGAAATTATCAGACATTTATCCTTGCAGAACTTAACGTCATAACCTTTATCACATAACTGACTTACATTGATCAGGTTATGGTTTAACCCTTCAACATAAGCCACGTCGGTGATAGAGATTATACCGTTGGAAATCATACCATAACCTCTGGTGACTCCTCGATCTGACCCTCCAAAGATGACTTTGGATCCATTCTCGACTGGAGCGTAATCACGCAGCAAGCTTCTTGTCCCGGTCATATGCCGGGAGCATCCACTGTCCAAATACCAGATCGGCGTTTTGGTGGCCTTTGGACATTCCTGCAAAACAAAATTAATTTGCCTTAGGAACCCAATTGAACTTGGGTCCTAGATTCCTGGTTAGCACACTCCCCCTCGGTTGGTTAACCCTACGAGTGGTCGGTCTCGCATTGCTAACATGGGGAGTCTCGTAGTTCCTTGGATTAAACCAACAATCCACGACAAAGTGACCGACTTTGCCACAGCACCAACAGTCAAATCTGTTGTACCTCTTCCTAGGCTCCTGCCTTACCCTGGGAACGGTGGGTACTGCTGGGGCCTTGGATCTGGAGGTGGAGGCCTCATGGTGACAACATTCGCATGACTTTGTCACCTTCTGTATAACAGGCTTGGCTGTTGATGCCTGCTTTCCATTATGACCGCTAGAGAACGGACCATAATTTCCTATGTGGATTTCCTCATAAGGTGCCTTGAAGGCACTCTCACCGAAGTTCCGGGGAAAGTTCCAACCGTCATACCGGCTCTTTGTCTTTGCAACCGAGGGCCGGAAATAATGCCCAAATGTTGACTCAAAGTCGTGTTGGTTGCAAGGAAAGCCAGGCTTTCTGAACGCAACAGGACTAAGAGGAGCCTTACCCTTTTCATCAGCAGAGGCCTTCTTGGCGGCCTTATTCTTCCTCTGGTTCTTGTTTCTCCTAGATGAAGAACCAGGTACCCCTATATGCCCCAAGCCAGCTCCTTTGGCCTGAGCAGAGAAGGTATCAACGACTGGAAGAACTGTTTTTGGCATGGAGAAGCTCTTGACGATCTTCCTTTCTGCCGCAAGTAGTTCTTCCAACTTGTTGACTTCCTCCTGCTTTAGATCAAGGAGCTTCAAAGACTCTGAATGCTTGGAAGTCAGGTCAAGGTGTTCCTGTCGGAGAGAAATCAAGCTACTGACCTCTTCCCTTAGGGATACACACTCACCCTTAAGGAATTTTACTTCCTTCTTCTCAGCCTTCAGTCTCTTTCGGCACTCATCGAAAGTGTTGAGCAGAAGCTCATACTTCTCGAGAAGCTCAGCTTCACGGGCTGAAGGGCCATCCTCAGGTTCATCATCCTGAGATTCAGGATCAGAGTCGGAGTCGGAGAGAGGGGTGTGAGCTTTTACCTTCCCAGTAAATGGGGGGCATTCTCCTTCTGAGTCCGAGCGACCCACCAGCCCGAAGTAGGCTTCCTCGTCATCACTGGAGTCTGAGGAATCAGACTCACTTAGTGTCTTTGGCCTTCTTGCGATGTAGCTCCGCTCCTTCTTCTTATCTCTGGAGGATTTGAGCTCCTCTCCTTTCCCTTTTTCTCTTTTGCTTTGATGGCAGTCGGCCACGACGTGTCCTGGCTTATTGCATCCAAAGCAGATAATATCAGAAGAACGATGTTTGTTAGGTTTAGATGCATACCTGTCAGAAGAATAATTTTTCTTCTGATGCCTGGAGGAGGAGCTGTCTTTCATTCTTTGATTCCTCATCTTGAGGAACTTCTTGAACTCTCGGGTGATGAGGGAGAAATCCTCCTCCGACAGTTCTGAGCCGGAGGAGCATGGTTCAGAGTCCTCCTCCTCTTCCTTACTCCTCGCACGGTATGACATCGCACCCTTGCCCTTTCTGGAGTAACTGGCTTTTAGGGCCACAGTCTTTTCTTTTACAGCAGCCTTCTCTGCTTCTTCCTCTGCCTTCCTGGTGTTCAGCTGAAGTTCATAGGACATCAGCTTACCAAACAGGATCTGTGGATCAGTTTCTGCTAGTCTGCCAAATTCTCTGATGGCGCAGATCTTTGTGTCCCATTCCTTAGTAAGGGACCTAAGGAATTTGTCATTGAGTTCACCATTGGTGAACACTCTTCCGTAGCCCTTGAGGGCGTTGACAATCTTCAGGAAGTTCTCGTATGTGACTCCGATCTCTTCCTTAGGCCCTTGCCTGAAGGCCTCATATTTTTGGTTCAGGAGGGATCTCCGATCATCCCTCACTTCATCCGTGCCCTCCATGAGGATGATCAGGCATTGCCAGATCTCCTGAGCAGTCCTGCAGTTGCTGAAATTTTGCATCATGGAATCATCAACTGCGCTCACCAGAATGTTTCGTGCCTTCTTGTCCAGTCCCACGAGTACCATCTCGTCTTTGTCCATTTCAGAAAGTGTCTTCGGCACTTTCTTGGTGGGATCGATGGTGGAGGCCTTAGTGGGTACATAAGGTCCCTCCTCCACAATCATGAAGAGTCGAGGATCGACTGCTTCCATGTAAAACCTAATTCTTTCCTTCCAGATCGGAAAGTTGAGTCTGTTGCACACTGGGATCTTGCCGGAGTACTTGAGCCCGTCCATAGTAGATATTTGTCTTCTTCTTTTGACACTAGGGGCAGGATTCAACTCAAGGTGTTAACCTTATTGATGAGGAACCTCGCTCTGATACCACTTGAAAGTCCACCTAGTGTCAGCTATGTGCACCTATGGGGGGGAATAGGTGACGTGTGGTTCTTTTGCGGAATTTACGGATGAACCTGCACAATAAAAACAACAAGCACAGCACACAGAATACACAGCAAATTTATAGTGGTTCCCCGACTTGAGTACATCCACTTTCACCCTTCGACCTATCTCCCCAACAAGGGACGACTCGGTCACTTCTCCAACGGGATTGAAATCCAATCCCTTCACTAACGGAAGGAGCCCTTCCACACGTGAGAGTCAATACTCCCACAAAACGGGTTGCACCCAACCCTTACAACACGGAACAAAAGTTCTTTTACAACAAAAGTAAATATGGAATGTATATGAGATACAAACTTCTTTCGGAGACTACGGTGTTCCTTTTCGTTCGACGACGTGTTCTCGAGGTCGATGAAGAGTCTACGACCTTGGTCTCACTTGGAGAGGATCTCCCGGAACCGGCGGCGGCGATCCGAGCGGCGGCTTGGTTCGGAGTCGGCTGCCACGAAGGTGCGCTGCTGCAGTGCTTTAAGATCCAAACTTCTTTGCGAAGCAAACTAGGTCTACCAACGGTCACTCTAGGATCGGTCGTCTCGATCGATTCGGACGGGGGAGTTTTTCCCGGTCAACAAATCGAGAGACAAGAGATCTCTGGATAGACACGTGAGACGCAAGCTTTGCTAAGCTTCTGTCGCCGGAGATCGGGAAGAAGAACGATCAGCGGCGGCGACGTACTAGCCCGAGCGCGACGGCGGCGGAGAAGAGAAATCGCGATATTAGGGTTTCGTGCTCGGCTTCTTTCTGTATATCTATTCCGTTCAAAATACCTGTATATAAATACTGTAGAGGTTTTCCAATATGACCGTTTGTGGGACCCACAAAAGAGATCCCCAAATCCCGGTCAAGAAACTTAACAGCGGCAGATCCGGTTCAGGAAGTTCCAGAAAAATGCCAAGTCAAAATCGGTGAGAATCGAAAGTGATTCTCGCCGAGTCGCCGAGAATCAAAGGTGATTCTCGACGATTCGGCGAGAATCAAAGATGATTCTCGTCGAATTTGCCTTGGTTGCACACACTGCTTTACGCCAGGTCGAGACGGCGAGAATCAACCAGTGATTCTCGTCGATTCGACGAGAATCACTAGTGATTCTCGCCGAATCGGCGAGAATCACTAAGTGATTCTCGTCGATTCTTACTTAGACGCAGAGGTGCTAGCTTAGAAGTTGCTGGATCGAGTTCGGCAAGAATCAACTTCTGATTCTCGACGAATCGGCGAGAATCCCAAGTGATTCTCGCCGAATCGGCGAGAATCACTTGGTGATTCTCGTCGATTCTAACTTAGACGAATTTTCGTCTTTCCACCTATGAGATGCTCCTTGACCCATCCTTGCTCCTTGTCTGCTCCTGCATATTTACAGCCCTGTGCTTTAAAATAAGTGCACTCCAATAGAGAGAGTACACGTAGGCCAACACACTGATCTGCTCAACGAGGGATTACGTCGTGCAGACCCGTGTATATTGACCTACTGCACCCTGACATTGGTGTGCACTTAGCATGGAAAAACTGCAAGCACAACTAGAAGGATTTTATCAAATACATAGTCTATTGACCTTAGCTTGTCCAGGGGCTTCTTCAAATCAGGTACATTGTGGATACAATACCCAACAGGATCTATTGTGGAGACGATCATGGGAATGTAAGGACTTTCTTCAACGATCATGAAGATTCTTGGATCCACAGCTTCCATGAAGAATCTGATTCTTTCTTTCTACATGGGAAAGTTATTCTTGGTTCACAATGGAAGCTTGGCAAAATCTTTAGCCTTGTCCATGCTTGGAAAATTCTCAAAAGACAACTAGGCGGATCTGATCATGGTGTTAACCTTTTGTTGATCAACCTGTCTCTGATACTAATTGAAAGAGTTCAGTTGTCTACCTAAATCACCTAGAGGGGGGTGAATAGGTGAGTTGTGCGTCTTTTTGCGGAATAAAGATTTAGAGATCTATGCACACAATTATCAACCAAGTAATCACAGACGACAAAAGATTTATAGTGGTTCCCCAACCTTGGGTACATCCACTTTCCCTCACCGATCTAGCAAAGAACTAGACTCGGCTACTCCACTATCTCGGATTGAAAACCAATCCTACGCCTCGAAACAAAGTTCCTACAATCTCGATCCACAACACAAATCTACACTCGAAAGATAAAACTTCCTACAACTCGGAAACGAAAAGCTCCTACACTCGGAGTGAAATCTCCTACAAGAATGAAATGGAGTAAATATGAAATACAAACAAATTTATTTCACAGATCTGAAAATCTCGGCCAAGGTCTTCCTCTTGATCTTTAAGGCTTTCTTAGAAACTATTGAAGAAGATGGCTCGACAAGAACTGGATCTAGAATTCTTTGACTTCACACGATCAGATGGATGATGAGGAATGAAAAGTAATCTCGATCTGGAAGTTTTCTTAATCTGAATCTCTGCATCGAAAACCCTAGCAACTTGCACGAAGTAGATCGGCAGCGGCGCTTCCGTTTTTGGAGAGAGAGAATGAGATTCAAAAATACTTAGAATAATCTTTACAACACTTGGGGTTAGTCGGTTTTGACAAGACCTTATATAGGATCTTCCCTAACGGTCATAATTAATATTAATGACGTCCACGTGAACCAATCACGTCACGACATTTGAAATTTCCAACAAATCTGGACTTAGCAAATTTTCAGAAGAGGACTACTCGAGTGAAAGTTTACCTACTCGAGCACTTGATAAGATTACTCGAGTGAATAGAAGAGGACTACTTGAGTAGATGACTTAGAGAAAATTCAGAAAAAATGAGCAACTACTCGAGTACAAAAAGACTTACTCGAGTGCTAATATAGTTACTCGAGATGTGGAGTTGAACTGCTCGTGCACAAGAAATACTACTTGAGAGAATAGAAATTAACTACTCGAGAGGTAGAAGGAATACTCGAGTCAAAGACTTAGAATAATTTCTGGCAGAAGAAACTGGGTTACTCGAGTAGTGAAACTGGACTACTCGAGTACATGGATATTATTACTCGAGTAATGGACTTAGAAAAATTTTGAGGGATGAAAAACATATCACTCGAGTATTTAATCTGGACTACTCGAGTAGTAGATGAACTACTCGAGTACATAAACTTGACTACTCGAGTGAAGTAAAATTACACGAAATCATGTCTTCTGTAACTCGAGACAAAAGACTAATCTACTCGAGTACTTATATGACTACTCGAGTAAATGACTTAGAAAATTTTCTGGAGAGGAAATTCTGTTAACTCGAGAATAAGAGATGATCTACTCGAGTAATTGACTTGCCTACTCGAGAGCTATAATTTGACTACTCGAGAGCTAGTTTCCTTACTCGAGTACAGATAGACTCACTCGAGTATTGTCTAAGTGTTTCACTCGAGTATATAAGCAACTACTCAATTAAAATACTTAGCAAAAATTCCTTCAACAGAATTTTCTCTTCTTTAAAGAATTCAACAACAAGTCTTTCTCCAATCAGTCTGAGTGTTTGAAAATGAGGTGTATCCCAAAAAAGAGGCTACACATGAGTCAACACCATAGATCACACAATGAGGGATTACATTGTATGGTCCTGTGTTTGGTGACCCATTGTAGTCTGACATTGGTCTACACTTGACAATAAAGTCCTGCAAACACATAACTCAAGTAAAACATCAAATACAACTTAATTCATCTTAGTTCAAGGGTGACTTCACAAAATCTGGATTATTGTGGATACAATACCCAACAACATCTCTTTCAACTAAAAGTCATCCTATTTTTCCAGATTACAAAACTCTTTTTCTACCTATGCTAAATTTTAAAACTTGCAAATCAGTATCATGTTTGTTTGGCCCTCATGCTCACATAGGATAAAATGAAGTAAGCTATGTTTTTTTTCTGCTGCGAATATATTTTCTTACTTGTGGACTAGTTGATCCACTGAACCAGGACACATGGTTCATTAAGCTCTAAATTTAAAACTATGATTCTTAAAACATAAAACATATGTTTTTATATAAAAAATATTTGAAAGTGTGTTTTTTTGCTTGAGTATCTACAGTTGTCCCATGTACGGTGCAATATCACGACATAGATTTTCTCATACTCTGATAACATATTTAATGTTGAGAAATTACGAGCTGTGACAGGCTCCGCAATTTCTAGCTCCACATCCTCCAGGAACAGCTCTTCATTCTAAATATTCGTGAACTTAGGTTTGAAGAAGTCCAAATCTCACGTACGTTCCAGGGTAATCTTCTTGAAAATCATTACTACCTTTAGTAACTCCCGCACAAAATTGGGTTCTCTACGGACAAGCTCACCAAAATAAAAGAGGATTGATTAAGTAATCTTGCTCAAGGTATGCAGTCTTGCTGTTTAAAATTTCTTCTGGATTACCTTTAATTTATTTTGCAGGTGTAGAACTTCCTTTTTGGACTGCCGCAAGACATGCCACGTCTCCTCGAGAGTTTGCCAGCAAGTAGTGTTATACGTCAGTGCCATCAAGGAGGTCGTGGCCACCCTCTATGATAGTTGGTCTTTGGGGATGCTCCTCATCTTACAGTGGAATCTGCCAGGCCATGCAGGGTCGTTTCCAGCTTTTATCTCTAGACCAAAAGGCTCATGCTCATTGTGATCGCGCCCTCATTCCAGACCATTAGTGGCCCGTTGAGGTTATTTGTTAAGAGATCACCATCAGGGGAAAGGTCTCGCATGTGGAATAGAGGAGTTCAAATCAACTCCCTAGTTTTATTTGCTAGGTGACCTCACACGACCGTTGCAAGGGTGAGGTGTGTGTGTGTGTGTGTGTGGGGGGGGGGGGGGGGGGGGGGGGGGGGGGGGGGGGGGGGGGGGGAGTTGTCGGGCGCTGAGGCACAGACCTCCTTAAGGCAGTGGCTTTCCTCTTTTCAATTATGGTTGAGACCATTCCCATTGGCTCGTAGGGTTTCTCTCCCGGAACCAGAAAAATGATTGTAAGAAGAATAGTTAGAGCCCATAGGCATACCAACGTTTATAATTCAAAAAAATACATTTAACTATGTCCATTTGAGCTATCTCTCCAAGGCAGGTAGTGTAGTGTACGAAGTCTAAGGGAGCCTTCTCAAAGAACACCATGATGCTTTTCTCCACCCCCTCAATTGGTGGGCTCTAAAAGTCATTCTCCATCCACGGGTGGGGGTACGTGCTCAAACTCCAAAGTCCCCTTTGAAGATGGCAAACCTCGCTTTCTATTCATGAACTTTGTTCGCGAGGTTCTAGACTCATAGCTTATTTGATCCGATGTATTATTGCCCCTTTGAAAGAGAGCGGACATAGAATAGCTGCCGGAACATAGTCAAGCTAAAGTGGACACTTTGAAGCCGCAGGAAGACAAAGAAAACGGTCATCATTGCGATGAATTTGGGTTGAGTTGCACAAAGATTAAACCGTAGTGATCGAGCATGCCCACCATATCCGGAAAGATGAGGAAGGTCTACCCCGCATCTAAATGTTTGAAGGGGATGGATAGCTCGTTGGAAAACACTAAATGGAGGTGTTTGCCAGGGTCAGAATTTGCGCGATGTATCTCTCAAGGATACATGGATTTGTTCAAGGTGATTCTGAAGTCCTCACAAGGAAGCCTAATTGTAGGTGGCTCGTACAACATGAATGCCACCACAGAATCAGTTTGGGTAACTGGAGGAGCTTGCACATTCTCCATGATTATCAAATATGTGTGCCAAGAAAGAGGCCTTTGCAGGACAATTTTTAAGGATCTCTCTGTTTTCTTCAAAGCACAAAATGTCGTGGACACTCACTGTCTGCAAGACCTGTTTGCAATAAAAAGATAATAAAAGCATTCAGTATACAAAGTATGGTAAACACATAAAGTGTCGACCTGATAGCGTTTCCTCGCACGCGCATTGTCTGTAAAATTATTACAAGCATAGAATTTTTCTCTCCCCTTAATCCATGGAAACGTCCTCGTCGGACGCATACTAGATGCGCCCACATGATACTTGCTCAACTTGGTGATCAAGGAGTGGATAACGTGGATGTCTTGTAATACCCCAAATTTGACAGCAGAACTTTTGGCCGCTATCACCAGATGACAATGGGTATTGCCGGCGGTGATAGCAGTAGCACTTGACGGCATGAAGCGTTGAGTGAGCTTAACACACTCGACGCCTTTCGACGAATCGTTGAGTAAGAGACTATCACGCGACGTTAGTAGTTATCACGCTATGATAGCCCAACTCTCATTGCCTTGATAGGTTTAATAAACTCAATGCACTCAATGCCTTAAAGCGTTGAGTGAACTCAACGCACTCGACACCGTAAAGCATTGAGTGAGCTATCAGAATGGCGATAGTGGATATCGCCAGGCGATAGTGCTACGTCTGCTAGACACATGTCAGATGGCCGGACGGTGGCCGAAGAGCGGTGGTTAACGGGGTCAAAGCGGCTATCAATGATATCACCCAGGCGATTGTGAATATCGCCCAGGCGATAGTGGATATCGCCAGACGATAAGACTAATGTTGACTATTTAGTTGAAATCTTGGCCTTTGCTTCCTTTTGATGTGAGGATCCTGTGGATGGGATTAATCCCGAGACCATTTAATTAGAGAAGAGGTGGAGAAAAGATTCATTTCTCTTATTTCACTCTCTCTCCTCCTTTCATCAAGATCTTGAGAGTAAAGAGCTAAGGAATAAGGCTGAGGTTGAGCGTAAAATGCGTGGTGAAGGAGATCCAGTGAATGGATGCAAAATCCGAGGCTAGATCCGCGAAGTGGAAAGAAAGGTGCTCCATTCCAACCAGATAAAAAGCTTCACCATGGATTCAAAACGTATTAGAAGGGTAATGATTTTCTCCTTGGACAAGTTAAGTCCTTAATTTGCATACATGCATGGAACCCCTCACCAGAAGGTGGAGAAAGGGTGGTTTCCAGTGGGTCGATCGTTGTGATCCCCGATTATATTTTCATATAGATCCAGAAATTTGCAGTACGGAATAGGCATACTGTGTGAAGCCCATCTGGATAGGTTGGTCTGCATTGGTGATATTTTTTTTTCATGCCGGAGAATACTCCACGTATAAACAAATAGTTTACGGGGTCTGTGAGTTATGCCTGTGAAGTGGGACTAGCAAGAAGTACTGGAGATTCTCTCCAGGAAAATAATAAAGAAATTCCACGGTTTGTAAAACTATTGGATATCGCCGGCCGATAGTGAGTATCGCCGGCGATAGCTCATAGTGAGCTATATTTGTGAGGCCTGTCTTAAGGAGACCTGGGGGTCATTTATGAAAAGCTGAGAGCTTGTAATGCCCAGCTATCGTGGCCATGGGTGCCAGCATATTTTAGTATAAAGCCTATCTTACGGAGGCCAACTATTATAGCCGTAAGAGCCATAACGTTACTATGATCCTATAGTGCCAGCTCTAAAGGCCGTTGAGTCGAATGGGAAAGGGGAGGCTGACCCACATCTTATCATTCACAATGATGGCTGGGACCATCGACATTGACCTGGCAATTTGAGCAACGAGAAAGTGCTGAACTGCACCCGCGTTATGTCGTTTGGATAGGATTGCTTAAAAGTAACTGACTTTCGTCGTTGGCATAATGAGAGTCTTAGGCATGGGACCGGAAAGACTGGAATGCTCAAGAATGAACTGTTAAATCATGGACATCTGAACGGGAGGTGGGATCCGGGAAGTCCGGTACACCGTGAATGTGCTCTGAGTGCTCGGGGCATAGGGCCGTCGAGCATGCGTGTCTGTGGTGATGAGTGGTTAAATGTACCATATTATTGCTAATATATATATGCTGCCATTGCATGAAAGGAGAATCGCCGCCCCAAGTAAGGGGTGGAGTCATTATAAATTGGTCAGCTAAATGCTGACCGTTGCCTTATTTGTCATCCTCATGGTGGATTGTCACTATGTAGGTGTTGGAGAGTCGAGTGGGAAGTAGCGGGCTAAAGCCCCAGAAGCTATGCCAGCCCTTGAAGGCCAAGCAAAGTTTTCTTATTTTCATGTGTGGTCGGTCTGTGTGCTGATGTCTGTAATCCACACCCTGCAAAGATTAAATGTAAGGCTATAAGCCAGAACAGTTGTAAGCTACTGTTGACTGTCACCGTGCGACAGTGACTATCGCTGGGCGATAGTGACTATCTCTGTGAGATAGTAAATTTTGTGTATTTTTATATATCATTCCTGTTTGTTTATAGTGGACATTACTGCTATACTAGAGTTCAAAATTTAACCCATGAAGCTTCCGCTTGAATGCCCTGAGTTAGGATTCGAGTAGTTTTGATATTAACCTGTAATTCTGCCGACTATTTGGGGAATATGGTGTGGTGTACCGGCCAAACCCTCTATTACATTTCATGTGATGGATGGAGGTGTTACAATTTTGGTATCATCTTGTCTTGGTTTTCCTTCGCCGAATTCATCGTCGAATTCTTTTGAGTGGTGGCAAGCACACATATGTGCCTACCGTTATAACAAAATGAACTCAAGAATCTCTACTTAGGAATGAAAAATACGCATGTTTGAGAGACTTGCGTGCTCCTATAATTGCTTCTGGCAATATTTTTAGTTGTTTAATTGTGTGTTTCATATTGTAGGAGACTAGAAGTGGTGCAGTGCAGCAAGAACCCCATCGCTCGACGGAGAGTAGTGCACCAAATGAGGTGCCAACACCTCCTCCTTCTGTGGAAACTATACGGTTGGTTGATGAAGCCGTGTTTATAATGATCAATGCGCAACCAGGAGGTCAGAGAGAACCTCCTATTCCTGCAGTGGTCTTGGAACCGGTTGGCATAGCTAAGCACATAACAGTGAGACAAGTGGTCGTTGAGCTAGTGGCCGCAAGGCGAGCGACAGAGAAGCAATTGAAACACGTTATGATTTTTAGTCCTCCTATGTTTATGGGTACTGAATCCCCTACACAAGCCGAAGATTGGCTCTCAATAATAAAGATAGTCTGATGGAAACTAAAATAGAGGAGTGGAAAAAAGTCACCATGGCAACCTTCTTATTAGATGGTGAGGCAAGGCTATGGTGGGATGAGCCGGAGCTGTACCAGTTTGCCGGTCAGCCGTTGATCGAGATCTCAATGGAGGAGTTCTTAAGTTGTTTTCTGGCGAGATACTTTCCATCGGCACAATCGATTGTGATGGAGAACCAATTTTATAGGCTAACTCAAGGAGAGAGGTTGGTGGATGACTACTTGCACGAGTTTACGAGATTATGAAGATATGCAGGCTTTATGTTTGCAGACGAGTAACGAAAAATAAATTGGTTCTATTAAGGGCTGAGAGATGACTTGCGGTTACTTCTCTCAGGACTGTTGACACGGGGTTTTCTTACCTTGGTCAATACGGCCCATTCCCTTGAGCAGGATATGAAGCGCGTGCAGCCTAAGAATGACTTGGCAGGGAAGAAGCCAGATTTCAAGGTACCGAGCTCTTCAAAGTCTAGGTATCGACGGTGGAAAAAGAAGCCTAAAACTTTTATGCTGGCTCCTTCTCTCTTACGTCTGGAGCAACATCTGGGAGAGGTCTGCTCACATGTTATACATGTGGTAAAGTGGGTCATATAGCTCGATATTGTTGGAGTGGCCTTCCAAAAGGGGAGAAAAAGACAGGTGCATCATATGCTGAAAAGGGAATGGCAGTGGTGGAGTCAACTATATCTCAAGCGCAACCCCGAGTCTATAATCTTGGCTAACAAGAGGCCATAAAACAAAGTGACGTCGTAACAGATATGAGTTAAGATACAACCTTTTTTTACTACTTTCCATACTTAATAATTTGTGCATTGCTTGTGTATTATTGGTTTGAATTAGGCTTTGTCCTGATATCGGAATATCCGACGAGAGCACTGTTCGATACATGAGCTTCTCATTCCTTTTTATCTGCAGACTTCGTGGGTTGTATCGGAGTGCCTTCGTTTACGCCGACATATCGAGTGAATGTGTTGCTACCTAACGGGTGCTTGATGCTTGTAGATCGAGCCTGTTGTGTTGAGGCGAGAAGAGGATGTAAGGATTTTGGATTAAAAGCATTTGTGTTTCCAATATCGGAGTTTGATGTCATCTTTGGTATGGACTGGCTCTCAGAGTAGCATGCTTATATAGATTGCAACTCTAAGGAAGTTACACAGGGACATAATACCGAACGAGTGACTAAGTTCACTGGTATGCGAGGATCGAACAAGATATTGATATCTGTTCTTCAGGTAGTCAAGGAAGTTCAGAAGGATGCAAAGTTGTTCTTCACGCCGTTGGCTGCTGTTGAGCCAAAGTCCAGTGTAAATGACATTACTATTGTATCAGAGTACGCTGATTTGCTTCCTAAGGATCTTTCGGGGTTATCGCCCTAGCGGGATATTGAATTCGCTATAGAGTTGGTGCCAGGTGCGAAACCTATGGCCTGCTCGCCGTACCATGTTGCGCCAAAGGAGATGATAGAACTAAATGTTCAATTGCAAGAGTTGCTATATCAAGTCTATATACAACCAAGTATGTTACCTTGAAGCGCACCGGTCCTCTTTGTGAAAATAAGGACGGAAGCTTGCAGATATACATTGACTATCAAGAACTGAATACACTAACGGAGAAGAACAAGTATCCGATTCCACAGATTGATGACTTGTTCGATCAGCTAGTGGGATCAACCGTCTATTCTAAGCTAGATTTAAAGTCTGGCTATTACCAGTTGAGGATTCAGGAATGTGACATTCCCAAGATACCGTTTGGTACACACTACGGTCATTATGAGTTCACTGCAATGTCATTAGGGCTAACAAATGCGCCATCGGTGTTCATGGACCTAATGCATGGAACATTTCAAGAGTACTTGGACTTATTTGTAATCGTCTTTACTGACGACATTTTAGTGTACTCTCAGTCTGAAGAAGATCATGCGAACCATTTGTGGATGGTGTTGCATACCCTGAGAAGAAACAAGCTATATGCCAAGTTCTCAAAGTGTGAGTTCTGGATGTCATCAGTGGCCTTTCTTGGCCATATGGTAAGTGGAGAAGACATTGCGGTGGATCTGGCGAAGATAGCTGCGATATAGGAGTGGACAGTTTTGTCTTCTATGGTTGAAGTCCGGAGTTTCCTGGGACTTTCGGGCTACTATAGGCACTTTATAGAGAACTCCTCGCGGATAGCCTTACCTATCACCACACTGACGAGGAAAGATCAGAAGTTCGTTTGGATGTCGTAGTGCGCGCGAGCTTTTGAGGACCTGAAAAGTCATCTGACTACGACACCAATCTTGACTTCGCCATGTAGTTCAGACGGCTATGAAAGTTATAGTGATGCATCAGAGAGTGGTTTAGGCTACATTCTTCTTCAGTTTGGAAAAGTGACAGCTTATGTCTCATGCCGGTTGAAGGTGCATGAGCGAAATTATCGCATTTCACGACCTAGAGTTGGCGGCTGTGCTTTTTGCACTTAAACTGCGGCATCACTATTTATATGGCATGAAAGTTGACACCTTCACGAACCATAAGAGCCTTAAGTATCTTCTGGATCAAAAGGATCTAAATATGTGACAGCGGAGGTGGATGGAGTTCCTCGGGGACTACACCTTCCAGATTCATTATACTCCCGGGAATGGAAATGTGGTCACAGATGCCTTGAGTCATAGCACTCTGACAAGGGCAAGTTGGTTGCATATGCATGATGAGCATCTAATCCAAGAGTTGGAGGCCTTAGACATCTCTTGTGTTGACAAGAATGCTACTACTAATATGTGCCTAAACTAGACGGAGGTACAATATGACCTTATAGACAGGGTTCAACGAGCTACAAGACTCGATGAAAGTCTACAATGCTATGCAGCAGATGGGTCAAATGCACAATTCTCTTGGGATGACAGACTTTTGCGGAAAGATGGTCTTTTGTTCATCCCGAATGTGGGTAAACTACTAGAGAAATTAATGTATGCGACACACTTCACGAAGTACTCAATTCATCCAGGGAGCACAAGGATTTACAAGGATATGAAAAAGGTGTTCTGGTGGCCAGGTTTGAAGAAAGACATAGCCCATTACATAGCAAAATGTCAAACTTGTGCCTTAGTGAAAACTGAATGCTAGAAACCTGGAGGTTTTTTGAAGTCGTTACCAATCCCGGTATGGAAGTTCGATGATATCTCTATGGATTTCGTGCACGGACTGCTGAGATCACAGAGCAGAAAAGATGCCGTGTGGGTGATCATTGACCGATTGACAAAGATGTCGCACTTCATACCAAATAAAAAGGTCGATTCAGTGGAAAAATTGGCTAAGCTGTATGTGGACAACATCGTACGATTGCAGGGCATGCCCCGTAGCATCGTCAGTAACCGAGATGGGCATTTTACTTCAAATGATTGGAAGCTAGTCCACCAGTTTTTGGGTACTCAACTAAAATTCAGTACGACCTTTCATCCTCAAACAGATGGTTAGACTGAGAGGACCAATAGAACTATGGAGGACTTGCTCCGAATGTGCGCCTTGGATTTCGGGAAGAGGTGGGAGGACCATCTCTATATGATTGAGTTTGCCTACAACAATAGCTATCAAAATAGCATACAAATGGCCCCCTTTGAAGCTTTATATGGTAGGAAGTGTTGTACACTTTTAGCTTGGGCAGAAATAGGCAAGTCAAAGCTATATAAGCGTAAGGAGTTCGAAGATGCAAATTCGACCAGACGCACTATAAGAGAGCGGCTAATGATAGCCCAGGATAGGCAGACAAAATACTACAATGCCAAACACCAAAATGTGGAGTTTGTGGTAGGCGATTGGGTGTATTTAAAGATCAAGCCATTCAAAGGTGTGCCTAGGATTCGACGCTTGAAAAAGTTAAGTCCAAGTTATCTTGGTCCATTTGGATTGGTTGAGTGGATTGGAGAAGATGCCTATCGATTAGATCTTTTGAAATAGCTAAGTGCCTTGCACGACGTGTTTCACATATCGGTGCTGAGGAAAGCTGTGAAAGAGCCAGCTCAAGTGGTTGTAGATGATTGAGTACCAGTCGATAGTCTGCTAATTATGAAAGTTCGGTCCATGCGGATCGAGGATATGGAGATCAAGCAACTGCAAAACAAGACAATCGAGATGGTCAAAGTACGATGGGACAATTGTTGCCGGGAAGAGCTGACATGGGTGTGTGAGCAAACCATGCGCGAAGAATACCCCGAATTGTTTGTTAAATAATGTTGTAATAATGTTTTTATGAAAATAAAATATGTTGTAACATATAAGTTGCTTTTTCCCTTATAACTGAGTAAAGATTTGAAACGAAATTTCTATAAGGTGAGAGGGTTGTAACACCCCAAATTAGACAGCAAAACTTTTGGTCGCTATCGCCAGGTGACAATGGGAATCGCCGGCTGCGATAGCAGTAGCACTCGATGCAATGAAGCATTGAGTGAGCTTAACATACACGATGCCTTTCGACAAATCGTTGAGTAATAGACTATCGCGTGGAGTTAGTGGGTATCACGCGGCGGTCGCCCAGCTCTCAACGCTCTCAATGCCTTGAATCGTTTAATGAACTCAACGCACTCAATGCCTTAAAGCGTTGAGTGAACTCAACACACTCGACGCCGTAAAGCATTGAGTGAGCTATCGGAATGACGATAGTGGATATCGCCAGGCGATAGTGCCACATATGCTAGACATGTGTTAGATGGCCGGACGACGACAGAAGAGCTGTGGTTAATGTGGTCAAAGTGGATATCAACGATATCTCCCAGCCGATAGTGGATATCGCCAGGCGATAACGTTAATGTTGATTATTCAGCTAAAATCGTGGCTTTTGCTTCCTTTTGATATGAGGATCCTATAGCTGGGATTAATCCCGAGACCACTTAATTAGAGAAGAGGTGGAGAGAAGATTCATTTCTCTTCTTTCACTCTCTCTCCTCATTTCATCAAGATATTGAGAGGAAAGAGCTAAGGAAGAAGGCTGAGGCTAAGGCTGAGCGTAAAATTCCTGGTGAAGGAGATCTAGTGAACAGAAGCAAAATCCGAGGCTAGATCCGCGAAGAGGAAAGAGAGGTGCTCCTTTCCAACTGGACAAGAAGCTTCACCATGTCTCCAAAACGCATTACAAGGGTAACGACTTCCTCCTTGGATAAGTGAAGTCCTAAATTTGCATACGTGAATGGAACCCCTCACCAAAAGGTGAAGAAAGGGTGCTTTCCAGTGGGTCGATCGTTGTGATCCCCGATTATATTTGCATATAGATCCGAAAATATGCAGTACAGAATAGGCATACTGTGTTAAGCCAATCCGGACATGTTGGTCTGGATTGGTGATGTATTATTTTTCATGCCGGAGAAGACTCCGCGTATAAATGAGTGGTTTACGGGGTCTGTGAGTTATGCCTGGGAAGTGGGAGTAGCAGTGTTGAAACCAAAAACTTGGTCTCTCGTGGAGTTCGGGGTCCCTTGAAAGGGGTGACCGCACACTTACTACACTCAAGGGGATGTCACGGACCAAAGGCTCAAGAAACTATAAACATACCCTCGGCTCTAGTGCGGAGGTCCCACCTCACACCCGGAAGACCTTTGAGGTCTCCCCCTCCCTAGCCAATTGTAACGGCCCAATTTTTCAGCTGGCAATTTTTGGGTGACACGGCCTGGGACACGGGCGTGTCCTGCTCGGCTGCGGAGCCGTCGCGAGTTCGACGAAAAATACGTTCGACGAAAAATACGTTCGACGAAGTGTTCGGGAGGAACACGCCCCTTGTCACGGGCGTGACCTAGTGTGTGACCTCCCCTATCGACACTCGAGTTCTTTGGTCGACGAACTGCGCTCGACGTTCGTCGAGCATGGGGTACACGGACTTTGACACGGGCGTGTCACAGGGCGTGTTCCGCTGTGTCGAGTGGTTGGCACTTTTCTCTCGAGTAGGTGGAAAAGTACTCGAGTAAGGGGGGGGGGGTGCCACGGGCGTGTCATCCCTGTGACACGACCGTGTCCGATCCGAGTACTCGAGTAGTTGGTTTTCTCTCAAGTAAGTCCTCTCGAGTAAGTCTCGAGTGGGTGACACGCCCCCTGTCATGGGCGTGTCGGTCATCTGACACGGGCGTGTCATAGTTAACTACTCGAGTAGTCCTCTCGAGTAGGTCGTGAGGATGACTCGAGTGAGGTACACGCCCTATGTCATGTGCGTGACCTGGCCGTCACGGGCGTGTACCCTAGGCATGACCTGTTTCAGGATAAGGCAGTTGATAAGTCGGTTTGTGCACCGTTTAGTGTGACACGGCCTGTGACGCGGGCGTGTCATAGGGCGTGTCAGACCTGAAAAAGGATTTTACGGGTTTTCGTGGCTGTCCATTCTTCTTCAGCTGGGATCTACAGCTAAGATCCCTCCCTGCCTCCTTAAGGCCGAGAGTTGAGAAAGAAGTCACATTTTTATTATGCCTTCATCTTTCTAAAGCTTAGAGAGAGAAAGAGAGAGGAAGAAGGAGGAAGAAGAAGAGGGGCTGACCTCTGGTGGAGCTTGAGAGTGTCAAGCTGAGATTCGAGGCCATCGTTGCGGAGGAAAAGCTTTTGCGGTTCCTTCTAACCAGCTAGGAGTTCATGGCACCGAAACGGTCTTCAAGGGTAACGACCTTTCTTCTTAGCCATGTGAAGGCTTCCTTTTTGGCATATGCATGATTACCCCACCAAAGGGTGGCTGATGTTGGGAGTCTTTTGGGTTGATTCATGGAATCCATTTGGTTGGCATATAGATCCGGAAATGGAGTACGGAATGGGCATGCTGTGTGAAGCCCATCTGGACAGGTTGGTCTGGATTGGTGATGTTGCATACGAACCGGAGAAGACTCCGTGCTAAACACGTAGTTTAGGAGTCAACGGGTTGGACCTGTGAAAGAAAGTAGCAGGAAGTACTAGAGTGGTAGTCCAGGAAAATACCCGTATAATGCTTGTGCTGCTTATACTGATGGGTTTGACCTGTGAAAGGAAGTAGCAGGAAGTACTGGATTGGAATTCCAGGAAATACCCCTTTGTAATGCTTAATGTTCATAGGGAGTCCACCTGTGAAGAGAGTAACAGGAAGTACTGGCGTGGTAGCCAGGAAAGACCCCTGACATACGTGCTATTTGCGGTGTCCACCTACGAAGAGAGTAGCAGGAAGTACTGGTGTGCCCAGGAAAGACCCACTAATATTGTGAGATGAATGGGTGTAAGAGTTATGCCCAGGCTTGAATGCCAGAACAGGATCGGTGAGACCTACCCGCGCCTTTATTTAGCCGCGAGTACACCGTACTCGGTGATGGCAAGGTGATTTGAGCAATGGGGGGGGGATCCGACCTGCGTTATGTCCGTCCGATGTGAGACCAGAAAGTGCGGTCTGTTGGAGCGCATAACAAGAGTCTTAGGCCTACGCGCCGTGTTACAATGGGGGGCTACGTGCCAGTCCCGGTTCACTAAGACTATAAAACTCCAGCTGCACGCCATGGAGTAAATGCTCAAGTGAGTTGCCGTTGGGCTGTGACCCTGATACGGTGGTCGGCAATTGGTTTGCCAGTACACCAAGAATGTGCCTTGACTGCACGGACTGTCGGGTCGGGTGGCTGACGGTTGTGATGGCATGTGTGCGTGAAAGCACATTATATGAGATATATATATATATATATACATGCTTGTGATATGCTATGCCTGCAGGGAAGATTACCGCTTCCCCGAGTAAGGGGTAGGGTCGTTATAATTTGGTCAGCTGAATGCTGACCATTGCCTTTGTTTGCCACAGTTGGGTGGATTGTTCCTGTACAGGTGCTGGAGAGCCAAGCAGGACGAAAAAGGGTTGATGTCCATGCTGCTTTAGCTGCTGCTGCTGCTGTTAGCCCTCGAAGGCTAATTTGGATATAATGTTATGTTTTCCTTTGATGTGGCCGGCCTGCATGCAAATGTTTGGGCCACTGTTTGAAAACTCTGTAAGGCCATAAAGCCAACTTTTTATGTATGTTGTAAGACATTCCTATAATGTATAAAATATGAAGTTTTTATATGTTGGACATTCAAGTGAGGAGTTCAAGTGTAGTGTTATAGGCTTCCGCTAGAATGCAATGTGTTAGGTGCGCTGCGCAACTCTGGTATCACTCCGTAGCTTCATCGCCTGTTTTGTGGTATATACTGTGGGGCCCCGGCCGAACCTTCTAGTATATATTATATGAACTGATGGGGTTGTTAAATTTTTGGTATCAGCTGTCTTGGTCTTTCCCTCTCGAAGTCGTGGTCGACTTCTTCTGTGGGGTGGCGGGCACGTGTCTGTGCAAACCAAGTTAACACGTTTGAACTCCTGAATGTCCATGATAGGAATGCAAATTCTTGTGTTTGAGGAACCTGCACATTCCTATTGTGTGCTGTTTGCTTGTGTAAGGATGCTAATGTGTGTGTCTTGTCCCCTTTAGGTGATTCGGAGTGGTGCAGGGCAATCGGAGCCCAGCGTTCGGCTGAAAGTACGACACCAGTTGAGGTGCCTACCCCTCCGCCGTCTGCAGAAACTGTGCGACAAATTGCTGAGGCTTTGTTTTCTATGGTTCAAGGACAGCCGGTTGGGCAGGCGCAAGGGCAGGCGCAGCCGGCCGTGAGTCCAGAACAGGTGGAGGCGATGCCAGAACCTGTTGTGGCTGTGCATCCTCGAGCCGCTGAGAAGCAGTTGACGCAGTTTATGAGTTTTCACCGCCGACGTTCTCGGGAGTGGGAGCTCCTGCACAGGCTGAGGATTGGTTATCGCACGTCAAGCAGATCATGACAACGATTGGAACGGAGGACCATCAGAAAGTCACCTTAGCTACCATCCTTCTTGAAGGAGAGGCTAGATTGTGGTGGGACGAGATGGAGCTGCACCACCTGGCGGGTCGTCCCTTAACACAAGTATCGATGGAAGAATTCTCTTGACTCTTCCTAGCGAAGCACCTTCCTACGACACAACGGATTGCCATGGAGAATGAATTCCAAAGACTGTCATAAGGTGATGGCAGTGTTGACGCGTACCTGCATGAATTTACACGCATGGGGCTGTATGCGAGTTCGATTTTTGCTGATGAGCAAAGGAAGACGAATAGGTTCTACGAAGGACTGCAGGATGAGCTGAGGTTCCTACTTTCTAGTTCTGTGAACCAAGGCTTCCAGGCGTTGGTCGACACTGCAAGCGTGCTGGAAAAAGACATGAAAAGGGTGCAGGGGAAGAGGGCATTGCCTGTGTCACAGCCGGAGTTTAAAGTGCCCCGACCAACGAAGTCATTTTATAAGAAGAATGGGGCAAGAAGCCCAAGACGGCGGGACAAGCTCCTTCTTCAGTTGCATCGGGAGCAACGTCGGGGTCCACCTCAAAGCGGGATACTCGTACGTGCTTCAATTATGGATGGGTGGTGCATATAGCTCGGGATTGTCGGGTGCCGCCAAAGAGTGAAAAGAAGGCGGGAGCGTCATATGCGGAAAAAGGAAAGGCGGTGGTGGAATCCTCTGCCTCTCAGGCGCAGCCCCGGGTCTATAATCATTGCCTGCAGGAGGCCATCAAGCAGAGTGATGTCGTCACAGGTACGACTTAAGTTTTTGCGTATCATATTGTTTGTATGTTTTGCTTAATGCATATGTGTATGCGGCTTGTGTGTGTGACATGATTGTCACAGGCTTTGTGATGATTCGGGACACACTGGCGCGAACACTATTTGATACATGTGCGTCACATTCGTTTTTTTCTAGCGAGTTTCTAGCACGGCTTGGGATACCTAGTCGTGTGAAGACAGATATCGTCAGAGTGGTGTTGTCGAATGGCTGTTGGATGCTTGCGGATCAAGCTTGCGATGTGACGGTCCAAATAAGAAGTCGGGATTTCAGTTTGACTGCATCTGTATTGACTATATCGGAATTCAACGTGATATTTGGTATGGATTGGCTTGCGGAGCAGCATGCCTTAATTGATTGCCAGTCCAAAGAGATCACATTGGGCCAGAATACCGAATAGGAGACAAAGTTTGCGGGTATGCAGGAGTGGGCGGGATGTTGTTGTCTGCACTCCAAGTCTTGAAGGCTGTTCGGAAGGGTGCAGAGTGCTACTTCGCCCTGATTCAAGCTGTTGAGCCTAAGGCCAGTGTGTGTGATGTTCTGATTGTGTTGGAATTTGCATATGTGTTTCCCAAGGATCTCCCTGGGCTACCACCCCAGCGTGAGATTAACTTCACGATCGAGTTGGTGCCAGGTGCGAAACCTGTGGCCCGCTCGCCATATCGCGTCGCGCCTAAGGAGATGGCCGAGTTGAAAGTACAACTGCAGGAATAGATGGAGCAGGGGTATATACGCCAAAGCATGTCTCCTTGGAGCGCCCCTGTGCTTTTTGTGAAGAAAAAAGACGGTGGCTTACGGTTATGTATTGATTACCACTAATTGAATAAGCTGACCGAGAAGAATAAATATCCGATTCCGCGGATTGATGAGCTGTTTGATCAGCTAGTGGGATCGTCCGTCTACTCGAAGTTGGACTTGAAATCTGGTTATTACCAATTGAGGATCCGGGAAGAAGATATTCCCAAAACCACATTTGGAACAAGGTACAGGCACTACGAGTTCACGGTCATGCTGTTTGGGTTATGTAATGCACCCTCGGTATTTATGGACTTGATGCACCAAATATTCTGCGAGTACCTGGATCTATTTGTGATAGTGTTCATTGATGATATCCTGGTGTACTCGAGATCGGAAGCCGATCATGAGCATTATTTGCGGTTGGTGTTGAATACATTGAGGCAGAATCAGCTCTATGCCAAGTTCTCGAAGTACGAGTTTTGGCTATCGTCGGTGGCTTTTTTGGGCCATGTGGTGAGTGGAGCGGGCATATCTGTGGATCCAGCGAAGATAAGGGCCATAGAGGAGTGACCAGAGTTGTCTTCAGTGGCCGAGGTCAGGAGCTTCCTCGGACTAGCAGGCTACTACCGAAGATTTGTTGAAAACTTCTCGCGGATTGCTTTGCCGCTAACCACGTTGACGCGAAAAGAACAGAAGTTCGTTTGATCGCCAGAGTGCGCGTGAGCTTTTAAAGAGCTGAAGCTTCGGTTGACCACGACGCCTGTGTTGTCATCACCATGTGGTACCGATGGATTTGTAATCTACAGTGATGCTTCAGGGAGCGGCTTAGGCTGCGTGCTTCTGTAAAATGGAAAGGTGATTGCTTATGGCTCACGCCAGCTGAAAGTGCACGAGCGAAACTATCCCGTCCATGATCTTGAGTTGGCGGCGGTGATCTTTGCACTAAAGCTGTGGCGACACTATCTTTATGGTGTGAAAGTGGAGATCTATACAGATCACAAGAGCCTGAAGTATATATTAGAGCAAAAGGACTTGAATATGCGACAACGAAGGTGGTTGGAGTTTCTCGGGGACTATACCTTTGAGATTCACTATACTCCCAGGAAGGGGAATGTTGTCGTGGATGTCTTGAGTCGGCGGACTCCGGCAAGGGAAGCTTGGTTGCATAGGCATAATGAACGTCTCATCCAGGAGCTGGAAGCGTTAGAGATTTCTTGTGTTGACAAGAATTCCACTGCCAATGCATGTTTGAACTGGACGGAGGTGCAATGTGACCTTGCAGACCGAGTTCGACGGGCAACAGAGTTGGATGAAGATCTCCTATGTTATGCGAAAGCTGGGCCAGAAGGCAAATTCTCCTGGAATGACGAACTTTTGTGGAAAGAGGGTCGTTTGTGCGTCCCAAATGTGGGTAAATTGAGGGAAGAACTGATGTATGAAACACATTATACGAAGTACTCAATCCACCCAGGGAGCACGAAGATGTTCAAGGATATGAAAAAGCTATTTTGGTGGCCAGGGCCAACGAAAGATGTTGCTATTTATATGACCAAATGTCAAACCTGTGCTATGGTGAAGGCGGAATGCCATAAACCGGGCGGTTATTTGAAGTCATTGCCGATTCCAGAGTGGAAATTTGACGATCTTTTCATGGATTTCGTGCATGGATTGCCGAGATCTCAGCGAGGGAACGATTCCATCTAGGTGATTGTCGATCGGCTGACAAAAGTAGCACACTTCCTCCCGAACAAGCGAGATGATTCGGTAGAAAGTTTGGCAAAGCTGTACGTGGAATAGATTGTACGGCATCACGGTGTTCCTCGGAGCATCATGAGTGATCGCGATGGGTAATTCACGTCAAAGGATTGGAGGCTCGTTCACCAGCTGTTGGGCACGAAGTTGACTTTCAGTACGGCCTTTCATCCCCAAACGGATGGCCAAACTGAACGAACCAACATAACGATGGAGGACATGCTCCGAATGTGCGCCCTTGATTTTGGAAAGAGATGGGAAGATCATCTCTACATGGTGGAGTTTGCTTATAATAACATCTACCAAGCGAGCATCGGGATGGCACCGTATGAAGCTCTATATGGAAGGAACTGCCGTACTCCCTTGGATTGGGTAGAAGTGGGCGAAGCTAGAGTTTATAATCATCATGAAGTCGATAAAGCAAACTCAACCATTCGTGCTATTCGAGAGAGGCTACTCATAGCCCAAGATCGTCAAGCGGAGTACTACAACGCCAAGCACCAGAACGGAACGTGGAGTTTGCGGTAGGCGATTGGGTCTACTTGAAGATCAAGCCCTTCAAAGGTGTATCCAGGATTCGACGTTTGAAAAAGTTGAGTCCAAGATATTTGGGTCCATTTGAAGTGGTTGAGCGAATCAGAGAAGCTGCGTATCAGCTATCTCTTTCGACAGACTTGAGTTGACTACATGATGTGTTTCACATCTCGGTGCTTCAGAAGGACGTTAAAGATCTAGCTCAAGTAATCACGGATGATCGTATGCCGGTGGAGTATGGGCTAACAATGAGAGTTAGACCCATTCAGATCGAGGATCGAGCCGAGAAACAGTTACGGAACAAGACGATCGGGATGGTGAAAGTCTGGTGGGACAACTGCGGTCGTGAAGAGCTTACATGGGAGCGAGAGCAGACCATGTGAGCTGAATTTCCCGAGCTGTTTCTGTAACTGAGTGGATAGTGAAAAGTTATTGTAACAAGATATTTTGATGTTATAACTTTTTAGTTGCTGAGTGCCTTCCTGTGTGCAAATTTCGAGGAAGAAATTTCTGGTAGGAGGGGAGGGTTGTAACAGCCCAATTTTTCAGCAGGAAATTTTTGGGTGACACGGCCTGGGACACGGGCGTGTCACAGGGCGTGTCTTGCTCGGGTGCGGAGCCGTCACGAGTTCGACGAAAAATACGTTCGACGAAGTGTTCGGGACGAACACGCCCCTTATCACGGGCGTGACCTAGGGCGTGACCTCCCCTGTCGACACTAGAGTTCTTTGGTCGACGAACTACGCTCGACGTTCGTCGAGCATGGGGTACACGGCCTGTGACACGGGCATGTCACAGAGTGTATTCCGCTGTGTCGAGTGGTCGACACTTTTCTCTCGAGTAGGTGGAAAAGTACTTGAGTAAGGGGTGGTGCCACGGTCGTGTCATCCCTGTGACACGGGCGTGTCCGATCCGAGTACTCGAGTAGTTGGTTTTCTCTCGAGTAAGTCCTCTCAAGTAAGTCTCGAGTGGGTGACACGCCCCCTGTCACGGGCGTGTCGGTCATCTGACACGGTCGTCTTATAGCTATCTACTCGAGTAGTCCTCTCGAGTAGGTCGTGAAGATGACTCGAGTGAGGTACACGCCCTATGTCAAGGGCGTGACCTGGCCGTCACGGGCGTGTACCCTGAGCATGACCTGATTCGTGATAAAGCGGTTGATAAGTCAGTTTGTGCACCGCTTAGTGTGACACGGCCTATGACACGGTCGTGTCACAGGGCATGTCGGACCCGAAAAAGGATTTTACGGGTTTTCGTGGCCGTCCATTCTTCTTCGGCTGGGATCTACAGCTGAGATCCCTCTACGCTTCCTTAAGTCCGAGAGTTGAGAAAGAACTCTCATTTTTATTTTGCCTTCATCTTTCTAAAGCTTAGAGAGAGAAAGAGAGAGGAAGAAGGAGGAAGAAGAAGAGGGGCTGACCTCTGGTGGAGCTTGAGAGTGTCAAGCTGAGATTCGAGGCCATCGTTGTGGAGGAAAAGCTTTTGCGGTTCCTTCTAGATAGCTAGGAGTTCATGGCACCGAAAATGGAGTAAGGAATAGACATGCGAAGGCTTCCTTTTTGGCATATGCATGATTCCCCCACCAAAGGGTGGCTGATGTTGGGAGTCTTTTGGGTTGATTCATGGAATCCCTTTGGTTGGCATATAGATCCGAAAATGGAGTACGGAATAGGCATGCTGTGTGATGCCCATCTGAACAGGTGGTCTGGATTGGTGATGTTACATACGAACCGGAGAAGACTCCGTGCTAAACACGTAGTTTAGGAGTCAACGGGTTGGACCTGTGAAAGAAAGTAACAGGAAGTACTAGAGTTGTAGTCCAGGAAAATACCCGTATATTGTTTGTGCTTCTTGTGCTGATGGGTTTGACCTGTGAAAGGAAGTAGCAGGAAGTACTGGATTGGAATTCCAGGAAATACCCTTTTGTAATGCTTAATGTTAATAGGAGTCCACCTATGAAGAGAGTAACAGGAAGTACTGGCATGGTACACAGGAAAGACCCCTGACATTCGTGCTATTTGCGGTGTCCACCTGCGAAGAGAGTAGCAGGAAGTACTGGTGTGCCCAGGAAAGACCCACTAATGTTGTGAGATGAATGGGTGTAAGAGTTATGCCCAGTCTTGAATGCCAGAACAGGATTGGTGAGACCTACCCGCGCCTTTATTTAGCCGCGAGTACGCCGTACTCGGTGATGGCAAGGCGATTTGAGCAACGGGGGGTGGAGGATCCGACCTGCGTTATGTTCGTCCGACGTGAGACCAGAAAGTGCGGTCTATTGGAGCGCATAATAAGAGTCTTAGGCCTACGCGCCGTGATACAATGGGGGGCTACGGGCCAGTACCGGTTCACTGAGACTATAAAACTCCGGCTACACGCCATGGAGTAATTGCTCAAGTGAGTTGTCGTTGGGCTGTGACCCTGATACGGTGGTGGGCAACTGGTTTGCCAGTATATCAAGAATGTGCACTGAGTGCACGGACTGTCGGGCCGGGTGGCTGACGGTTGTGATGGAATGTGTACGTGAAAGCACATTATATAAGATATATATATATATATATATATATATATATATATATATATATATATATATATATATATATATATACATGCTTGTGATATGCTATGCCTGCAGGGAATGTAACACCCCAGATTTTGAGAGAGGGTCGTCTTGCGTTTCTGGCCAATTTTTGGTTTCTGGCATGGGGCACACGGCCCAGGACATGGGAGTGTCCCAGGACGTGTCTGGCTGGAGTCGATGACTTGGCCGCGTAGTCGACACTTTGCGCTCGATGAAGTGTCGAGACAGGGCACACGGCTTGCGACACGGGCGTGTTGCAGGGCGTGTCGAGCCCCTGTTGACACTCGGCCCGGGGTGTCGACATTTTCGCTCGACTAAGTGTCGAGACAGGGCACACGTCCTACGATACGGGCATGTTGCAGGGCGTGTCGAGCCCGTGTCGACACTCGGCCCGGGGTGTCGACATTTTCGCTCGACAATGTGTCGAGACATGGCACACGGCCTAGGACACGGGCGTGTCCAAGGCCGTGTGGGTCTGTCGACGAACTTCAGTCGACGATGTTCACTCGTCGAGTGTCGAGTGTCGGGTGTCGAGACTGGGCCACACGGCCTATGACACGGGCGTGTCACAGGGTGTGTCCCGCTTGGTCGACAATCTTCGCTCGACGTTTTTCCGCGGTGTCGACATAAAAGCTGCCGACGAGTGTCGAGACTTTGCACACGGCATGGGACACGGGCGTGTCCCAGGCCGTGTCCTTCTCGGGTTATTTTCGGGGCTGTGTCGCTGGAGGCACACGGCCTACCACACGGCCGTGTCAGTTGGGACACGGGCATGTCAGGTCGAACACGGGCATGTCGAATGCCCGTGTGCTGTTCCAGGCGCGTCGATTTGAGATGGCGAATGGGGGACACGGCCCTGGACACGGGCGTGTGCCAGGCCATGTTCGGCCCAGTTATTTTATTTTTCAGGCGGATCGTGGCCATTCTTTCCCTGATTTTAGGATCTGATGGTTCAGGACTGTTCTTGGGGAGTTATGTCCGAGAATAGGGTTGGAAACCCTCATTATTTTTCAAGATTTTCTCTTACTAATTTCTAGAGAGAAGGGAGAGCAAGGAAGAAGGTGAAGGAGGGTTTGGGCTGTAGGAGAGGCTTCGGTGCTCCAAATCGCGAGCCGAGTCCAGATCCGTGGAGGCTAGATCTTTGCGAAGGTTTTCATCCGGCTATTTTGCCATGGCAAGGAAGAGGAGTCGGAAGGTAACGACACTTCTCCTCTCGGTCTTAGGATGCATGTTTTAGCATCATTTATTTTCTAGTTTTGGGCACCAAACACTCAAATGAGAGGGGTTTTGGGTCGCCAAGGTTCAAGAGGAACCTCCGGGTCGATTGTGTCCGTCCCCGACATGATTTGCATTAGAGATCCGCTCCGTTAGTGGATTAGGCATGGAGGGTGAAGCCGTAGTCGCGACCATTAGTCCGACTCGGTGATGTTGCATACGAACTTTAAGGATTCGTAGAGTTTCCGTTGCGGCAAGATGCCGTTTGTGATGTGGTGATGTTTCCCCTTTTTCTCGAGTGAGTACGTGTAGTCGGAACCGAACAAGGTTAGCTCCTCGTGGCGGTAGATGGTTTCCTTGGTGGACAAGGTTAGCTCCGCATGAGTTGTAGATGATTTCCTTGGTGCGCGGGAATGCTGCAGTACAAATGAGGGACTAGGGTGGAATTGTCTTGGTTTATGATGTGCCAAGGCGTGGCTATGTCTCTGTGGTCGGCTGACTATCCCGTGACGTTCACGTCATGTGTGGAGAGTGTCCAGGCGAGACTAGTCCCCTTCTGTGAGACTGACGAGAATGCCAAGCATGAGGGCAAGCCCGGGCAATGAGGCCATGAGCGGGTGGGGTCCGGCAAGGCTTCTTAGAATCAGTCAGTTTGTGTTTGTTGGAATCCTGACATGAGACGTCAGAGCTTGTAGGCAAGCCCGGGTCTAAGACCTTGAGCGGGTGGGGCCTTTGCAAGTGTTCCATTTAGCGGCCTGTGTGCCGTTGGGGGGGAATTATGTTACCCCTTTGTTTGTGGCTTTATGCCAATGGGGAATCGATGAGTACCCATATGATGTGATGATGTGCTAGATGCATACGAGTTAGGGTGCCTTGGGTGAAACCCGAGTTGTTGCATACATGTTGCATAAGTAGGCCCTTTTTACTATATGCTCAACCCGTAGAGAACATGCATGATGTGTGTGACATCCAAGCCTGTTTCTGTAGATGCTTTTCTTACTTATGATTATTGCATACGAAGTGCTAACTTGCAGGTTGGAGGGGTACCCCGGGGTCCGTTAGGGGCGGCCGGGAGGAGATGTGTTGTTACACAGTTTGAGGTCAGCCTTTGCTGACCCACGTTACTAATAAATTTTACAGAGCAAGGATCGCATGCAGGAGCTAGCTCGCCGGCCAGAAAGGCCTAAGACTCATGAAGTGCTTTTCTCTTTTGTAGTTTTACTTACATGATGTTGTATGTTTGAGATTCATGTTATCCGGCTTGCATGCCGAGGTAGACTAGGTGTGCTATGCACTTTCTTGACTATTGTATTATTTGAGTTTGGACACTTGTTGTAAGGCCATAAGGCCATTGTTATTACTCTTCTGGTAGTGGATAACTTCTAGTCTTGCTTTTGTTTCCGCTGTGTTGTGCAAAGTGTTTTGAGTGTGGGTAGCTATATCAACTTATAATTCTAAAGCTGTGGCGTCCGTATGTTGTGGGGCCCCGGCCGGACCCATATTATACGTTCATTACAGGGGAGGTGTTACAATTTGGTATCAGAGCGAGGTTAGATTCAAGGTCAATGCGTAGAGAAGTTATCCACTTAAGAGTAACGCGGGACCATGAGTGTCCTTATGTTTAAGTCTTGAGATTAGAGACTGATTCCTTGTTTCTTGTTTTCTTGAAGAGTGCAAGCAACGAGGCGGGTACGTTGAGAGCAAGGGAGGAACTCTCGGGGAGCAGTGCCACTGCTTCAGGTCTTTTGGGCATGGGTGTAAACCCGACCGACTTCTGCCGTATGCTTGCAGAAGCGATGGTGGAAACCCAAGCTGCAGCGTCAGCCCAGGTAGCAACCCCTGCTACACCGGATACGGCGACGACCGTGCCAGGAGGAGAAGCCAGGCGAGTGGAGCCTTTGGCGGAAAGGGTAGTTGTCAGATATGGAGACCGGCACTTGAAGTACTTCCTGAGCTTCCATCCCCCGTCTTTCAAGGGAGTTGGTATGCCAACGGATGTGGAGGATTGGTGGGTTCGCATTCAAGAGCTTTTGAGGGCGGTAGAGATGCCAGAAGAAAAGAAATCTGAATATGCGGCGTTCATGTTGGAAGGAGACGCCAAGTTGTGGTGGGTGAGCCATAGCGGCCGTCAGTTCCCTGGACGCACCCCGTTGGTGAAGGAGTTTGGGGATGCGTTTCTAAAGAGGTATATTCCAGTTTCTACACAGTTGGCACTTCAGAGGCAGTTCCTGCACTTAATGTAGCGGGACAAGACGGTGGACGAGTATGTGCAGGAGTTCACCCGTTTGGGTCGTTACGCGGGAACGACGATGGCGGATGATGTAGAGAGGGATAACCTATTCTACCAGGGGCTGAGGGAGAATCTGAGGCAACCCCTCAGTTCTATGAAGAGGGCTGGATTTAATGAACTAGTTGAGGCTGCCAGGATATTGGAAAGTGATTTGGAGCGAACCCAACGTCGTAATGGTTTCACTCCCAAGCAAGGGGAAGGGAAGCCTTCCCAATCCCATGGAAATTCTGAAGGGAGTAGGTGGAGGAATAAGCCTCACTCATCCAGGTCCGACGAGAAGAGCAAGTGGACGCCTGGAGGTTCTCATTCTAGGGGACCGCCGACGTGCTATAACTGCGGTAAGGTGGGGCACTTAGCTCGTGTTTGTCCCCAAGGAGGAGCGGGGCAAGAGGCAAGGCAGGAGCAGACTGTGCGCTCCGGCCCCAGTGCTGCGGAGAAAGGGAAGATGGCGGAGTCGAGCGCTTCTCGGTTCCAACAGGTGTAACCAAGGGCTTACAACCTTGGACAGCAAGAAGCGATCCGCCAAACCGATGTGGTTACAGTTATGGAGAAAATTTAAGTTAAAATTTTGTGCTTCATACTTTTAGACCCTTTTTGTGTGATGACTATATTGTAGGCTTCGTTTTAGTTTCCGGATACCCCGCTAGGGTATTGTTCGATACGGGAGCATCGCACTCCTTTCTTGCGGAGAGCTTCATCCGGAGAATAGGAGTTGAGCCTTTCTCGGCGGACGCGGAGTTGGAAGTGCGCATGCCCAATGGGTCATCCATGACTACCGGGGCCAAAGGGCGCATATGTTGGGAGCTGGACGGAGTTGACTTCGTTTTGGTAGCAATGATTTTACCATTGGTTGAGTTCGATGTCATTTTGGGCATGGACTGGCTTGCAGAGCAACGCACCAGTATTGACTGCCTATCTAAGGTAGTGACCCTGAGCAGCAAAGGGCAGGCGGAGGTCAAATTTGAGGGCCTTTGTGGAGTGGCCTGTTCCCTGATGTCGGCCATGCAGTTGATGCGGGCGGTTAACTAGGGTGGTGTAGCGCTTGTAGCATTATTGGAGGTTCGTCTCTCCCAGCTGTCTATTGAGGAAGTGCCCGTAGTGGTAGAGTTCAAGGATGTGTTTCCGGATGAACTTCTTGGAGCGCCTCCTCGGAGGGAGATCGATTTCTCGATCGAGTTAGTGCCGGAAGCTAGGCCGGTGTCACGTCCTCCGTTTAGGATGACACCAAAGGAGTTGGCCGAACTCAAAGTACATCTACAGGAACTGTTGGAGCAAGGGTATATTAGACCCAGTTCTTCACCGTGGAGCGCGCCGGTGTTGTTTGTAAAGAAGAAAGACGGTAGTATGCGGCTATGCGTAGACTACCGAGAGCTGAATAAATTGACCGTCAAGAATAAGTATCTGATTCCTCGGATAGACGACTTGTTCGACCAGTTGGTGGGGTCAGTGGTGTACTCAAAATTGGACTTGAAGTCAGGCTATTATCAGTTGCGAATTCGGGACAAAGACATCCCTAAGACTGCCTTTGGTACAAGGTATGGACACTTTGAATTTACGGTGATGACGTTCGGGCTGACGAATGCGCCATCTGTGTTCATGGATCTGATGAACCGGGTATTTCGGGAATACTTGGATTCTTTTGTGGTTGTCTTCATTGATGACATCTTGGTGTATTCCCAATCAGAAGTGGAGCATGAGACCCACTTGAGAGTGGTCTTGCAAGTGTTGAGGGAGAATCAGTTGTATGCAAAGTTCTCCAAGTGCGAGTTCTGGTTAGAGAAGGTGGCATTTTTGGGCCACGTGATTAGTGGGGATGGGGTGGCAGTGGATCCAACAAAAGTGGAAGACATCAGAGATTGGCCGGTTTTGAGGACCGTGGCGGAAGTCCGAAGTTTTCTTGGACTAGCCGGGTATTATAGGAGATTCGTAGAGAATTTTTCGCGGATAGCTCTACCCCTCACCTCACTCACTCGTAAAGATCATAAGTTTGTGTGGACTCAAGAGTGCAGTCAAGCATTTGAGGCACTGAAGGAGAGACTGATGATTGCTCCAATCTTAAGTCTACCGCAAGGGACCGAGGGATTTCAGATCTTCAGTGACGCATCGGGATGCGGTTTGGGTTGCGTTTTGGTGCAACATGGCAAGGTGATAGCTTTTGGGTCTAGACAGCTGAAGCCTCATGAGAGGAATTACCCCGTCCACGACTTGGAGTTGGCGGCGGTAATTTTCGCGTTGAAAATATGGCGGCATTATGTGTATGGTGCAAAGGTGGAGATCTTCACGGATCATAAAAGCCTGAAGTACCTCTTGGATCAAAAGGACTTGAACATGCAGCAACGCAGGTGGGTTGAATTTCTTGGAGACTATGAGGTGGCGATTCAGTATACGCCAGGTAAAGCCAACGTGGTGGCAGATGCTTTGAGTAGAAAGTACTCAGGGCAAGGGAATTGGATCGAAGCTCATGATGAGCGGTTGGTACGGGAATGGGAGTCCCTTGGTTTGGAATGTGTTGCGAGAGACGACTCCAGCGTGGCTCGGTTGAACTGGGTTGAAGTGCAGAACGACTTGACCGATCGCATTCGGGAAGCGACTCGGTTGGATGTGGAGTTTCAACCATTGTATTGGAGGCTCAAACGGGCGAGAGCAGCGCCTGGGAGATGATTGATGGGATTCTGAGGAAGGACGGAAGGGTTTGTATACCGCAGTTCGGCAAACTCCGTGAGGAGTTGATGTTTGAGGCTCACTTCACAAAGTACTCCATTCACCCGGGCAGTACAAAGATGTACTTGGATATGAAGAAATCCTTTTGGTGGCCGGGGCTGAAGCGGGACGTAGCTTTGTATGTGAATCGTTGCCAAACTTGCGCCTTGGTGAAGGCCGAGTGTCAGAAGCCGGGCGGGTTCCTGAAGCCCCTTCCAATCCCTGAGTGGAAATTTGATGACATCTCCATGGATTTTGTACATGGGTTGCCTAGATCGCAGCAGGGTAATAATGCTATTTGGGTGATCGTGGACCGCTTAACCAAGGTGGCCCACTTCATCCCAAATCGGAAAGAGGACATCGTGGAGAAGCTGGTGGAGTTGTATGTTCGCAACATTGTGCGATTGCATGGGATTCATAAGATCATAGTTAGCGATCGAGATGGACGGTTTACGTCCAAGGACTGGAGACTGGTTCAGAAGAGCTTGGGCACGAAGCTAAAGTTCAGTACGGCGTTCCATCCTCAAACTGACGGGCAAACTGAAAGAACGAACCGTACTATGGAGGATATGTTGAGAATGTGCGTTCTGACTTCGGTAAGAAGTGGGAGGATCACCTCTTCATGGTGGAATTCACGTACAATAATAGTTATCAAGCAAGTATAAAAATGGCGCCATACGAAGCTTTGTATGAGAAATGGTGTCGAACACTGATGTCTTGGGAAGAGGCGGGAGACACCAAAATTTTGGGAAAAGAGGTGGTAGTTGACGCTTGTGAGTTGGTACGGACCATACAGGAGCGTATGAAGGTGGCGCAAGACCGGCAAGCAAAGTACTTTAATGCTCGTCACCGGAAGTTGGAGTTTGCGGTAGGTGATTGGGTCTATTTGAAGATCAAACCGTTCAAAGGCGTCTCACGGATTCGCCAACTCAAGAAGTTGAGTCCAAGGTTTTTGGGGCCTTTTGAAGTTGTTGAACGGGTGGGAGAAGCAGCCTATCGGTTGGCGTTGTCTGCGGAGCTGAGTGGACTGCATGACGTCTTCCATGTCTCCGTCTTGAGGAAAGCTTTGGTGGAGGCTAGTGTGGTGATTGAGCCGGCAGCGGTGCCGATAGAGGAAGACTTGAGGACGCGAGTCCGTCCAGTCGCTATAGAGGATTCGAAGACTCGGCAGTTGCGGAATAAAGAGGTTAAACTCGTGAGAGTCCGATGGTACAACTGCGGTCGTGAGGAGCAATCTTGGGAATGAGAGCAAGCCATGCTAGAAGAGTATCCAGAACTTTTCATTTCAGGTACCATTTAAGTGTGTTCCCTTTTGTTTTGTAATTTCGGGATGAAATTCTGTCAAGGGGTGGGGGGGGGGGGGAGGGGGGAGTTGTAACACCCCATATTTTGAGAGAGGGTCGTTTTGCGTTTCTGGCCAATTTTTGGTTTCTGGCATGGGGCACACGGCCCGGGACGCGGGCGTGTCCCTGGCCGTGTCGGGCTGGAGTCGACAACTTGGCCGCGTTGTCGACACTTTGCGCTCGACGAAGTGTCGATACAGGGCACACGGCCTGCGATACGGGCGTGTCGCAGGGCGTGTCAAGCCCGTGTCGACACTCGGCCCGGGGTGTCGACATTTTCGCTCGACTAAGTGTCGAGACAGGGCACACGGCCTGCGACAGGGGCATGTCGCTGGGCGTGTCGAGCCCGTGTCGACACTCGGCCCATGGTGTCGACATTTTCGCTCGACAATGTGTCGAGACATGGCACACGGCCTAGGATACGGGCGTGTCCAAGGCCGTGTAGGTCTGTCGACGAACTTCAGTCGACGATGTTCACTCGTCGAGTGTCGAGTGTCGAATGTCGGGTGTCAAGACTGGGGCACACGACCTGTGATACAGACATGTCACAGGGCGCGTCCCGCTTGGTCGACGATCTTCGCTCGACGTTTTTCCGCGGTGTCGACACAAAGGCGGTCGACGAGTGTCGAGACTTCGCACATAGCTTGGGACACGGGCGTGTCCCAGGCCGTGTCCTTCTCGGGTTGTTTTCGGGGCTGTGTCGCTGGAGGCACACGACCTACCACACGGGCGTGTCAGTTGGGACACGGGCGTGTCTGGTCGAACACGGGTGTGTCGAATGCCCGTGTGCTATTTCAGGCGCGTTGATTTGAGACGACGAATGGGGGACACGGCCCTGGACACGGGCGTGTGCCAGGCCGTGTTCGGCCCAGGTATTTTATTTTTCAGGCGGATCGTGGCCATTATTTCCCTGATTTTAGGATCTGATGGTTCAAGACTGTTCTTGGGGAGTTAAGTCTGAGAATAGGGTTGGAAACCCTCATTCTTCTTCAAGCTTTTCTCTTATTAATTTCTAGAGAGAAGGGAGAGCAAGGAAGAAGGTGAAGGAGGGTTTGGGCTGTAGGAGAGGCTTCGGTGCTCCAAATCGCGAGCCGAGTCCAGATCCGTGGAGGCTAGATCTTTGCGAAGGTTTTCATCCGGCTATTTTGCCATGGCAAGGAAGAGGAGTCGGAAGGTAACGACACTTCTCCTCTCGGTCTTAGGATGCATGTTTTAGTATCATTTCTTTTCTAGTTTTGGGCACCAAACACTCAAATGTGAGGGGTTTTGGGTCGCCAAGGTTCAAGAGGAACCTCCGGGTTGATTGAGTCCGTCCCCGGCATGATTTGCATTAGAGATCCGCTCCGTTAATGGATTAGGCATGGTGGGTGAAACCGTAGTCGCGACCATTAGTCCGACTCGGTGATGTTGCATACAAACTTTAAGGATTCGTAGAGTTTCCGTTGCAGCAAGATGTCGTTTGTGATGTGGTGATGTTTCCCCTTTTTCTTGAGTGAGTACGTGTAGTCGGAACCGGACAAGGTTAGCTCCTCGTGGCGGTAGATGGTTTCCTTGGTGGACAAGGTTAGCTCCGCATGAGTTGTAGATGGTTTCCTTGGTGCGCAGGAATGCTGCAGTACAAATGAGGGACTAGGGTGAAATTGTCTTGGTTTGTGATGTGCCAAGGCGTGGCTATGTCTCCGTGGTCGGCTGACTATCCCGTGACGTTCACGTCATGTGTGGAGAGTGTCCCGGCGAGACTAGTCCCCTTCTGTGAGACTGACAAGAATGCCAAGCATGGGAGCAAGCCCAGGCAATGAGGCCATGAGCGGGTGGGGTCCAGCAAGGCTTCTTAGAATCAGTCAGTTTGTGTTTGTTGGAATTCTGACATGAGACGTCAGAGCTTGTAGGCAAGCCTGGGTCTAAGACCTTGAGCGGGTGGGGCCTTTGCAAGAGTTCCATTTGGTGGCCTGTGTGCCATTGGGGGGGAATTGTGTTGCCCCTTTGTTTGTGGCTTTATGCCAATGGGGAATCTATGAGTACCCATATGATGTGATGATGTGCTAGATGCATACGAGTTAGGGTGCCTTGGGTGAAACCCGGGTTGTTGCATACATGTTGCATAAGTAGGCACTTTTTACTATATGCTCAACCCGTAGAGAACATGTATGATGTGTGTGACATCCAAGCCTCTTTCTGTAGATGCTTTTTTTGCTTATGATTATTGCATACGAAGTGCTAACTTGCAGGTTGGAGGGGTACCCCGGGGTCCGTTAGGGGCGGCCGGGAGGAGATGTGTTGTTACACAGTTTGAGGTCAGCCTTTGCTGACCCACGTTACTAATAAATTTTACAGGGCAAGGATCGCATGCAGGAGCTAGCTCACCGGCCAGAAAGGCCTAAGCCTCATGAAGTGCTTTTCTCTTTTGTAGCTCTACTTATATGATGTTGTATGTTTGAGATTCATGTTGTCCGGCTTGCATGCCGAGGTAGACTAGGTGTGCTATGCACTTTCTTGATTGTTGTATTATTTGAGTTTGGACACTTATTGTAAGACCATAAGGCCATTGCTATTACTCTTCTGGTAGTGGATAACTTCTAGTCTTGCTTTTGTTTCCGCTATGTTGTGCAATGTGTTTTGAGTGTGAGTAGCTATATCAACTTATAATACTAAAGCTGTGGCGTCCGTATGTTGTGGGGCCCTGGCCGGACCCATATTATACGTTCATTACAGGGGAGGTGTTACATGGAAGATTACTGCTGCCCCGAGTAAGGGGTATGGTCGTTATAATTTGGTCAGTTGAATGCTGATCGTTGCCTTTGTTTGCCACCGTTGGGTGGATTGTCCCTGTACAGGTGTTGGAGAGCCAAGCGGGACAAAAAAGGGTTGATGTCCATGCTGCTTTAGCTGCTTCTGCTGTTGTTAGCCCTCGAAGGCTAATTTGGATATAATGTTATGTTTTCCTTTGATGTGGCCGGCCTGCGTGCAAATGTTTGGGCCACTGTTTGAATGCTCTGTAAGGCCATAAGGCCAACTCTTTATGTATGTTGTAAGACATTCCTATAATATTTAAAATGTGAAGTTTTTATATGTTGGACATTCAATTGAGGAGTTCAAGTGTAGTGTTATAGGCTTCCGCTAGAATGCAATGTGTTAGGTGCGCTGCGCTACTCTGGTATCACTCCGTAGCTTCTTCACCTGTTTTGTGGTATATGCTGTGGGGCCCCGACCAGACCTTCTAATATATATTATATGAATGGATGGAGTTATTACACCAATGCTGAGCTAGGTGCCTTGGAGGAAGAAAGCAAGGGGGTTCAAGTGGCTAAGAAGTAGTCCTCTCCAAGGCATCCCTAAGGGTCTATTTATAGTTTTCTAGGAATGGCCTGCAAATAACCAATCTTCGCTGCTCTGAAATTACTAAAATGCCCCAAAATTGGTCTGCCAACAGCCAAATCCCGCTGTTCTAAACAGCTAAATGCAGTCCACCAGGGGCAGCCCATCGAGCCAGGCGAGCAGGCAGCAAGGCACGAGCTCGGCAGCCTAGGGAGCACGGCGGCCTGGAGAGCTCGGCGGCCTGGGGAGCTCGGCGGCTGGGGAGCTTGGCGGCCTGAGGTGCTCGGCGGACTGGGGAGCTCGGTGGCCTGGGGAGCTCGGTGGCCTGGGGAGCTAGGCATCCTGGGGAGCTCGGCGGCCTGGGGAACTCGGGGGCCTGGGGGTGCTCGGCGGCCTGGGGTGACCTCGGCGGCCTGGGGAGCTCGTCGGACTGGGGAGCTCGGTGGCCTGGGGAGATCGGCAGCGTGGGGTGAGCTCGGCGGCCTGGGGTGAGCTCGGCGGCCTGGGGTGAGCTCGGCGGCCTGGGGTGAGCTCGCCGGCCTGTGGTGAGCTCGCCGGCCTGGGGTGAGCTCGGCGGGCTGGGGTGAGCTCGGCGGCCTGGGGTGAGCTCGGCGGTCTCGGTGACCTCGGCGGCCTAGGGTGACCTTGACGGCCTGGGAGAGACCCCTCAAAGGTGTCGGGGGGTAGACAAATATCTCATTCCCCCTACTAGTATATTTCCAAGGCCAAGCCAAAATTGGCCACCAAGAGTACAAAATCTCTCAAAAGCTTAAAAACATAAAGTTGGTCCTGCGCCTGTCGAGGGGACCATACTCTGCGAATATGAGGTTGAACACAATGTCTGCTCTTTTTGAGGTTGGCACAAGCTCGGAAAGAAACATCCAACCCAACGTATTCGCTGAGTGGCCACAAGCTCAGAAAGAAACATCCAACCCAACGTATTTGCTCGTTGTTACAAGCTAATGAGAGCCTGAGGTGACAAGACAGCTTCGGGGTGAAAATTCTTAGGCTCCCGAGGGGTCAATCTGTAATGACAGCTAATGGGAGCCTGGGTGACGAGACATCCTTTTGGTGAAAATACTTAGCATCCCGAGGGGTCAACCTGTCATGCCAGCTAATGGGAGCCTGGGTGACGAGACAGCTTCGGTGTGAAAATACTTAGCCTCCCGAAGGGTCAACCTGTCAAGCCAGCTAATGGGAGCCTGTGTGACGAGACAGCCTCGGGGTGAAAATACTTAGCCTCCCGAGGGGTCAACCTATCATGCCAGCTAAAGGGAGCCTCGGTGACGAGACAACCTCGGGGTGAAAATACTTAGCCTCCTGAGGGATCAACCTGTCATGCCAGCTAATGGGAGCCTCGGTGACGAGACAACCTCAGGGTGAAAATACTTAGCCTCCCGAGGGATCAACCTGTCATGCCAGCTAATGGGAGCCTGGGTGACGAGACAGGCTCGGGGTGAAAATACTTAGCCTCCCGAGGGGTCAACCTGCCATGCCAGCTAATGGGAGCCTGGGTGACGAGACAGCCTCGGGCTGAAAATACTTAGCCTCCCGAGGGGTCAACCTGTCATGCCACCTAATAGGAGCCTGAGTGACGAGACAGCCTCGGGGTGAAAATACTTAGCCTCCCGATGGGTCAACCTGTCATGCCAGCTAATGGGAGCCTGGGTGACGAGACAGCCTCGGGGTGAAAATACTTAGCCTCCCGAGGGGTCAACCTGTCATGCTAGCTAATGGGAGCCTGGGTGACGAGACAGCCTCAGGGTAAAAATACTTAGCCTCCCGAGGGGTCAACCTGTCATGCCAGCTAATGGGAGCCTGGGTGATGAGACAGCCTCGGGGTGAAGGAACATGGGCATCCACGAGAGGTACCCCTGCCCTGCCAGCTAGTGAGAGCCTGATAGTGGGACCGTCATCGAAGCAAAGGTACTTAGGCTTCCACGAGAGGTATGCCTGCCTTGCCAGCTAGTGAGAGCCTGACAGCGAGAACGTCATCGTAGCAAAGGAACATGGACATCCACGAGAGGTACGCCTGCCCTGCCAGCTAGTGAGAGCCTGAACAGCATGACCGTCTCGGAGCAAAAAAAAGAACTTACTCTCCCCGAGGCACATTCGACCAAACTAGCTAGTGAGAGCCTGGATAAGGAGATCCTCTCGGGGTGGGGCTTGAACTCGACCGAGGCACATTCGACCCAACCAGCTAGTGAAAGCCTGAATGAGGAGATCCTCTCAGGGGTGGGACTTGCTCTCCCCGAGGCACATTCGACCCAACCAGCTAGTGGAAGCCTGGATGAGGAGTTCCTCTCGGGTGTGAGACTTGCTCTCCCTGAGGCACATTTGACCCAACCAACTAGTGAGATCCTGGATGAGGAGATCCTCTTGGGGGTGGGACTTGCTCTCCCCAAGGCACATTCGACCCAACCAGCTAGTGAGAGCCTGGATGAGGAGATCCTCTCGGGGGTGGGACTTGCTCTCCCCGAGGCACATTCGACCCAACCAGCTAGTGGGAGCCTGGATGAGGAGATCCTCTCGGGGGTGGGACTTGCTCTCCCTGAGGCACATTCGACCCAACTAGCTAGTGAGAGCCTGGATAAGGAGATCCTCTCGGGGGTGGGACTTGCTCTCCCAAAGGCACATTCGGCCCAACCAGCTAGTGGGAGCCTGGATGAGGAGATCCTCTCGAGGGTTGGACTTGCTCTCCCCGAGGCACATTCTACCCAACCAGCAAGTGGGAGCCTGGATGAGGAGATCCTCTCGGGGGTGGGGCTTTCTCTCCCCGAGGCACATTCGACCCAACCAGCTAGTGGGAGCCTGGATGAGGAGATCCTCTCGGGGGTGGGACTTGCTCTCCCCGAGGCACATTCGACCCAACCAGCTAGTGTGAGCCTGGATGAGGAGATCCTCTCGGTGGTGGGAAACTAGGTGTGTCACTTGAACTCTACCAAATCCAACATCCTCAAATGAGGAAAAATTTGGGTTACATGATCCCATGACCCAGCCGGTCAGGGGTAGAGCTTGTTATAAGATAAGAAAGAGTGAAAGACTACACCACAACGTGGCTTCTTCAAGGGGTCTGGGCATGATGGCCGTCATCCTTCCCCTCGGAGACCTCCATCTTGCTCTGGTTCTCCATAATCCTCTCCATCTCCTCTGCCTTGGACAGCCAAGAGATGGTGTTGATGGCCGTGACATAACACTGCCTTGCCATCCTGAAGTCTCCCTTGACTCTGATCTAGATCCCTCCTGAGATGAATTTGAGGCACTGGTGGAACGAAGACGACACACAACGGAAGGCATTGATGAGGGGACTTCCGAAGATGACATTGTAGCTGCTCGGAGCGTCAACTATGATGAACCGGCAGTTCCTTGAAGTCCCTCCCAATTTCACTTGGAGTCCTACTCCACCTTCAACCTCCTTCCTCTCTCCTAAAAATCTGAACAGGGACCGTCAAAGGCCAACACCCTCCTTGGCTCCACCTTCATCTCGTCAAATGCCTTCTTGAAAACGACATTGATAGAGCTCTCGTTGTCCACCAAGATCCGGGAGACGGTGAAGTTTTCGATGGCTGTCTGGATGACCAGCGTATCGCAAAACGGATCCTTATGATCCGGCATGTCCTTCATTGAGAAGGCGATCCTTTCCTCTGGGGGTGGGGTCTGGGATGTTGAAGCGATGCTCCGTCGGTACATAACATGGAGGCTTACCTTCCGAGTGGCCTCAATCACCACTCCACCGTGGATCACTCCTATACCTCCTTGGGTTCCCACGTCGACCCAATCCTCACACACGTCATCCCCCCTTCTCTGGGTAGAACCTCCTCAACCTGCACTGGCGGCTGCGGCTGGGCAAGGCCTCTCGCCCCCCTCACTTCCAGGAATTCGGCGGGCTGGGCGTTCTCTCCTGTTACCTCTTCCTCCTCCTATCGCCAAGGCTTGCTGTGGCGGGGGTAAGAGCTATCTTGGGGCTTGCCTATGGAAGTTGAACCTCCCTTAGCACCCATGAAAGTTCCCCCCGCCTTGGATGAGAGCTCTTCCGGGACCCTGGGCAGGTACTCCCTATTGCCTCCAGCCTGGTTCCGGACCCTCCTATCCCTGGAACCCCTGAGCTCTTTGTTCCTCTCTCCTTCTTCCTTCCTGATGCCTTGAGCCACCTTGCTCCTTTGACTCTGCCTCTGTCAACCTTGCCAACTTCTTGACAAATGACAGGTTGGCCACCTCCATGGCTATTTCCTCAGCCACCCTTTCCATCAACTCCTCGAAGGAAAGGGGGTCCTTTCGGGTCAGGCTCATCTTGAAGAACCCCTTGCGCAACTCCACCGTGAACGCCATCTGGAGGGCATACACTGGCATCTCCTGGACCTCCAGGATATCCTATTGGAACCTGTCAATGTAACGGGCTAGCGACTCCTCGGCCCCTTGCCTTATTAGGAAGATGGACACAGGACTCCTCTTCCTCTTCTTAGAGATGGAGAAGCGAAGCTGAAAGCTCCTGCTCGGGTCCTCGAACCCATAGATCGACCTCGGAGAGAGTTGATGAAACCAGTCCCTTGCCTTCTCCTTCAACGTGATTGCAAAGAGGCGACACTTGAAGGCATCTGTCATTGGCCTGATGGAGACAACATCCTCGAACCACTGTAGGTGTTGGACGGGGTCATCCTTCCCGGTATAGTAAGCCATTTTAGGCTCTCTGAACTCCTCGGGAACAGGAGACGGGTTGATCAACTCGCTGAAGGGTGACCCCTGAGGGGTGCTCTCGCAACCTTTACTCGTGTGACCTGCTCTCCTGGAGGGCTAGCACTCGCTGGGCTGGGGAACAACTCCCTGTCGGGGAGGTCTCGCTCGACCCCTTCTCACATCCTCTCCTTCCCTGAACGTCTCCCTGGTGCACTTCCTTCTCCCCATGCTGGGGTTATCTCGCTTGGATCTCTGGGAGGCAGCTCGTCGAGACTCCTGGGAGCTAAGTCTTGAGGGGTGGGAGTTGAGCAGTTACCTCGAGGAGCGATACTTCGCAGCATCTCCATGATGCCTTGGATTGACGCCATGAACTCTTCCCTCCCCACGAAGGGTGACGGGTTGGGGAGCTCGCCAAGATCATCACTACCTCCCGGATCTCCAGCCATGACACTCTCCCAAGATCTTCTGTGCTGGTCACTCTCCACGCTTACTGCACCAAGATGTTGAAACCAAAAACTTGGTCTCTCGTGAAGTTCGGGGTCCCTTGAGAGGGTTGACCTCACACTTACTACACTCAGGGGGATGTCACGTAGCAAAGGCTCAAGAAACTAGAAACAGACTCTCGACTCTAGCGCGGAGGTCCCACCTCACACTCGAAAGACCTTTAAGGTCTCCGCCTCCCTAGCCAATGCTGAGCTAGGTGCCTTGGAGGAAGAAAGTAAGGTGGTTCAAGTAGCTAAGAAGTAGTCCTCTCCAAGGCACCCCTAAGGGTCTATTTATAGTTTTTTCGGAATGGCCTGCAAATAACCAATCTTCGCTGCTCTGAAATTACTGAAATGCCCCAAAATTGGTCTGCCAATAGCCAAATACCGCTGTTCTAAATAGCTAAATGCAGTCCACCAGGGGCTGCCCCTCGAGCCAGGCGAGCAGGCAGCAAGGGGCGAGCTCGGCGGTCTGGGGAGCTCGACAGCCTGGGGAGCTCAGCGGTTGGGGAGCTTGGTGGCCTGGGGGAGCTCGGCGGCCTGGGGGAGCTCGGCGAGCTGGGGAGCTCGGCGGCCTGGGGAGCTCGGCGGCCTGGGGAGCTCGGCGGCCTGGGGAGCTCGGCGGCCTGGGGAGCTCGGCGGCCTGGGGAGCTCGGCGGCCTGGGGAGCTCGGCGGCCTGGGGAGCTCGGCGGCCTGGGGAGCTCGGCGGCCTGGGGGTGCTCGGCAGCCTGGGGTGACCTTGGCGGCATGGGGGAGCTCGACGGCCTGGGGTGACCTCGGCGGCCTGGGGGAGCTCGGCGGCCTGGGGAGCTTGGTGAACTGGGGAGCTCGGCAGCCTGGGGAGCTCAGCGGCCTGGGGTGAGCTCGGAGGCCTGGGGTGAACTCGGCGGCTTGGGGTGAGCTCGGAGGCCTGGGGTGAGCTCGGCGGCATAGGGTGAGCTCGGCGGCTTGGGGTGAGCTCGACGGCCTGGGGTGAGCTCGGCGACCTGGGGTGAGCTCAGCGGCCTGGGGTGACCTCGGCGGCCTGGGGGAGACCGCTCAAAGGGGTCGGGGGGGGGGGGGGGGGTGGGGGGTGGGGGAGGAGACAAATATCTCATTCCCCCTACTAGTATATTTCCAAGGCCAAGCCAAAATTGGCCACCAAGAGTGCAAAATCTCTCAAAAAGCTTAAAAAATATAAAGCTAGTCCTGCGCCTGCCGAGGGGACCCTACTCTGTGAATACGGGGTTGTACAAGCATGAAGTACTGGAGATGCTCTCCAGGAAAATAACCAAGAAATTACATGGTTTGCAAAACTGCTGTATATCGCCGAGTGAGAGTGAGTATCGCCGGTGATTGCTCCCAGTGAGCTATGTTTGTGAGGACTATCTCAGGGAGACTTGGGGGTCATGTATGAAAAGCTGAGAGCCTGTAGTGCCCAACTATGGTGGCCATGGATGCCATCCTATTTTGGTGTAAAGCCTGTCTTGCGAAGGCAATATGGCTAGTATGTGAGTTGACCCTTGGAGGACAACTATTATGGCCATGAGAGCGATAACGAAGCTGTGAGCCTGTAGTGCCCAACTCTAAAGGCCGTTGAGCCGAACGGGAAAGGGGAGGCTGACCCTCGTCTTTTCATTCTCCATGATGGTTGGGACCATCGACATTGAGCTGGAGATTTGAGCAACGTGAAAGAGCTGAACAACACCCACGTTATGTCATTCAGATAAGATTGCCTGAAGTAACTGGCTTTCGTCATTGGCATAATGATAGTCTTAGGCCTGGGGCTGGAAAGTATGTATTGCTCAAGAATGAACCGTTAAGTGATGGACCTCTGAACGGGAGGTGGGATCCGGGAAGTCCGGTACACCATGAATGTGCTCTGAGTGCACGCAGCGTAGGGCTGTTGAGCATACGGCTGTGGTGATGAGTGCTTAAATGCACCTTGCTGTTGCCAATATTTATATATATGCTGCCATTGAAGGGAAGGAGAATAACCGACCCAAGTAAGGGGTGGGGTCGTTATAAATTAGTCGGCTAAATGCTGACCGTTGCCTTGTTTGCCATCCTTGTGGTGGATTGTCACTGTGTAGGTGCTGGAGAGCCGAGCGGGAAGTAGCGGGATAAAGCATTAGAAGCTATGCCGGCCCTCGAAGGCCAAGCAAAGTTTTCTTATTTTCATGTGTGGACAGTCTGCGTGCCGATGTCTGTAATCCACACCATGCAAAGAGTAAATGTAAGGCCATAAGGCCAAAACAGTTGTAAGCTACTGTTGACTATCATCGGGCGATAGTAACTTTGTATATCATTCCTGTTTATTTATAGTGGGTATTACTGCTATACTTGAGTTCAAAATTTAACCCCTGAAGCTTCTGCTAGAATGCTCTGAGTAAGGATTCGAATAGTTTTGATATTAACCTGTAATTCCACCGTCTGTATGTGGAATATGGTGTGGGGCCCCGGTCGGACCCTCTATTATATTTCATATGACAGATGGAGGTGTTACATGTCCTCTCTAACCTTTCATGCTGTTGATGCACGAAAATGCACCTCTCCATGAGCTCGAGATGTGTAAGCGTTCGATCCGGGTTGCGGGGTAAAGAAAGGGTGATGAGGAACTGCTGAGTAGCTGGTTACTTTGAGTCACGAGTGAAGAAGAGAGAAAAAGGAAGAGGAGGGAAGGCCGCTTGTAGGCGGCGAGACTAGACTTCGCCCACCATGGCAAATGCCTCTCTTGTGGCGGGCTTTCCCTTCATTATAAACATATATTACAGCTTAAGTCAACTTACTTTACATGGAAAAGTAAATACAGGACTACAAAAGGAAGCTGGCGGTTAGAGATTGGAGGTCACTAGGCCGCACGGGCTGATCCCTCAAGTCGCCAGGTCTCTATCAAGATGGCCAACCCTCAGTCTGCATTATCACCGCACGATAACTCTTATCGCCCGACAATAGACGTCTTGGCTGCTGAGGTCTCCTGAGTGCTTCCCACAGGTTCTAAGTGCAACTTGACTGAGACCGCTAGGTCTATCCGTGCGGGCTGATCTTTGAGGTTGCTGAGCTCGCCCCAAAAACTTGGAACACGAGGCTGAGAAAGACACTTATAACCGCTTGTCAGAGTTCTTAGTCGCCCAGGTCACCGATGAGCTGGTTGTGAGGCGGTTTGAACGAGCAGCCTGTTGAGAAGAAGGTGCTCGCTATCGCCCGGCGATAGTCGCTATCGCCTGACAATATTGACTTAAGAAGTATAGTCCCTGCCGAGCTGGAGAAGAGTGGTCCGCCTCTAAGCAATTGTCCAGCCGCAGAGGCTATCCGCGGAGACCTCCTGGACAGACGATTAGACCACCAGTAGTCTCGGCGGATAGGAAAACATATCCGCATGGCTTGCTGCCATGGTTGTCCCCTGGTTCCTCCTCAAATGAGAGGTAAGGGGGTCTATTTATAGGCTCGAGGAAGAAGCTTCTAGAACTGGGCTTGATGACGTCACCCCCAATGGTTTGGGTGAGCTACAAGCCAATCCGCCACCTACTGGCAGACTGAGAAGGAGCTCGCCCTCTACTGCGCGAGCTGAGGAGCTCACCTGCTGTTTGGAGAAAAATGATCTACTGAGCTGATCTGCTATTGGCAGACTGAGAATGAGTTCGTCTAGTTCATGGAGGACTGGATGAGTCCACCCCTGCTACTTAAGCAAGCCCGCGCCATGGTGGGAGGACTGAAGAGGAGTTCACCTGGTGTTATGCGAAGCAAGTCCACCTTTGGGTGGGCGGAAACCGAGTCCTCCACCCTCGGGAGGATAGGAGGCAGGTCACCCACTACTTCTAGGCGAACTGGAGGAGCATGTCGCCCCTGCTGGGCCAACAGAAAGGGCAGGTCGTCCCTGCTGGGCGGACTGGAGTGGAGTTCGCCTCCTAGGAGGACTAAGAAGGTATCCGCCTCATTCTAAGCGGATTAAGGAGAACTGGGATATTGTTCGAACCTGTAGGAGAAAGAGATCTTATCGCCTGGCGATAGTACAATTAGCCTACCTAGTTGTGCGACCTGCTGGAGTGGGCTGATGAAGCAGTCCAAGCCCATTGCCGAACACGCGGCTACCATGCGGCCTGGGCGGATAGACTGGGGAGTCCTCCCAAGAAGAGCTATTGTCCGGCAATATCGCTATCGCCGAGCGATAATGCGATCAAAAAGATTGTCCATATGTATAGCTGAAAAGCTGGCCTCGAACCCCCGAGATGAGCTGAAGGAGGCCGCGACTCACGAGCTAGCCACCTTGGAGAGGATCGCCGATTTCTGGATTAACATAATCAACGTACTTTTTTAAGTTTGTAAGAAACTTCAAAAAGTAGTGACAACCTACTAAATCGCGATCTGCTGCTTTGAAAAAAAATGACAGAGAGAGAGAGAGAGATAGAACTTAATGTCTCTCCTTAGAAGAGTATGCAAATACTTACTTTTTCTCATGCAAAAGAGAAGAGTCAAAGTAAGCCTGAAAATGTGCATTTTATGAATACCTGAATTGGACCCACAAGGTGAGGAAGACTTTGCCAATGTCTTCTACTAAATGCTGCAAAACAAAAGCGTGAGGTGGTATAGAAAAAAACATAACTTGCAAGTACCTGAAAGGAACTTGTAAGCACCTGTTAACCTCTGCAAAAGAGAAGTTAGAAATAGGTATAATGAGAGAAATGAAGTGCGAGTACCTGAAAAGAACTCTCAAATACCTGCTGATCTCTGCAAAAGAGAGGTAAGATGTAGATATGAAATAAAAATATAATGCGATTACCTGACGGGAACTCACCAATATCTGTTAATCTCTGTAAAAGAAGAGTAAGAAGCAGACATGAAAGAAAAATAGAATGCGAGTACCTGAAGGGAACTCGCCAATATCTATTAATCTCTGTAAAAGAAGAGTAAGAGGCAGACATGAAAGTAAAATAGAATGCGAGTACCTGAAGGGAACTCACGAATACCTGCTAATCTCTGTAAAAGAGAAGACACATATAAAAAGAATGTAAAGCGTAAGTACCTGAAGAGAACTCGCGAATACCTGTCAATCTCTGCTATTCTCTACAAATCTCTTCAAAAAATAAGGATCAGAGTAGGTATATAGAATATAGCCCAGAGGACCGAAATAACTGCTTGAATATTATAGATTTAGGTGACTAAGCGGGCAGATGCATGGTGCCTTACTTTCCTCAATGAAATTGCCAGACATGTATAGTTTAGCTTCCGACTCACTCATCTTTGAAGAAAAACCATTATGAATTTGCTGATCGTATTACAGTATTAGGTGACCAAGTTGGTAGGTGTGTGGTGCATTGCTTTCCTTGCGAAGGTCACATAAGCTATAAACTCAAGTAAAGAGAGGAGAAAAATCTCTACTAGAATAAATAAACTTTTTGGGTGACCACTTGAGGATTACAGGCTTAGGTGACCAAGTGGGCAGAGCTTGTCTCACGAGGTCACAAATGCTGTACACTAAAGAAGGAAACACCTCTACTGAGAGAGGACACTGAACAATGGACTAAAAAGATTTAAGGCGACCACTAAGAAGTGGGTTTGATTGACGCAAAAATCTTTCAGGCGACCACTAAAAAGTTGATTGCCTCTTTATAAATATGACTACCACGTAAAATGGGTTTTGTGAAAAAAAGGACAAAGAGCTAAATAACCGCAAACTTTATCGCCGGGCAACCTGACCGCATCTGTGGGTAATCATCAGACCGTTGCTGCGACAAACCTCCAGACCACAACTATGGGTTGCCACCAGGCCGTAGTTGCTGCTTATCATCAGAATGCTACTACGGTAAGCCTCTAGATCGCAAGAGCGGATTGACACTAGATCGCAGTTGCGGTTAACCACCAGACCGCTAGCAGAGGATCACTACCACACCGCTGCACCAACCCGCCAGACAACCAGACCACCTAGACAAACCACCAGGACTAACCGTCAGACTGCCCGAACTGCTAACCGCCAGACTTGAGGTCAAACCGCCAATTTCTAACACTCCACCTCAATCTAGAGCGTATATGTCAACCATGCCCAGCTTGCAACAAACATTTGAAGCAGAAACTAGTTTTGTGATGAAGTCTGCCAGTTGTTTATCAGAAGTGATGAAGGGAGTATAGATCCGATTCTTCTATACATCTTCTCTAATGAAATGACAATCCACCTCAATGTGCTTTTTACTCTCATGAAAGACAAGATTCTTTGTTATGTAAAATGACGGCTTTGTTATCACAGAACATAGGAAGATGATGGTCCTAGACTTATCCAAAGTCAAGCATAAGTGCCCGTAGCCATTTAAACTCGCAGGTAGTTAAGGCCATGCTCCTATACTTTACTTCAACACTAGACCTTGAAACCACTGCTTGCTTCTTGATTTTCCAGCTAACAAGGTTTCCTCCTACAAAGGTGCAAAAACCTAATGTACACTTTCTATCCTCCTTGTTATCAGCATAGCTGGCATCAAAATATGCTTCAATCTTCAGGTGACCATTCTTCTGAAACAACAAGCCCTTTCCTGGAGACCCTTTCATATACTCCAAAATCTTCATGGCAGACCGAAGATGACACTCTCTAGGAATATACATAAACTGACTGACCTTCTCAACTGCATAATAAATATCTGGTCTAGTAATAGTTAGATGTATAAGTTTGCCTACAAGTCGCCTATATACAGTGAAATCTGGAAGAAAAGGAGAATCATCAATACGCCCTTTATCATCACCAACAGCCATCGGGCAATGAGTAGGTTTCGTGCCAAGAAGACCTGTCTCCTTTAAGAGATCTAGCGCATACTTTCTTTGTTAAAGAACCATAGAGTTCCACTTTTGTGAAATCTCAATTCCAAGAAAGTACTTCAGAGTTCCCATATCCTTAGTAACAAAATGTTGTCGAAGATGTCATTTGGCTAGATCAAAGCCCTCTTTATCATCACCGGTCAAAAGAATATCATCAGCATAGACAGCAAGAATCACAAGGCCTTTAGTAGACTTGCGTATAAATAGAGAATGATCAGCAGATCTTCTACTGAACCCAATAAGAGAAATAATTGCACTAAACTTTTCAAACTAGGCTCGTATACTCTGCTTCAAACCATAAATCGCTTTCTAAAGCTTGCACACCTGAGACTCCCCCGGAGCAACATACCCAGGAGGTTGCTCCATGCAGACCACCTCTTGCAAATCACCATAATAGAAGGCATTCTTCACATGTAACTGAGACATCTCCTAGTCGCTATTAATAGTCATAGAGAAGAGAAAACAGATAGTGCTGATGCGAGCAATAAGAGAAAATATATCAAAGAAATCCACCCCATATGTTTGGATAAACCCTTTTGCAACAAGCCTTGCTTTATAGTGATCAACATAGCCATCGGGAAGATACTTAAGAACAAAGACCCACCGACAACCAACTACATCAATGGCCAGAGGTGGGGGGGGGGACAAGAGTCCAAGTCCCTCTCTAAATTAACGTGTTCATTTCTTCATCTATAACAACTTTCTACTAAGGAATATCAAGAGCCTCTTGATATGTTTTCGAAATGACAGTAAAAGAAATAGAAAGAGAAAAACGCTTGACATTTCGGGAAAGCTAGGCATATGAGACAACAACATAAATTGGATGCTGAGTACATTGCCCTTCTGCAGGGTAATTAGAAGATCGAGATCACTACTAGCTGGAGGAGGCAATTTACTGTCAGAAGAAAGAAGAGGCTCTGGAACAGGCATATAGGGCTCCAAGGGCAACACATTAGGCTCTAGAGAAAGAGACAGAGCAACAGGAGCATATGTGGAAAGAACTGGCTCTGGCAGAGGTGCCCAGAGAATAGGTAGGGAAGAAGAAGTTTTAGCAGGCACAAGAGAATAAGTAGGGGACAAATATGATGAATCTTCAAAAAAGTTACATCAGCTGAAACATATTGTTTGCGCAGAAGAGGATCAAAACAGTAATAGCCCTTCTGCATCGGTAAATAACCAAGAAAGATACACTTAATAGAACGAGGAAAAAGTTTGTCACGACCAAGATAAGGTATGTGAAAAAATGCCGTACGTCCAAAAATTTTCAGAGATAAAGGAAACGGCTCAGTCCCAGTATATAAAATAGAAAATGGAGTCTTACCTTGAAGAATAGAGGAGGGAATACGGTGTTGGAACACCCTATTACTGATTTGGGCATGGATCACTATGTCTTTTAGGAAATCTGTTTTAACCTCCTTGTATAGATATAAAGGTTAATTAGAATTGAGTTTAAGGGTTAGTATTTAGGTTTGGAAGCTGCCCTCAAGACCAGATATTTCAGTTCTGGAGACTAAGTCATTTCGTCGAGCTCAGGACGACGAATCGTCGAACTCCATTTGACGATCGCTGAGCTCACTTTCACGAATCGTCGAACTCCATTCGACGATCTCTGAGCTCAACTTCAACGAGTCGTCGAACTCCATACGACGATCTTCGAGCTCAGATCGACGTTCTTGTCTCTAGTTTGTTTCTCTATCTCTGAGCTCAGTTCAACGATAGTTGAGCTCAGATCGACGATCTTTGTTTCAGTCTAAGACCAGTCTCTGAGCTCAGTTCAACGATAGTAGAGCTCAGGTCGACGTTTTTCTTGTGAGATCGACGTTTTCAAGATTCAAATTCAGACAGTTATGGAATTATTCTCAGCATTTATTTCAAGGATCTTGTAGCCATTTCAATTAATCTGGAGCAAGTTTCAAGGGATTTTCAACGGAATGTTTTATTGAACTTTCCCCTAGAAGACAAAATGTAGTTAAGGAAGTCATTTATGACAGGCTAACGGCTATCTTGGACAGAAAAATATTCTATTCAGATCTAAGGAATAAAAGAGATATTCATTTTCTGCTGGAATAGAAGAACAACATCATCAACAACTCTTACAACAAGTGAACAACAACAACAACAAGAAAAAGAGTTGCAGATATTCACAGTCTTAGAACTCTTACAAGAACACACATCAAAAAAGGAGATCAATATACTGAAATTCTCAGATCCCTCTTGATTCCAGTGTTCAAAGGCCATCATCATTCAAGACTCCAGACACCACACATTTCAGTTGCTGTTGAAATCATCTTTTGCTGGAGATCAAATCTTCTGAAGGCCTATCACCCTACTGCAAAGCTTCACTTCCTGAATAACTCAAGAACTCAGGGGGAGCTTTGACAACATCCACTATCTTCTCTCTGATTATTGACAGAGAAGATCATCTCATCTCATCCCTCTCTCTCTCTACTGTAAAGGGTTTATCAAACTCCATTCAAACGTTTCTGCTGGTTTCTGAGACCTTGTCAAAACTCAGTGGTGGCAAGACACCTGATCAAAAAATCTGGTTTGGTTTTTGAGCACCTTATCAAAAGCTCATTGGTGCCCAGGACACCTGATCAACTCATCATACAGTGGATTCCTACCTAGGGTGGTAGAAGAGTGGATGTACCCAGATTGATTGGGGAACCACAATAGCTCCTTGTGTCATCTGGTTGCTTACTTTCTTTTATTTTCTGGCTGTGGTTTGTGATTGCTCTGTGTTTAGTTAGTTGCTGTGTTTACTATATGTTATTTGCTTCACTGTTCACTTAGGAATACAACAAGAGTTGTAAAAGGTTTTTAGCAAGCACCATACTCTATTCACCCCCCTCTAGAGTATATCAGATCTAACCTACACTTTCAATTAGTATCAGAGCCAGGTTGGTTAAACATACCACATATTCCAGGGTTGGTTAAAATACCACACCTTAGTGGTTGCACAGGCTAACACCTGAACCCAAAGATCCCTCTAGTTAGATCTGCTTGTTTTAAGTTTGTTATTAGAATTAATTTTTTCACAAAACATCGCCCAAAACAAAGATTATGCTAGCACCAGACCTCCAGTGTGCAATCTATCTAAGTTTGCACTTTGGAAGGCAAAGATTAGACTGTACATGAACTCTATTGATGAGGACATTTTCAATTCTGTTTTGACAGTATGTCCAAGACCTCCAGAGAATACAAGTACAAGTGCTGTTCCACCTCCATCAGGAACAGATGCAGAGATTAAGAAATGGAAAGTTGCAGCTGCAAAGGCTATGAACATTCTAGCCCAGACTATGTCTGATGAGATATTCCAAAAGGTAGCTGAATGCAACTCAGCAAAGGACATCTGGGACAAGTTATCTGAGATAGTCTCAGGATCTGCTGATGAGAGAAAAGATAGAAGATCTCATCTCATAACCCAGTATGAGAACTTCAAGAAAGGAGAAGCTGAGTCAGTAGCAGACATGTATAATAGACAAAGTCTCATAGTCAATGAGCTGAAAACTTTGGATAAGGAGATCTCATTGACCGAGCTCAATGATAAAATCCTAATGTGCTTCCCAAGCACTTGGGACTCAAGGATCTGGCCAATCAAGGATGCCAGAAGCCTAAATGAGATCACAACTGAAGCTCTCTTGGGCAAGCTCAAGTCTTATGAGCTGCTCATCAAGAATAGAGAAGAAGAGCAGAAGGCTGCCTCACCAGCTACAAGAAAAGAAAAAATCAATAGCTTTCAAATCCATTGAAGATCAGCCTGAAGACAAGGTCACAGGCAATGAAGAGTTGCTAAGCCTTCTGGCCAAAAGATTTTACAAAATGGCCAGGAAGGATTTCAGGAAAAGATCATACAGAGAGCATGACAAGCCAAGATATGACAAATCAAATAACAAAGAGATTATCTGTTTTGGTTGCAGGAAACCAAGCCACATTGTGCCTGACTGTCCAGAAAATAAAAACAAGGACAAAAAGGACAGGAAAGAAAGGAGAAAAGAAAAGGACTTCAAGAAGAGCAGCAATGGCAAACCCTCCTCCAGCAAGAACAAACATACAAGGAAGGGATTTGTTGCTGAAACTTGGAGTGAGACAGAAGAGTAATCAGAAGCTTCATCCAGCTCTAGTGATGATGAAGATGATGCTGATGAAAAGGAATTCTGCATGATGACTATCAATGCCTCACAATAAAGTTCTGATGCAGAAGAGTCAGAGTCAGAAACAGAGACTCAATCTGAAGAGGACCAGGTAATAAGTTCTTTTGATTTTAATTCTGATGACTTCAAGTGTGAGTTTAAAGCACTATGTTTAGATTTATTAAAATCTGAGAAGGAAATTATTTCTCTTAGAAATCAGCTATCTGAACACAGTACTTTAAAATCAGATAACCTCAAACTCTCTGAGGAGTTGGAGTGCTGTAGGGAGCAGATAGTCTCACTGAAGAGTGAACTATCAAAGGCCAAGCAGTTTGAAAAATCCCTTAATGGGAGAAGTATCAAGCTAATGGACATCACAAGCACAGTGAACTCAAGATTCAATAGTACACTGAGCTTGGGTGCCTCATCCAGCCAACCTATATTATTAACAACCCCAATCAAGTTTATCTCTGATAAAGGAAAGGGTGTTGTAGAGGTAGCTAGGAAGAATTCTGACTTACCCAAGAAAACAAGAGTTCAACAGAAATCGTCGAACGGAGCTAGACGATCGTCGAATGCAGATCAACGATCTCAGGCTAAATCGTCGAACTCAAGTCGACGATCTCTAAACCCTGAACTCTGCCATAATCGATCTTCGAATGGAGCTCGACGATCTGACCCAAGATCATCGAACTCAGCTCAGCGATCGTCGAGCATAGATCATAGTTTTGAAAACTTTTTCAAAGGTAAATCAAATTCCAAACCTAGGGGTCCTTCATCCCAAAGATTTAACCCTTATACTGAATGGATAATACCTCCAAGGTGATATCATCCTGAAGGCTATAAGAGTCAACCAGGGATGTCTTTTATTTCTGAATTCAAAGGTTATCAACCTAGGCCCAAGGTAAACTGGGTCAAAAACAAGTAAATTGTTTTATGTGCAGGTGAAGACCTATCCAACATCAAACCAACAATGGTATTTGGATAGTGGATGCTCAAAGCACATGACAGGAAACAAGGACAATTTCACATCCTTCAAAGCCAAGCTTAGACCCAAAGTAATATTTGGTGATTCAAACTTTGGACTAACAAAAGGATATGGTGCAGTCTAGATTGGCACAGTCATATTCAAGAAAGTAGACTATGCGGAAGGACTGAAGCACAACTTGATCAGCATAAGTCAACTATGTGATGAAGGCTACCAAGTGACTTTCAGTAAATCCTTATGCAAGATCAAATCAGAGGACAACACAACTGTGTTGAAAGGTAAAAGGAAAGGTAACATCTATCTTGTAAATTTTCTTTCAACCAAGGTAGATATTTGCTTGTTCAACTCTGTTTGTAGACCTAATGAACTATGACAAAAGAGACTAGGATATATAAACCTTAGAACTATTGCTAGGCTATCCAAGGACAATATTGTTAGAGGACTACCTTCTGGCCCCTACAAGAAGGAAGGACTCTGCAGGGCTTGTCAATTAGGCAAGCAAACCAAAAATAGTTTCAAGTCACTTAATAAGAGTGATTCACCTAGGATTTTGTATCTGTTACACATGGATCTTTTTGGACCCATTATAGTACAAAGCTTAGGAGGGAAATTTTATACCTTAGTGGTTGTAGATGACTTCTCTAGATTCAGATGGGCGTTCTTTCTGAGGAAGAAATCTAATAACTTTAAGTGTTTGACAGAGTTTCTCAAATGCATACAGAGTGAGTTCAATACTCACATTGCCCTGATCAGAAGTGATCATGAGACAGAGTTTGATTCTCTTCTTATGCAAGAGTTCTGTCAGAGTGAAGGGATCAGGCACACTTTCTCAGCTCCTAGAAATCCTCAATAAAATGGGGTAGCTGAAAGAAAAAATAGAACCCTTATTGAATCTGCTACTATATTGTTGTTAGATGCTCACCTTCCTCTATCCTTTTGGGCAGAGGCAGTGAACACCTCCAACTATGTGTTGAATAGAAGTTTAATACATAAACTGAAGGGCAAGACTCCCTATGAATTACTCAAAGGGAAGAAACCTAAAGTAGATTACTTTAAATTTTTTGGTTGTATTTGTTACATTCATAATAATGACAAGAAATACTTAGCAAAAGCTGATGAAGGAGTGTTTCTGGGATACTCCATAATCAGTAAAGCTTATAGGGTATATAATAAATCAACTCTCAAAATTAAAGAATATGTTCATATATCTTTTGATGAGTCTAACATGTCTTTCAAGGGGAAGAATACTTCTACCATAGAACCTTTGTAGGTACACTCTCTTGCAGAAGACTTGGACAGGTTACAAATCATTCAAAAAGATGAAAGCAGTGAAGATGAAGAAGACATTCAACATCTTGAAGAGAATCTTCTTGAAGAGCCAGTTGTTGTACCACAAGAGGAAACAACAACACAGGTTGGTGAACAATCAACATCTCCTGTTGATTTAGTAACATCAAGAGACCATCCAATCTCCCAAGTGATTGGAGACATCTCAGCTGGTGTGCAAACCAGAAATCAGGTCAACCAAAACCTGATGCACACTTGCTTTCTTTCTCAAATTGAACCTCAATCCATTCAAGATGCAGAGCAAGATCCACACTGGATCATTGCAATGCAAGAAGAGTTGCATCAATTTGAAAGGAACAAAGTTTGGGAACTAGTTCCAAGGACAAAGGATCACTCCATTGTTGGAACAAAGTGGATGTTCAGAAATAAATTGGATAATCAAGGAGCCATTGTAAGGAACAAGGCAAGGCTAGTTGCTCAAGGGTACTCTCAAGAAGAAGGGATAGATTATGACCAGACCTTTGCACCAGTTGCAAGGTTAGAGGCCATAAGAATCTTCTTAGCGTATGCAGCACACAAAGGATTCAAAGTATACCAGATGAATGTAAAGAGTGCTTTTCTCAATGGAGATATCAAAGAAGAAGTCTATGTCAGACAACCCCCATGTTTTATCTCTTCAACTCATCCTGATTATGTTTTCAAATTGCATAAAGCATTATATGGTCTAAAGCAAGCTCCTAGAGCATGGTATGAGACCCTAGCATGCTTTCTTCTGAAAAATGAGTTTATAAGGGGTAGAGTAGACCAAACTCTTTTTATTAGAACCCATAAGTCCCATACCCTACTAGTACAAATCTATGTAGATGATATTATATTTGGTTCTACTGATTAAAATTTGTGCAGAAGGTTTTCCAATCTAATGCATTCTAAATTTGAAATGAGTAGCATGGTTGAGCTATCCTTATTTCTAGGATTGCAAATCAAGCAACATGCTGAAGGCATATTTATTTCTCAAACCAAGTATGCAAAAGAATTGATTAAGAAATTTGGTATGTCTGAAGCATCATGTATGAAAACACCTATGCCTACTAATGCTGTATTAGATGCTGATGAACATGGGAAACCTGTTGATCAGACAACATATAGAGCAATGATTTGCTCTTTATTGTACCTTACAGATAGTATACCTGACATAATGTTTGCTACATGCATATGTGCTAGATTCCAAGTGAGCCCTAGAGAGTCACACCTAACCTTAGTAAAAAGGATTCTTAGGTATGTAAAAAGTTGTCCAAATCTAGGTCTCTGGTATCCAAAAGACTCAGCATTTGACTTAACTGGATTTTCAGATGCTGATTATGCTGGATGCAGAATAGACAGGAAAAGCACCAGTGGAACTTGTCAGTTTCTTGGTGACAGACTTGTCTCCTAGTTTTGCAAGAAACAAACATCTGTGTTAACTTCAACTGCTGAAGCTGAATATATGGCTGCAGGTAGTTGTTGTTCACAAATCTTGTGGATTCAAAATTAACTCCTAGACTATGGCTACAACTTAGAGAAGTCTTAAATATTTTGTGATAATACCAGTGCTATTTCTATAGCACAAAATCCATTCCTCCATAGTAGGGCAAAACATATAGAAATTAGGCTTCACTTTCTAAGGGATAATGTTGAGAAAAATAAAATTGAACTTCAATATATCCCAACTGATTTGCAAAGGGGAGATATTTTCACCAAACCCTTGGATGAAAAGAAACTTACATTCTTCCTGAATCAGTTAGGAATGCTAGATGGAGGAAATCTAAAATAAGATCCAAGTTTTTCAAAAATCTAAAAATGACCAAGACTAGGCAAATCAATATGCTTTTTCTAGTGTATAGAGTGTTTTTGGTCTCTGAACTGTGCTCGACGATTTTCCCCCAGATCGTCGAACGGAGATCGACGACTTCCGAAATCGTCGACCAGAGTTCAACGCTTCTCAGATAGTGCTTAACTATCTTTCTTCAGGTCAGCGATCATCGAACGGAGCTCGACGCTCTACAATATCGTCGAACGGAGATCGACGATATTGATGACCTTTCAGTTTCCTTTAGAAGCCCAGATCATCGAATAGAGTTCAACGATCTTTCCTTTTCTGCGTCGAACCCTAATATAAAAATCATTTTTCGGCCGTCGTTCTCCCTTTGCGCTTTCATACTCTCTGCAAATTTTCTCTTTCCCTCCAAACTTCTCTACACTTGGTCATTTGTTTGTTCATTTTTGCAGGAATCAATGGCAGTATCAATCGCCATCTTGGCCGCAATGAAATTTGACGCTGGATTTGATATCGACATGGATTCTTTCAACAACAACGATCAAATCTTCAAGGACATTCTGGAACTTTTCAAAGACCAACAGCTAGTTACCATAATGACTAGAAGGATCAAATTAGCTGCAGATGAGATAAAGGAATGGGTGTATACTGCTCATAACCTGGATCAGAATACAGTGGTTGGAACCATATCAGGAACCCAGGTATCTCTAACACCTGCTGCCTTGACAGAGGTTTTTCAATTAAAATCTGGAGAAGATTCTATTGAGCATTCTGGAGAGGAATTTTCTAATATGCTTGAAAGGATGGGACATTCAGAAGCAAACCCTAACAAACTGCTTAAGAAAAATTTGTCTGTTGAGTACAGATTTCTAGCTGATGTTGTTGGAAAAGTGTTGTTGGCCAAACACTCAGCTCATGATACCATATCTAGATATCAGCTCTGCTTGATGGGTGCCCTGGTGGACAAGAAACAACTGAACTAGGGAGAAGTCTTCTTTGACTTAATCAAGAAAAAGATTAACATGAACTTTGTTAATTTTGGGAGGATCATAGGGCTGTTCCTTCACCATAGATGCCCTGCACTGCTTGTTTCCAGTGGGATGCACATCAATGCCTCCAAGAGGCTCATCTGTGCCCTATTTAGAAAATGGGACAGGCAGATTGTCAAGCCCAGCAGGCCCTCTGCAATTTCTACTTCAGGCACAAGGACTGCTTCAGTCTCTTCCCCTCAGGTTTCTAACCCTGCAGAAGACTTGCCTGCTTCATCTCCTCCTCCTCGACCTCTTGCTTCATCTGCAACAGTCACATCCACCATCATAATTTCCACCCCATCTCCAACTTCAATTCCTTCTCCAACTGCACCACTCACTGAAGAAATCTTTCATCCTCTACATCACTACCCACACCTGGATATTGATTCATCCTCTCATATTCCATCTTTCACTCTTATAGATGATTCCTATATGGATGATTCTCCTTCATCCCCTCCTGAGCCACCATCCTCATCCACCTCTTATCAACAACTACTTCAGGACATAATTGCTCAAACATCCTTCACACCATCCATTTCCATTCCACTCTCTTCCATCTCCACAATTCTAATTTCCCAACCATCATTTCCACCATACACAGGTTCTCCACCACCATCTCCTACTGCTCCAACCTTCATTTCTATCTCATCCATCCCTACCTCTACTCAAGTCCCTCTTGAGCAAGTAGATCTTCCAGCCCTTGCAGACAGGTTATATGAGCTGATAGCTCCAAGGCCATCCCTCTTGCTGGAGACCTCTTTAGCTCCACTTCTAAAAACAGTTCAGGAGCTGTCTGCCAGGCTATCTTCTTTTCTTCCTCCTCAGGCAATCCCTTCTTATGGGTGCCTTGGTCCAGTTCTCACTGAATCTAGGCACGGGGAGATGCCTTATGAAGCTGAAAGATTGCCTGCTGTAGTATCCTCAGTCCAAGCTCCAGTAGCTCCAGTTGCAGTCATTACAGTGGACCTCAGGTCACTGTTGTCAGTTTTTGATTCTGTATACTTCAACTACCTTCCAGTCCAGCATTCTGAAGACCCTACTAAGGCCATTGTGCCTATTTCCAGATGTGACCCCAGCTTAATAAGCTCTTATATAAATTCCTTCAATGCTGTTGACACTACTTTTTCTGCTGCTCCTACTGCTGCTATTGATATTTCTGTCAGTTCTGATATTGCTGTTTTTGGGGATTTGCATATGACAGAGGCATTTGTTTTTTAGCCTGCTGTTACTGCTGCTGTAGCTCCTTCTGAAGTTGATTTTCCAGTTTCATCTGTTACTACTGCTTCTATTACTGCTACTGTTTCTAAACCTGCTGCCATAACTCCTTCTGCCAGTGTTGCTTCTACTCCACTTCCTGCTGTTGCTCCTGTTGCTGTCTCAGCTATTTCTTCTGCTCAGTCTCAACAACAGAAAGATTACCTCAAAAGGATTGATGCAGTGTATGATAATCCTCCAAGCTCAGACAGTGATCAGTTTAGGACTGACTCATATGATTCCTCTACTACAATTGCAAGGAAAAGGAAAGCAAGAAGCAAAGCCATGAAGAGAGTTCCTCCAAAAAAAGTGAAAGATACAAATGACATTCCATACTACATACTGCATGATTGCCCTATCACAGAACCTTGGATGCAATACTCCAGGAATCAACTGAAAGCTATGAAGAAGAAAATAAAGTATGACAAAGGATCTTCCCATTTCAATCCTCCTCCTCCTCCTCCTTCACCTGATGCAGGTGCAGGTGGTAGTTCTGCCTTCCAATCTACTGCCAGAAGCCAAACTTCATATCAAACTCAAGGAAGATCCCACTATAGAGGAAATCAATCTAGAGGTTACCAGTCCAGAAGAGGACAGTACAGAGGAAATCAAAGAGGACTCAGAGTATATTCCAGGCAACATCCTTATCAAAGGGAAGGACAAGGTCCATCTGACACTACTTCTGGTCCCTTACCTAATAAGCTTAAAGATTTAGTCTCTTCCAGAGCTCCTCCAAATAATTCTTCAAATAGATATGAGCCTCCTGTTCCATTTGAAGATCCAAAAAATAACCCCACCTCATGGACAGCAAGAATGAAAGAATTGGCTGCTTTGGACCAAATCAAGAAAGCTAGAGAACAAGGAAGAGATGCATCAAACATCACTACTTTATCAGATCAAAGAAAGAAAGAACTTGAGAGATACTCTTCCAGTAAATTTTTTGATTCAGAAAGCTATATGAAGTTGCACCCAGAAGCTGTAGTTCCCAGGCCAAAGCATCAAACCTCTCTAGGTGCAGCTGATGACAGAAGATCTAAGAAGGAAGCTCTCAACCCCAACAGAGAAATAGTTCTTATAAAGATCAAGGAAAAGGAATGATTCTGTAAGATGACAATATATTTTGTTTTCTAAACTATCTGAGATAATGTCTGTGTTTCTGCACTGTCTTGTTTGTTATATCTCTGCTTTGTATGTTTTTATTTTTCCAATATCTGTAAATAGTAATCCTAACCCAAATAGGGGGAGATTGTTGGAACACCCTATTACTGATTTGGGCAAGGATCACTATGTCTTTTAGAAAATCTGTTTTGACCTCCTTGTATAGATCTAAAGGTCAATTAGAATTGAGTCTAAGAGTTAGTATTTAGGTTTGGAAGCTGCCCTCAAGATCAAATATTTCAGTTCTGGAGACTAAGTTATTTCGTCGAGTTCAGGACGACGAATCGTCAAACTCCATTCGACGATCGCTGAGCTCACTTCGACGAATCGTCGAACTCCATTCGACGATCTCTGAGCTCAACTTCAATGAGTCGTCGAACTCCATTCGACGATCTTCGAGCTCAGATCGACATTCTTGTCTCTAGTTTATTTCTCTATCTCTGAGCTCAGTTCAACGATAGTTTGGCTCAGATCGACGATCTCTGTTTCAGTCTAAGACCAGTCTCTGTGCTCAGTTCAACGATAGTAGAGCTCAGGTCGACGTTTTTCTGGTGAGATCGACGTTTTTTCAAGATTCAAATTCAGACAGTTATGGAATTATTCTCAGCATTTATTTCAAGGATCTTGTAGCCATTTCAATTAATCTGGAGCAAGTTTCAAGGGATTTTCAAAGGAATGTTTTATTGAACTTTCCTCCAAAAGACAAAATGCAGTTAAGGAAGTCATTTATGACAGGCTAACTACTATCTTGGACAGAAAAATATTCTATTCAGATCTAAGGAATAAAAGAGATATTCATTTTCTGCTGGAATAGAAGAACAACATCATCAACAACTCTTACAACAAGTGAACAACAACAACAAGAAAAAGAGTTGCAGATATTCACAGTCTTAGAACTCTTACAAGAACACACATCAAAAAAGGAGATCAACATACGAAAATTCTCAGACTCCTCTTGATTCCAGTGTTCAAAGGCTGTCATCATTCAAGACTCCAGACACCACACATTTAAGTTGCTGCTGAAATCATCTTTTGCTGGAGATCAAATATTCTGAAGGCCTATCACCCTACTACAAAGCTTCACTTCTTGAACAACTCAAGAACTCAGGGGGAGCTTTGACAACATCTACTATCTTCTCTCTGATTATTGACAGAGAAGATCATCTCATCCCTCTCTCTCTCTGCTGTAAAGGGTTTATCAAACTCCCTTCAAAAGTTTGTGCTGGTTTCTGAGACCTTGTCAAAACTCAGTGGTGGCAAGACACCTGATCAAAAAATCTAGTTTGGTTTTTGAGCACCTTATCAAAAGCTCATTGGTGCCCAGGACACCTGATCAACTCATCCTGCAGTGGATTCCTACCTAGGGTGGTAGAAGAGTGGATGTACCCAAATTGATTGGGGAACCACTATAGCTCCTTGTGTCATCTGGTTGCTTACTTTCTTTTGTTTTTTTGCCTGTGGTTTGTGATTGCTCTGTATTTAGTTAGTTGTTGTGTTTACTATATGTTATTTGCTTCACTGTTCACTTAGGAATACAACAAGAGTTGTAAAAGGTTTTTAGCAAGCACCATACTATATTCATCCCCCTCTAGAGTATATCAGATCTAACCTGCACTTTCATACGGTTGATGGGAAAGCAAGAGAGAAGAACTACATGACCCCAATAGGATCGAGAGTCATTCATTTGTAACAGAAGGCTGCAAGCAACATCCAAGAGATGATGATTCTTGCATTCAACAATGCCATTCTATTGAGAGGTATAAGGGCAAGAAGTTTGATGAATCAAACCATGGTTTGCACAGAAATAAGAAAATTGTCGGCTGACATATTCCTTGGCATTATCAGTATGAAAAACTTGAATATGCACTTGAAACTGTGTCAAGATCTCATGATAAAAGGCGATAAACACAGTGTAATGTTTAGAACGATCTTTCAGGAGATAGAGCCAAGTACACCTGGAGAAATCATCAATGAAAGTGACAAAGTATAAGCTACCTCTACCAATAGTGGAATTAGGAGCAGGACCCCATATGTCAGAATGAACAAGTTCAAAAGGATACGAAGAACTACGTTTTATTCATGCTGTAAAAGAAGAGCGATGATGTTTGCCAAACTGACAGGCTTCACAAGTCAAAGGAGAATCCTCATGAGGAAGATCTGGAAGAAGCTGGTGGATGAGACAAGAAGGAGGGTGGCCAAGATGATGATGCCACTGCTAAAGAGTTGAAGAAGCAGAAAGAGCAAAGTCTTGGTCAAGAAAAAAGAGGCCACCACTGGAAGTCCCAGTAGCAATCGTAGCTTTGGAGACAGAATCCGAGAAGGAGCAAGTGGTAGCCGTAAAAGTAACCGTGCAATTTAACTTAATGCAAAGAGCATGAATATAGAGTAAATTACACGGGGAAGTAGGGACATAGAGAGTGTCCTCTACCAATAAAGACGAAGTGAGACACAAAGTGCCAACACCATGCATGGGAGCAGAAGTTCTATCAGCAATAACCACAGGAGACAGCCTGTTTTGTTCAAGCAAAGAGGAAAATAAATGAGAGTTTCAAGTCATATGAAAAGTAGCACCAGAGTCAACAAGCCACTTATCAGAGGAGGCCACAAGAGCACGACTAGTAGAAGAGAGAAGGGAAGACATCCTCAAGAAGAAACTAGAAAGCAGAAAGACCAACTGCATGGTTAGAAACAATCTGGCATAGAAGGCGCAGAAAGAAACCGACCACAGGAAAGGTAGCATAAAAAGGAGAAACTGCACGGTCATGGTGACAAGACACCAGCGATAATAAAAGAGGCCGCAACAAAAAAGCGGAGCCCTCAATGGAGAGAGATGCCGCAATGATAAGAGAGAGAAAATAAAGGGAAGGAAGAAACCGCACGGTCACAGTGTCAACACACCAGCGGCAAGGAACACAACACGACCAAAATGCGGTACTCGCAGCAAAAAGGAAACAAGCCGTAGGAAGACAACCCGTGAGAAGAAAGGAGAGAAGAAGACACGAACAACGAAAAAGTCGCGCGAACAAACTAAGTCATAACAAAGAGCGACTAACAAAGGTGACAAGAGCAAAAGAAGCCGCACAAGAAACCGCACAAACAAACCAAGGCGCAGAGACAAGAGACTAGCAAATAGTCCGCACCAACAAGAAGAAAGAGAAGTTAAAGAGTCTGCCCGGTCAAGGTGACAATACACACAGTGACAAGGAAAAAGCAGAGAACAAAAGGCAAAACTCGCAACAGAGAATTGAAACCGCACGAACATAACAAATCGCAAAGAAAAAATGAGGTTAGCAAGGAAAGCCAGGAGAATAGAAAAACCCAGAAGGAAGCAAGTCGCAAGCACAACGAGAAGCAAGGGAGAGAAGGGAAGGGAAAGAAACTGGACAAACCGGAGGAAACCGGATGAAGCTGGTAGAAGAGGCCGCGTGGTTAAACAAACAAATCGCGATTGTTTTGAAGCAGAGTATTAGTTCGCTCTGATACCATGTGAAAAAATGGACAAAGAGCTAAATAACCACAAACTTTATTGCTCTAAAAGATAATTATTACATAGGTATGCCCCCTTATTTATATAAATTGGGGGAGATGAGAGAATTACAACAAATGATGTGGGACTAAATACAATCTGTGCGGCTTATGCGGTTTGACATTGTCAAACCACACACTATACAGAAGAATAACAAAACTCCCAACAAACATTATCCACTCCCTAAACTAAGCTCGCACGGGATGGCACATGGATTTGTGGACTTCTTCTCTTTGGATCGATGTTTCCCTCTGATACCAGTTTGTAAGACCCCCTTTTTTAATACTCTACCAGGTCTTATGACCAGAACCACCATTTTGCGGTGACCTTGACACTCGGGTGGGTTGCCACTACAAAATGCTGATTCTACCGGCATTGACGATCATTCAAGAAGTAGAAGTTTACAGAAAAAAGACTATAAGTCAAGTCCACAATCATATATAACAAATGAAACAGAAGTTACAACATTGTCCATATGATAACAAAAGTACTGAAACAGATCAATGAAATAGAAATATAAATGGGCTTATGCCTAGTACATCAACTCCTCACTACATCACTCTCAAGGAAGCTAAGCAAAATCTAATCACTCACGGAGCCGGAGGCTGGTGCTCCCGTACTAGACTGGCCCACCTCTATATGCACCGTACTCCAATGGTGCTGCATCTCCTGCTGCTACTCCTTGTCCCCCATCCAGAGCAACTGAAATGTTTGGTTCACCAACCGTTAGTCAAAAGACTAAGTCAACTATCATCCACGTCTCGCCCCCGCGACTCCTAGGAAATGTGCGGGAGGAGAGATAGGGAAGCTTATGAAGGTGGAGAGTAAACAAAACATGTGACGGCGGAACTATCTAGCACTTAAACAATATATTTATACAAGAGTCTAAATTAACAGTTCTATATCATGTAAGCATAAATATATGACATAAGTAAGTAAACAAGTAAATAACTTAACCTTAACTTATATGAATGCCCATACAAACTTATAAGTTAAGGGGTCTTTTGCAAGGCTCCTATCATATAAAAAGTCTCATACTAATTTATAAGATGGGGTGTCAGGTTGTATGCAAGTATGAGTGAATTGAAATGTTATGTCATGATTCATGCAAGTACAACAAACGCGTACAACTCTATGCACGTAGACCTTTAGTTCCCCCATTTTGGAAGCTTGCTTCACTCCTAGGAGCCTCTGTAGTGGCCAACAGAGATAGTGGGTCGGGACACCCCACTCCTAGGAGGGAATACATAGTACCTGACCTAACCCTTATGTATGCCTCTGAAGGACACACCAGAGTCTCCACGTACTATGCCGACCCATCGCTAGAGTATCTGTTGGAACCCCACCTATGCTTAGTGTTGGGTATTGTATCCACAATCACCTGGATTTGAGGAAGCCACCTGTCAAGCTAAGATGAATTCACAATGTATTTGATGAAACTTCTTAAGTTGTGCTTGCAGTTCTTCCACGCTAAGTGCACACCAATGTCAGGGTGCAGTAGGTCAATATACACGGGTCTGCACGACGTAATCCCTCGTTGAGCAGATCAGTGTGTTGGCCTACGTGTACTCTCTCTATTGGAGTGCACTTACTTTCAAGTACAGGGCCGTGTTTATGCAAGAGAAGACAAGGAGCAAGGATGGGTCAAGGGACAGCTCTTGGGTGGAAAGACGAAAATTCGTCTAAGTAAAAGTCGACGAGAATCACCAAGTGATTCTCGCCGAATCGTCGAGAATCAAGTGATTCTCGCCGAAACCGGCTTCCTCAAAACGTCGAGAAGAATCACTAGTGATTCTCGCCGAGTGCTCCTGAATACCAAGGTACTTCGTTGACCTCAAAACGGTTCGTCCACCTGTGATTCTCGTAAAACTGATCGTCGGCGTGATTCTCGCCGAAACCGGCTCCTCACGGTAGTAAGATTCGGCGAGAATCACTAGTGATTCCGAACCCATCGCAGTGCAGATCCTGAATACCAAGGTACATTCGTTGAGAATCAAAAAGTGATTCTAGTGATTCTCGACGAATCGTCGAGAATCACTAACTGATTCTCGCCGATTCGTCGAGAATCACCTGTGATTCTCGCCGATTTTTACTTGAGGTTTCTCTGGAAACTGCTGGACCGGATTCTGCCGCTGGACTATTTTGAACCGGTTTTCGAGATTTTTCTTGTGGGTCCCACAACGGTCAAATTAGTAGTATCTACAGTATATATATATGGGTATTTTGAACTGTAGACAGAGAGAAAGAAGCCGAGCAAAAACCTAGACCTAAAATCGCGATCTTCACTCCGCCGCCGCCGTCGCGCTCGAGCTAGTTGGTCGCCGTCATCGATCGGGATTCCTTCGTGATCTCCGGCGACAGAAGCTTAGCAAAGCTTGAGTCTCACGAGTCTATCGAGAGATCCCTTGTCTCTCGATTTGTTGACCGGGAAAAACTCTCCCGTCCGAATCGATCGAGACGACCGATCCTAGAATGACCGTTGGTAGACCTAGTTTGCTTCGCTACGAAGTTTGGATCTCAAAGTACTGCAGCCGCGCACCTTCGTTGCCGCCGATCCCGAACCAAGCCGCCGCTCGGATTGCCGCCGCCGGTTCCGGGGAGATCCTCTCCAAGAGAGACCAAGGTTGTAGACTCTTCGTTGACTTCACGAACACGTCGTCGAACGAAGAGGAACACCGAAGTCTCCAAACGAAGTTTGTATCTCGTGTACATTCTATTTTACTTTTGTTGTAAAGGAACGATTGTTCCGTGTTGTAAGGGTTGGGTGCAACCCGGTTTGTGGGAGTGTTGACTCCTACGTGTGGAAGGGTTCCTTCCGTTAGTGCAAGGATTGGATTTCAATCCTGTTGGAGAAGTGACCGAGTCGTCCCTTGTTGGGAGATAGGTCGAAGGGGGAAAGTGGATGTACCCAAGTCGGGGAACCACTATAAATTGCCTGTGTATTCTGTGTGCTGTGCCTTTTCTTTTTATTGTGCAGGTACATTCGTAAATTCCGCATAAGCATTGCTCGTCACCTATTCCCCCACCCATAGGTGAACTTTGTTGACACTAGGTGGACTTTCAAGTGGTATCAGAGCCAGGTTACTCATCAAAAAGGCTAACACCTTGAGTAGATTCCTGCCACCAGTGTCAAAAGCATGGAGCTGGATTATGACATATCGCCACTCAAACTCCCTGCATGCACAAAGGATTATTATCCCATCTGGAGGATGAGAGTGTCATTTCACTTGGATGCTATCGATCCTCGAGCATCCTTCATTCTGGAAGAGGGTCCATTTATTCCCATGAAGACCACCGACTCTGGGATCCAAGTTCCCATGTACATTGCTGAGATGTCAGAGACAGAACTGTCACTATTTAACTTGGACGAGAGGATTCGTCAAATTATCTTGGATATCTGGTCTGGAGCTTCTCGCTCTAGATTAGCAAAATGCAGGACGGCTAAATCTATGTGGGTGATGATCTCAGAGCTGTTGGGGGAGTCAGAGAAAGCTGGAATATGCTGTCAACCAGAGGAGGAAGCCTATATGGGGGTCCTCACCTCTGAAGATGAAGGCAAGCATCTCTCGGACAACATCAGAGCTCCAGTGTCCATGTCAGAGACTGACGAGGCCAGTGAGGAAAGCTGCTCTGATGAGGATGAAGCATTGGTCACTGGCTCTAATGACAATAACACAGAAGAGCAGGTAACTTCTTTATCCTGCCCCAAATCGTTTGAACTTTCTGAAGACAGGAACTGCTTTCCTCCAGAAGATTCTGATTCTCTGAAGAAAGCCCTTCAGTCAAGCAACCTACTTGCTGAGGAGCAAGCTCAAGAGATTGCTCGACTGAAGATCTTGTTGGTTCTCCAATTGGCGTCCAACAAGGTCAAGGACTCTAAGATCTCAGCTCTAGAGAGTAGTCTAGAGAATGAGAAATGAATAGTATCAAACTTTTCCAAAGTTGATGCTATAAAGAGAAAGCAAGAAAACGGGTGGATCTCCCGGATTATCAATGCGTGGAGAAATGGGGAAACAGTATTCCGACCCCCCACTCCAAGCAGGAAGGCAACTCATCATGCCTTCAGGTATGACCACAGGAATAGTCGTGGTCACTGCAAGGGTGATCTGTCCCCATGTGGAGACACCCGTAGTGCAAGGGCCGTCGTGGCCACCCATGAGAGAATACCTAAGGCTCATTCTGAGCCCTTTGTATTCACTGCCACTGCCCCAACTCGGTGCGAATCTGCATGTCCCAGCTCACAGAAGACTTCTCACCACCTGAGGACACAAGATAGGGAGGTTAGGAGTCATGGCGTAAGTTTTCATGAGGCCTCAGGAAGGGGGATGCCTGAAAGGAAGGCACCACCTCCCCGGCCACATGCCGCTTGCAACGTGCATTCCTTCCACCCTTCCACGTGTCACGGTGGAAGAGGAAACTTTGTGAGGAGATCTTGCTCTATCCCGGTTAGACCTAGGACCGTGACTACCTCAGTCACCAGATCAGGTCGGAAACGACGATACAACATTCACCCATGTTGGTGCTGTGGCAAAGTGGGGCACTTTGCCATCGACTGTTGGCACAACCCCTCTGTGCCCACGGCAAGGGCTTATCCACATTCACGGGACAGAGGTAGTCTTCCTGACAGGTTTTCTGAAGGAAGGCAGTTGCGTGCTTATGCTAACAGGAACCTAGGACCCAATATGATTTGGGTTCCTAAGGTAAAGTAATTCTTTCTTGCAGGGTAGTCTAGGTTCCCGTGAATATGATGGGAATCAGACAGTAGGTGGCTCAAGACTAAATTGGAATAAGCGTCTGCTATAATAGATGTGATATCGACTTGAGCATACTCACATTGAGCTCCTAATATGTTCTACCTGTGGGACTAAACGATGACTCTCAAAATCCCAGGTACTCATGATCAGTTCCAAGACTTGAGTCGTTTTCAATTGACAATTACATATATATACATATCTTTAAATACAGATACATCTTTGTATATACGTGTATGTATGCACATCCAAGGATAGGGTAACACGATGAATATAGACCTTAGACACACCATTAAAGAGTTATCGGAAATTCCACTAGTAGATTCGAGAACTAACGTCTGCAGGCGTAAATCAATTCACTGAAACCTAACAAAGATACGTCGTTGGAAGACTTTCAAATTAACTTAGACAAACGGAAACCGTAAGAATCCCATTTAACTCGTCGAGCTTGACATTTAAGGAGAATCCCATTCTCGCCGAAGGATCAAGAAGAATCACATTTGAGGAAGCATTCCTGCCGACCCTTTATACACTTGGAATCTCGCCGACCCTTCAACTTCCTTAAGAATCCCGCCGAAGGAGCAAGCTACACAAATCCCGCCTCACTTCGCAGGAGATATTTCGCAAGATCTCTTCCGCCGATTCTTCCCTTACCCGCCAACTCGCCGAAACCCGCAGGAAGCTCGTCGAATCATCTTCTCGCAAGAGCTCTTCCGCCGAATCTTCCCTTATCCGCCAACTCGCCGAAACCCGCAGAAAGCTCGATCATCTTCTCGCCGCAAGATTCTTCGCCGCCGCTTGTCTCGCAAGATTCTCGTCGTATCCCGCACCGTCCTCGCTGTTTCCCGCAAGGTCTACACCAAAGGTCTTCCCAAAGGACGCTCAAGGAAGATCTCTCGCTGGAAGCCCACCAACTCATTTTCGTCTAAGCCTTTAGGTAACCTCTTCCTCACCCGTACTTGGACGTCATCACTTGTGACGCTTTCCTTTTGATTGATCATTAAAGCTTAGAGTAGGGCTTCTCTCTCTAGATCTGCAATGGCTCCAAGGACAACTGCTGGGTTGGTCACTGGTTGCGAGCTTGTTCGGACTGGGTTCTCTCACGCCTCGGACGAATTCCGCAACATCATTCTGATGCTGGAGGAGGCTGGACTAACATTCGTCCTGGAGCACCCTTGCAAAATCTTGGACAAAGAGGTGCTGGAGTTCTTCGACATCGCAAGACTCCGAAATGGCGACTCGCTAATCAAAAGCAAGGTGGCCGGGGCAAAGTTCAAGCTGTCTGCCAACAAGCTGACTCGCTTCCTGCAACTTTCTAGCTCGGAGCATGAGGACTATCTGGAGGATGATGACAAAACCAGAACTCTCTTATTCTGCGGTCTCCCACGAGGAACTAGGTCCATAAAGAGAAAGGATATGAATGAAGAAGGGAAGCTCCTGTCTGACATAATTGGAAAGGTGCTCATCTGCAAGCCAGGCTCTCATGACCATATCTCAGCGGATATGTTCAAGATCCTGATAGCTGTTGTCTGCCGTAAAAGGTTCAACTGGGGGGAGTTGCTGTTCGAGAAGATAAAGGACACCTTGGGCTCTCCGAGTTTTGGCCGCATCATAAGTCTATATCTAAATCAGCTAAATGGAGACAAGTTTGACATGAGTAAAGACGTCCCTCTCCACTACTTGAAGAAGATGGATTCAAGTGTGTTTGACCGATGGGAGAGGCGTATTGGGCCGACTGCAGTAGAAGAACAACAGGGAGTATCTCCAGCAGTCACCCCCAATGAAGTTCCTGATACCTTGACTGCAGGAATCGAGGGGGAGCCTCTACCCCCTCATACTGATGTAGTATCTGCCATCTCCCAGCTGGCGAGAGATGCTGTGGCAGATCTACACGAAGAAAGTGAACCTGAGCTGGAGCATGAGGAGGCCCCGAACCGAAATGACCAAGGAGACGAAGCAACTATATTAGAGACTGCTGACAAAGAGTTGGAATGGGCTGCTGATGAAGATGAATTCATGGATGATGACGGACAGGAAGACGAGAATGAGGGACATGACGCATTGGAGGCTCCGGATCTCTTTGAACCTCCATCTGACAAGCATGCACCAGTGGAGGGGGAGTCAGAAAAATCTACAGAGGCCGCCAGCATTCCTCCATTAGAGACTGTGCTTGTATCCAGCTCTACAGATGCGTCTGCTGAAGGGCAAGGCCCACAAGTGCCTCCGGCTCTTCCATTACGAGATGAGCTAGCCACTCACACTGTAAATGTCATTCAGGGCATTGTGAATGAACTCAAAGCCTCCTTTGATGAAGCTCAGAGTAAACTGCTGCACAGAATTAAGAAGTCTGAAAATCTCATGCTCAAGAATATGGTGGAGATCAACCATAAACTATATAAGATGGAGAAGAAGTTTGAAGAAAAGTACACTGAGGCCGGCCAAGCTGTCACACTTCTCATGGCCGGATTGAAAACGAACACTGATACTCTTGCTGTAGTAAATCAGAATGCACATGTTGTAGCTAACAACATTCAAAAGTTTGACGGTAATATGGTCACTCTCAACGCCAATCAGCAGGCCTTGGTCACTGAATTCTCCCGGACCACCAAGCATATTGATGACTCCCTACACTCCTATGCAAACTTCATCGCTGTCGAAGCCAAAAAGGGGGAGAAGGACTACATTGCTAAGATGGCTGAACTCCGAGAAGTCATGATCAATAACTTCGAACAGTCAAACAAGTACGTCTATGAGAGCTGCTGGTGGATGCTTCAACAGGCGTTAGGAGCATTAGGCGTCGTTTTGCCTGACAATCCTGCAGGTATTCATGCTCCTGAGACTTCCATGGCTGCTGCGGGAGTAAGTGCTGCAGAGGGAATAGGTGCAAGTGCTGCAGATGTTCCTATAAGTGAAGCTGATGCTAGGGCTATTTCCAAAGCTAAACTGATGAGCATGTTTGACCAAGAGGCCCTAGCAAAAGCCAGGGGCAAGCGAAAAGCTCAAGAAGGGACCTCCAAGGAGACACAGGCTGAAAAGAGAACTCGACTGAGTGAGGAGGAAGTAAGAAATGAAAAGTGGAGTCCAGTTTCAAAGAATATCATCTTGGACACCTTCTGGCTACAGGAACAGGGGGAAATCAATCGAAAGGAGGTATACAGCCAGTATGAATGGGAGATGCATAAGACGTATGAAGCGAAACGAAACATCTTCTTCAGAAACAACACGGATGCAGATAAAGTTCCTCCTCCCAGATATTACCCGAAGCCTAAAGAGTACATGGAGAGACAAAGGAAGAAGTTTTTGGCGCAAAAACTCAAGGATGACTTAGCTAAGGAAAGATAGTCAACAACTTGTAGCTTGTCATTCTCTCCTAAGAATATTTAATGCTTGTTGTTATGATATGAACAATTCTGAGATTATATATATATATATATACATTTGTATTTGAATATGTGAATGACTGAAGTCCCGATCTGGTTGTTTATATTCTCCTATGCTGCATGTTTAACTTCTGAATGCTGTTTTTTATTATTTGATTAGTGTTATTCATCTTAGCTAGTAGGGTTTTGGCTTCGTCAAATAGGGGGAGATTATTGGGTATTGTATCCACAATCACCTGGATTTGAGGAAACCACCTGTCAAGCTAAGATGAATTCACAATGTATTTGATGAAACTTCTTAAGTTGTGCTTGCAGTTCTTCCACGCTAAGTGCACACCAATGTCAGGGTGCAGTAGGTCAATATACACGGGTCTGTACGACGTAATCCCTCATTGAGCAGATCAGTATGTTGGCCTACGTGTACTCTCTCTATTGGAGTGCACTTACTTTCAAGTACAGGGCCGTGTTTATGCAAGAGAAGACAAGGAGCAAGGATGGGTCAAGGGACAGCTCTTGGGTGGAAAGACGAAAATTCGTCTAAGTAAAAGTCGACGAGAATCACCAAGTGATTCTCGCCGAATCGTCGAGAATCATTAGTGATTCTCGCCGACTCCAACCGGCTAACTCAAAACGGTGCCAAGTAAGATTCGGCGAGAATCACTAGTGATTCTCGCCGAACCCATCGCAGTGCAGATCCTGAATACCAAGGTACATTCGTTGAGAATCAAAAAGTGATTCGTCGAGAATCACTAACTGATTCTCGCCGATTCGTCGAGAATCACCTGTGATTCTCGCCGATTTTTACTTGGCGTTTTCTCTGGAAACTGCTGGACCGGATTCTGCCGCTGGACTATTTTGAACCGGTTTTCGGGATTTTTCTTGTGGGTCCCACAATGGTCAAATTAGTAGTATCTACAGTATATATATACGGGTAGTTTGAACTGTAGACAGAGAGAAAGAAGCCAAGCAAAAACCTAGACCTAAAATCGCGATCTTCACTCCGCCGCCGCCGTCGCGCTCGAGCTAGTTGGTCGCCGTCATCGATCGGGATTCCTTCGTGATCTCCGGCGACAGAAGCTTAGCAAAGCTTGAGTCTCACGAGTCTATCCAGAGATCCCTTGTCTCTCGATTTGTTGACCGGGAAAAACTCCCCCGTCCGAATCGATCGAGACGACCGATCCTAGAGTGACCATTGGTAGACCTAGTTTGCTTCGCTACGAAGTTTGGATCTCAAAGTACTGCAGCCGCGCACCTTCGTTGCCGCCGATCCCGAACCAAGCCGCCGCTCGGATTGCCGCCGCCGGTTCCGGGGAGATCCTCTCCAAGAGAGACCAAGGTTGTAGACTCTTCGTTGACTTCATGAACACGTCGTCGAACGAAGAGGAACACCGAAGTCTCCAAACGAAGTTTGTATCTCGTGTACATTCTATTTTCCTTTTGTTGTAAAGGAACGATTGTTTCGTGTTGTAAGGGTTGGGTGCAACCCAGTTTGTGGGAGTGTTGACTCCTACGTGTGGAAGGGTTCCTTCCGTTAGTGCAAGGATTGGATTTCAATCATGTTGGAGAAGTGACCGAGTCGTCCCTTGTTGGGAGATAGGTCGAAGGGGGAAAGTGGATGTACCCAAGTCGGGGAACCACTATAAATTGCCTGTGTATTCTGTGTGCTGTGCCTTTTCTTTTTATTGTGCAGGTACATTCGTAAATTCCGCATAAGCATTGCTCATCACCTATCCCCCCCCATAGGTGAACTTTGTTGACACTAGGTGGACTTTCACTTAGGGTTGATTTGGGCTTGGTTCACTATTAGGATTATTAGATGACCCAACATGTATAGTCTAGGGTCATAGGTTTTTATCAGGGTCAAGGTTAGTCAACAACCAAGATTTATTGGTTCTCACCTTCAGAAGACTTAGAGATAGAAGATCTCCTGAGAAAAGCAGTTTTCTAAGAGACAGAAAGTCGTTTGAAGATTAGATGAATAGAGCTCGACCTTCGTCGATCTCAGATCGACGAGCTCAAATTTCTTCACTGAGTTGAGTTCTACGAAAGCCTAGCTGAGATCGACGAACTCGAATCTCATGTCAGTAGTTGAGCTCGATGAAAGACTATCTCTGTTCGACGAACTTGGAGCTCAGTTTGTCAAGTTAATTTTCTGGTCAATGATCTTGGAGCTCAGCTCGACAAAGGAGAGGTTTTAGTTCAACGAATTTGGATCTCAGGTCAACGAGAATTTGCTGAGTTCGACAAATTTCTCCAAGTTTCAGTTCGATGAATTTGGATCTCAGGTCGACGAGAATTTGCTGAGTTTGACTAATTTCTCCCAGGTTCAGTTCGACTATTTCTCTGATTGATTTTAGTTCAACAAAGGCAGATGATTTTCAAATTATATTATAATATGTCTGTAATGCTCTGATAATTACTGCACAATATTCTTATGAATATAGCCGTTTTGTGGCAGCATTAATTATAGTCTTCACAGAGTTATTACTTGACTTATTTTATTAGGATATTTGAGGAAACTCATTAAAGACAAATTCCAGCCGTTCAACTCCCAGAATTTCTTTAGTCAGTAAAGGAAAGGAATTCAAAATTTAAAGGCTGAAATATGCATGAAATATATATAAGAATTATTTTTAAAAGATTGAAGCAATTTTTAGCTGTGACAGAAAGAATAATTTTCAGAAAACTGAAAGAAGAATAGCTCATATAAAACTCAATTTCTTCATCAGTTTTTTGCTTCAGGGCTTTCAAGAGACAATCCATCAACATTTGTCTAAAAGCTTCCTGAAGATCAACAAGCAATTTGAAGGCCTACACCCTGAGCAAAGCTTCCAATCTCCTGAACTAGTCTACATCTCAGGGAGAGATTTGACAACAACAACAATCCACTAGTCTTCTCAGAATATTGTGAAAGAGAAGACAATATCAAATTTCTTTATACTTTACTGTAAAAGGGTTTCTAACTCCTTTCAAAAGTTATTCCTTTGGTTATTAAGTCTCCTGATCAAAAGACTTAGTTTGGTTTTTGGGCACCTGATCAAAAGCTCAAAGGGTTGCTATATCTCCCTTGAAAATAGATCTTGTGGTGACAGGACACCTGAGCAAAAACCTGTGGTGGCAGGGCACCTTATCAAAAACCTGTAGTGTATTCCTACCAGGGTGGTAGAAGAGTGGATGTACCCAGGTTTATTAGGGAACCACTATAAATTTTCTTGTGTCGTCTGGTTGTGCTCTATTCTTTTTTTTGCTGTGTTGTGATATATATTTCCTTTTCTTATATATACACATCATCTATTTTTAATCCACTGTGTAAAAAAAACTCAAAGTTTTTTAAAACACTATTCAGCCCCCTCTAAAGTAAAGATAAGATCTATCCTTCACTTTCAATTTGTATCAGAGGATATCTGATATCACTTTTAATTGGTATCAAAGGATATCTGATATCACTTTCAATTGCTATCAGAGGGAGGTTAATCTGTTGTACAGGCTAACACCTGAACTAAAAGATCTTTGATAGATCCCATTTACTCTTGTACCTTTTATATCATGGCACAAAATAAGGAGTACTCAAGAACCAGACCTCCAGTGTGAAATCTTAACAAGTTTACCCTCTAGAAGGCAATGATTAGACTATATATGAATTCAATTGATGAAGATATTTATAATTCTATCTTGACAGGTCCCCCACAACCAGTGGCAAGTACAAGCTCAGTGCAGTTCCACCACCTGAGTGGACTGATGCTCAGAGGAAAGCTAAGGCTGCTGATGCCAAGGCCATGAACATTCTTGCTCAAACTATGTCTAACAACAAATTCTAGAAAGTGGATGAATGCACATCAGCAAAAGCAATTTGGGATTCCCTCAACCAAATGGTAGTATGATCTGCAGATGAAAGGAAAGATAGGAGATTCCTTCTCATTCCACAGTATGAGAATTTCAAGAAGGAAGAGTCAAAGTCAGTAGTAGATATGCACAACAGACTCAGCCTGATTATCATTGAGCTGAAGGTCTTGGACAAGAACATCTCATTAACTGAAATTAATGATAAGATTCTTATGTGCTTCCCCAGTACATGAGATTCTAGGATCTAGCCAATCAAGGATGCCAGAAGCCTAAATGAGATTTCTACTGAGTCATTATTAGGCAAGCTCAAGTCTTATGAGCAGCTTATCAAAACCAGGGAAGCAGCTGAACAAAAGACTTCTACCTCAGGAAGGAAGGAACAATGTATTTCCTTCAAGGCATCTGAGGAATCAGAAGCACTACCTGCCAGTGAAGAGCTAATGAGTCTATTAGCTAAAAAATTCTACAAAATGGCTAAGAAGGACTTTAGGATAAGGTCAACCAGAAATGAGGAAAAGCCAAGGTATGACAAGACTCCTAAGGAAATTGTTAGCTATGGATGCAGGAAGCCATGACACATTCTCCCAGAATGTCCAGAGGCACAAAAGAGGGACAAGAGAAAAGAGAAAGAGTCTAAGAAGCACTCCAGCAAGCCCTCCTCCAACAAATACAACAAGAAGAAGGAGAAGGAATTTGTGGTTGAGACCTGTAGTGACTCAGAAGAAGAAACTTCATCCAGTTCTAGTGAGGATGAAGAAGAGGCAAAAGCTAGAGAGATCTGCTTGATGGAAATTGATGCATCATGCGACCACTCAGAAGCTGAAGAAGTAGCAGCAAAATTTGAATCAGAAGAGGACCAGGTAATAGCTTCTTTTGACTTCACTTCTGATCAATTTAAAACTGAATTCAAACTCCTATGTAATGATTTAATTAAATCTGAGAAGGAAATTAAACTTCTCAGAGAAAAACAAATTGAATACGATAATATTTTTTCTGAAAACATCAAACTGAAAGATTAATTAGACTTAGATTCTGAACAAATTATTTAATTAAAAACTAAATTAAATGAGGCTAAAGAATTTGAAGAATCCCTTAATGGGAGAAACATCAAATTGATGAATATCACAAGCACAGTCAATGTCAGGCTTAATGGCAAACTGGGCTTGGGAGCTTCATCAAGTCTGCCTCTTCTTCTTAAGAAAAACATTCTTTCTACCGCTATTAAATTTGTTTCTACTAAAGACAAAGAAAAAGCTAATAATAAAGAAACATAAATCTTATCTAACACTCAACCTAAACAAAAGAAAAAGAAAAATGAAAATTTTAATAAAAACAGTGTTCAACATTTCTCGTCGAACCAAGATTGACGAAATGTATATGGTGCATCGAACGCAGATCGACGAACTATGAACGCAGATTTTTTATGTAAATATTCTTCTAACTGCGATCGAAGTAATAAATATGGTTCTTCGAATCGCGATCGACAAAATTGGGGCGCAGAAAATGAATATTTTCATTCTCTGAACGGAGTTCGACAAACTAATCCCTATTCGTCAAACACAGATCGATGAACTTACTACAATTCGTCATACCCAAAAAATTATAACAGAAACCTAAATTTCTTTTGAAATTTTAATCAACCTAGATCTTTTGTTAATCCCTTTACCCAGTGGTTATTTCCACCTAGAAGATTTCACCCCTTAGGATATAAAAACCAACCAGAATTTTCTTTCATTTCTAGTTATAAATTTGATAAGAATCAAGGACCCAAGGTTACCTGGGTCAGGAACACCTAATCTATCTTCATGCAGGTGATGGACTATCCTACCACAGAGCAACAGTGGTACTTGGATTGTGGGTGTTCAAAATATATGACAAGAAGTAAGGACAATCTGACTGACTACAAAGCTAAGCTTGGACCAAAGGTGATTTTTGGAGACTCTAACTGTGGCCAAACAAAAGGATATGAGAATGTCATAGTTGGAGCTGTCCCTTCAGGAAGGTATCCTATGTGAGTGGTCTTAAGTATAACATGATATCCATAAGCTAGTGTTGTGACGAAGGTTACCAGGTATCATTTAATCAATCTTGTTGTACCATTACTTCTGATAAAAACAAAATTATTTTAAATGGGATTAGACAAGGAAATATTTATGAAGTAAATTTTAAATCAGCTAGTACAGAAATTTCTCTATTTAATCTGATTAGTAATACTAATGATTTATGACATAAAAAACTAGGACATGTAAATCTAAGAAATATTGCTAAACTATCTAGGGACAACCTTGTTAGAGGATTGCCTTCTGGCCCCTATAAGAAGGAATGTTTTTGTAGGGCTTGTCAATTTTGCAAGCAAATTAAAAATAGTTTTAAATTAATTAATAAGTGTGATTCATCCAATATTTTGTATTTGCTACACATGGATCTTTTTGGACCAATTGATGTACAAAGTTTGGAAGGGAAATCTTACACTCTAGTTATTGTAGATGAAGTCTCTAGATTCACTTGGGTATTCTTTCTGAGAAATAAGTCAGATAACTTTAAAGTTCTTACAAACTTTCTTAGGAGTATAAAGATTGAGTACTCTACTCCGGTTACATTGATCAGAAGTGATCATGATACTGAGTTTGAATCTATTCTTATGTAAGAATTCTATGAGAAGGAAGGTGTCAGACATTTCTTCTCTGCTCCTAGAACTCCTCAACAAAATGGGGTAGTAGAAAAGAAAAATAGAACCCTTATTAAAGCAACAGGGACATTGCTTGCAGATGCTTACTTGTCCCTATCCTTTTAGGCAGAGACTATAAGCACAATAAATTATGTTTTGGATAGAAGTTCAATACATAAACTTAAGGGTAAGACTCCCTATGAATTGCTTAAAGAGAAGCAACCTAAAATAGATTATTTTAGAGTATTTGATTGTAGATGTTATATTCATAATAATAACAAGAAACATCTTAGAAAGTCTGAAGCCAAAGCTGCAGAGGGAATTTTTCTTGGATATTACCAAGTCAGCAAGGCTTATAGGGTATTTAACAAATCAACCTTAAAATGGAAGAGTCTATACATATAACTTTTGATGAAGCTAAAATGTGTTACAAGGAGAAGGGTTCTTCTACCAGAGATACATTGCAGGTACCCTTTCTGTGTGAGAAATTGGATGACGTAAACCTCACCCAAGAGGTTACATCTCATCCTTCACCACAGATTGATGAAGAGAATGAAGAAGAAATTGTTGGAATAGTTGAACCAATAACAGCTAACATAATTCCATAAGTGGAATTAATTCCCCAAGCTGTTGATGAACCAATTCCTCCTACTGATCTTGTCAGACTTAAAGACCATCCCATATCTCAAGTGATTGGATACATATCAATTGGTGTCCAAACAAGGCATCAACTCAACCAAGATTTGATGCATGCTTGCTTCATATCTCAGATTGAACCTCAATCCATAAAATTTGCAGATCAAGATCCCCACTTGATTATTGCAATGCAAGAGGAGCTCAATCAATTTGAGAGATGCTGAGTTTGGGATTTAGTTCCAAGAACCAAAGACTACCCAATCATTTGAACTAAATGGTTTTTCAGGAACAAGTTGGAGGCTCAAGGATCAATTGTAAGGAGCAAAGCAAGATTGGTAGCTCAAGGCTATTCACAAGAGGAAGGAATTAATTATGACTAGACCTTTGCCCCTATTGATAGGTTGGAGGCTATCAGAATATTTCTTGCATATGCAGCATACAAGAAATTCAAAGTCTACCAAATGGATGTCAAAAGTGCATTCCTTAATGGTGAACTCAAAGAGGAAGTCTATGTGGAGCAACCACCAGGTTTTATCTCTTCAACTCATCCCTTTTTTTGTTTTTAAGTTGCATAAAGCTCTCTATGGTTTAAAGCAAGCTCCAAGAGCTTGGTATGAGACCCTAGCTAGCTTTCTCTTAGAGCATAAGTTCACTAGAGGCATTATATATTGGACTTTATTTATTAGGCATCATAAAAATAAAATTTTGATAGTACAAATATATGTAGATGACATCATATTTGGCTCTAATGATTCCAAACTATGCAAAAGGTTTTTTGACTTGATGCATTCCAAGTTTTAAATGAGTAGCATGGGTGAGCTTTCCTTCTTCCTTAGCCTTCAAGTGAAGTAATCCCCTGATGGCATTTTCATCTCCCAATCTAAATATACTAAGGAGCTAATTAAGAGATTTGGGATGTCTGATGCCTAAGCTATGAAAACACAAATGGCTTCCAATACTGTGATTGATTCTGATGAACATTGCAAGCCAGTTGATCAAAAAACATATAGGCTATTGTTGGGTCCTTGTTATATCTCACCGCTAGTAGGCCAGATATAATATTTACTATAAGTCTTTGTGCTAGGTTCCAAGCGAACCCTAAAGAATCTCATCTTATTTTACTAAAAAGGATTTTGATATATATAAAGGGTTGTCCAAATCTAGGACTCTGGTATCCAATTGAGTCAGAATTTGAATTAACTGGTTTCTCAGATGCTGACTTTGCTAGATGTAGAGTTGACATAAAAAGCACATGAGGAACATGCCAGTTCCTTGGTGATATTCTTGTGTCTTGGTTTTGTAAGAAACAAACATCTGTGTCAACTTCAACAGCTGAAGCTGAATATATAGTAGTTGACAGTTGTTGTTCACAAATTTTGTGGATTCAAAACTAACTCTTGGAATTTGGTTTCAATCTAAATAATTCAACTATATTTTGTGATAGTACTACTACAATTTCCATTACACAAAATCCAGTGCATTATAGTAGGACCAAGCATATAAAAATTTGACATCATTTCATTAGAGATTGTGTGGACAAAAATAAAATTAATCTTGTCTTTATCTCTACCGATTTACAAAGAGCAGATATCTGCACTAAGCCTTTAGATGAGAAGAAACATTTATTTTTCCTAAATTAACTAGGCATGATAAATGGGGAAGGCATAATTTAATTTTTGTTCTGAGTTCAACGATTAGGACACAGTTTGGCGAACAGAGATCGACGATTTGTGAACTCTTCGTGAAGAGTTTGTCAAACTGAGATCGACGAACCTTCCTTTGTGAAACTATTCATCGAATGGAGATCGACGAATTTGTTTCAGAAAATTTTTCGTCGCATGGAGAATAACGATATGTTTTCTCTTCTTCCTGCTTAGATTGACGATCTTATCTTCTATTTTGAGAATTTCGTCGAACTGAGCTTAGAGTTTGTGTCTCTCATTGGACGAAGTTTGACTTTTCATCTTATGAAAACTTATATCTAAGTTTTCATCGAACTCAAACCCGCGCTTTCTTATTCTCTTGCACTTGATCTTTCTCTCGTTTTTGCAGGAAAACAATGGTGATCTCCGCAGTGGCACTCTCCAATATGAAGTTTGATGTCAGTTTTGATATAGACATTGATTCATTTGCTGACTCCGATCAAATCTTCACTGATATTCTGCGATTATTTGAGGTGTAGCAACTAAGAAAGTTTATGACGACTTGCATGAAGATTCCAATCACAGAGATTAAAGAATGGGTCTATACATCTGTTAATCCCTCAGTCCGCAACGCCTACAAGATTCCAAGGTCACCTATTTCATTAACCGCGGGCTCAATTTGGCAGTCTGCCTGGCCCAGCGATGCCTCGGCATAGTTCCATGGTCCCTGGATTGTCAAAGGCGGACTCAGTTTGGCAGTCTGCCAAGCTCGGCAGAGCAACAACATTCAACCATCCGAAGGCTGATCCCCAGCGGCGGACTCAATGCTCTGTCCTCCCAGTTCGTCATGCCTTTGGATCTCTAGATTGATTCCACTTCGGTGGACGCAGTGTCCAGTCCGCCCAGGCCGCTGTCCTCCAGCAGGATCGCACCTAGCAGCCGCAGATGGAAGCTCCAGACCGCGAGCCCAGTCCGCCCCTTTTGCGCGGACTGGAGTGTTCTTTCTTTTTTGTTTCCTGTCACCGTTGCCCGGTCCTCCTGTACCCCGGGCAACCGGTTATTTTAGCCCTGGCCGTTTGGGCAGTCCCCCATCCTATAAATAGGGGGGAGGTTGTGCGCCCAAAGCACGCTGACTCGAGTCCAGAGGTCCATTTAGTGAAAATTGCGGACTCAGATCTCGGACTTTGTGGTCTCGAATCTGTCTTGATCACCCTTTTTCCTTGGTCCATTAGTAAACGATTGCTTGCAGTTTCCTTCTCTCTTTTCCCCCTTTTTACCGGAATTTGAGGACGTATTTTCTACATCAACATCAACACGCGGCCTTCAGATCCAAGCTATCATTGAAACTTACGGACCGAGATGTCAGATCGCCGATCATCTCATTACCATGCCCGTTTAGGTCGCTCGAGCACCTCCGAAGACCTGCGAGATGCAATTAGCCAGGCCCTGGTCACACTTACTCAGAGACTTGATCAGCCTAGAGCGGCCTTTGCGGATGAGGCAGTCCGCCAAACCCCTGTCTGCCAAGTACCTGCTGCGACACCACCGCCAGACAGCACGCCCAGCCAGCCCGTAGTTCCACCGTGGCGGCAGATCGTCAAGCTCGCTCCACTTATGGGTTTTTTCCGCGAAGTAGCCAGAGGGACTCCAACCCGCAGGCTTAACTTTACTGAGTATGACCATGTCGAGCGGCCTTCTGTGATTGCTGCTGTAGCTCAAGCCGGGGAGTCCCCTTTTGTTGATAAGATCCGTCAGGAGCAGGCCCCTAATAACTTCAGAGAACCTTGCATCCCATTTTACACTAGAGAAACAGACCCTGTCGCTCATCTCCAGGCCTTTGAAGATGCTGTAGCAATGAGGTGCTTGTCAGATGGTTTGAAGTGCAAGTTCTTAGTAACCACTTTCGACGGTCAGGCCCCAAAATGGTTTCATGAACTATATCCCGGATCCATCGCCAGTTTTGTCGAGCTATGCCAAGAGCGCCTGCTAAGGTTTGCCACTTCCAAAAAGAGGAAGAGTGGACCAGCTGCCCTCTTCAAGATCCAGCAAGCAAACAATGAGTCGATAGCAGAGTTTGTGGATCGCTTCCAGAAGGAGAAACTGGGGGTCAAGAATGTGGATCCCGAGTTCTATAAGATTGCCCTAATCAACGGACTCAAGGAAGGGCCGTTGAAGTTTGAAGCAACCACCAAAGAACCGGCCACCTTCCAGGATCTGATAGCCTTAGCTAACACCTTCATTGAAGGAGAGAGTGCCAACCCTTCATATGTATCCAACTTAACGGCAAAGGCCGAAAGGAGGGACACCACAAATTCCTCTATAAGTGATCGAACATCCAGACCCCCTTTACCAGAGTATCAGCCTCCGACACATAGGGGAAGAAATTTCCGGCACAAGCGGCCTTATCAAAATCATCAGCAGTTTTATGAGCAGTAACCAACGCTGGCCGCTACCCCTGCTCCTGTGGCTCCTCGGATTCTTCCTATCCTTCAAATTCGGGACGGCTCATTCTTAGATGATCAGCAAAGCCACGGTCCTGTGGAAGAGCTCGCTACTATGGGCCTGACAGTAGATGAAGTTCTCCAGATCCTGCAGAAAAAGACTGAGTTAAAGAAAGAATTCCAGAAGGCGAAAGGAAAGACCCGAAACTCGAATCTTTTTTGTGCATTCCACAGGGAGAAAGGTCACCCAACTGAGGATTGCAGAGCTCTCTGACAACTTGTGGAGCGACTACTTGCCGCAGGGAAAATGAAGGGTCTAGGAGTAAAAGAGGCCTCATCAAAGCCGTCCACCTCAAAAGGCAAGGAGGTGGACGAAGTATTCTGGGAGAATGAAGACATTGAGAGAGTGTGATACTATGGAAACATCAAGATTGGAGAAAGAATCGACACAGACGACGTAGGCATCCTCGTTGATCTCTTTTGCATCCACAGAGGAGTGGGTGCAAAATCAAGCATGAAGTCTTCTTTGGCAAAGATCTCACAACATGAAGTAGCTATGAATTCCACAGCTCCACCAATGGGAATCGTTACTTTTGGTCCAGACGATCTCCCGAAGATGGCCAACCCATTCAACGACGCGGTCGTAATCAGAGCAATCATTGAGAACTACACAGTGCCGAGAATTTTGGTTGACACCGGAAGTTCGGTCAACCTTATATTCAAAAGTGCTTATGAGGCCCTAAGGTCTCGAAAGACTTTGCTCTCCAACGAAGGGCCAATGTATGGCCTCGCGGGCGAGAAGAAGGAAGTTGAAGGAAGCGTTATACTCTCAGTAACTCTTGGGGGGTGACAAAGCTTATCGCATTTGTAATAGTTGATGCGACCAGTAGTTATTGCGCCATCTTTGGAAGATCCCTCCTTAATGAATATCGGGCAATAGTTTCCACCTATCATTTGGCAATCAAGTTCACAGTAGGGGGGAAGTAATACCGAGTTAGAAGCAACCCAAGGGAGGCGCGAGAATGCTATGTCAAAACAGTCAACATGATCGAGCAAATGCCTCCCCAGGCGACTCTAGTCGCCTCCTCAGAAGAAAAGGCTCCACAAGAAGAGGCTGGAGATCAGGAAAAAATCCAGGAGGGGGTTCACTTGGAGCCTGCTCAAGCAACCCAAGGAATCTCAATTGGCGCAGATGAAGAGAAAAGACTTACAATCAACTCAGAGCTCCCCGAAGAAGAAAAAGAAGAGTTGATCGCTTGCTTATTGAAGAACCTGGATGTTTTCTCATGGGCTGCGGAAGACATTCCAGGAGTGGATCCTGATGTTGCCTGCCATCACCTCAACATTGCTTCCAACTTCAAACCTGTTCAACAAAAGAAGCGAGAGGTGGCGACGAAGTTAGCCGAGCCAATCAAGGAAGAGGTTGCGAAGCTTCTAAAGGCTAAGTTCATTCGTGAAATCCAATACCCGGATTGGGTATCAAACATTGTAATTGTAAGGAAGCCGGGAGGAAAATGGAGGATGTGTGTTGACTTTACCAAGTTAAATAAAGCATGCCCCAAAGATTGCTATCCGCTGCCTCAAATAGATGCTTTAGTAGATTCTGCGGTTGGACATCCTTTTATGAGTTTTTTAGATGCATTTTCTGGTTATCACCAGATTAGAATGCATAAGCCTGACATCCCCCATACGTCTTTTATCACAGACAATGGTTGTTACTGTTATCTAGTAATTCCCTTCGGATTAAAAAAACACAGACACTACTTATCAACGCATGATGGACTTTGTGTTTAAAAAACAAAAAGGAAAGAATCTTGAAGTATATGTCGATGACCTCCATATTAAAACTAAAACCTTTGCTTTGCACTTGCAAGACCCCACAAAAACATTCACTACTTTACGAAGGTATAACATGAGGTTAAATCCGTTGAAATGTATCTTTGGCCATCACCTCGCTTCCCTAAAGAAGTTCAACAATTAGGGGGGAGGCTAGCAGGCCTTGGAAGATTTATTTCCAGAGTAGGGGATAAGAGTGCCTCATTTTTCAAAACTCTTCTTGGAGGGTCCAAATTTGAATGGACCAAAGAGTGCGAAGAAGCTTTTAAGCAACTCAAAAAGCAGCTCACCTCCACTCCTTTACTTCAAAGTCCTCGCACTAGAGAAATGCTATTCATCTATCTAGGAGTGGGTTCGGAAGCAATAAGCTCAGTCCTTGTTAGAGAGGAAGGGAGAAGGCAATATTCGATATATTATGTCAGCCACATATTAAAGAATGCTGAAACCATGTATCCAATCCTTGAGAAGCTCGCACTAGTATTAGTAATGTCTGCCAGAAGGCTTCGACCATACTTCCAAGCGCACTCAATCAGGGTGATTACAGATCAGCCATTAAAAAGTATCCTTGAAAAACCGGAGCACTCTGGAAGACTAGCCAAATGGGCAATTGAACTCAGTGAGTTTGATATTTCATATGTACCTCGAACGGCTATCAAAGCTCAAGTATTAGCAGATTTTTTTAATAGACACAACTGAGTCTAATGCTAAATAAGCCGATCAATCCCCGCTACCATGGACAATCTACATAGATGGTGCTTCAGGCAAAAACTCCTCGGGAGCGGGAGTAGTCCTCATTAACCCCAACAGGGTCAAATTAAAACAGGACATAAGGTTCTCTTTCCCAACCACCAATAACCAAGCAGAATATGAAGCACTTTTAGCAGGCCCGCGGTTTGCAAAAGAGTTGGGAATATACTATGCGCATGTTAAAACCGACTCGCTAGTAATGGCATCCCAACTATTGGGAAATTTTGAAATAAATAACCTACCCTGAAGAAATACTTAATGCTGGTAAAGGCGGAGATTGGAAAGTTTAAGAGGTTGACTATTGATTATGTTTCAAGAGTATACAATGCAGAGGCAGACGAGCTAGCAAAGTTCGGCCTCCCCTCGGGAAAGACAACTTCAGAGCTTTTTTACCCCGCTACGGAAGAAGGGGAATTGATGCAAATAGAACAACGACCCTCTTGGATGGACTCATTCAAATCATATCTCTCGGTAGGAGAATTGTCGCAGGATTTGAAAGATAAGAGAAGATTCAGAATGAAAGCAGCCAATTACAAGCTTATCTCCGGAATTCTCTATAGAAAGACTTTCCTCTCTCCAATGGGGAGATGCGTATCTGAAGAAGAAGTTCCTGTGGTGCTCCGAGAAATTCACTCTGGAGAGTGTGGCAGCCATTTAGGGGCCAGGACTTTAGAGAGAAGAATATTGCGGCAAGGATACTTCTGGCCCACAATGAGAAAAGATTCTGATTCCTATGCAAAGAAGTGTGCCCATTACCAAAAAGTTTCTCCGCTTCAACTCCAATCATCGCAGTGACTTGTGTCAATCACCACGCCCTGGCCTTTCACAGTTTGGGGAATGGACCTCCTCAGGCCATTTCCCATGGCGAGCGGACAGCGACGCTTTATCTTGGTTATGATTGATTACTTCAGCAAATGGATTGAAGCCAAGGCACTAGCAAAGACAACAATCCAGGTGATAAAAAATTTTTTGTGGGGGGAGATAATTTGCAGGCATGGGATCCCGATGGCAATAATTACGGATAATGGGCCGCAATTCAACAATGAAGAGATAAAGGACTTTTGCAAACAAGTCGGCATAGAGCTGCGGTTCTCGTCAGTTCATCATCCCAGAAGCAATGGCCAGGTAGAAGCTGCGAATAAACAGATACATAATTTGCTAAAAAAGAAAGTGCAGAATCTGAGGGGAAACTGGGCAGAGGAGCTTCCTTCAGTTCTGTGGACCCTCAGAACAACCCCTTCCACAACTACCGGAGAAACTCCTTTCAAGCTATCTCACGGTTCAGAGGCTCTCATCCAGGTGAAATTTGAAGTTCCGACTCCTAGGGTCTTACTGGCCAGGCAAAGTTGGGAAGACTGGCTTGAGATTAACGACAAGAATATGAGACATAGCTTGGATCAAATTGATGAAATGCGAGATGAAGCCACCATCAGGAAAGAGGAAGTCAAGCGAAGAATGGCCAGATATTTGATAAGAATATCAGGATCAATCATTTTTCAGTGGGAGATCTCGTTCTGAAAAAATTAGATGCAGCCGCAAGAACTGGTTTAGTGGGCAAGCTGAACCCAAATTGGAATAGGCCATTCATCATTACGAAAGTCCTGAGGAATGGAGCATATCAACTACAAACCTATGACGGAGAAGATGTCCCCCATACTTGGAATGGCGATGATTTAAAGCGATTTTATGCTTAAGCAAACACTTATCATCTGTGTTCATTTCAATAATTATGGCAATAAGAATTTCTGGCTAATAATTTTTTCATATAGGGCACAATCACTTTCTCCTATCTACAATGGAAAGTAAAAAAAAAAATCACCACACCAGGAGACATCGCCAAGTCCAGCTTGGACCCCCCACACCAAGAATTGTTGTCATTAGCGTAACACCACGATGATCACGTGTTGCGGGGAGATTTCGCACCATGTAGTGGGAGCTTGCAGATTCTTGTGCGGTGGGCTACTGGATTTTGGATCCCAGCTAGTACCTGACTCCACCTCTGCATTTTTGGAGGGATAGGGTGGTTGACAGCTCTACTAAGCTTGCAAGGGATAGTGTACACTTTGATTATATCTTTGAGGAAAGCAATGCCGTCCGACACCTGCCCATAGATCATCCAAGTTTGTACCCTCGAATACTCTCTGGTACCCTCAAGCGGTGCCTGCACGAGACCCACAGCCTTGTTGATCTCAGAGGAAAGCAATGTCGCTCCGTCTGCACCTGCCCAAAGGATCAATTTAGGTTGTACTCCAGGCAAGAGGGCAGTAAACCTTTCCGTTGAGCTTACATCTTCTATGACCCCGTGAGGAAAGCAATGCCGCTCCGGCCGCACCTTCCCACTTGGTCACACGGGCCTGTAGCTCATTCTTCATAAGAAATTGACAGGGCGCGGACTGCAAAATTTAAGTCCGCTCAGTCCGCCAATACCTTGGGTTGATCTTACAGCCTCTGTGACCCAGCGAGGTAAGTAATGCCGCTCCGGCCGCACCTGCCCGCTTGGTCACTGTGGTGTCCGCGTAGCACGCCAACTATTTCCAATTTTCCTGTATCTGACCTTACGATGAAAGCAATGCATTATGCACCTGCCCACTTGGTTAGGTTTGGAATTTTTTATCCTCGAGGACTGTACTTGGTTATCCGCCCAGTCCGCAGGATTGGTCCCCGGTTGGTCTTTTCAGCTCGCAGTTTGACAGTAAATATGAGGCCGCAAGGCTTATTATCATTAAGCTTAAAAGGTTTGTTAACAAAGAGAATCGCGAACTATTATTGGAACTCGTCAGAGTCCGCATGATCTTTTACTTCGATAACCAACTAAACTTTAGTCTCATTCTTTTTGCAGCGAACAGTGGTCAATTTATTTATTAAATTTTCCTAATTAGCAAGTCAAAAACTTATACAGTGCGGACGATATTTCCATTGCGCGGACTGCTACATGGAGATCGCACTTGACTACGTCAATACATTTCAATAACAGAAAACAGAGAACATTACAGAAAACACATTAATACCGAAATATCCTTTTCCATTTAATCAAAAATTAAGTTACATCTTTCGTGTATTCGGCGGACTCCAAACTTAAGTCCACTCTCTTTACAAAAATGTTAAAAACAAAAAGTACATTATTCTGCTTTGGCAATCTTCTATTTCTTCTCTGCAGGAAGGCTTAGGCTTTCAACATCAACCTCTGGAGAATAGCCCTCCGAGCCACTTTCACTACTGCCATCTGAACCGGTGATGGCCACGGACTCGCTATGCGAGCTCTCGCCAACAGAGGTAGATGAAGAAGCGCCGGACTCGGCAGACTGATCTCCGCCTTGCTGACTCGAACCAGTGTCGTCGGCAATCGTCTTGGCTTCTCCGCCTTCTCCATCTTCTTCTCCTTCTTCTTCTTCTCCTTCTTCTTCTTCCTCAACAATGACTTCTTCTCCTTTGGCAGTCTGCTCCATTGCCTCGACCTGCTCCTTCAACTCGGGGAAGAGCTGCAGGAAAGGGATGTCGTCCACCCCTTCTTTTGCAAAGCCACTGCGGATAAATCGCTCGATAGCGATCTCAATGGTTTCTTTCACAAAGGGGAGCATCGCAGACTGGAAACTATCATTTTCCAAGTCATAGGCGACCTGCGAGAAACAAAGGGACAAACATTAGTTTGCGGCGGACTTGAAACTGAGACCGCTGCAAATATAACTTACTGCCAGCTCTTCTTTCTGCTGAGCGACCTTTTTCCCTAGCCACACGTTTCTCTCCTTGATCACCCTTTTTTCTTCCTGAAGTTGCTCGTTTTGTCTGAGCAGGTCTCTGGCCAGGGAACAAACAAAATGGTTTGTCACCATGCTGTTCGCGCTTGCCTGGGTGGCCAGCAGAGGGAGGTCGACAGCAGCAACCTTCTTCAAGTCGCTCAAGTTGCGTTTCCTATAGAGTGCGGAGATCACGACATGAGCGTGGAGGGTTATATTCGAACTCTTCCATGATGGAAGCACTGTAGACAACGAACATGCTTATTCCTACTATGACAGTGGATCATCGGGTTCCCCCTTAGATCCTTCTGGCGGTTGCTAAAGCCCTGCATCGCAAAGCTTTCAGAAGAGGAGCAGTCTGCCCCGGGATCCCCCTCTTCTTTCCTTTTTCTTACGACTTCCTGCTTTATCTCCCTCTGCATAGGGGTAAACCTGCTTGGTGTTTGTGGTAGGTTTGCGGGCACGTCCAAGGTTGCTGCAAGAAAATGAACACGTTAGCACGTAGGTCGCGGCGGATACAAGAGTAAGTCCACAGAAGCTTACTTTCTTCGCGATTTTCGTCACCCAATCCCGCCAGCAGTGGGATGTAGTGCTCTATGTCCAGCCGGGCTCCAACAAGGAACTCAACAATGGCGAGCTCCACCACATCCAGATGGACACTATTGAAGGCGGAGTCCGCGCGCTCCTGCGGATAGGTTTGAACAAACCCGAGGTCGCCCTCGAAGATCAGAAACCTTGAGGTCCAGTTATGGATCTTGTTGGGCAGACCCGTGACCTTCATTCCTCTATAGTAGAAATAGATCACCCCTTTGTACGGGCGGCCTCCAGACAGTGTTATTGAGCGAGCTGAGAAGATCTTGTGGAAGATATTAAGGGAGAAAGTGTAACGACCCAACCCTTTAGACCAAGCGTCGCCGGCCTACCAGCAGCCCAGGTTTAGAGCTCAGAGGCCCACCGCACCCTTCATGGGCCAGTGGCTTGTCTCACCCCACGGCACCACTGGTAGTAAGAATAAACATCAAGGCCTGCAGGCCCACTGCACCCCAACCAAATCTCCGCGCCTGTTTATCAGCAGCGGTAGGTTGTTGCCACGGGGTCTCGAACCCACAACCTTGATAAGAGAGTCTTATTACCACTCCTCATCACCAACTGAGCTGCAACTCAGTTGGTGATGAGGAGTGGTAATAAGACTCTCTTATCAAGGTTGCGGGTTCGAGACCCCGTGGCAACAACCTACTGCTGCTGATAAAGAGGCATAGAGATTTGGTTGGGGTGTAGTGGGCCTGCAGGCCTTGATGTTTAGGCTTACTACCAGTGGTGCCGTGGGGCGAGAAAAGCCATCGGCCCATGAAGGGTGTGGTGGGCCTCTGAGCTCTAAACCAGGGCTACTAGTAGGCCGGCGACGCTTGGTCTAAAGGGCCGGGTCGTTACAAAAAAGTGCACTCAGCTCAGTTGGTGATGAGGGCTGTTGAAGGTGCCTTGTTAAGGAGGTGCTGGGTTGGAAACCTGGCATGCTCAAAAACCATTCGTGCTGAGAAACAGGCCGGATATGGGTTTGGGTGGCACGGACTGCAGCCCTGTAACGTCGCTTGGGGTCGGCGAGCGTGCCGTGGGCCGGGTCGTTACATAAAAAGTGCACTTTTTTGTAACGACCTGGCTCTTTAGACCAAGCATCGCATGCCTACCAGCAGCCCCGGTTTAGAGTTCAGAGGACCACCGCACCCTTCATGGGCCGGTGGCTTGTCTCGCCCCACGAAACCACTGGTAGTAAGCATAAACATCAAGGCCTGCAGGCCCACTGCACCCCAACCAAATCTCTGCGCCTGTTTATCAGCAGCGGTAGGTTGTTTCCACGGGGTCTCGAGCCCGCAACCTTGATAAGAGAGTCTTATTACCACTCCTCATCACCAACTGAAGCTCAGTTGGTGATGAGGAGTGGTAATAAGACTCTCTTATCAAGGTTGCGGGCTCGAGACCCCGTGGCAACAACCTACCGCTGCTGATAAACATGCGCAAAGATTTGGTTGGGGTGCAGTGGGCCTGCAGGCCTTGATGTTTAGGCTTACTACTAGTGGTGCCGTGGGGCGAGACAAGCCACCGACCCATGAAGGGTGCGGTGGGCCTCAAAGCTTTAAACCCGGGCTGCAGGTAGGCCGGAGACGCTTGCTCTAAAGGGCCGGGTCGTTACAGAAAGTGATCTTCTCAAACCGCAAGTAAGAAAGGAAGCTATAAATGGCAGCGAGGGTATTAGGCGTGAGCTGGCCTGGCACCATCCTGTAGTGTTCGAATATCTCTACCATCTCCCATAGCAGTGGGAATCTGAACACGGTATCGAAGTGGTCGATAGGCACAGCGATCTGAGTCACTGTCGAAAAGTTTAATCTTTCTTCATGCACAGGAAGGCAGACAAGCAGAGTTGAGTCCGCCATATGTCTCTCAATGAAGGCCTCAAGGTCGGCCTCCGTCAAAGTGCATTTCCTATGATCTGAAGCGTAGAAAGCAACCGCGACATCAGTTCTGGTGGACAAAATGTCTACAGGCCGCATGATCCTCTGTTACAGCTGTCTTCCTGCATAGAAGAGACAACAGAGCAGTATTTATAGTAGAGAAGGCCTGACAGCTTTTTGGCCAGGCCGCACAGCTCGACTATCGAGTCCGCAAAGTTCGCACCACAGCTTTTCATGCAATAGAAATAAAAACAACGCGGACACAAAACTCAAGTCCGCTCTCTTTGCTATTTCCAGTCTCTGGAATACCTGCCAAGTTCAAAGCACAAAATAAAGCGGACACAGTTTCAGTACGCCTAACTCGCGATACTTCCCACCTGCAGATTAATTCATAAGTTATATTCTGAGAAGCGGAAACAACATTAGTCCGCACAGTTCATCACAGATCACAGCACAAGCACAAATTAGCAACAGAATGTGCAGATATCTTATTTAGTCAGCATAAAGCACAGTGCAGTTCATCACAAGCCACAACATAGAGCATTGTTTAAAGCACAAATAATTATACATCAACAAATCAAATAGTTCGCAGTTTTGCGGACTCAGCGGTGCCAATTTTTAGTTCGCGCTGACCTCTCCGTCCTGTCCCTGCACAAGTGCGCTGCCTGGTCACTTATCTGAAGAACTTCGCTATACAAGCGACAGATGTGATGATGAATGGAGTTAATGGTCCGATGCATTTGAGCGGACTCCCGGTCTACTCGACTCAGGGGAATCATCGGCTCCATTGCCGGCCTCAGCTCCTCTTCCGCGGCGTGCTGGCTACCCTCTACTAGTGCTGCTGCCTCTGGAGCAACGCGATCTCTGCTCGGCGACCTCGGCAGCCTTCTTCCCTTTATCTTCCCGTGCCATCGCCAAGTGTTTTCTTTTGTAGAAGCGGACAACATCAGCAAGTCTTTTCTTCTCTCTATTAGACCTCTCCAACGCCATTGAGATGCTGGCGATCTGGTCCTTTAAGGCTTTCTCGCGCTCCGCCGATGCCTTCTCGCGCTCTTTGGCCTTCCTTAACTCCGTTCTAATTTTTTGAATTTCGGCTTGAAACTTCTTTTCTAACTCTGTGATGTTATCCAGGTTATGTTGCTCGCCTCTTGCGCACTCATCATGCGAGCCCGCGTCAACTCCGGTATTCAGTGTAGTCATAATCTCCCCACTCTCTGTAGAGCCCGATGGTGACTTTCTACCTACAACAAAGAAGGTCAACTTCACTTTCAAATACAGTCCGCAGCGGACTCAAAGTATCAAGATAAAAGATCACTTTTGGCAAAAGAAGCAGCGAGTTACCGACTATCGAAGATAGGCCGCCTTGCCTGCTCCGGGTCAAAGGCGCTTAGCCGTTTCTTCCATTCGCGATGGACTTTGATTCTCTTTTCAGCCGCAGATCTTGTGGAAACAATAATGTCATCGGTATCAGTGACGATCTTGATTGGCATCGATTTCCGCTGTGGCGACCTGTAAAGCCACTGACGCTTAAAGTATTTAGGCGTTGGTTGGAGGTTACCTGTCTGCAGTAGCTCTGCAGCAATCCACAGATCTTCAGCTTCTTTGTTCGCCGCGGCCTTATTCGAGGCCGCCTCGACCGTAGCCCCATGGGCGGTGATCTGCTTCTTCTGTTTCGCTATCTTCTCTTTCAGTTTTTCCTTCTGCTTTTCCTCAACAGTGGATAAGAAGGGAGCTCGCCGATCTTTACTCCCAAGATTTCTACCTCAGGATGTAGCACATCCAGCAAGGATTTGTTGATGAGATCAAGTTGTTCGACGTCTATGGAATTTAGTATCTCTTCAGTGGACAAACTAACCGTGGAGAGGGAATTGTCTCCCTGAACTTGGGCCTCCGGTGTAACTAGGTCGCTTTCCGGAACTTCTCTTTCACGCAGCCTGTGCTGCAAGTCCGCATCTCCAGTCCGCACAGAGATATTTTTCTCTTTCATTGCCCGCAACTTCTTTTCAACCCGCTTGGCCACAATGGAATTGTCCCACTTCCTCTTCTTTCCAGAAGGGGCCTTTTTCCCAGCAGAGTCCGCGAAAACCTTCCCTAAATCTGGCTGGCTCTCGCGGACTGTCTCAGGGTTTGCAGCGATCAATGCCTTTGACAGCAAGCATTCCTCAACTTCTTCTCTCGCAGACCTCCTATCTTCATCAAGGTTAATGATGGGCTGCTGGGAATTGGGGGATGACACTTCGGTTTCATTATTTGCGCAAACTGTGTCCGCCGAGTTCATAGTTTTTTGAGTATGGGCAGTGTCTGACATATTTAATGTCTTATCCGCACTTTTTGAAGGCTGTTCGGTGTGAGATGCGGTGGCGTCCTTCTCGCACACAGGCACATCAGCATGGCAGGCTGCTTCCTCAGCAGACTTCTTACTACGAGAGCTCTCTCCAGTAGAGAGGACAGGCTCCCCTCTCGTCACACTCTTTATCACTTTCTTAGTTTTCATTGGAGTTATCGGTTTTTCACTCTTTGCAGTAAGGCTTGTGAAGAAAGCACCGAGTCTCGCCATGCCGGACTAAAAAGTTGAGACCGCAAGAGGTGAATAATGCCCCGTGACACTGAAACCTTTGACGAATCCAGCCCCTCCATCGATATTTATAGCGCTGACAACATTAATGAGATTTACAGACTCGGCGGTTAAGCAAACATTTTCGAAGTTTTCTGGAAACTTAAAAATGTGCGGTGATCATGTTAACCCCTTAGTACGCAACGCCTACAAGATTCCAAGGTCACCTATTTTATTAACCGCGGGCTCAATTTGGCAGTCCGCCTGGCCCGGCGATGCCTCAGAATAATTCCAAGGTCCCTGGATTGTCATAGGCGGACTCAGTTTGGCAGTCCGCCAAGCACGGCAGAGCAGCAACATTCAGCCATCCCAAGGCTGATCCCCAATGGCGGACTTAATGCTCCGTCCGCCCAGTTCGCCATGCTTTTGGATCTCTGGATTGATTCCACTTCGGCGGACGCAGTGTGCAGTCCTCCCAGGCCGCCGTCCTCCAGCAGGATCGCTCCTAGCAGCAGCAGATGGATGCTCCAGCCCGCGAGCCCAGTCCGCCCATTTTGCGCGGACTGGCGTGTTATTTCTTTTTTTGTTTCCCGTCACTGTTGCCCGGTTATCTTGTACCTTGGGCAGCCGGTTATTTTAGCCCTGCCCGTTTGGGCAGGCCCCCATACTATAAATAGGGGGGAGGTGGTGCGCCCAAAGCACGCTGACTCGAGTCCAGAGGCCCATTTAGTGAAAACTGCATACTCGGATCTCGGACTTTGCAGTCTCGAATCTGTTTTGATCACCCTTTTTCCTTGGTACATTAGTAAATGGTTGCTTGCAGTATCCTTCTCTCTTTTTCCCCTTTTTTACGGGAATTTGAGGGTGCATTTTCTGCATCAACAACATCCTCCTCACCAGATGCAATAACCCTCATTGACACAATATCTGGAGAACAGGTTTCCCTGACGCCTGTAATTTTATCTGAATTTTTGATCTTGTTAATGGAAATTATGATATAGAGATGGATAATTCTGAGTATAATGATATGTTGATTAAGATGGGTCACTTCGAAGGAAATCCTAGCAAGCTTTTGAAGAAAAACTTATCAGTGATGTACAAGTTTTTTGCTGACATAGTTAGGAAAGTAATCCTGGGTAAACATTCTGCCCATGATTACATTACAAGGAATCAGTTTCTACTGATGAGTGCCTTGGTGAACAAAAAGTCAGTGAACTGGGGCTGTATCTTGTTTGATTCCATCAAGAAGAAGAACCCCAAGAAGGATGTCTGTTATAGGAGGATTCTGGGCTTATTCCTGCAAGCCAGATGCCCACAACTATTGGTCTCTCAGAACATCTTCAAAAATTATTCCAAGAGGCTAACCTCAGCTCTCTTTGGCAAGTGGGAGAGAGTAATCTCAAAGCCCTCCAGGGTCTCTTCCACTAGAGTTTCAGAGGACACAAGGACAAGTGATGTCACTCCTCCAAACCCTGCAGAAGTTCTTGCTTGTCCTCCACCACCATCTTCTAGACTACCTTCACCTCCTCCACAACAATAAGAATCTACAATTGTTACTGAAGAAACCCCATCCACTTTCATACCTCTAGCTTCACACATACCATCTCTACCTCCTCCATCTCCTTTACCACACCACCTAGAGATTATCCCATCCACCTCTATAATTCTAACACAAACATCTCCAACCTTCAGTCTGACATCATCATCTCCATCTCCATCTACAAACCTCTCTCCACATCATTACCATATCAGGAAGAAATCCCTACTAAAATACCAACAGTCATTCCACCAGCATTCCCATCATTCCAACATACAGACTTCCCTCAAGCCTTCTCAGTCTTATCGAATTCATCACTCCTTCTTTGAATAAGCTAATAGAGGAAGTTGTTGCCCCTCTTGTTTCTGCCATTGCTGCTCTCTCTTCCAAAATTGCAACTTCCTCTTCTATCCCTTCTTCTAGGGGCCTGTGTTCAGGACTCTCTGAAACCAGGCAAGGGGTGATGTCCAATGAAGAAGCTCTTCCAGCAGCAACAACTCCAACAACAACAACAGCAATTCCAACAACAGAAATAATTGAAGCAACAGAAATAATTGAAATTCTTGATGATGACACTGATATGGCAAAGTGCGCGACAAGAAGAAAGAGGAATCAAGAGGTCGCACATACAAAGGGTAGTGACAAGGAGAGAAAGAAACCGCATGAACAGGACAAAAGCCAGAGGAAGAAACATGCCGCCAAGACAAGTCGCAAGAAGAAGAAACAAGCAGCGCGGACAGAGAGGGCTCACAGAATCAGGAGGAAAAGATCGAGTCCCTCTGATACCATGTGCGAACAGAAAATAAGAGACCAAAAAATTGGAGTAACAAAATTTTTATTATCCAAAAACATATCTATTACAAAGGTATATCCTTCCTTTTATAGAATGGAGGAGATGAGAGAGATTACAAATAAACAATGTGAGACTAAAAATTACAAGTATATGCGGCTTTACAAATAAACAAACCAAACAAGTCACGCGGTTAGACAAGCCGGCTAACCGCCCGACAACCAACAGTAGGACAGAACAAGCCGACCCAGGAGACCGCTAGACCACCTGGTCTCCAAGTCGTCTGAGACAAATCGCTAGACCGCTGGGATACCAAACAGCAACAGCCCGGCAGACAAGCCGACAAGGATAAATTGCCAGACCGCCCTTCCTCCGAACAGCAACAGACCGCCCGACCTCCATACTATAACAGATCTTCAGGAAGCTTTTAGACAAATGTTGATGAATTGTCTCTTGAAACCCCTAAAGCAAAAAACTGATGAAGAACTTGAGTTGTATATGAGTTATTCTTCTTTCAGTTTTCTGTAAATTATTCTTTATGTCACAACTAAAAATTGCTTCAATCTTTTAAAAATAATCCTTATATATATTTCATGTAGATTTCAGCCTTTGAATTATAAATTCCTTTCCTTTACTGACTGCAAAAATTCTGGGAGTTGAACAACTGTAATTTATCTTTAATGAGTTTCCTCAACTGTCCCAATAAAATAAACCAAGTAATAACTCTATGAAGACCATAATTAGTGATGCCATGGAATGACTATATTCATAAGAATATTATGCATTAATTATCAGAGCATTACAAACATATTATAATATAATTTGAAAATCATTTGCCTTAGTTGAACTGAAATCAATCAGAGAAATAGTCGAACTGAACCTGGGAGAAATTAGTCGAACTCAGCAAATTCTCATTGACCTGAGATCCAAATTCGTCGAACTGAAACTAGGAGAAATTTGTCGAACTCAACAAATTCTCGTCGACCTGAGATCCAAATTCGTTGAACTGAAACCTCTCATTCGTCGAGCTTAGCTCCAAGATCATTGACCAGAAAATTTACTTACCAAACTGAGCTCCAAGTTTTTCGAACAGAGATAGTCTTTCGTCGAGCTGAACTACTGAGGTGAGATCAAAGTTCGTCGATCTCAGCTATGCTTTCGTCAAACTCAACCCAGTGAAGAAATCTGAGTTCGTCGATCTGAGATCGACAAAGGTCGAGCTCTATTCAGCTAATCTTCGAACGACTTTCTGTCTCTTAGAAAACTGCTTTTCTCTAGAGGTCTTCTGTCTCTAAGTCTTCTGAAGGTGAGAACCAATAAATCTAGGTTGTTGACTGACTTTTACCCTGATAAAAACCTATGACCCTAGACTATAAATGTTGGGTCATCTAATAATCCTAACAGTTTGGTTTTTGGACACCTGATCAAAAGCTCAAAGGGTTGCTAGATCTCCCTTAAAAATAGATCTTGTGGTGATAGGGCACTTGAGCAAAAACCTGTGGTGGCAGGACACATGATCAAAAACCTGAAGTGGATTCCTATCAGGGTGGTAGAAGAGTGGATTTACCCAGGTTTATTGGGAAACCACTATAAATTTCCTTGTGTCGTCTGGTTGTGATCTATTCTTTATTTTGCTGTGCTGTGATATATATTTCCTTTTCTTATATATATAATCTATTTTTAATCCGCTGTGTAAAAATAACTCAAAGTTTTTTAAAACACTCTATTCACCCCCTCTAGAGTAAAGAAAAGATCTATCCCTCACTTTCAATTGGTATCAGTGGATATCTGATATCACTTTCAATTGGTATTAGAGGATATCTGAAATCACTTTCACTATCCCTTGGCTTTATGTAAACTACACACGCCGAGTCAGCGTACCAATGTCGGTGTGAACGATCGTCAAATACCGAAGACCCACCACTTTATGCACATTAAATCATGAATTTCCCGAGCCATCGACTCCCCAGACTATCCTGTCTGTTACAACTGCCTTCCTAGCCTTTGACTCACCGGGCTAACCTACTCATTTTCACAACCACTGAGCCTACCACTCGGATAACCTAGCAAAGCTAACCTCCCGAGACATCAGGGTAAGTGAGGTGAAGTCCTAATTTTTCTTTACTAGTTGTAGTTTTAACATTTATTCTTACGGTTTAGGTTAACCTTGGACTGCCTAGGGCATTCCCTGTGAATGGATCTCGGGGACACTAAAAACTACGATGGGCTGAAGCCCAAAGCTCACTTTCGCAAGACACTTACTATTATTGGTATCTACCCAAGTCCGAATCTCATTTAATGTTATATTAAATCTAACCCTAGTGTATTTTGACTTCCTCTCTCTCCACAGGAAAGACGATCTTTCGTCGATCCCGAGCACCACATAACACTAGTCAAACGAACACCCTCCCCATCATGACTCCTAATGATGAACTCAATTTCACCTTACCAAATCAGTATATCATTAACCCAACTCCCTATGTCCTTCCCACATGTTATCACAATTCTGCAATTTTACTATGTGCCGACCAACCTAAGCTATATGATGAGTAGGAATGATGACCTATTTAAATATTCATCCAAATGATCTAATATTATTACTGGGTGTCTATAACGACATATTTATACTAAAGCCAGAAACTTGTAATTTTCTTAACTAGTTTATCATTTATTAAATTTTCTGTAAAATAAGGCCAACAATGCTTTTGAACTACAAGTATACTTTTCTCTCTAGGCAAGGCCTTAGCAAAATTATGTCACGTGCATGTCATAAAAATAACAATAAATACCGAAATTCATATTTTTCCAAAAAGGTTTTCAGCTCCAAATAATTATTGACTTAATAATCAAATTAATAGGGAAAATAGGAAATAATAGAAACATTCAACCAAAAATTATAGTAAAATTACCAAATGACCTACATAAGCAGAAAGGACTACCGAACAAGAATTATTATTTTTCAAGCTCATTTAGTCACATAATTAATTAATCTAATAATCTTCTACATAAGACACTTGTGAAATAACTTGTATGAAAAACTCCCAATAATTGTATAAAAATTCACAAAGCTAGGTTATATCCTAAAATGTTCTTTTTCCAAGTTTCATAATTTTTTAGTGAGCATCTAATCTCTAAATAATTATCTTGTGATTGAGGCTCTGTTTGAGACAACTTATGATGATGAATAAGCTGTTAATTGAAAATTGATGATTGAATAGAGATTTTATAAAAACAATGATGAATAAGTAGTAGACTGTTTGGATAGTTTGTCCATAAATGCTTATCAAAAGTTTCATTCATTGATAATAGTCCGTTCATTTGGACACGTTTTTTCTATCCATACGCGATTTTTTCACTCAGTCATGTTTTTTTTCCTGTGTGCGAATTTTTCATACGGGCGTGATATTTTCTTGGGACAATGATTTTTTCACCCTGACGTAAATATTTCGCCCAGACGCGGTTTTTTTCTCAGGGCATCGTTTTTTCACCTAAGCCCGGATTTTTCGCCCTAACGTGGTTTTTTCGCTCGGGCGCAAATTTCTCACACGGGATCGAATTTGTCGCCCGGGCACAAATTTTTCTCCCGCCCGCGGTTTTTTGCTCGGGCGCGGTTATTTTACCCAAGTGTGATTTTTTGCACGGAAGCGTTTTTTCGCCCGGGCATGAATTTTTCGCCCGCGCGCGAATGTTCCGCGCGGGCGCGAATTTTCCGCCCTGGGGCGAATTTTCCGCCCGGGCGCGAATTTTCCGCCCGGGCGCGAATTTTCCGCCCGGGCGCGAATTTCCCGCCCGGGCGCGAATGTGCGAAAGTCCCGCCCGGGCGCGAAAGTCCCGCCCGGGCGCGAATTTCCCGCCCGGGCGCGAATTTCCCGCCCGGGCGCGAATTTCCCGCCCGGGCGCGAATTTCCCGCCCGGGCGCGAATTTCCCGCCCGGGCGCGAATTTCCCGCCCGGGCGCGAATTTCCCGCCCGGGCGCGAATTTCCCGCCCGGGCGCGAATTTCCCGCCCGGGCGCGAATTTCCCGCCCGGGCGCGAATTTCCCGCCCGGGCGCGAATTTCCCGCCCGGGCGCGAATTTTCCGCCCCGGCTCGATTTCCCCCCGCCTGAATTTTCCGCTCGGGGGTGATATTTTTGCCCGGATGCTGTATTTTTGAGTGCACTCGATATTTTTGCACGGAAATGAAAAAAATGCATTCTGCAAAAAAAATCACGTTCGACCGCAAAATTCGCTCGCGTGCAAAAAATTCGTGTACGGGCTAAAAAAATCGTTTTTAGGCAAAAAAATCACCGTCGGGCAAAAAAATCGCGCCAGGGCGAAAAATAGCTCCCGTGCGAAAAAATTGTGCCCGAGTGGATAAATTGCCCCCGGGCAGAAAAATGACGTCCGGGCGAAAAAATTCTCGCCCCGGTGAAAAATTCGCGTTAGGGCGTTAAATTCGTGCACGAGAAAAAAAATTCACGGCAGGGCGAAAAATTAACGCCCGGGTGAAAAATCCGCGCCTCGGCGAAATGTCCTCGCTCGGGCGAAATATACGCGACCGGGCCAAAAAATCGCGCCTGGGCGAAAAAAATTGCGCGCGGACGGAAAAAATGCGCCTGAACGCAAAATTCGAGGCCGGACGGAAAATTCTCGCCCGGGCGAAAAAATCGCGTCTGGGCGAAAATATCATGCCCGGGCGAAAAATACTCGCCCGAGCGAAAAAATCGCGCTCCGGCGAAAAAATCGCACCAAAACGAAAAAATCACGCCCCTACGAAAAAATCAACTTGGAGTTTTCTTGAGGGATAAGCGCTTATGAGAAGCCATAAGCTGGTCCCGGATAGCTTATGAAAAATCAGCTTATCATCGATTTTAAAATAAGTGATTTTCTATTAGCTGCACAAACAAACAACTAAAAAACAGCGTTTGCGTTTTGAATAGAGATTATTCGTCAGCATAAGCTGTCCCAAACAGAGGCTGAATCAAACTTAGGATTTGTGAATGAAGTACTACAATTATTAATCCAAAATTTACAATAAAATTTCTAGGGAATCATATCACTAAATCAAGTTTATTGCCGAAGTTTCATGAGCATCAAAATCCATTTGAGCATGTAAATAATTATTGGACCCAAGTGCCCTAAATCATCCATAATTATTTTTAAAAAGGTGTAAGATCCTAAAAATCATAAAACTATTCTCGAGAGCCTATTTTTACCCTAGAAACTCACCATCCAAGTTCCAAAGCCATCCAAGGACATACTGTCCCATATCCTTCACTAGGCACCAAACCTCAACTCTAAAGCCTAAACTAAGGTCTTAGGGCATCTCCACCCCAAACCACCCAATCTCTCTTGAGTGGGTGTTTTAGATGACTTTGAGGCAGTGTCCCAAGTTTCATCCCTTTTGGGTGAGGATTGGTCACTCAACCCATCAAGAATACCTTTGCCCTAGTTTACTCTCAGGTGACCAAATTTTGGTCACATAAATATCTACTCAAATCATTCACAAATGGGTTGATATTTTTAACAGGGACATATATTGACCCTAAGGACCATCCACAAAACGTTTGACTGATTTTGAGGTACATAGACCCCTTAATTAATTCAAACCTATTTTATTAAATTTTTACAAAAATTATAGGAAAATATCCTCCTAAAATTCCCATTTTTGGATATGTTATAAATATAAGTAATAGTGGCACATGTTGAAGCCAAAATTGACCACTATGGAGTTCGGGGTCCCTGGAAAGGGGTGACCTCACACCTACTACACCCGGATGAACGTTACGGACCAAAGATCAAGAAGCTAGAAACAGACCCTCGACTCTAGCGCGAGGTCCCACCTCACACCCGGAAGGCTACCTGAGCACTTCCCCTCCCTAGCCAATGCTTGAACTAGGGTGCCATGGAGAGCTCTCCCTACTCTACCAAGAAGAAGCTAAGGGAGGAGGAAGTCCAGACCCAGTCCTCTCCAAAGGCACCCAAGGGGGTCTATTTATAGTTTTCCAAATCTCATGAACCAAAATGACCGAAATACCCTTACGCCCAATATATCTTGGGCCAATAGAAAAAAACCACACCCGGGGCAGAACGGTAAAAACAGGGGGGGGGGGGGCAAGGGGCGAGACCCCGGCGCCCGGCCGGTCTCGCCCCGCCAGGCCGCCAAGCAGGAAGAGGTGGGGGCGAGACACCGGCCCCCGGCCGGTCTCGCCCCGCCAGGACGCCAAGAAAGAAGAGGCATGGGCGAGACCCCGGCCCCCGGCCGGTCTCGCCCCGCCAGGCCGCCAAGCAAGAAGAGTCGGGGGCGAGACCCCGGCCCCCGGCCGGTCTCGCCCCGCCAGGCTGCCAAGAAAGAAGAGGCGGGGGCGAGACCCCCGACCCCCGGTCGGTCTCACCCCGCCAGGCCGCCAAGCAAGAAGATGCGGGGGCAAGACCCCGGCCCCCGGCCAGTCTCGCCCCGCCAGGCCGCCAAGCAAGAAGAGGCGGGGCGAGACCCCCGACCCCCGGCCGGTCTCGCCCCGCTAGGCCGCCAAGCAAGAAGAGGCGGGGGCAATACCCCGGCCCCCGGCCGGTCTCGCCTCGCCATGCCGCCAAGCAAGAAGAGGCGGGGGCGATACCCCGGCCCCCGGCCGGTCTCGCCCCGCCAGGCCGCCAAGCAAGAAGAGGCTGGGGCGAGACCCCGGCTGCCGGCCGGTCTCGCCCCGCCAGGCCGCCAAGCAAGAAGGGGCAAGAGCGAGACCCCGGCCCCCGGCCGGTCTCGCCCCGCCAGGCCGCCAAGCAGGAAGAGGCCGGGGCGAGGCCCCGGCCCGCGGCCGGTCTCGCCCAGCCAGGCCGCCAAGCAGGAAGAGGCGGGGGCGAGACCCCGGCCCCAGGCCGGTCTCGCCCCGCTAGGCCGCCAAGCAAGAAGGGGCAGGGGAGAGACCCCGGCCCCCGGCCGGTCTCGCCCCGCCAGGCCGCCAAGCAGGAAGAGGCAGGGGCGAGACCCCGGCCCCCGGCCGGTCTCGCCCTACTAGACCGCCAAGCAGGAAGGGACAGGGGCGAGACCTCGGCCCCCGGCCGGTCCCGCCGCTCCCACCTCGCACCTATCAAGCCAGGGGGCGCCGACCATCTTGCCGCACCCGCCCCCCAAAAGAGGGCCACTGGGGGGGAGGCAGATTTTTCCTCCCCTAGTAGTATATTTCCAAGCTAGAGCCAAAATTGGCCACCGAGAGTGCCCATATGTCAAAAAAGCTTAAAACTATACAGGGGCGAATACGGGGTTGTACACAATCCGCGCTCTTTTCGAGGTTGGCACAAGATCGGAAAGAAACATCCAACCCAACGTATTCGCTGAGTGCAATTTCCTTGCGCACCTCTCCGGGGAGTCAACCTGTCATGCCAGCTGATGGGAGCCTGGGTGACGAGACCCCCTATGGGTAAAAAATACTTCACCCTTCGGAGGGGTCAACCTGCCATGCCAGCTATGGGAGCCTGGGTGGCGAGACCACCTCCAGGTAAAAACACTTCACCCCCCGGAGGGGTCAACCTGCCATGCCAGCTATGGGAGCCTGGGCGGCGAGACCTCCTCCGGGTAAGGGACTTGGCTCCCACAAGAGATAAATCAGCCCTATCAGCTAGTGAGAGCCTGACAGCAGAATCATCATCGGAGCAAAGCACTTGGATTCCACGAGAGATCAACCAGCCCTGCCAGCTAGATGAGAGCCTGACAGCGGAATCCATCCCGAGGTGAGACCTACCCCACCCTTCGAGAGATCAACCTGCCCTGCCAGCTATGTGAGAGCCTGACAATGGAATCCATCTCGAGGTGAGACCTACCCACCCTTCGAGAGATCAACCTGCCCTGCCAGCTAGGTGAGAGTCTTGCAGCGGAATCCATCTCAAGGTGAGACCTACCCCACCATCCGAGAGATCAACCTCCCCTGACAGCTAGGTGAGAGCCTAGCAGCGGAATCCATCTCGAGGTGAGACCTACCCACCCTCCAAGATATCAACCTGCCCTGCCAGCTAGGTGATAGCCTGACAGCGGAATCCATCTCGAGGTGAGACCTACCCCACCGTCCGAGAGATCAACCTGCCCTGCCAGCTAGATGAGAGCCTGGTAGCGGAATCCATCTCGAGGTGAGACCCTCCCACCCTCCGAGAGATCAACCTGCCCTGCCAGCTAGGTGAGAGCCTAACATCGGAATCCATCTCGAGGTGAGACCTTCCCACCCTCTAAGAGATCAACCTGCCCCACCAGCTAGCTGAGAGCCTGGCAGCGGAATCCATCTTGAGGTGAGACCTTCCCACCCTCCGAGAGATCAAACTGCCCTGCCAGCTATGTGAGAGCCTGGCAGCGGAATCCATCTCGAGGTGAGACCTACCCCACCCTCTAAGAGATCAACCTGCCCTGCCAGCTAGGTGAGAGCCTGGCAGCGGAATCCATCTCGAGGTGATACCTTCCCACCCTCCGAGAGATCAACCTGCCCTGCCAGCTAGGTGAGAGCCTGACAGCGGAATCCATCTCGAGGTGAGACCTACCCCACCCTCCGAGAGATCAACCTGCCCTGCCAGCTAGGTGAGAGCCTGACAGCGGAATCCATCTCGAGGTGTGACCTTTCCCACCCTCCGAGAGATCAACCTGCCTTGCCAGCTAGGTGAGAGCCTGGCAGCGAAATCCATCTTGAGGTGAGACCTTTCCCACCCTCCGAGTGATCAACCTGCCCTGCCAGCTAGGAAAGAGCCTAGCAGTGGAATCCATCTCGAGGTGAGACCTTTCCCACCCTCCGAGAGATCAACCTGCCCTGCTAGCTAGGTGAGAGCCTGACAGCGGAATCCATCTCGAGGTGAGACCTACCCCACCCTCCGAGAGATCAACCTTTCCTGCCAGCTAGGTGAGAGCCTGGCAGTGGAATCCATCTCGAGGTGAGACCTCTAGGCATACCCGAGAGGTACCACCGACCCTGCCCAGCTAGTGAGAGCCTGGGTAGCGAGACCGTCTCAGAGCAAAAGGACTAGGCATCTCAATCAAACCTTACCAAATCCTATATCCTCAAACGGGGAAAAATATGAGTTACATGGTACCCTGACTCAGCTGGTCAGGGGTAGCACTTGTTACAAGACAAGAAAAGGGAAAAAACTACCGCAAGGCGATGCACCCTCAGGGGGCCTGGCATGATGGCCGTCTTCCGCTTCCTTCTCCTCGGACACTTCCATCTTGCTCAAGCTCTCCATGACCTTCTCCATCTCCTCGGCCTTGGCCAACCAAGAGATGGTGTTGATGTCCGTGACGTAGCACTGCCTTGCCATCCTGGAGTCTCCCTTGACTCTGACTTGGATCCCTCCGGAGCTGAACTTGAGGCATTGGTGGAAGGAAGATGGCACGCAACGGAAGGCGCTGATGAGGGGCCTTCTGAAGATGGCGTTGTAGCTGCTCGGAGCGTCAACAATGACGAACCGGCAGTTCCTTGAAGCCCCTCCCAACTTTACTTGGAGTCCTACTCCACCTTCTACCTCCTTCCTTTCTCCTGAGAATCCGAACAGGGGTCCGTCCGAGGCCAACACCCTCCTCGGCTCTACCTTCATCTCGTCAAATGCCTTCTTGAAAATGACGTTGACAGAGCTCCCATTTTCAACCAATATTCGGGAGACGGTGTAGTCCTCGATGGCCGTATGGATGACCAGCGCATCGTAAAATGGATCCTCATGATCCGGCAGGTCCTTCACTGAGAAGGTGACCTTCTCCTCTAGGGGCGGTGTCTGGGAGGTTGAGGCGACGCTCCTTCGGTACATGACATGGAGGCTTGCCTTCCGAGTGGCCTCAACCCCCACCCCACCATGGATCACCGCTATACCGCCTTGGGGACCGACATCGACCCGGTCCTCACATAAATCATCTCCCCCTTCTCTGGGCAGAACCTCTTCAACCAGTACTGGTGGCTGTGGCTGGACAGTGCCTCTCGCCCCCCTCACTTCCAGGAACTCGGGGCAAGTAGCTATGGCGTGCCCCTCCACCTGGTGGAAGTCACAGTACGACAACTCTACCTTGACCCTTCTCCTTCCCTAGCGGTTCCTCCTCTCCCTTCGACCAATCTCCATCGCTTGCTGCGGTGGGGTTAGGAGCTGCCTAGGGGCTTGCCTCTAGAAGTTGAACATTCCTTGGCCCCCATGGAGGTTTCCCCCATCTTGGGCATAACCTCTTCCCGGGCCCTGAGCGGGTCCTACCTGCTGCCTCTAACCTGGTTCCGGACCCTCCTGAGCTCTCCGCTCCTCTCTCCTTCTTCCTTCCTGAGGACTCGAGCCACCTTGCTCCTTTGCCTCCATCTCTATTAGCTTTGGCAACTTCTTGACAAATGCCGGGTTGGCTGCCTCCATGGCAATCTCCTCTGCCGCCCTTTCCATCAGCTCCTCGAAGGAAAGGGGGGCCTTCCGGGTCAAGCTCATCTTGAAGAAGCCCTCCTTCAGCCCAACGGTGAAGGCCATCTAGAGAGTATACCCTGGCATCTCTTGGACCTCCAGGATCTCCTCTTGGAACCTGTCTACATAATGGGCCAGCGACTCCTCGACCCCCTGCCTTATCAGGAAGATGGACTCAGAACTCCTTTTCCTCTTCTTGGAGGTGGAGAAGCGAAGCTGAAAGCTCTGGCTCAAGTCCTCGAACGCATAGATCGACCTCGGAGGGAGTTGATGAAACCAGTCCCTTGCCTTCTCCTTCAACGTGATCTCAAAGAGGCGACACTTGAAGGCATCCGTCATCGGCCTGATGGAGATGACATCCTCGAACCACTGCAGATGTTGGACGGGGTCGTCCTTCCCGGTGTAGTAAGCCATGTCTGGCTCTCTGAACCCCTCGGGAATGGGAGCTGAGATGATCAGCTCGCTGAAGGGTGACCCCCTGAGGGGGGGTCTCGCCTGGTCCACTCGTGCGGCCTACTCGCCTGGGAGGTTGGCACTCGCTGGGCTGGAGAACAACTCCCGATCGGTGAGGTTTCGCTCGACCCCATCTCCCATAATCTCCTTCCCGGGCCTTCTTCCTGGTGCACTTCCTTCGCCCCCCGCTGGGGTCATCTCACCTAGACCCCTAGGAGTCGGCTCATCGAGAGGGGGAGCTAACTCCTGGGGGGTCGGGGTGGAGCTTCCACCCTGAGGAGCAATGCTTCGCAGCATCTCCATGATGCCTTGGATGGAGGCCATGAACTCTTGCCTCCCCACAAAGCGTCCTGGGTTGGCGAGCTCGCCGAGATCATCACTACCTCCCTGACCTCCAGTCATGACACTCTCCCGAGATCTTCTGTGCTGGTCACTCTCCACGCTCACCACACCAAAGTGTTGAAGCCAAAATTGACCTCTGTGGAGTTCGGGGTCCCTAGAAAGGGGTGACCTCACGCCTACTACACCCGGAGGAATGTCACGGAGCAAAGATCAAGAAGCTTGAAACAGACCCTCGGCACTGGCGCGGAGGTCCCACCTCACACCCGGAAGGCTACCTGAGCACTTCCCCTCCCTCGCCAATGCTTGAGCTAGGGTGCCTTGGAGATCTCTCCCTACTCTACCAAGAAGAAGCTAAGGGAGGAGGAAGTCCAGACCCAGTCCTCTCCAAAGGCACCCAAAGGTGTCTATTTATAGGTTTCCAAATCTCATGGACCAAAATAACCGAAATACCCTTACACCCAATATACCTTGGGCCAATAGAAAACAGCCATGCCCGGGGGGTAGAACGGTAAAAGCCGGGGGGGGGGGGGGGGGGGGGCAAGGGGAGAGACCCCGACCCGCGGCCGGTCTCGCCCCCACCAGGCCGCCAAGCAAGAAAAGGCGGGGGCGAGACACCGGCCCCTGGCCGGTCTCGCCCCGCTAGGCCGCCAAGAAAGAAGAGGCAGGGGCGAGACCCCGGCCCCCGGCCGGTCTCGCCCCGCCAGGCCGCCAAGCAAGAAGAGGCTGGGGCGAGACCCCGGCCCCCGGCCGGTCTCGCCCCGCCAGGCCGCCAAGAAAGAAGAGGCGGGGGCGTGACACCGGCCCCCGGCCGGTCTCGCCCCGCCAGGCTGCCAAGCAAGAAGAGGCGGGGGCGAGACCCCCGACCCCTGGCCGGTCTCGCCCCGCCAGGCCACCAAGCAAGAAGTGGTGGGGGCGAGACCCAGGCCCCCGACTGGTATCGCCCCGCCAGGCCGCCAAGCAAGAAGAGGCTGGGGCGAGACCCCGGCCCCCGACCGGTCTCGCCCCGGCAGGCCGCCAAGTAAGAAGAGCCTGGGGCAAGACCCCGGCCCCCGGCCTGTCTCGCCCCGCCAGGCCGCCAAGCAAGAAGGGGCAGGGGAGAGACCCTGGCCCTCGGCCGGTCTCGCCCCGCCAGGCCGCTAAGCAGGAAGAGGCGGGGGTGAGACCCCAACCCCCGGCCGGTCTCGCCCCGCCAGGCCGCCAAGCACAAAGAGGCGGGGGAGAGACCCCGGCCCCCGACCGGTCTCGCCCCGCCAGGCCGCCAAGCAAGAAGGGGCAGGGGCGAGACCCCGGCCCCCGACCGGTCTCGCCCCGCCAGGCCGCCAAGCAGGAAGAGGCGGGGGCGAGACCCCGGCCCCCGGCCGGTCTCGCCCCACCAGGCCGCCAAGCAGGAAGGGGCAGGGGCGATACCTCTGTTGAATTCTGTGAAGTGAAAGTGGGTGAATGGTTGGCTTGGGAAACCTATCCGCGCGGACTACGCGGACAGGGTTGGCGGACTGCTAGGTCGGCAGCGATGTTGCAAGCGGTTTGCTCTGTGGTGGCCTGGGCGGTCTGTTCGCGCGGACTACGCGGACAGCAGCGGCGGTCTGATAGGCCAGTGTATGCTCAGCAGGCGGTTGACTCCCAGGAAGTAACCGGGCGGATAGGAATGTTATCCGCGGAGTCCGGCATGAAGCGGACTGAAGAACTGGAGCTCGGCAGACCGGTTTGGCAGTTGCCTTGGTCTTGCTCTAGTGAAGCGGCAAGTGGAAGCCGCGGAGACCGCCGGTCAGCGCGGACAGAAACTGGAGGTCGCCCGGTATGGAGGGCTAGATCCAGTGTCCGCCAGTAAGTGCGAACTGGCCCTTGCGGCCAGCGGACTGGACTTGGTGGGAATTGAACCAAGTCCAGGATGGTTAAGTCTGGGGAGATCGCGCAGTGGAGCGCGGGCTGGTTTCTCAGTCCGTCAAGCATAGTAGAAGTGCTGTTGCCTTGTTTGCTAGCTTGGGGAAATGCGGACTGGAGAATTGCTTGTGCAGGAGCGTGCGGACTGGAGCCGGAGTCCGCTGAGTCCGGTTTAGCCTTGTGACGAGGTTATGGACTCAGGAGTTGCGGACTGGAGTCTGCTGTTAGCGGACTGGATTGGCGTGTCCGCTAAGTCCGGAGGTGCCTTGGCAATGAGGTAATGGACTTGGGATATGCGGACGGTAGCCGGGAGTCCGCTGAGTCCGGCAGGTGCCTTGATGGCGAGGCTGCGGGCTCGAGTTTTGCGGGCTGATGCCTTGTCCGCAGAATGGCGGACACGGCTGTTGTGGAGTCCCGCTGTGGTGGTCCTGGCTTGGCCTCTGGCGGCAAGACGAGCTGGATATTGGAGTCCGGCCTTGGAGAAGCTGGGGCGGACTGGCTATCTGCACAGGAGCGGCGAACTGGAATGTGTGTCCGCGGGCTGGCGGACACATTTGTTCTTGCTGCGGGATGTGGCGGTGATCCTATCGGCTAGGGCGGTGACCATACTCATCATCGTGCCTATAAATAGGACTCATGTCACATTAGGAGTAATGGAACCGAGACCGAAGTAAGTGAACAGTAATTGAGCTCGCGTAAGTTGCTGCGGTCTGGATCTTGGTGTCCGCGCGGATTGAGAGTTGACCCGGTTGTGCTGTGCAGGTTGTGCGGATAGCGCTGGAAAGCCAGGACTTGGCTCTGATTGCGGTCAGGGACAGTGCGGACTCTGCGGTTAAGCAACAGGCGGTAAACAGCAGGTCGCGGATAGCGACCAGGCGGTCTTCTCTTTGGCGACTTGGTTCGGGGTTCAGGAAGTCGCCTGCTTCAGGCAGACTGTTCCATTCGGTGACGCAGCTTGTGCGGTCTGGCGGCGTGCAGATCGGCGGTGAAGAGCTAAGCATTGGAATAGGGGTGAGTCCGCGCGGCTTGGGTTGCGGTCTGGCGACCTGGCGGACTGAGCGGACTCCACAGCAGTAGGTCGGCGGCTTGTTGATTGAGTCCGCTCGGCTTGTTTTTTGTTCTTGTCTTTGTAACTGTCTCTGCTCTCCCGGTGTTGGGTTTTGGTGAAGCATGTCTCGCCATGTATGTCTCGCCTTGTGAAGAAGTTTGCTCTTGATCAATAAAGAAGCTTGTGCTGCATGTGTTGCTGGTTGTTACTGCTTTGTTGAGATAACCCCTGCTAACTCCACGATCCGGGAAAACTTTCAACATTATAAGTGGGCGTATTCTCCTTCGGTTTGTTGAGGTTTCAACAGGGTATCCAAGGGGGTGTCTGCGGGTTGTTGAATTTTAACATGGTATCAGAGGGAGGTTGTTGGAGTGGTCAAGCAGTGCTCAATGGAAGTAGTTGCTCTTCTGAAGAGGAAACCAGTGGTAGAACCATTGCAGTGGAGGATGCAAGTTGTCTTGGTATTGATCTTCTTACAGAGACGAACTGTGAACGGTGGAAGTCCTGTATGAAGAGCTTTCTTCTTGGCGAGGACCTTTGGGAGGTTGTATGCGGAGCAGGAAGACAAGAGGATACTGTTGGCAATGCTGAGGCGATGAGAGCTTGGAAGGAGGCAAATGCAAAAGCGGAGTCTATTCTCAAGCAGGTGATCTCATCGGAGCTCTTAGACCACATCAGTGGATGTCGGTCAGCTGCGGAGGTCTGGACTTTCCTTGATGGGTTGTTCAGGAAGGAGGTGAAGGTTGCTGCTGAAGATGGTCCCTCTACTTCATATCAGGAAGAAAGGAGTGTTTCTCCTAGGCGTGATAGGAAGAGGAAGGAAGGACCAAGGTGCTATAAATGCAAGCAGCAAGGTCATCTTCGGAAGGAGTGCAAGGTCGTCTTGCTCTCGGCGAACGTTGCTCAGGTAGGGAGGAAGGAGAAGAACGTAGTTGGGATATCAACTAGTTCTGGAGTTGATCGGATGAATGCCAGTGATAGTGCTGCTATCTAGCATGAAAGACTGGGGCATGTAGGGATGGACAAGCTGAAAGCAATGGCGGAAAGAAGACTCGTAAGAGGCTTGCCTAGATTGTCATCCTATGGCGATGGTCGGGGGTGTGCGGGATGTCAGGAAAGTGGAGCCTATCGCTTCATGGTCGACAAAGCACAATCCAGATGTAATGCACCATTGGCGGTTGTCCATTGTGCTCTGGTGGGACCGACCATCACAGCCAGTCTTGGAGGCAGCAGGTTCATGCTGATTTTGGTTGATAACTATTCTGGGTATACTTAGGTATACTTTATGAAGAAGAAGTCCAACATGGTACGCTTGTTTGTGGAGTTCAAGAAGCTTGTGGAAGGCCAGCTTGGCCGGAGGATCAAGGTGTTGAGGACAAGTATCGGTGGTGAGTTTGGCTCAACCGAGTTCTCACGCTTTTGCAGGAAGCAAGGGATCCGGATGGAGCTTTCTTGTGGACATACTTCACAACAGGGTAGTATTGCAGCTCGGATGATCCGTTGGTTAACGGAGACCTGCAAGTGTTGGCTTCAGAGTAAAGGCGTTCCGAAGGCTCTTTGGGCGGAGGGAATTGCCCGTGCTACTCATGTCATCAACCGGATGCCTCTTAGTCCGATCATAATGAAGACTCCTTATGAGCTGATGTTCGGAGTGAAGCCCTCAGTGAAGCACCTTCGGGTGTTTGGATCTACCTGCTATATACACTCTCCGGGTGCTCTCAAGACAAAGCTAGTCTTTGTTGGGTATGATGAGCAGAGAAGAAGATGGAGGTGTATGGATCCTGCAACGAAGAAACTCATAGTGTCGAGAGACATTGTTTTTGATGAGTTGACGCCGTATTGGGGTAGCTCTTATGTGGAGCTAGAGATTAGCAGGTCAGATGGTGGGCTGAAGGAGGCTGCTGCTAAGGAAGTGGAGTTGCCTGAGTCACCAGGTGCTCTAGGTTGTTCTAGCTCCGGGGCAAAGGCGTCAGAGTCGGGAAGAAGGGGGAGCGATGCTCCAGGATCTTCTGGCTCGAAGGCGGAGGCTTCCGGTTCAGGAAGCAAGGGGAGCGATGTTCCAGGCAGTTCTTGTTCAAGAGGGGATTCTTCTGGTTCAGGTAGCAGGGGGAGCGTTGCTCCAGATGCTTTTGGTTCCAATAAGGAGGCGTCTTGTTCAGGGAGCAAAGGGAGCATTGTTCCGGGTTTTCCCGGGAACGGAGCTGGTTCAATAGCAGCGGAGGTGGTTAGCCATGATCAGGTTCTTTGGAGATCGAAGAGGATCAATAAGCCACCAGCTCGATATTGTGAAGGGAACATGGCGGACTTGGTTCCGTGTTTCCTTGTTAGCCCTCAGGTCGAGCAAGGTACTTCTGGCTGTGATGACCCCACTAGAATCAAGGAGGTGGTTGACACCAAGTCTGAAGAGGTGACTTCTCTCAGAGGCAACGAGGCTTGGGCTTCTGGGTCCAAGGAAGTTGGTGATACTCCTGTGATGCAAGAGTGGAGGTTGAAGCTGAAGAAGGCAGAGGGAAGCATGACTCTTTTTCGGAGATGCTGGAGGGCTCCCTCATGGTCCATGATATGCGGGGCGAGGACTATGTCTTGGACATCTCTTCGTAGATGCTATCGGAAGGACCAGGTGCAAGGTTACGGGAGCTGCTGGAGTTATTCACCACTTCTCACTTCAAGGGGGAGTGTTGAATTCTGTGAAGTGAAAGTGGGTGAATGGTTGGCTTGGGAAACCTATCCGCGCGGACTACGCGGACAGGGTTGGCGGACTGCTAGGTCGGCAGGGATGTTGCAGGCGGTTTGCTCTGTGGCGGCCTGGGCGGTCTGTTCGCGCGGACTATGCGGACAGCAGCGGCAGTCTGACAGGCCAGTGTATGCTCAGCAGGCGGTTGACTCCCAGGAAGTAACCGGGCGGATAGGAATGTTATCCGCGGAGTCCGGCATGAAGCGAACTGAAGAACTGGAGCTCGACAGACCGGTTTGGCAGTTGCCTTGGTCTTGCTCTAGTGAAGCGGCAAGTGGAAGCCGCGGAGACCGCCGGTCAGCGCGGACAGAAACTGGAGGTCGCCCGGTATGGCGGGCTAGATCCAGTGTCCTCCAGTAAGTGCGGACTGGCCCTTGCGGCCAGCAGACTGGACTTGGTGGGAATTGAACCAAGTCCAGGATGGTTCAGTCCGGGGAGATCGCGCAGTGGAGCGCGGGCTGGTTTCTCAGTCCGTCAAGCGTAGTAGAAGTGCTGTTGCCTTGTTTGCTAGCTTAGGGAAATGCGGACTGGAGAATTGCTTGTGCAGGAGCGTGCGGACTGGAGCCGGAGTCCGCTGAGTCCGGTTTAGCCTTGTGATGAGGTTATGGACTCAGGAGTTGCGGACTGGAGTCTGCTGTTAGCGGACTGGATTGGCGTGTCCGCTAAGTCCGGAGGTGCCTTGGCAATGAGGCAATGGACTTGGGATATGCGGACGGTAGCCGGGTGTCCGCTGAGTCCGACAGGTGCCTTGATGGCGAGGCTGCGGGCTCGGGTTTTGCGGGCTGATGCCTTGTCCGCAGAATGGCGAACACGGCTGTTGTGGAGTCCGGCTGTGGTGGTCCTGGCTTGGCCTCTGGCGGCAAGGCGGGCTGGATATTGGAGTCCGGCCTTGGAGAAGCTGGGGCGGACTGGCTATCTACACAGGAGCCGCGAACTGGAATGTGTGTCTGCGGGCTGGCGGACACATTTGTTCTTGCTGCGGGATGTGGCGGTGATCCTATCGGCTAGGGCGGTGACCATACTCATCATCGTGCCTATAAATAGGACTCATGTCACATCAGGAGTAATGGAACCGAGACCGAAGTAAGTGAACAGTAATTGAGCTCGCGTAAGTTGCTGCGGTCTGGACCTTGGTGTCCGCGCGGATTGAGAGTTGACCCGGTTGTGCTGTGCAGGTTGTGCGGATAACGCTGGAAAGCCAGGACATGGCTCTGATTGCGGTCAGGGACAGTGCGGACTCTGCGGTTAAGCAACAGGCGGTAAACAGCAGGTCGCGGATAGCGACCAGGCGGTCTTCTCTTTGGCGACTTGGTTCGGGGTTCAGGAAGTCGCCTGCTTCAGGCGGACTGTTCCATTCGGTGACGCAGCTTGTGCGGTCTGGCGGCGTGCAGATCGGCGGTGAAGAGCTAAGCATTGGAATAGGGGTGAGTCCGCGCGGCTTGGGTTGCGGTCTGGCGACCTGGCGGACTGAGCGGACTCCACAGTAGTAGGTCGGCGGCTTGTTGATTGAGTCCGCTCGGCTTGTTTTTTGTTCTTGTCTTTGTAACTGTCTCTGCTCTCCCGGTGTTGGGTTTTGGTGAAGCATGTCTCGCCATGTATGTCTCGCCTTGTAAAGAAGTTTGCTCTTGATCAAAAAAGAAGCTTGTGCTGCATGTGTTGCTGGTTGTTACTGCTTTGTTGAGATAACCCCTGCTAACTCCACGATCCGGGAAAACTTTCAACATTATAAGTGGGCGTATTCTCCTTCGGTTTGTTGAGGTTTCAACAGGGTATCCAAGGGGGCGTCTGCGGGTTGTTGAATTTTAACAACCTCGGCCCCCGGCCGGTCCCGCCACTCCCACCTCGCACCTAGTAAGCCAGGGGGGCCGGCCATCTTGCCGCACTCGCCCTTCAAAAGGGGCCACTGGGGGGGGGGGAGACAGAGTTTTCCTCCCCCTAGTAGTATATTTCCAAGCTAGAGCCAAAATTGGCCACCGAGAGTGCCCATATGTCAAAAAAGCTTAAAACTATAAAGGGGAGAATACAGGGTTGTACAACACCCATCCCAAATTTCAAGTCATTTGGACAAGTGGTTTGGTGGGGGCACTCAATTTAGTCTTTAACTAGTCGTATGTATAGTATGCACCATTTTGAGAGATGTGGTAAGACCACTAACCCAAATGTGTTGAAATTAATTTTAAAATAAAGTAGACTTAAGGGATACAATTTCGATGTTGATCATTTCTTCAGAAGGTGACGCTAATTATTTTTGATAATTAAAACTAACCACTGCATTTAGTGTGACAAAAATTAAATAAAATGAAATAATCCTAAACTATATCCTATGGTGGCACGAATCTTGGCGCGATCCATCGGCTGCCCGTCATCATCCCCAACGCGCCAATGACTTAGATCGACCCGTCTTGGAGATACTTCTAGCCCAGTTTCCCGGCCACCCAGCCACCTCACTGGCCGACCACCACCACCATCACCTCCATTGAGGTGGGGGCTATCAATGGGCAGCGACATGGCCGCCAGAGGGGCCGTTTTCGGTGAACCCACAACCTCTCATTTCTCATGGAGTTTCTTCAAAATCGCTCATTGGATCGGGATCAATTGAGCCTGATATCTCCCTTAGTTGATCTAAGAGGCTAGCATAGAGGGAGAGGGGGGAGAAGTCGACCTTTTGGGAGGCATGAAGCCTTGCCGATCGATGGGACGCCATTGCCAGTGGTGGTGTCATTTGGTTCTCTGCAACTGCACTATAGGAAGGCTCGATTGCTTAAATTTTTTTGCACAATCTGGTTGCACCAGAAGCATGTATGTCCCCCCTCCACTGCCCTCGGCATCTCCCGCATCTGTAAAGGCTGGGGAGCCAACACTACCGGGTTCCTCTGCTCCTGCCTGTCTTCCTGCCAGGTTTGACCCCATTCCTTCTTTACCCAATGACACGACCTCTACGCTGGTCTCTCCTGCCACCAATCACTGAGTCATTAGCCGGTCTCTTCCGACCCGAAACTATAAGCCGGTCTGCCTCCAGCTTCTTTGCCATTTCCAAAATCCTGGCCAAGCTTCCATCAAAAATGAAGAGGAGGGCCTGCCTCATGTCATCATGAAAGCCCTTATATAACCTCTTCGCGTAGCCTGCGTCATCCAACTGATATGAGTCTACAAAGTGGGCTAAGTGTGTGAACTCCCGGTAGTACTCCTACACTGTCCCGCTGCCCTGCCTCAACTGCAAGAACCTTTCCTCCAATTTGTCCCTCGTCGATTGAGGTACAAAATGCTTCAATAGAGCTCCTATGAAATCCTCCCAGGAGATGTCTGCGCAATCCATTCCAGCAGAGGTGGTGTCCAACAGTGACTTCCACCTTCTCTTTGCATGTGACTCTAAACAGGAAACTGCAAGGAAACAAGCTCCTCCGTTGGGCATCTAATTCCAGCGAGCATCTCGTAAATAATGTCCAGTCACTCCTCTGTGCTGGACTGTTGACTCCGTCCCGAGGTAGGATGGAGGAGAGAGCCCCCGAAAGGCACTCAGCCAATTAGCGTAGGGATTTGGCTATGGGGCTAGAGCCTGATGAGCCCTTAAGGTCTCCAGAATAGTCGTCAGTGTCTGCCCCATCTCCGTCTACTGGAACGGAGTCGGAGCTGGCGGGGGTGGAACCATGTTCTATGCATGAGGTGTACCTTGCTGTGGAGTAGGGTTCGTCGTAGGCTAGAAAAGGAAAATTCCAATTGTTAGCTAATGTACTAGTGGAACTAATGAAAGAAAGGTGGACTTCTTGCATGTGATTCCCATTATGGGCACACCATTGCTTCTGCTGCTAGTACTATAATTCAAGTTCACAATCATATATAACAAATGAAAATGAAGTCACAACAATGTCCACATGATAACGGAAGTACTGAAATAGATCAGCGAAATATAAATATAAATGGGGTTATGTCCGGTACATCAACTCCTCACTACATCACTCTCGCGGAAGCTAAGAAAAATCTAATCACTCACGGAGCCGGAGGCGGGTGCTCTCATACTAGACTGGCCCACCTCCATGAGCACCGTACTCCACTAGTGCTGCATCTCATGTTGCTGGTCCTTGTCCCCCATCCAAAGCCACTGAAATGTTTGGTCCACAGACCGTAAGTCAAAATATTAAGCGAACTTCAACCCCGCCATGCCCCAGTAACTCCTAGGCACCATGTGGGAGGAGAGATAGGGAAGCTTATGAAGGTGGAGAGTAAACAAAATAGGTGACGACGGAGCTATCTTGCAATTAAACAATATATTTATACAGGAGTCTAAATTAACAGTTCTATATCATGTAAGCAGAAATATAGGACATAAGTTAACAAGTAAATTACTTAACCTTAACTTATATGAATATCCATACAGACTTATATGTTAAGAGGTCTTTTGCAAGGATCTCATCGTATAAAAATTCCCATACCGATTTATACGATGGGGTGTCAAGTTGTATGCAAGTATGAGTGAAGTGAAATGTTATGCCATGATTCATGAAATGTAACATACACACACAACTCTATGCGCATAGAACTTTAGTTCCCCCATTTTTGGAGCTAGCGTCACTCCTAGGAGCCTCCGTAGTGGCCAACAGAGATAGTGGGTCGGGCCACCACACTCCTAGGAAGGTTTTCAGACTACCAGGCCTATCCCTTACGTACGCCTCTGAAGGACACACTATAGTCTCCACGTACTATGCTGACCCACAGCCAGACTTCCCCTTGTCTATGTGAAAAACCACACCCGCCGAGTCAGTTTACCGATGTCGGTATGAACGATCGTTAAATACCAAAGACCCACTACTTTATGGACATGCAATCATGAATTTCCCGATCCATCGGCTCCCCGTACTATCCTGTCCGTTATAACTACCTTCCGAGCGTTTGGCTCGCCGAGCTAACCTTCCCCTTTTCACAACTACCGAGCCTACTGCTCGGATAACCTATCCAAGCTAACCTCCCGAGAAATCGGGGTAAGTGAAGGTGAAGTCCTAGTTTTTTTACTATGTACTCTTTTAATAATTATAATTATGGTTAGGTTAACCTTGGACTGCCCAGGGCATTCCCTGTGAAGGGCTCTCGGGGCACTAGGAATTACGATGGGCAGAAGCCCAAATCTCCCTTTCGTAAGGCACTTACTAATATTGGTATCTACCCAGGTCCCCATCCCATTTAATGTTATACTAAATTTAACCCTAGTGTATTTTGACTCTCTCTCTCTCTACAGGAAAGACGAATTTTCGTCGATCCCGAGCACGACTTAACACTAGTCAGACCAACACCATCCCCTTCATGACTCGTAATGATGAACTCAATTTCACCTTGCCAAATCAGTATATCATTAACCCAACTGTATATGTCGTTTGCACATTTTAGCACAATTCTGCAGTTTTACTATGTGCCGACCAACTTAAGCTATATGATGAGTAGGAATGGTGACCCCTTCAAATATTCATCCAAATGACCTAAAATTATTCCTGTGGGTCTAAAATGACATATTTAGACTAAATCGAGAAACTTGTAATTTTCCTAACTAATTTATCATTTATTAAACTTTCCCCAAAATTAGGCCATGGGTGATTTTGAAAATGAAGTACTAGATCTCCTTAAGTTATGGCCACCCAAAAATCATGAACACTATAAGATTCTAAAATATCAGAGAATACCATGTTTCTCTAATTTTCTTTAGCGAATTACCCCGAATTAATTTATTCAATATAATTGCAATAAATAGAGGTAAAGAGGGAAGTACCACCGAACATTATCCAAAAATTGTACAAACATTAACAGAGATTTAATATGATCATAAAACCTTACTTACTAAGTTTCATGCAATTTAAAGGTCAGTAAGCTATGTAGATAAATACTTCAAATAGGTCCATAATATGGCACTTTGTGAAGAAACATACTTATAATCTTTTCCAAACAACATGTAATAATTACCCAAGGTTTAATATTCCCTAAAAGGTTCTATGGCCAAGATTCACAATTTTCTAGTGAGTGATAAATCCATAAATAATTTTCTTGCAATCCGGGCAAACATTGAGGTTGTAAATAAAGTACAAAAAATTGCAATCCAAAATTCATAATAAAATTATCAGAGAACAATAACATCAAAATTGACTCACTGCCAAAGTTTCATGAACATTCAAGAATATATAAATATGAAATTCTAATTTGAAATAAGGTGCCCTAATTAATCCTCAATTAACTCAGAGGGGATAAATGTGCCTAAAAGTTCCAATAAAACTATCTAGGGCTCATTACCTTCCCATGAAGTAGTCTAATGATTTTCAAGTTAATCCAAGCACATATGACCCCATGTCCTTCTCAGTAATCAAAGGGTAACCCTAGGGTTTGTACTAGGGGTTGTGGACATATCCAGCCCAAACCACCCAATCTCTCTTGATATGGTGTTTTAGGTGGCTTTGAGGCACTGGCCCAAGTTTCATCCCTTTTGGGTGAGTATTGGTCACTCAACCCATTAAGAGTACCTTTGCCCTAATTTACTCTTAGGGGACCAAATTTTGGTCACATCAATACCTACTCAAATCGACCCCAAATGGGTTGATATTTTTTACCAAGGACATATATTTACCCTAAGGTCCATCCACCAAAATTTTTGTTGATTTTGAGGTGCATAGACCCCTTAATTAATTCAAACCTACTTTATTAAATTTTTACAAAAACTATAGTAAAATATTCTCCAAAAATTTCCATTTTTGGATATGCTATAAGAAATGGTAATAATGGCTCCCATCCCAAATTTCAAGTCATTTGGACAAGTGGTTTGGTGGGGGCACTCAATTTAGCCTCTGACTAGCCCTATGTATAGTCTGCACCATTTTGAGTGTTGTGATCACACCACTGACCCAAATGGGTTTAAATTAATTTTAAAATATAGTAGACTTCAAGGGCAACAATTTTGATGTTGATCATTTCTCCAACAGGTGATTTAATTATTTTTAATAATTAAAACTAACCACTGCATTAAGTGTGATAGAAATTAAATAAAATGATATAATCCTAATCTATATCAGATGGAGGCACGAATCTTGGCTCAATCCTGCGGCTGCCCGTCATCATCCCTAGCGCTCCAACGGTCCAGATCGACCCATCCTGGAGCTATTTCCAACCCAGTTTCTCGGCCACCCAGCCACATGTAACATCCCTCAGGCTTCTAGACCCATGAGATGGTTTTGTTATGACTGGGTCATGACAAAACCCTAGGAGGCACTAAAAGGTTTGGGTGAAAATGGGAATTACGGTGTGAACCACCTTGGTCTGCAAATAGTAGAATTCTAATTACTAGCTTAGGGATGACCATAGGGCTTCACCATGACACTATGACCCCACCACAACATCTCTAAACCATTAGAGGGTCAATAAGAGCCATAGAGACCCATTTGAGTCAACAAAAGAGGCCAAGTTGACCAAGGTGAACCTTAAGACTAAGAAAGTCAACTTATCTCAATTTGGGTCAATTGACCACCTAAATGTCAAATGACCTCACCCTTAGTCTCTTGGCATCATGGGGGACCCAATGGCCCCAAAAGCCATATGCTTAAGTCACATAAATGGCTAATTTGGACAAACTCAACCCATCAATATGGTCAATTTAGGCTAACCTAGCCCAATCCAAGTGGGCTAGGCCCAAACTAGTGTGGCCCATTGGTCTAGGAGGTGGAGAGGCACCTTTGGAGGCCACCAAATTCTGATATTGGTGATTAGGAGAGAGCGAATGGGAGTTTCTCCAAATTTGGAGGAGAGAGAAAACTAGGGCTTAATGGCCTTCATGGCCATCATGGCCATGGAGGCTCCATAAACCCCACTTCTATCGGGCTTTTACACCTTTGAGGGAGAGGAGAAGCTTTCAGGAGGTGGCCGGCCATTGGGGTGGCTCAGCCCCCTTAATTTGGTTGAAACCAAAAAGTGGAGTTCATGGCCATTAATGGAGTTTTGATGAAATTGGGGAGTTACAAGCCTTCTCTCCCAAATTCCTTCTTTAAGGACCTTAACCAAAGCGAGGGAAAGCATTTCCACCGATTCCTTTTCAATTGCATTGAGTTTGGTGTAGAGGTTGCAGAGGTGCCAAAGCTTGGTAGTCGGAAGTGGTGAGGAGGCGAAGCACACACATTCAAGCCGCAAACCAGGTCCTCCTCTACTCCTTCATGGGTTAGATCTTAGGAATCTTTAGAGATAAGAATCAGGCTCAATTGAGCACGATCAAGTTGAAATTTTCCACTGGTTTTCCCTGAAAAAGAAGGTGTCAGGCTTGTCGAAATCTGCCATCTCCGGCGGCCAAACCACCTCCGGTCGATAGCCCTCACCACAACGAAGGTGGTGGTGGTGGTTGGCTTGGGAGGTGGTCAGAGGGCCGACAATTAGGCTTGGAGTTTGCTCCAAGTCGGGTAGATCATGTACGTCGGCTGGAGGAAGAATAAAAGCAAGAGTCACCCGATCTTGCTTTAAGATTTGCATAGATCTAGATGTATTAAATTTTGTATATGTATATTTTTGTCATAGAAAATCACATGCCTTGGGATTTAAATTAAAAATACTTATAGGCCTTTTCATAAAATATGGTCAACATGAAAATTGTAGCCCTATTGGTGTATTTTATTTTAAAATTAATTTGAACCATGTTGGAGTTCAGGTCAGACCACAACACTCATTTTGGTGAGGTCTATACTTATAGTTGATCAGAGATTGTTTGGGGTGCCCCCATCAATCCTGAACTCCAAATGACCTGAAATTTGGAGCATGAGTCATATATATATATATATATATATATATATATATATATATATATATATATATATATATATATATATATATATATATATATATATATATATATATATATATATATCAATAACATATCCAAAAATGAGAATTTTTGGAAAACATTTTTCTAAAGTTTTGGAAATCATTTCATTTTTCATTTAAGGTTAAATTAAAGGGTCTAATTACCTCCAAATCCTCCCAAATATTTGTGATTGGTCCTGGGGGTCAATATAGAACTCTGTATAAAATTTCATCCAATTTGGAGATAATTTGGTTTGGAATTTTGTAAATCCTAGCCTAGGCCTAAAAAGGCTATTTAGGTCAAAGTGTCTCTTGTGGGTATTGAGTGACCAAATCAACTCAACAGAGGATGAAACTTGGGCCACTGATTTATTATAACAATAAACACCTTCATATGGAGTGTGGGGTGGATTAGGGTGGATTTGCCCTAGGACCCTAGTTCAAACCCTAAGGTTGAACTTTGGGGGTTTGTGAAGGAAATGGGGTGATATGCCCTTGTATGGACTTGGTGTTTAGTCCATGTGATCTTAGGGTGGTGAAATGCCCTAGGAAGGAATTTGGTGGTATTTGGACACATGCACCCCAATTTAATCACTTGGAAATTATTTAGGTCTATACAACTTATGGAATAATTAGGGGGTCCTATGACCTTGGATCTTCATGAGATTTTGGTAGGGGTAATGTTATTGTAATATTAACCTCTGAAATTTATTATAGGATGTTCAGATAATAGTAGCTCATACTTATAGTTATAACCTTCACCGTGCCCTTTTTGATGATATTAAAGTAACTATGGTTTAATTGTCTTAGAATGATATCAAACTCGGGTAAAGTTAATCAAATACCGTTTGAATGCACTGATGAATAATTTGGAATAATTGGGCATTTTCGCTTAGTACTTCATGTGTAAAGTGAACTAGTGCACCTTATTTCGATAAATAGATAGTAAATATCATATCTTATTGGAAAATTATCTTGCATGGCCAGAGAACATTTTACGACATAATAAAGCTTAAAACATTATTACATGTTATTTGAATGAGTTTACGAGAATGTTTCTTCACAAAGTGCACTATCATAAATTTAATTGAGGTATTTTCCTATATAGCTTAATGACCTTGGAATTGCATGAAACTTAGTCATTAATATTTTATGATCATAATAAGTCTTTGGTAATTTTTGGGTTTTGAATTGTGGTACTCCCTTCATCACCTCTAATTATTTAAATTACATTAAATTAATTATTTAGAGGTTAATAAATTTATGAAAATCTGTGAAATTTGGTATTCACTGATATTTTGCTATCATGTAGTGTTTATAATTTTTGGGTAGCCATAACTTAAGGAAATCTAGTACTTCATGTTCAAAATTACCCATGGCCTAACTTTTTGGGAAAATTTAATAAATGGTAAATTAATTAGGAAAATAACAAGTTTCTGGATTTAGGCTAAATGTGTCATGATAGACCCCCAATAATTATCTTAGGGCCTTTGGATGAAAATATGGGGTACCTCCTGTCATGTACATCATATTGCTTAGATTGGTCTGCATATAGTTAAACTACGGAAATTGTGTTAGTATGAAGGATGGACATATGGAGTTGGGTTGATTTTATACTGATTTGGTAAGATGAAAAATATAGCTCCATTAGGAGTCATGATGAGGAGGGTGTTGGATTGACTAGTGTTAAGTGGTAGTCAGGATCGACAAAAGATCGTCTTTCCTGTGAAGAGGGGGAGAGAGTCAAAATGCATTAGGGCTAGATCCATTAAAACATTAAATGGGATTGGGACCTGGGTAATAACCAATAATAGTAAGTGTCTTGCTAAAGGGAACGATGAGCTTCAGCTACCGTCATAGTTCATAGTGCCTGTGAGAGCCCTTCACAGGGAATGCCTTGGGTAGTCCAAGGTTAACGTAAGCTGTAAGACTAAATGGATTACGAGAGTAATTAGCAATAATCTAGGATTACACTTACACTCACACTCCCCAGTGTTGTGGGCGCTAGGTTTGGTCTCACCAGCAGCAGGCTCGATGGTTTGGTGGTGGGCAGGTTAGCCCGGCGAGCCAATGGCTGGGTAGATATTTGTGACGGATGGGATACTCCGGGGATCTTTGGCTTGGTGGGAAAATACATTAATGTATCATGTGCATAAAATATAATGTGGTGGGTCTTCGGTATTGGAGGGTCGTCGCAACGACACCAATACGTTGACTCGACAAGTGTGGTTTAGCACTTAGCCAAATAAAGTCCGGTGCGCCAACCGACAAGAGAACGCAGGAGCTCCGCTTAGTGCACCAGCGTTGAGGCGTACGATAGGTCTGACTACTAGTGCTGATCCCGATTTAGAGGTGGCCGAGGCCCAACCCACCGCTTCTGTTTGGCACTACAGAGGTATCCTGGGAGGCTAGGCTCCAAAAAGGGGGAACTAAAGATTTGTATGCACAGAGTCAGGTTTGTGTTGCACTTGCATATTCTTATCATAGCTACTTGCATGACATAGCATAATCATTGCATATAACCCATGACACTTGCTGTATAAATTGGTATAAGACTCTTTATAAAATATGCCTTGCAAAACGACCCCTTGGTCTATAGTTTGTATGGGCATTCCTATAGGTCATGGTTACTTATTGTACCTTCTTGTACTTTTTCTTTCTCACCTTATTCATGTGTATTCTCATATTGCTTACCTACTATTTGATTATTGGTACATGCAGTGATTTTATGCTCATGATAGGCTAGTTCCGCCATCACCTGCTTACTTTTGTTACTCTCCATCTTAAATACCTTCCCTTTCCTTCTCCCCGCTCGGTGCCTAGGAGCCATTAGGGGAGGGGCAGAGGATGATAGGACTTAGTCTTTTTGACTAATGGTCGTTGACCAAATCATTTTAGGGGATCATGGAGCCGAACCGGGAGATGAAGCCCAAGAGGTCAGTGCGCTAGGAGACGGGACAGTCTAGCACGAGAGTTCAAGCAGCAAGGATAGTGAGTTCTGATCATTAGTAGTTACTATAGATTTGTTTCCACATTGAGTGACTTGTAGTGATGATCATGATGTATCGGGAAGGAATCCTTTTATTAGTACTTTGATTTATCGTTACTGTGGACTCTCCCTTAGTGAGGATATATTTTATATTCATGTGATTTCTGGTGGACCAGTGTAGGAGTTTTACTTTACTATTTGTACTTACTCTTCTATTCTGCGATCGGTATGACCGGCAGTATCGATGTTTTATAGTGACGACCTACCTAGGGGTGTTGGTGTCACCGCAAAGCGACGGTTCTGGGCATAACACCCGGTTGGTTTTGCAAAAAAATGGGGTCTTATAAATTGGATTTAGAGGGAAACCTTGATCGGAAGAGTAGAAGTCCACGGACCCTGGGTCACCCCCGCTCGAGTTTAGTTTGGGGAAAAACTAAGCAGTAGAAGCTGTGGTATGCCCATATTGGGGATCACATGTAATTGTCCACTTTTAACTTGGTTTGGGTCAAATTTCTTACAAGTGGCCTTTGTTATGCAGCCCTTGACACATCCTACACCACAGGGCGGTCACCAGCAAAATCCGAATGTTACACCACCTCCACCGGCTCCTACTCCGTTTCTACAGTCGGAGGTGGGGCAGACTTTGACGGCTATTCTGGAGGCCTTCAGGGCCCAGCAGGTTCCGGATCGGCAGCTGAACCTGGGGGCCAATTAGTTCAGCATCTTCCGAGGACTCTCACCCCAAATTACATTGGGGCGGAGTCGGCCATACGAACAAAAGAGTGTTTTGATATCATGTTCAAGATACTGACTGATACACGGTGCCTGTGGGAGGAGAGGGTGCCTCTGGTGGTCTCCTTCTTGGAGTCTCATGCCAAGAGGTGGTGGAAGACACTTCTGGATACAGTGTTTGCAGATCGGGAGGTTGCTGACATCACTTGGGAGGAGTTCAGGGCTGCACTATTGGAGCACTTCGTCCCACAGTCGGCAAGAGATGAGCTGGAAGACAGGTTCCTGCAGTTGAGGCAGGGCAACAAGATGGTGCTGGAGTACCACCGAGAGTTTACTCACTTAGCTGCATGAGGTGGTGGAGGCCTTTTCCTCGGATTTTAGAGATGGCAAAGTGGATGGTGGCTGATTTGCACATGGCTCGAGATGGGTTAGAGATGTTGTGGTGAGGTTATGGCTCGAATGGACCCTCTAATGGGTTAGGGATGTTGTGGTGCGGTCATGGTGAAGCCCTATGGTCATCCCTAAGCTATTAATTATAATTCTACTATTTGCAGACCAAGGTGGTTCACACCCTAATTCCCATGTAAACCCAAACCTTGTAGTGCCTCCCAGGGTTTTGTCATGACCCAGTCATGACAAAACCATCCCAGGGGTCTAGAAATATGAGGGATGTTACAAATCCCAATACATAAAAATAAAAATTTCGTGCTTGAAATTCAGGTTAGGCCTACGACGTTTTACGTATGAGGAATAAAACATAACATCCTGAGTGGTTAAAGGGGATACCTGACGTGAAAATTTTCGGGTACCTTTGCTGCATCAAGTCCTGCGGCTCCCACGTGTGCTCCTGTTATCCATGATTCCTCCATAAGACCTTGACCAGCGAAACCTTCTTGCGCCACAAGACCCGTATCCTAGTATCGTCTATCTAGATTAGTTCTAGGTACACCGATCGATCAGAAGCTATAGGCCCATCTGTAGTCATATTCTGCTGCTCCAGCCGAAGTAGGGCTCTCCTGAGGGGGGAGATGTGGAAGATGTCATGCAAACCCGGTAGCTCTAGCGGCAGCTACAGTTTATAAGCCACGGGACCAATCCGCTCCAAGATCCTATAAGGCCCCATGTATATCAGACAGAGCTTCATCCGATCACGCACCTGCGAGACTCAATGCATCAGACGTATCTTCAGAAACACCCGGTCACCTACCTAAAACTCTACCTGATGATGTCTAGCATCATAATACTTAGCCTATCTGCTTTGGGCCCCCAACATCCTGTCTTGAATCAACCGCACTTGAGTATCCGTATCTTTGATGAACTTCGAGCCAAGTGCCTTCAAATCCTCATCCTGGATCCAAGACAAAGGAGTCATGCATCTCCCCCTATATAAAGCCTCATAAGGGGCCATGCCGATGTTGGACTGGTGGCTATTATTGTACGAGAATTCGATCAACGGTAGCTGTCTCTCCCATGGCTCTCTGTGGTCCAGTATGCAAAGACACTACAAATCCTCCAGTGTCTGATTGGGGCGCTCTGTCTGCCCATCTGTCTGAGGATGGAAGGCAGTACTATTTGTCAACCAGGTCCCCAAATGAGCCTGGACTGACCTCCACTCCTTAGATAATCCTCCATTACGATCAGACACTATTGTCCTCAGCACTCTATATTATCGGACGAACTGCTCCACAAACCTCCACACCAAGTCAACCACTGAAGCGTCCTTCCTGATCGATAAAAATCTGGCCACGTTTGTCAATCGATTGACGATCACCCATATCGAGTCATTCCCCACATGTGACCGAGGAAGACCATGTATGAAATCCATGGCGATATCGTTGAACTTCCACTCCGGCATTAGTAGTGGCTGCAAAAATCCGGCCAGACTCTTACACTCTATCTTCACTAACTGATAAGCCTCACAATGGGTCATAAAGTTTGTGATATCCCTATTCATGCTCGGCTAGTACATCGCCTTTTCAGGCCGGCCGTCATCTTAGTGATGCTCGGGTGCATCGAGTACCTACTGTAGTGAGACTCAGTCATAATATCCTCCTGAATTCTACCCCAAGTCGGTATGTACACCCGTCCTCTAAAGCATATCAAACCATTCTTCTCTGTATACACACCGGCTGTGCCCGCCTTCAAGGTCCTGAATACTGGCTCTAGCTTGTCATCCATTCTCTGCTTAGACCTGATGCGATCTCGAATATCGTTGGTAGTGCCCATCACGTCCAGATACTCCACATAAAGCTCCGAGTCATCCGAGGACACCAAAGTATTCTGCATATCCTCCATCATCCATACCAGCTCCATATCAATCAACTAGGGCTCTGCTCTTGAAGTGGTAGTCCTCCGGTTCAGTGCGTCCGCCACCACATTCGCCTTTCCCGGATGATAGTGTATCGTATACTCATAATCAGATAGAAACTCCACCCATCGTCACTGGCAGATGTTCAACTACTTCTACGTATCAACATATTTCAGATTCTTATGATCCAAAAATATGTCGCAGTGCACACCATAAAGATAATGCCACCAAATCATCAGAATGGACACCACTACTCCCATCTCCAAGTCATGCATAGGGTAGTTCTGCTCATGCTTCTTCAACTGGCGGGAGGCATATGCTATCACTTGCCCATGTTGCATCAGTACAACACCCATCCCCTGAAATGACGCATCAGTATACACCTGGAAGCCATCCTTACCAGACGGAAGAGCGAGGATAGGGGCCAACGTAAGGCGACCCTTCAACTCCTAGAAGGCCGTCTCACACTGCGGAGTCCAAACGAACGGAGTGCCCTTCTTCGTCAAAGAAGTGAGTGGAAGGTATATCTGAGAGAATCCTTGCACAAACTTCCGGTAATACCCGGCCAATCCTAGATAAATTCGGACATCCGTGGCCGTCTTCAACTGAGGCCAGTCTCATACTTCTTGAATCTTTGTCCTGGTCCATTGACAATGTGGCCTAAAAAGGCTACCTCCGTCAGCCAAAACTGGCACTTGCTGAACTTAGCATACAACTGATGCTCCCTGAGCTTATACAGAGTCAAGGCCAGATGTTGTGCATGCTCTTCCTTCATCCTTGAAAAAATTAGGATGTCATCAATGAATGCAATGACAAACCTATTTTTGGTATGGCTCGAACACCTGGTTCATCAAGCTCATGAAATTCGATGGCACATTCGTGAGCCCAAAGGGCATCACGATAAACTCATACAAGCCATATCTGATGTTAAAGGCCGTCTTCGAGATGTCTTCTTCCTGAATCCGTAATTGATAGTATTCCGACCTCAGATCCAGCTTTGGGAACCAATGTCCTCCCTCTAGCTGATCAAATAACTCATCGATCCTTGGTAGTGGATATGTATTTCGGACTGTCAACCAGTTTAGTGCACTATAGTCAATACACAACCTTAGGGTTCCATCCTTCTTCTTCACAAACAAGACCGGAGCTCCCCAAGGCGAGGAACTTGGCCTAACGAATCCAGCCTCCACCAGCTCATGCAGCTGACTACTGAACTAAACCAACACCTTTGGAGCCATCTGATAGGGAGCCCTAGACACTGGCTTAGCTCCCGACACCAACTGGATCTGAAAATCCTTCTCCCGGTGCAGCGACAATCCTGCTAGCTTCTTTGGAAACACATATGCAAAGTCCCGTACCACCGATATATCGGCAACCATTGTCTTGACCTCGACCATCTCAAAGAACACCTGATAGACCTAATCTTCCTGCATGTGGGCCTTGACGGCCTGAGTAGAAGATAATATCCTACGGGAGATGGGAGTAGTACCTCTGAAGGTCGCGAAGGAGCCGTCATATCTCAGTACAACCTTCCTTATCAGGAAATCTATCTGGGCATGGTTCCAAGTAAGCCATGTCATGCCCAAAACCAGGTTGAAGTCCGGCATACTCAAGGTCATCGTAGGGGCCTCGAGTGTCATCCCATTAGTCACCTTCAGGAGGCACTTAACAGTAGCTAAGACCTCCATCCCGTTGGGGAGATGCACCCTCCTAGCGACTCCCGAATAATGTCTGACTCCCTCCAGTCCCTTTACAAACTCCTCGGAGACTAAATTGTGTGACGCCCCCGTATTCACTAAGGTATGGGCAGGTTTACCGCACATCATAACTATTCATGTTTATTTAAGTATGTTTAGGTAGCTGAGCCTATGGTTTTCTATCCTAGTTTGCTACTGTTGTTTGTTGTTTCTAAAATTACAAAGGTAAATAACAACATAAAATTACTAGCATACATGCAATCACCCTGCCCGGGTCCCGAGGTGGAGCCAAGTCTAGAGCATACACCTACTCCCTCTATTGCCTCCGATCTCCGCCCTAAAAACCACGTCATCTTCCATAGCCTCGTCCTGCAAACTGTTGAGTAGGCGGGGCAGCCTGTGGTGCCGGTAGAGGTGCCCTTCTCATGGCGCATTTTCTTCGGATGTGCTCTACCTGATGACAATTGTAGCACTCGGGAGGGGGAAGTGCCACACCCCCGGGCCTCTGTATCTCCCGCATCTGAAGAGGCTGAGGGGCCAACACCACCGGCTCCCTCGGCTCCTGCCTCACCTCTTGGCGTAGTTGGTCCTCTGCCCTTCTATCATCAACAAAGCGACCCCTCTACTGATCATTACTGCCTCCCCGACCCTGATCTCCATGACCCCACCACAACATCTCTAACCCATTAGAGAGTCCATTAGAGCCATAAAGACCCATTGGAGTCAACAAAAGAGGCCAAGTTGACCAAGGTCATCCTTAAGCCTAAGAAAGTCAACTTAGCTCAATTTGGGTCAATTGACCACCTAAGTGTGAAATGACCTAACCCTTAGTCTCTTTTGCACCATGAGGGACCCAATGGCCCCAAAAACCCCATGCTTAAGTCACCTAAGTGGCTAATTTTGACAAACTAAACCCATAGCTCAATATGGTCAATTTGGGCTAACCTAGCACAATCCAAGTGGCTAAGCCCAAACTAGTGTGGACCATTGGTCTAGGAGGTAGAGAGGAACCTTTGGGTCCCACCAAATTCAAATATTGGTGAATAGGAGAGTGAGAATGATAGTTTCCCCAAATTTGGAGGAGAGAGAAAACTAGGGCTTAATGACCATCATGGCCATGAAGGCTTCATAACCCCCACTTCTATGGGGATTTTACTCCTCTGAGGGAGAGGACAAGTTTTCAGGAGGTGGCCGGACATTGGGGTGGCTCAGCCCCCTTAATTTGGTTGAAACCAAAAAGTGGAGTTTATGGACATTAATGGAGTTTTGATGAAATTGGGGTGTTACAAGCCTTCTCTCCCAAATTCCTTCTTTATGGACCCTCAACAGAGCAAGGGCAAGCGTTTCCACCGATTCCTTTTCAATTCCATTGAGGTTGGTGTAGAGGTTATAGAGGAGCCAAAGCTCGGTAGCCGGAAATGGTGAGGAGGCAAAGCACACGCATTCAGGCCGCAAACCCAATCCTCCTCTACTCTTTCTTCATGGGTTAGATCTTAGGAATCTTTAGATATAAGAATCGGGCACAATTGAGCACGACCCAGTGATATGCCCTTGTATAGACTTGGTGTTTTGTCCATGTGATCTTAGGGTGGTGAAATGCCCTAGGAAGGAATTTGGTTGTATTTGGACACATGCACCCCACTTTAATCACTTGGAAATTATTTAGCTCTATACACCTTATGGAATAATTAAGGGGTCCTATGACCTTGGATCTTTATGAGATTTTAGTATGGGTAATGTCATAGTAATATTAACCTCTTAAATTTATTATAGGATGTTTAGATAAAATTATCTCATACTTGTAGTTATAACCTTCACCTTACCATTTTTGATGATATTGAAGTAACTGTGGTTTAATTGTCTTAGAATGATATGAAACTCTGGCAAAGTTAATCAAATATCATTTGAATGCACTGATAAATTATTTGGAATAATTGGGCATTTCCTCTTAGTACTTCACGTGTAAAGTGAACTAGTGCACCTTATTTTGATAAATTGATAGTAAATATCATATCTGTTGGGTATTGTATCCACACTAACCCAGATTTGATGAAGTCATCCTTGAACTATGATGAATTAAGTTGTATTTGATGCTTGGTTTGAGTTATGTGTTTGCAGGAATCTTATGGGAAGTGTAGACCAATGTCAGTCTACAATGGGTCACCAAACATAGGACCATACAATGTAATCCCTCATTGTGTTCTCCAAGGTGTTGACTCATATGTAGCCTCTCTATTGGGATACACTTCATATTCAAGCACTAGGACTATGTGAAAAGACTTGATGCTGGTCGTCCCTTAGAAGAAGAAAAAATCTGTCAAGAAAATTTTCCTAAGTAAAGTACTCGAGTAGTTCTTTACTTACTCGAGTAAGTTACTGAGTTCCTACTCGCGTAGCTAAGATGTATCCCGAGTAGTCAATTATGGCTCTCGAGTAGTTAAGACAACTACTCGAGTAGTTTCTTTTTACCTCTCGGTTTTATAGAAATTCTCTTCTCAAAATTTTCTAAGTTAAATACTCGAGTAGCTCTGTATAATACTCGAGTTTTTTTATTTTCTATCTCGAGTAGATTTATCTTATATACTCGAGTAGTTCTATTTATCTCGAGTAGTTCATCTTCTATACTTGAGTAATACAGTTTTCCTGTTCCAAAAATTTTCCAAGTCTTTGTCTCGAGTAGTATTACTTATACTCGAGTAGTTCATTCTTATATACTCGAGTAGTATTTCTTTTACTCGAGTAATTTACTCCACCTCTCGTGTGAGTACTTAGGTACTCGAGTATGTTATTCTTGTTACTCGAGTAGCTGATTTCCTTTTCTTCTTATTTACTCGAGTAGTTGACTCCATGTACTCGAGTAATCCTCTCATACTCTCTCGAGTAGTTTTTATTATATACTCGAGTAGTCATCTTCAACCTACTCGAGTAGTGCTGCATGTACTCGAGTAATCTTATATATCTTGAGTATTTTAATTTGACTTTTACGAAAGTTCGTTAAGTCCAAACTAACGGTCTTATTCATAAACTTTGACGTGATTGGTCCGCGTGTCTCTCATAATGACTCAATTGTGTCTAATCTTTTCTGATATTATAAAAGGTCGTGTCTAAACCGACACACCCTAACTATTCTAAATTCTAAGAAGATTATTTCTAAGAAGTTTTGCAGCCGTACTCTCTCAAGAATTTCTGATTCCTCTTTCTCTCTCCAAGAAACGAAATCCGCTGCCGCCGCCGTCGCTGATTCCCGACCAGCTAGGGTTTCATCTTTTGAGGATTCAGATCAAGAAGGCTCTCCAGATCGAGATTCGCTCAACTCCTCATTCTCTGATTCGATCGATCATGTAAAGCCAAGAAGTTTCAGATCCAATCTTGTCGAGATTTCTCTTCATCATTCTGATAAAGCCGCAAAGCCTAGAAGAAGAAATTTCTGGTCTATAGTTGCAGATCTGAAAAAGAAGATCACTGTTTGTATTTCTATACAAATTTATTTTATTATTGTAGGAGAAATTTCTCCAAGTGTAGGAGCTTTTGTCTCCAAGTTTGTAGGAAGCTTTATCTTACGAGCGTAGATCCGTTTTGTGGATCGAGATTGTAGGAACGTTGTTCCGAGGGTAGGATTGATTTACAATCCGAGATAGTGGAGTAGCTGTGTTAACCCAGAAATCGGCGATCCTTCCCAAGGTGGCTAGCTGGCTCATCGTGACCCTTAGATTCTCCCTTTTGATCGCGATGGGTCCCAGCGTATGCGGACAGTTTTCCCTATCCGCCTAGGTTTCCTAGCAACCGCGTGCCCTGCGGGACGGCGGGCTGTTCCCATGGCTCACCCTCGCGGGACATGCGGTTAGGTCCGCTAATCGTGCAGTGCTTTTCCTTGCAGGAGTTCGCCAACAGCACCACCGGGAGCGACCTCCTAATCAGCCCAAGGAGCGGCAGTCTCCTGCCGCCATCCGTCGGGGTCGCCCACCAGGGGAGACCTCCCTGCTGCCCAAGAGGCGGCGGCCTCCTGCCGCCGTCCGTCGAGGCCGCCCACCCGGGGCGGCCTCTACCCGCCAGCCGGGCGGACTCCCCCTGGAGTCCGCCCAGGCCGCCCGCAAGGGGGCGGCCAGGCCCGCCGGGCGGACTCCCCCTGGAGTCCGCCCAGGCCGCCCGTTAGGGGGCGGCCCCGGCGACCAGCCGAGCGGACTCCCCCTGGAGTCCACCCAGGCCGCCCGCAAGGGGGTGGCCAGGCCCGCCGGGCGGACTCCCCCTGGAGTCCACCCATGCCGCCCGCTAGAGGGCGGCCCCGGCGACCAACCGGGCGGACTCCACCTGGAGTCCGCCCAGGCCGCCCGCAAGGGGGCGGCCAGGCCCGCCGGGCGGACTCCCCCTGGAGTCCGCCCAGGCCGCCCGCTAGGGGGCGGCCCCGGCGACCAGCCGGGCGGACTCCCCCTGGAGTCCGCCCAGGCCGCCCGCAAGGGGGCGGCCAGGCACGCCGGGCGGACTCCCCCTGGAGTCCGCCCAGGCCGCCCGCTAGGGCGCGGCCCCGGCGTTCCGCCGGGCGGACTCCCCCTGGAGTCCGCCCAGGCCGCCCGCTAGGGGGCGGCCCCGGCGTCCCGCCGGGCGGACTCCCCCTAGAGTCCGCCCAGGCCGCCCGCTAGGGGGCGGCCCCGGCGTCCAGCCGGGCGGACTCCCCCTGGAGTCCGCCCAGGCCGCCCACAAGGGGGCGGCCAGGCACGCCGGGCGGACTCCCCCTGGAGTCCGCCCAGGCCGCCCGCTAGGGGGCGGCCCCGGCGTCCTGCCGGGCGGACTCCCCCTGGAGTCCGCCCAGGCCGCCCGATAGGGGGCGGCCCCGGCGTCCCGCCGGGCGGACTCCCCCTGGAGTCCGCCCAGGTCGCCCGCTAGGGGGCGACCTCCAGCTCTCTGCAGGAGGATCCGCTTGCTTCATCAGTCAAGGTGGCGGACGCAAAATCTCAGTCCGCGGAGTCCGCGCAGGTCGTCATGCTGATGTCACTGGGCCCCGCTGCTTCAAGAACTTCCCTGGGCCTATAAATACCCCCTGAAGCCTCTCATTCAAGGATCCTGGTGGTGGAGACAAGTCTTGCCAGCTGCCCCTGCGGACTCCGTTTTCCAGTCCGTCATCACCTCTCCAGCAAGCTCAGCGGACTCAGTTTCCTGTCCGCACAGTCCTCCACAGCTCTTCAGCAGCTTGCCAGTAGACTCTGTAGACTCAGTTTCCCAGTCCTCCAGCACCTAGCAGACTATTTTACTTAGTCTCTGGCAGCTTCTCTCCTCTGCTTTCTGGCATTTTCTTCTCTCTTAGCCGCCAGCTTCTCCTTGTACCCCTTTTATTGATTTGTTGTAAAGGTGTACTTGTAAGCTTGTAACCTCTAGCTTTTAATAAAAGGAAAGCCCGTCGCAGGAGTGACATTTAGGCCACGACGGGCGAAGTGTGTTGTCGTCGCTGCTAGCGGCCCCCTCTTCTCTCCTCTGCTCAGCAAGCCTTGCTCCTCTGCTCAGCAAGCCTTGCTCCTCTGCTCAGCAAGCCTTGCTCCTCTGCTCAGCAAGCCTTGCTCCTCTGCTCAGCAAGCCTTGCCCTCAGCTCTGCTCAGCTGTCCTCGGCTTTCAACCTGCAAGTGCAACCGTTGCGATTACTGTCTGCTCGACCGTTCCCGGTCTCCCTCCTCTTCCCCTCTTGATGAACCCTCTCTGTTGATCAAGGCTCGCCTCTTCTCTCAAGCCTCTCCCTTCCTCCGCAACCTTCTCCTTCCTCCTCACCTAGCCTGTGAGGCCCAATCACCCCCTCGGTGATAGCTGTCCCCCGGTGCCATTTTCGCGCATCAACATTTGGTGCGGTGAGCGTGGACCCGTACAGCTCATGCGCAAACCTTCAGATCAGAACAGGCAGTGAAAGCAACAGTTAACCATGTCAGACCACCAATCAGCTGATAACCATGCTCCAAGTCCTAGTGAAGATCCTCTCTGGGAAGCCTTTGAGTAGTCGCGCCGAGAGAATGCTCAACAGTTCCGAGCTATCAACAAAGTTCTTGCTGCTATAACGCAGCGATTGGACGCTCATCCAGCAGCTGCTCCAGCTGCTCCAATCAACCCAACACCAACAGCAGAGCGTCAACAAGCTTACTCTCAAGCTTGCCCGTCGTTCTATCCCCCGTACACTCCAACCTTTCCACAAGGGCCTGCAGCTCCTTTGCGGACTCAAGATGAAGAGTTCACTGCTCGCCATAACTTCTTCCGGGAAGCAGCCCGAGGAAGTCCAGCTAGAGTTCTCAACTTTCAGGGAAGTCATCCCTACCCTTCAGCTCCTGCCCCTGCTCCTCCTGCAGCAACTTTTCCTTGTTATCCTCATGCTCCTTTTGCAACTGCAGCTTATGCTCCTTTCTTTCCCTATGATGTAGGAGAGCAAGAAGAACCTTCACCATTCGCGGAGAGTGTCCGCCATGAGCCAACTCCAGCAAACTTCAGAGAGCCTCGACTACCAATCTACACTGGAGAGACAGATCCAGTAAAGCACCTCCAAGCTTTTGAGTCAGCCGTTGCTCTCAAGACTCTCTCAGATGCAACCAAGTGCAAGCTTCTTGTTACCTCTTTTGATGGGCAAGTGAGGGACTGGTTCTATGGCCTCCGTCCTCACTCCATCGCTTCCTTCCTTGATCTTCGAAGGGAGTATCTTCTCAGATTCTCTACGTCAACTAAGAGAAAGGGCGGTCCTGAAGCCCTCTTTGAGATCAAGCAGCGCGGGAATGAGACTTGGTCTCAGTTTGTTGATCGATTCCAAAGAGAGATTTTGGACATCGAAGTTACTGATCAAGAGATGTACCGAGTGGCTCTTATCCACGGTCTTCGTGAAGGGCCTCTCAAATTTGAAGCCAACGTCCGTGCTCCAAGGACATATCAACAATTAATTGCTCTGGCCAACTCATACATCCGAGGCGAAAAGAGCAATCCAGGCTTCGTCTCCAAACTTCTATCCGAGGAGGATCCCTCCCGCAAGCATCCTCCAAGGTCTCCTCGCAATCACGCCCCAACTTACTCAAGGAAGGAGAGAAGGCTTCATCGCCAGCGATACTCCTTCCCAAGCTGAGACAATGCTCAAGACTCATTGCTGCCGCTAGCTCCTTCTCAAACAGCAACTGTTCAACAAGAGCAAGACGATGACTTGCATGAGTCTGATCTCGACGACGTCGTGCAAGAAGTAGTCCAGATCATGAAAGATAGGGCAAACTACAAGAAGCCCTATCGACCGACCGATCAGAGGTCTACAAACTCAGAGCCTTATTGTGAATTCCACAAAGAGTCAGGCCATCGAACAGAAGACTGCCGAGCATTCCGCCAGCTTGTGCAAAGGATGCTTCGGCAAGGCAAGATGCATGACTTGCTTCCTAAAGAAGATTGCCCTAATCCATCAACTTCAAAGGGCAAAGAACTTTCAGACGCTCCTCACTCCTCAAGAGGGGTGAGCCAAGTCGAAGAATTTCCTCTCCTAGTTGTTAACAGAGAAGTCGAATGTTTCGATGGCAACGACGAGGGTGTGCTGGGAATGATCCAATGCTAGCGATGGACTTCACAGTCCTCCAAAGCTCCTTGCAACCTACAGGGGTTATCTCAACCCTTACTCTCTCTCCTTTTCAAACATTTTCATTACAACACTTCTCAGTGTTCTTTACTTGCTTTCCAGCAAAGCTTTTATTCAGGGATCCCGTATTGACACAGTTCCCTTCTTGTGTTGCTCCTTCCTCTCTTCTCCCTCTCTTAGGATCGTTACGCCAATGAGATTTCACCGAGTCTGAAACGTTCCCTCCGTAGTTTGTTCTCGCACTACTGCTTCGACCACACATGGCGGGAGTATACCCATGTGTGCAGTGGGAGCAGTTCAATCACGGGAATGGGCTTCAGACTTAGGATCCTAGCCAACATCTGACACAGAGTGTGTGCTAGGGGAGCCCCATGTGTTAGCTCTGTTGTGCGTCCTATAGGATACATTACGGTTAGGATGATCTTCGCTGGACAAGCAATGACAATCAAGCGTAGCCTTGTCTCTTTGATCATCCTTCAACTGTGGTGGCCGAAGCACTCTCCGGTATCCTCGATCCGTGCCTTCTCGGGTTCGCAACTCCACTGATCAATACACAGACAAGATAGGCCTCTTGGCGCAACCCGTCTCGTTGATCAGTGATGCTTGTACCCAAGGCGAGAGAGCGGTCCTTCTAGCGGTCCTTCTCAGGACCTTTCCCTTACTTTCCTCTTTTGTGCCCTCCTTGAGGATGCACGACCAGCCCGCTTTGAGCAGGATCATGCTCGGAATGATTTTTCGGGCAAGTGATGCATAAGCCCACGGGGAACACCTGTGGCAGCATTCAACCCTCCTTAGTCATTCCGAATATGGACCTCTTTTTCCTTTTCCCCCCTCCTTGAGGATGTGCGGCCAGCCCGCTTTGAGTAGGACTGTACTCGGGATGATTTTTCGGGCAAGTGATGCATAAGGCCCACGGGGAACACCTGTGCCAGCATTCAACCCTCTTTAGTCATTCCGGGTACAGACCTCCTTTTCTCTCTTCCCTCCTTTCACAGGTGAACAGGTTAATCCAACCTGCCAAAAGGATTTCCAGCCATGTCAACAGCTATTGCTCGATTCATTAATCTGGACTTCGTGATAATGTTCATCGGGCATTTCTCTTGCTACTTGGTCATATCGACCCTATCTCATCAACCTTCATGGGTTATCTCAAAAAGATTTTCAGCAATCACTTTGCTTATGCTCACCTCATATACTTTGCCTGCTCAAGCTCTATCATATGGAGATTCACAGAGCTACTCATTATTCTTGCCAAAGTCTAATGGCGTCAAACATTAATCGAGTCATATCAACATTTTTGGTATGGTTCTGGTGCGGTTATCCTCGCGTCTTATTTGCTTCTAATCTCTCTCCTCACAGAGGTTAGCAAACCCTTGCAAGCCTTCTCCATAGGTACTTCCAAGCTCCATTCATATGCAAATTCTCTGCTTCTAACTTTTCTCTTTGTAGAGAACAACAGACACCTGAAAACCTCATCCAGGTACTTGCAGTTTAAATCATTATTTTATCTCTGCTGCTTACTCTTCACTTTGCAGTGGTTAGCAGACATCTGCAAGTCATTCAGGTACTTGCAGCTTATCTCTATATACAATATCTGCCTCTAACTCTCTTCTTGCAGAAATCACCAACACTTGCAAGCTCCATTCAGGTACTTGCAAGTTACTTTCATGTACTATGCATACTCTTAACTCTTCTCTCGCAGAGACCACCAAAGATTTTCAAGTTCCTTCCAGGTACTTGTAACTCATTTTTTCTGTCCTTGTATACTCTTTTCCCTTCTCTTTTTGCAGAGAATGACAGGTGCTTGCAAGCCTCTATCAGGTACTTGCAAGTTATTATGCCTTTCTGTTTTCCCTCACTATTGTTTTGCAGAACTTTACAGGAGAAGCGCCTTATTCGTTTTGCAAAATCAAACTCAGGTACAAACTCGATGTACCACTCATACGTGCTTACCCTTAATTTTCCTCTTGCAGGAAAATAAAACAGGAAACACCAAGCTTATAAGGAGAGGATTCAGGTTCTATCTCTCCTTGCTTCCCCCTCTCTTTCCTTTGGGGTGGATCACGATTTTCGTGGGTCTCCAACTTTTTCGAAGTTCCCTTCGGAACTTAAAAAAGTGCGGGGATTATGTTAACCCAGAAATCGGCGATCCTTCCCAAGGTGGCCAGCTGGCTCATCGTGACCCTTAGATTCTCCCTTTTGATCGCGATGGGTCCCAGCGTATGCGGACAGTTTTCCATATCCGCCTAGGTTTCCTAGCAACCGCGTGCCCTGCGGGACGGCGGGCTGTTCCCATGGCTCACCCTCGTGGGACATGCAGTTAGGTACGCTAATCGTGCAGTGATTTTCCTTGCAGGAGTTTGCCAACAGCACCACCGGGAGCGACCTCCTAATCAGCCCAAGGAGAGGCAGTCTCCTGCCGCCATCCGTCGGGGTCGCCCACCAGGGGCGACCTCCCTGCTGCTCGAGAGGCGGCGGCCTCCTGCCGCCGTCCGTCGAGGCCGCCCACCCGGGGCGGCCTCTGCCCGCCAGCCGGGCGGACTCCCCCTGGAGTCCGCCCAGGCCGCCCGCAAGGGGGCGGCCAGGCCCACCGGGCGGACTCCCCCTGGAGTCCGCCCAGGCCGCCCGCTAGGGGGCGGCCCCGGCGACCAGCCGAGCGGACTCCCCCTGGAGTCCGCCCAGGCCGCCCGCAAGGGGGCGGCCAGGCCCGCCGGGCGGACTCCCCCTGGAGTCCGCCCAGGCCGCCCGCTAGAGGGCGGCCCCAGCGACCAGCCGGGCGGACTCCAGGACTCCAGGCCGCCCGCAAGGGGGTGGCCAGGCCCGCCGGGCGGACTCCCCCTGGAGTCCGCCCAGGCCGCCCGCTAGGGGGCGGCCCCGGCGACCAGCCGGGCGGACTCCCCCTGGAGTCCGCCCAGGCCGCCCGCAAGGGGGCGGTCAGGCACGCCGGGCGGACTCCCCCTGTAGTCCGCCCAGGCCGCCCGCTAGGGGGTGGCCCCGGCGTCCTACCGGGCGGACTCCCGCTGGAGTCCGCCCAGGCCGCCCGCTAGGGGGCGGCCCCGGCGTCCCGCTGGGCGGACTCCCCCTGGAGTCCGCCCAGGCCGCCCGCTAGGGGGCGGCCCCGGCGTCCAGCCGGGCGGACTCCCCCTGGAGTCCGCCCAGGCCGCCCGCAAGGGGGCGGCCAGGCACGCCGGGCGGACTCCCCCTGGAGTCCGCCCAGGCCGCCCGCTAGGGGGCGGCCCCGGCGTCCCGCCAGGCGGACTCCCCCTGGAGTCCGCCCAGGCCGCCCGCTAGGGGGCGGCCCCGGCGTCCCGCCGGGCGGACTCCCCCTGGAGTCCGCCCAGGTCGCCCGCTAGGGTCCGCCCAGGTCGAGGGGGCGACTCCAGCTCTCTGCAGGAGGATCCGCTTGGTTCATCAGTCAAGGTGGCGGACGCAAAATCTCAGTCCGCGGAGTCCGCGCAGGTCGTCATGCTGATGTCACTGGGCCCCGCTTCTTCAAGAACTTCCCTGGGCCTATAAATACCCCCTGAAGCCTCTCATTCAAGGATCCTGGTGGTGGAGACAAGTCTTGCCAGCTGCCCCTGCGGACTCCGTTTTCCAGTCCGTCATCACCTCTCCAGCAAGCTCAGCGGACTCAGTTTCCTGTCCGCGCAGTCCTCCACAGCTCTTCAACAGCTTCCCAGCAAACTCTGCAGACTCAGTTTCCTAGTCCTCCAGCAGCTAGCAGACTATTTTACTTAGTCTCTGGCAGCTTCTCTCCTCTGCTTTCTAGCATTTTCTTCTCTCATAGCCGCCAGCTTCTCCTTGTACCCCTTTTATTGATTTGTTGTAAAGGTGTACTTGTAAGCTTGTAACCTCTAGCTTTTAATAAAAGGAAAGCCCGTCGCAGAAGTGGCATTTAGGCCGCGACGGGTGAAGTGTGTTGTCGCCGCTGCTAGCGGCCCCCTCTTCTCTCCTCTGCTCAGCAAGCCTTGCTCCTCTGCTCAGCAAGCCTTGCCCCACTGCTCAGCAAGCCTTGCTCCTCTGCTCAGCAAGCCTTGCTCCTCTGCCCAGCAAGCCTTGCTCCTCTGCTCAGCAAGCCTTGCTCCTCTGCTCAGCAAGCCTTGCCCTCAGCTCAGCTCAGCTCTCCTCGGCTTTCAACCTGCAAGTGCAACCGTTGCGATTACTGTCTGCTCGACCGTTCCCGGTCTCCCTCCTCTTCCCCTCTTGATCAACCCTCTCTGTTGATCAAGGCTCGCCTCTTCTCTCAAGCCTCTCCCTTCCTCCGCAACCTTCTACTTCCTCCTCACCTAGCCTGTGAGGCCCAATCACCCCCTCGGTGATAGCTGTCCCCCCGGTGCCGTTTTCGTGCATCAACAAGCTGAGTCTAATGTATTGCTAGATCGGTGAGGGAAAGTGGATGTACCCAAGGTTGGGGAACCACTATAAATCTTGCCTCATCTGTGTTTGATTGGTAGATTGATCTGTGCATTGGTTTGTAATTTTTATTCCGCAAAAAGACGCACAATTCACTTATTCACCCCCCTCTAGGTGATTTATGTAGGCAACTATAAACTTTCAATATCTTGTTGGAAAATTATCTTGCATGGCCGGAGAATGTTTTAGGGCATAATAAAACTTAGAAAATTATTACAGGTTATTTGGATGAGTTTACGAGAATATTTCTTCCCAAAGTGCAATATCATGGATTTATTTGAGGTATTTTTCTATATATCTTACTGGCGATGAAATTGCATGAAACTTAGTCAGTAATATTTTATGATCATAATAAGGCTCTGGTAATTTTGTATAATTTTTGGACTAAGAATTGTGGTACTCCCTTCATCACCTCTAATTATTTGAATTACCTTGAATTAATTATTCAGAGGTTAATTATTTTATGAAAATCGATGGAATTTGGTGTTCACTGATATTTTGCTATCATGTATTGTTCATTATTTTTGGGTGGCCATAACTTAAGGAAATCAAGTACTTCATGTTCAAAATTACTCATGGCCTAACATTTGGGAAAATTTAATAAATGCCAAATTAATTAGGAAAATTACAAGTTTCTTAATTTAGTCTAAATGTGTCATGATAGACCCCCAATAATTAGGGCCTTTGGATGAAAATTTGGAGTACCTCCTATCATGTACATCATACAGCTTAGATTGGTCTACATATAGTAAAACTGCGGAAATTGTGTTAGAATGAAGGATGGATATAGGGAGTTGGGTTGATTGTATACTGATTTGATAAGATGAAAAAGAGCTTAATTAGGAGTCATGATGAGGAGGGTGTTGGATTGACTAGTGTTAAGTGGTGCTCGGGATCGACAAAAGATCATCTTTCCTGTGGAGAGAGAGAGAGAGAGAGTCAAAATTCACTAGGACTAAATCCAGTAAAACAGTAAATGGGATTGGTACCTGGGTAATAACCAATAATAGTAAGTGTTGGGTCCATTGTTCCCAATGTCCCTAATTTGTAAGAAGTCAAACAGGTCAATGTCACACACATCAACTGTATTTGATGTTCATTTGATGTTTTGAGTGCAGGGTAGTCTATATCACATTGATTGGACAAGTGGATAGAACAACTGGTTGCTGGACATAGTAAAAATCTACTAAGTTCACAGGCGTTGAGTGGAGAAAGCTCACACAACACCAGAGGTAAGGATTCAATATTGTTTAGCTAGAAATTTGCCTAGGTCCACAGGCATTGAGTGTAGCTTACTCACTCAACGCCATATAACAAATAACGTTGAGCCTATCTCAGCCTAACTGATAAATAACCAGAAATATGGCTAAGTACAAAAGCGTTGAGTGTAGTCCACTCACTCAACACCATACAAAAAAAAAGCTATGAGTCAGGCTGAGTCAGTCAAAGCCTAGAGAAATAAGTTGAAAATAAGGCTAAGTCCACATGCGTTGAGTGTAGCTTACTCACTCAATGCCATAAAATAGAGAAATTATGTTAAGTAGTTTGGCATTGAGTGGAGCTTACTCTCTCAACGCCAGGACTCAGAAAATTGGCTAAGGCAAAAAGCGTTGAGTGATGAAGACACGCTCAATGCTCTCAACGCTAGAGAAGCAGGAAGATTCTGCTAAAGCAAAAAGCTTTGAGTGAGGCGAGCCCACTCAATGCTCTCAACAGTCTCAACGCCTCGACGAAGAAATATTTGCTAAGGCAAATAGCGTTAAGTGAGGCGAGCTCACTCAACACTCTCAACACCTTGACGTAGAAAATTTGGCTAAGTCCAATTTCATGGATAGCTTGGCTTTCGTCGAACTCAGCTTCGTCAAACTGAGCTTAGCTTTCATTGAACTGAGTCTGGAGTTCGTCGAACTGAATTTACGCTTTCGTCAAACTGATTCTAAAATTCGTCAAACAGAATTTACACTTTTGTCAAACTGAGCTTGCCGTTCCTCGAACGTAGCTCAGCGTTCGTCGATCTCAATGCCTAGACAGATAGAATTTTGTCTAAGTATTGTGGCGTTGAGTGATGCTAACTCACTCAACGCCTTTGCTACTAATGATTGAATTTTTTCTAAGTCCAGAGATGCTGAGTCATGATGACGTCAGCAAAGTCAAAAAGTCAACCAAAATTCAAACGTTGTGGAAATGCTACCAGAAACGTTGGCGGCCAGCTGTTATCATCTTTTGCACTTTCCAATAATTTTTTTAATCATTAAGTGCTGGGGCCCACTCACTGGAAAGAGCCGTTGAATCAAGAGTAAATGGAAAGCATGTGTTGAATGGCTAAATCTCAGCCATCAATCCTGGTGGTGGGCCCACTGCTCGATTGGCCTTCAGAGAATAAAAAGAAACAAATTGGCCAGAGCAATCAATCGAAACCTTGTCTAGGTTTTCTGAAAACGAAAGTGCGGCCGAACTTCAATCCTCTTCCTGACCATTTTTTTCTAAGCCTGAAAGAGCTGTTCTGTACATATAACCTAGCTGAGAAAAGAGATAGCTGAAGCAATCACCATCTGCAATAGCATGTTTAGAAGCGATTCAGAGGAAACAGATCAACAAGCTCTGCAAAGAAACGAAAGCTGTTTGAAGAAAGATTCTACAGCCTACTTTATTGTCTTCAACAACAAAAGCTTGGACTGATATCTGCTCAGCCCAAGAAGAAGTAGACACAATTTTCTTGCTCTGGTGTCTAATCAAATCACCTATCAATTCTTCTATTTAGATTCTTTGTGAGTCTGAAGTTTTAAGCCAGTATTATAAAGGCTAAGGTCTTTGTGACCCGTGTTTGTCTTTGTGCCGGGTGAAAGGTCTTTGTAACCTATGGTTTGGCTTAGTGCCTGAGTTGTAGGTCTATGTGACTTGTGAGGTCCTGTGGGATCTGTGCTGTAAGCTCTTAAGGAGCTGAGTTCTAGAGGGAGAGCCGAGCCTAACACATTATTAGATATGCGTAGAGGGGCAATGGATGTACCCAAGATTGGGGAACCACTATAAAATTATTGTGTCGTCTGTGATTGTTCATGATTGCTAAAAACTAACCTAATCACCTAGCATAGAAATCTGCTAACAAGTAAGAAATTTAAATAGAGACAAAAATCTATTCACCCCCTCTCAGTGTTTAGCTAGCCTTGAATACAAGAATTTCAAGTGATATCAGAGGGAGGTTGCTCTTTAAAGGCTTAACAGTCTGAGTAGATCTCCAAGATTAGCTAGAAGTCTGTCTCTATGGGTTCAAGAATGACCAATAAGGAGCTGAGTGGTGTGAGGCTTCCAATCTGTAGGAAGGAGGATTTTGGCACCTGGAAAGCAAGGGTGAGGCAATTCATGGAAGTTGCTGGCCTTAGGATGTACACTACAGTCGAAGAGGGACCATTTATCCCAATGAAGGTCTTTGCACTGGATGCAAATGTCAAGACTCCCAAGACATATGATGAGATGACTAAGGATGAGTTGGCCCTGACCTCAATAGAAAAGAGGGCAAAGAATATAATTATGAGTGCTGTTGATGACTCTACACTTCACAACCTGATCCATTGCACAATAACAAAGGAAATGTGGGAAACACTTGTGAACTACGTGGAGGGGACAAATGAAATTCGAGATGATAGGAAGTCCATGCTCAACCAAGAGTGTGAGGCTTTCAGGCAATCCAAGGGGGACAACATAACCATGTGTTAAGAAAAGTTCTTTAAGATTGTGAATGAACTGAAGACATATGGAAGGGTATTCAGTCACTATGAACTGAATGGCAAGTTCCTTAGATCTCTCACTAGAGAGTTTAACACAAAGATATGTGGCATTAGAGAAGTGGCAAAGATGGGTGACACTATTCCTCACACCCTCTTTGGGAAGCTGCTGTCATATGAGATTCAACTAGCTGCTAGTAAAGAAGAGGAGAACCACAACATGTCTCAAGCAAGAGACAAGTCTGTTGCATTCAAAGCTTAAGGCTCCAGCAAAAGCAGAAGGAAGCCTCCCTCTCTGAAAGATATGGTACCTAAACACCTAGAGGGGGGGGGGGGGGTGAATAGGTGACCTAATCCCTTTTTGACTTTAATGGAAGCAAACAGTTTATTATCACAGATTTATAACTTTTGCACAGCAATTACAAAGTATTCACACCATACACAGCACAATCACAGCACAACACACAGTGGTTTATAGTGGTTCCCCAAGATATGGGTACATCCACTTTCCCCCTTCGCCTATCTAGCAGTGTACTAGATTCGGCCAAACTCCTCCACTGTCTCAGAACCCAAATTGGTTCCTACCTCAGGCCCAAAGCCTTACAACTCAGCTTTATCCCAAAGCCTACACTCAGCCAATCAAGGCCTACACTCAGCCAACCAAGGCCTACACTCAGCCAACAAGGCCTACACTCAGAGATCTCAATCTCCTACACTCAGGCTCACAAGCCCTACCCTCAGCCTTTATAATTATAGGCTTACAAATCACTCAGATCCAAAGGATCCTACAAGTTAAAATGTATTACAAATAATAACTCTACAACTCAGAATTAAAGGAGGGGAGTTGAGAGATTCTTGATGAGTTCTTGGAAGAACTCAGCTGGATTCACCCTGACTTAGCTTTCTTCAAAGCTTCTTGAGTAGAACTGAATAAGACTGAATCCTCCTGCAGTAGTTCCTTGACCTCTGCTACTTAAGATCCAGAATTGAATCTGAATCCTTCTTCTCAGCCTAGTTCCAGAGGCTGATTTCTTGGAAGGAGCCCTCTCTCTCCAACTTCTTAGATCTGCACTTGGACTGCAAGATCTTCTTGTGTTGATACTCTTGGTACCACTTCAGTAATTTGTTTTTCAACAAACTGAACTCTTGACCAATAATCTGATCAATAACTTCAACAATAGTTTCTGTAAACTGTGGGTGCCTATTTATAGGCCTTCTTCATGGTAACCGGCTGGTCCGGTTCATAACTGACTTCTGACATCTCTGACAGTTGCTGTAGACCGGCTGGAACGGCAGCTGTCAAGTCATCCAGTCACTTCTTGAAAATCTCTAACTGTCTGTAAGTGTCGAGACTTTCTGTCTTTAAGTGTCGACACTTATAGTCCAAGTGTCGACACATGTTGTGTAAGTGTCGACACAAGTCTACAAGGTGTCGACACAACTCCTTGTATGTCTCGACACAGATTCTTCTGCATGTGTCGACACTGAAATTGAGTGTCGACACAAGTACTTGTTCTTCTAGCTTTTGTTGAATTCTTCTATGTGTCGACACATCTCCTTTGTGTCGAGACTTTCTGCCTTTAAGTGTCGACACTTATAGTCCAAGTGTCGACACATGTTGTGTAAGTGTCGACACAAGTCTACAAGGTGTCGACACAACTCCTTGTATGTCTCGACACAGATTCTTCTGCATGTGTTGACACTGAAATTGAGTGTCGACACAAGTACTTGTTCTTCTAGCTTTTGCTGAATTCTTCTATGTGTCGACACATCTCCTTTGTGTCGACACATCTTCTTGTGTTGAATCTGTCAAGTGTCGACACTGCTTCTTGGTGTCGACACATAGTCTTCTATGTTGATTTTTGCTGAGTGTCGACACAGCTCCTTGTGTCGACACTTGATTCTTCTGTTGAGGCTTCAGCTGAGTGTCGACACATTCCTTTAGTGTCGACACTTGTACTTAGAATATTTTGGAAATAATTCTGTTCTTTGTTAAGTGTCGACACAGCTCCTTGTGTCGACACTTTCTTCAAGTGTTGAGTCTTCAGCTGTGTGTCGACACATTGTTCTGGGTGTCGACACATACTTCAAATGTTGACTCTTCTGTTGAGTGTCGACACATTGTGCTGGGTGTCGACACTTACTTCAAGTGCTGACTCTTCTGCTTAGTGTTGACACATTGTGTTGAGTGTCGACACATGTACTTAGTCTCTGTAGACTTTTGCTGAGTGTCGACACATCTCCAAGTGTCGACACTTTCTGGTGTAGACACAGCTTCACTGGGTGTCGACACAGCTCCTTGTGTCGACACTTTCTGTCTGCACTTTTCTTCACTGAGTGTCGACACAGCTCCAAGTGTCGACACTTTCTGTCTGGTGTCGACTCTGCATCCCAGGTGTCGACACAATGACTCCAAGTGTCGACACTGCTTGTCTGGGTGTCGACACAAGCTTTCTCAAGTGTCGACAATTTCCCTCTGGTGTCGACACATGGACTTAGAAACTTTTTGCTTCAGTCCAGTGATTTCTTAACCTGCACAAGTAAACTCAACATACATCAAATACATTATGATGTATATCATTGAGTTGGGTGAGGCTTCTTCAAATCAGGTACATTTGACCAATGTACCCAACAATCTCCCCCTATTTGGAGAAGTCATAACCCTTAGTCAATGATATACACCATCCATAATTAAAATTACAAAATGATGTACAGCAGATTATATTCAGCAGGGTAAACATAAACATGTAGAAATTCACACATGTATACACATTCATCATTGCAGAACAATCAAGAAATAGACACATTTACAGAACAATCATGAAATATATTTATCATATATTGTTCTAACATTGTTCCTTATACATTTTCAGCAGTTTACAAAAATGTTTAACATTAAAAAGATTGCAACATAATCTTCAGGTAAAATCTTAATCTATTTCTGATCAGGTTCCTTGATAACTATTCCCTTGCCAGCTTGAACTTGAGCTTTGACAGGGGCATCAACAGTTGCAGCATCAGCAGGCTTCTTGTCTTTTAAGTCCTTCTTCAGCTCTTCTGCTTTGATTTTCTGCGTCTCAAAATAGTGGTATGGCTTAGGAAAGTACTTGCTAGGCTCCACTACAGTAGGAGGTAGCTTTCCCATCTTTGCCTTCCTTCTATACTGAACTATGGCTTCTTGTCTGATCTCATGTTTCCTCCATTCAGCTTCAGAAAACCATTTATTCCTGTCATTCATGTTGTCTTTGGCAGCTTTCCAGGCAGTAAAAATTATATTTCTAGAGGTAGGGCTCCACTGTTCAAAGTCTGGCCTTTGTTCTGCTTGTTCCCTAAACCTCTTCTTTGACAACCTTGCCTCTTCTTCTTTCTCTAATGCCTCTTGCATAGCTGCGAAATAGGTTGAACAACCTTTTCCAGAACAACATTTGACTTCCCTGTAGTTGGGCTATACATCTGGTGAATATCAGCTTGCACCATGTCAAAATCTGGTGGAGGATATATGACCTGAGCTACCTCTGGTTGCTCACCTCCAAGATATGCACTTTGAATCCCAGATTCAGCAATATTATCATCATCACAGAGTGGAGGATAGCCCAGTGTAGCTCTGATGGAGTTAGATATCCATTTGGCATGGTCAGAGCTAGCTTTGACTAACACTCTCTCCCCCTTTATGACTTCTCTGGCCATGTGATCTCTGACATCATCCTTTTGAAATCTGATTTGTGCATCCAAGTATCTGATTCCTTCTTTAAAGTAAGGTTTAAGCTTTGTAAGTTGTTCAGATATAGCTTTCTGAGAGACTTGGATAGCAGTCTTGACAGCAGTAATTTCCTCTTGAAAGACTTTATCAAATTTAGCTTTAGCAGCATCAGTAGATGTAGAAGGTTCATCAGCCTTGTTCTTCAATGCAGTGACTATAGCATTGTGGGATTCAGTCAAATTGTCATTCATTCTTAATTGATTTTCAAGAACATATCCTTGTTTCAATGCTATATCATCTACATGTGCCTTGATCTTCTCTTGGTGTGTTGCCAAATACACCACTGCATTCCCACCCTTGTGGAAGCAGTCTGTCATCTCCTTCTTGTTGAGATTCATCTCAAACCTTATAGACTTTATTTCCTGGGCCAGATCAAATTGAAGTGATTTCTGCCCTTCATCTACATACTTCTCTATTGCCTGCCTTTGCTCATCCAATTTTATCTGTAGGGCAACCATTAAAGCACTATAAGCAGCAGTTGGAGCTTGCTGAACTATAGGCTGTGGGGCAATGGATTGCAAAGCTTTCTTATAACTCTGACTTCTCCTCTTGAAGACATAGAGTTTCTTCTTCTTAGCCTTTGCAGTTTCATCTTCTTCAGATTCTGAAGTGCTGGCTATTTAACCCCTTTCCTTAGGGCTTGGAGGTTTGTCAGCTTGCACATCAGGTGCCTTCACAGTTTCTGGCCTTAAAGGCTCTTCCAGAACTGTCATTTGATCCCCCTCAGCAGCAGCACTCTTATCTTCAGCAGCAGCATCCTTGTCCATATCAAAATCTTCTTGATCTAGATTTAGGAATAAATCCTCCATGGTGTATTCTGGTGGTGAAGAAGCTGGAGATGTTCTTGGTTCTTCAACCATAGGATTAGGAATTACTTCTTGTACAACAGATGTGTCTTCTCTAATAGCATCTGGTTTTTGAGTATTCAGCTGAGTTTGCTGAAGATCATCAGACAAATCAGCATCTTCTCTAATATAGTCTAAAGTTTTTAGGTCAGTGAGTACCTCTTGTATGATGGTGGCTTGCTCACTGTCCAGTGTAGATGCTGCTTCCACAACTGGATGCTCCCCCTGGCTTTGATCCCTGTGGATGGGGCTAGCTGGAGGCAGCTCCCTCTGGATCTCAGCAATATCTTGAGCAGCAGGGGTCTTCTCTGCAGCCACTTCCTCTTGATCATCAGGAGTGAAAACAATATGTTCTTCACTCCCTGAACTGCTGGAGGACTCTTGTGTCACTGGAGCAGTTTTTCTCTTTTTCTTATGAGGAATCTCCTTCTCAGTAATTGTCTTCTTTGGAGTTGATATGTCCTTGGACAACACCCTGTCCCATCTGGAAAATATCCTTTGATCCATCTTCCTCATGTGGTTGATCTTGCTTCCTGCAGCTGAACTCATGACGTCTGGTATGGTACCGCTAGGTAGAGACTAAGTATTCTGCCCAGGTTGGGCTTCTTCAGACTCTCCTTGATCTTGTCAAACACTATCATTGACCAATCAGTTTTAATAGTGAAGATAATTCTTGTCATGATTTCAAACATGTAGGCAGACACTCTGTCATGCCCTCCAGTCTTGCTGAGTAAGACTTTTCCTACAATTTCAGACATGAACTTTCCTTGGTTATTCATGCCTTTTCTGTTGAATACAGATCCTATCTTCATCTTAGGATCAAGACCACACCAGGTTAAAGCTTCCCTGGTCTTTGAAGCAGTAACCTCTTCTTCATCTTGAATTTTGGGTAGCTGGAGCACCTTCCTCAGATTCTTTGGTGAAACCTTGACCTTAGTCCCATGAACTCTGGATTTGATTCTGAATCCAGATTCATCGACTGCAGCTCCATTAAGGAATTCAAGCACTTCCTTCTTCCAAATCCTTGTAGGTTCAGACAAAAGATATTCTAGTCCAGAATCGGTGACTAGGGTTACTACAACCTGAATTTCTGCATCTGCTTCGTCGAACGCGCCGCGCACTAGCTCATAGCCCTCGTTAATGTTCTCCTCAAGCTTAGGAGCCATTAGGGTTTGGAGAATCTGTCTTTAGAAAAGAGAGGTGTCGACACAGGAGTTTTGGTCTCGAAACTTTGAAAGCGTGTCGACAAACAAAGACAGAACCCTATTTATACCTATCGAATTTTGAAGATGAACAGGCGGGACAGCTAACTTAAAATGTGTCGACACTGGCAACAAGTGTCGACACTGACTTATAATGTCTCGACACATATGTGTCGACATAAGTTTAGTCAACAGATTTTATGTGTCGACACTTGGTTATGTGTCGACACAACATAACTCGACACATTGTCGAGACTTTACTTAGAAAAATTCTGAGTAAAACTTAAGTGTCGACACCATATTGGATGTGTCGACACCTACTTGACATGTGTCGACACTAACATTCTGAAGTGTCGACACCACATTCCTAGATGTGTCGACACCTTTTTCCTGAAGTGTCGACACCAGTATTCTGTGTCGACATAGACTTGTCTATGTGTCGACACCTTTTTACTTAGTCATTTTCAAATCTGTAAACTTACTCTAAGTTTATCATTCCTAGTTAAATTTTGAATCTATCGAACTTAGCTTCTTCTAGTGGCTTAGTAAACATATCAGCTACTTGTTCATCTGTTTTAACATATTCTAATAAAATATCTTCTCTTTCTACATGCTCCCTAAGAAAATGATATTTAATCTCAATATGTTTTGTCCTACTATGGGATACAGGGTTATTAACTATTGAAATAACACTTGTAGAATCACAGAAAAGTGGAGTTCTACTTACCTGAAATCCATAGTCCTCTAGCTGATGTTGAATCCACAGAAGTTGAGCACAGCAACTTCCTGCAGCCACATACTCTGACTCTGCTGTGGAGATAGCCACACTGGTTTGCTTCTTGCTACTCCATGAAATTAGTCTCCCACCTAGGAATTGACAGGTTCCAGTAGTGCTCTTTCTATCCTCTTTGCATCCTGCAAAGTCTGCATCTGAATAACCTGGTAGATCAAAATCTCCATTCCTAGGGTACCAGAGGCCTAGATAGGGAGTGCCCTTTAGATATCTCAATATTCTTTTGACTGCAGTCAAATGAGACTCTTTAGGGCAGGCTTGATACCTTGCACAAACACATGTAGCATACATGTTGTCTGGTCTACTAGCAGTCAAGTATAATAGGGAGCCAACTATCCCTCTATACAAAGTTTCATCTACAGGTTTCCCTGCATCATCCTTGCTAAGAGACATACTTGACCCCATAGGAGTCTTCATGGTGCTGGATGAATCCATACCATACTTCCTTATGAGTTCTAGGGTGAACTTTGACTGACAAATGGACAAACCACTCTCAGTCTGTTTAACTTGGAGACCCAAGAAAAACTTCAGCTCTCCCATACTACTCATCTCAAACTGACCTTGCATAAGTTTTGCAAACTTTTTGCAAAGGCTGCTTTCAGTAGACCCAAATATAATGTCATCTACATATATTTGGACTAGTATGACTTTGCCTCTAGATTCCCTAAGGAATAGAGTCTTATCTATTTTCCCCCTTGAGAATTTGTTCTTAATGAGGAAACTAGATAGGGTTTCATACCAAGCCCTAGGGGCTTGCTTTAACCCATATAAAGCTTTCCTAAGTCTATAGACATGATGAGGTAGAGTTGGATCAACAAAACCTGAAGGCTGTTCCACATAGACTTCTTCTTTCAAATTACCATTTAGGAATGCTGACTTGACATCCATTTGGTATACCTTGAATCCTTGATAGGTTGCATAGGCCAAGAACATTCTTATGGCTTCCAGTCTGGCTACCGGAGCAAAGGTTTGATCAAAGTCAATACCTTCTTCTTGCCTATATCCTTTAGCAACTAGTCTAGCCTTATTCTTAATGATGACCCCTTGTTCATCCATCTTATTCCTGTAGATCCACTTAGTCCCAATTACATTGTGGTCTTTAGGTTTAGGAACTAATTCCCAGACCTTGCACCTCTTGAACTGATTAAGCTCTTCTTGCATTGCTTCAGTCCATTGTGGATCTTGTATTGCTTCTTCAAACTTCTTAGGTTCAACTTGTGACAGAAAGTTGGAATAGATTGCATCATTCTGATTTCTGCTCCTTGTTTGAACTCCTTGTCTTGGATCTCCAATAATCAGCTCTACTGGATGATCTCTAAGATGCCTGTGGGCTGGAGGCATCCTCACTTCTGGTTGAACCATTTCAGCATCTGCATCATGCTGTATTCCTTGGATTTCTTCAGCTATTGGCACATGTAGTTCTCCCCCTGGACAGCAGCTACTCTCCTCTCCTTGCTGTCTTGCAGCAGGCACTTCTTCTATAGTAAGCTTGTCCATTTTCTTTGTCAAACCTGTGGGGCTGCATACATTGCTAGACAACTCATTATTAATAAGTTTAGTCTCATCAAAAACTACATGCACTGATTCTTCTACAACTTGTGTAGTCAAGTTGTAGACTCTATAAGCCTTACTATTATTGCTGTACCCAACAAAAATTCCCTCTTGGGACTTGGCAGCAAACTTAGTTAAGTAAGACTTCCCATTGTTAAGTATGAAGCATTTGCAACCAAAGATCCTAAAATAGGATAGGTTTGGTTTCCTGCCTTTCACAACTTCATAGGGGGTCTTGTTTAGCCCTTTAGTGATGGTAGCCCTATTTATAACATAGCATGCAGTGTTAACTGCTTCAGCCCAGAAATACTCTGGCAGTGATGTATCACTCAATAGGGTTCTACCAGCCTTTATCAAGGTTCTATTCTTCCTCTCAGCAATGTCATTTTGCTGAGGTGTTCTAGGTGAAGAGAATTCTTGAAATAATCCAAAGTCTTCACATAGTTTTGTCATGCTTTCAGACTGAAACTCAGTACCATGGTCACTTCTAATTTTGACCACAGTACTATTTAGTTCATTCTGAATTTGCTTGACAAAGCTGTAGAAGACACTAGGTGTTTCAGATTTCTGTCTTAAGAAGAACACCCAGGAAAACCTTGAGTAGTCATCTACAACTACAAGGGTATAGACCTTCCTACCTAAGCTGTGAACTGGCATTGGACCAAAGAGATCCAAATGCAAGAGGTACAATTACCTCACAGCATCTTTGTTTCCTATGCTTTTAAAGGTGGATTTAGTCTGCTTGCCCATTTGACAATCTGAGCAAATACCATCTTTGACACACTTAACTTGAGGACCATTCCTCACTAACTCTTTGCTAAAGAGTTTGCTAATAGTCTTGTAGTTAAGATGAGCTAGCCTCTTGTGCCATTTGACACAATGAGAGACTGTCTCATCAGCTACAAGATAAACTGGAGAACCATTGTTCTCAATCATAATGTCTAGGCAGTAGACATTTCTCTTCCTATAACCTGTCAAAATGATCTCTTGATCACTTGACCTCTTGATATGACAACCGTTTTTAACAAATGAGATGTCATACCCTACATCACTTAATTGACTTATACTTATTAGGTTGTGTTTCAACCCTTTAACATAAGCCACTTGAGTAATGGTAACCAAGTTTGTAGAAATGTTACCAAACCCTTTGATGATTCCTTTTTCAGAACCACCAAAGGTTACTTTTGGACCATCTTTTACTGGAATGTAGTCCTTTAGTAATCTTCTTGTTCCAGTCATGTGTCTGGAACATCCACTGTCCAAGTACCATGTTGGGGTTTGGCCACTTGGACTTACCTGTAAAACAGATTAATTGACCTTAGAACCCAAAGAATTCTTGGGTCCTTGGTATTTGTTAGTCTGCAATCTGACAAAGCTCCCTGCAGGCTTTCCAACAGGTAGCTTGCTACTCACCTTGGCACTGGCATTGTGCCAACAGTCCACTGCAAAGTGGCCAATCTTGCCACAACACCAACATTCAAACTTGTTGTACCTTTGCTTAGGTACTGCCTTGGATGTCTTGTCTACAGCAGGCTTGTTGAATGTTGGGGCTTTGCCCTTGGACTTAGACTTGGACTGCTCAGTCCTTGCAGGTCTAATAAAGCCCAGTCCAGCCTTGCCTTTTTGATGAACAAATTCATCAATTAAAGGTAACACTGACTTAGGTTTAGAAAACCTAGCAACTAAGTCCTTCTCCTTCTGAAGATTGATCTCCAGACTCTTAATTTGATCATTCTTAAATGATATAGTACCCATCTGAATCACTGTTATGTGTTTCAGCCTAGCTATCTCATTCAACTTTTGATCAAACTGCTTCTCAAAATCTGTTGCACCAGCTTTAAGTTCAGCAATTTCCTTTGCCTGACTTTTGGCTAGGGATTTGTTTTTCTTGTAAGCTTGCAACAGCACCTTATATTCATCTATAAGTTGATGAATATCATCCTTAGACTCAGATACACTTTCATCACTTGATGAAAATGAATCTGATTCTGAACTAGAACAAGAAACTGAATTTAAACTTGAACCTTGTACCTGACTGGGTCTTGGCTGCTCCAGGATTTTGGCACTGTCTGTCAAAGCCATTAGTCCTTGGCATTGACTGTCTTCTTGTTCATAAATAGACTCCATTAACTGCATGAATTCATCCTCTTCTTCTTCAGCAAATAGTCCTATGTAGGCTTCAGCCTCAAACTCAGTTTCTGAAGAAGAAATATCTGATAGAGTCTTCTCTTTCTTGGCTACAAAAGACTTCTCTTTCTTTCCTTTGAAGTGAGTCTTTTTCCTGTCACCAGATTCCTTTCTCTTCTCTGGACAATCTGCAATAACATGGCCCTGTCTATTGCAGCAATAGCACACTATCTTTGAATTAGTTGCCTTGCTAGATTTTGTCCTTTTCTTGTCATTCTTTGAAGACCTCTTTTTCTGAAAAGAGTCTTCCTTTCCATGTGATGTAGAAGGCCTTGACCTCCACTGTTTCTTTTTCAAAAACTTCTGAAAGTGTCTAGTGAAAGCAGCAAAGTCTTCATCACTTTCACTGCTTTCTGACTTGGTGCTGACTGTTTTATCTGACTCTGATTCAGCACTCTTTGGAGGTGGAGTTGGTGATTTATGCCTGCACTTCCTGGGGACATCTGCCTTGAAAGCAACTGATCTTTCCTTGTGCTCAGTCCTTGTTGATTTCTCCTCCTCTTTTCTCACTGTCAACTGCATCTCATATGACAATAACTTGCCAAACAGTGTAGGAGGAGGAATTTCCCCCAACTTAGCCATTTCTCTTATGGCACAGATCTTTGTGTCCCAATCTTTGGTTAGGGACCTTAAGAACTTATCATTTAGTTCATAGTTACTGAACTCTCTTCCATAAGACATGAGTTCATTAACTATTCTGTAGAACTTCTTGTAGCACTCAGTTATGCTATCACCTTTACCTTATTTAAAGCTCTCATACTCCTAATTTAGCAAGGATTTTCTATCGTGCCTGACTTCTTCAGATCCTTCCATATACACTATAAGAGTGTCCCACATCTCTTTAGCTGTCTTACACTGTATAAGATTCTGAAATGTTGCATCATCTATGGCACTCACTATTATGTTTTGTGCCCTCTTGTCCATGGTGGCCAGGACAATTTCATCCTTAGTCATCTCAGAGAAATCCTTTGGAGTTCTCTGATTTGCATCTAGAACTGAAATCTTCATAGGCACATAAGGCCCTTCCTTTACTGTGATGTAGATTCTAGGGTCTGAGGCCTCCATAAATAGCCTTACCCTTTCTTTCCAGATCCCAAAGATCTCTTTCCTGCATATGGGTAATTTCATGGAACCCAATTCCTTGTGATTCTCAGAAGAACCCATGTTTCTTGATTTTCTTGAAACTGTGTTTTGTCTTACACTGAATCTGCCAAACAAGATCTCCTCAGACTGTTAGTCCTTGTTTTGAGGAACCTCGCTCTGATACCACTTGAAAGATATGGTACCTAAACACCTAGAGGGGGGGGGGGGTGAATAGGTGACCTAATCCCTTTTTGACTTTAATGGCAGCAAACAGTTTATTATCACAGATTTTTAACTTTTGCACAGCAATTACAAAGTATTCACAGCATACACAGCACAATCACAGCACAGCACACAATGGTTTATAGTGGTTCCCCAAGATATGGGTACATCCACTTTCCCCCTTCGCCTATCTAGCAGTGTACTAGATTCGGCCAAACTCCTCCACTGTCTCAGAACCCAAATTGGTTCCTACCTCAGGCCCAAAGCCTTATAACTCAGCTTTATCCCAAAGCCTACACTCAGCCAATCAAGGCCTACACTCAGCCAACCAAGGCCTACACTCAGCCAACAAGGCCTACACTCAGAGATCTCAATCTCCTACACTCAGGCTCACAAGCCCTACCCTCAGCCTTTATAATTATAGGCTTACAAATCACTCAGATCCAAAGGATCCTACAAGTTAAAATGTATTACAAATAATAACTCTACAACTCAGAATTAAAGGAGGGGAGTTGAGAGATTCTTGATGAGTTCTTGGAAGAACTCAGCTGGATTCACCCTGACTTAGCTTTCTTCAAAGCTTCTTGAGTAGAACTGAATAAGACTGAATCCTCCTGTAGTAGTTCCTTGACCTCTGCTACTTAAGATCCAGAATTGAATCTGAATCCTTCTTCTCAGCCTAGTTCCAGAGGATGATTTCTTGGAAGGAGCCCTCTCTCTCCAACTTCTTAGATCTGCACTTGGACTGCAAGATCTTCTTGTGTTGATACTCTTGGTACCACTTCAGTAATTTGTTTTTCAACAAACTGAACTCTTGACCAATAATCTGATCAATAACTTCAACAACAGTTTCTGTAAACTGTGGGTGCCTATTTATAGGCCTTCTTCATGGTAACCGGCTGGTCCGGTTCATAACTGACTTCTGACATCTCTGACAGTTGCTGTAGACCGGCTGGAACGGCAGCTATCAAGTCATCCAGTCACTTCTTGAAAATCTCTAACTGTCTGTAAGTGTCGAGACTTTCTGTCTTTAAGTGTCGACACTTATAGTCCAAGTGTCGACACATGTTGTGTAAGTGTCGACACAAGTCTACAAGGTGTCGACACAACTCCTTGTATGTCTCGACACAGATTCTTCTGCATGTGTCGACACTGAAATTGAGTGTCGACACAAGTACTTGTTCTTCTAGCTTTTGCTGAATTCTTCTATGTGTCGACACATCTCCTTTGTGTCGACACATCTTCTTGTGTTGAATCTGTCAAGTGTCGACACTACTTCTTGGTGTCGACACATAGTCTTCTATGTTGATTTTTGCTGAGTGTCGACACAGCTCCTTGTGTCGACACTTGATTCTTCTGTTGAGACTTCAGCTGAGTGTCGACACATTCCTTTAGTGTTGACACTTGTACTTAGAATATTTTGGAAATAATTCTGTTCTTTGCTAAGTGTCGACACAGCTCCTTGTGTCGACACTTTCTTCAAGTGTTGAGTCTTCAGCTGTGTGTCGACACATTGTTCTGGGTGTCGACACATACTTCAAATGCTGACTCTTCTGTTGAGTGTCGACACATTGTGCTGTGTGTCGACACTTACTTCAAGTGCTGACTCTTCTGCTTAGTGTTGACACATTGTGTTGAGTGTCGACACATGTACTTAGTCTCTGCAGACTTTTGCTGAGTGTCGACACAGCTCCAAGTGTCGACACTTTCTGGTGTAGACACAGCTTCACTGGGTGTCGACACAGCTCCTTGTGTCGACACTTTCTGTCTGCACTTTTCTTCACTGAGTGTCGACACAGCTCCAAGTGTCGACACTTTCTGTCTGGTGTCGACTCTGCATCCCAGGTGTCGACACAATGACTCCAAGTGTCGATACTGCTTGTCTGGGTGTTGACACAAGCTTTCTCAAGTGTCGACACTTTCCCTCTGGGTGTCGACACATGGACTTAGAAACTTTTTGCTTCAGTCCAGTGATTTCTTAACCTGCACAAGTAAACTCAACATACATCAAATACATTATGATGTATATCATTGAGTTGGGTGAGGCTTCTTCAAATCAGGTACATTTGACCAATGTACCCAACACTCTCCACTAAGGAGAGATTCTGAATCTGATTCTGGAATATCAGAGAAAAGCACATCATACTGCCAATGGTCTGATGAAGATTTTGCTGCCTTAACTAGGCAGTTCTAGAAGTTCTTGAAGAAGAAGCACTAGAGAGGCCGACCCTCCTCCTCCTCCTCTCATCCCAAGGATAACTACTACAAGGGCAGGAGAAAATACTCTAAGGAGGACAAGTATGGATCCAAAACTAGTAAACAGGTTTCATCTAACTTGACTTGTTATCATTACAGAAAGCATGAGCATGTAATAGCCGACTGCCCAGTCAAAAGAAGGGAACATGGTGATAAAAAGGACCACCCGCAAAAAGGGAAGAAGGCGAAATATCTTATTGCTAAGAAGCAAAGAAGCTGGAATGACTCCTCCTCATCAGAGTCAGCAGAAGAAGAAGAAGCCTACATCGGGCTGTACTCTACTGGAGATAGAGATATAGAAGCAGACTGCATTAAAAGGCTGGCTACTATAGAAGAAGAAGCTAAGCAGGTTCTTGATGACTAGCAAACTAGACATCATTTTGGGCGAATACCTTGTTAATATTCAAATAAATAATCACTTTTGTTCGTTGTAGTTTATAAAAATCTCGTAAAAATAATATTTCACTCTCTAATTCTTATATTTTTATTTTTTTAGGATTACGACAAGCCTGGGGGGATTTTCGTACAATGTCCCGCTGCCGCGTACAGGACTCGTATACGACCTTCATTGGATATATATATATATACTCAGCAAGTACAGCCAGCACCTCCGCCACCACCGTACAGCGCCACTTCAAATCTCCGGCCAACACCTCCTCCTCAAAGCATGCAGCTGGCCTCCTCCGGTAGCTCCACCTCAAGTAAGCAGCAACTCCGGCCCGCAGTTCCAACTCCATAAAGAAGTAACCCCTCCACGTCATCGATCCAGCCCACCTCCGCCACATTAGCAATCCTCCTCTATGCAGCGCCAACTCCGCCTCTGTAATTACACCCAGAGATGTTGCCGCCTCCAACTCTTCCAGAGATCCCGCCGAATTTATGGCCGCCACTAGCATCCTTCTACTGCCGTTTTCAACAAGGAAGCAACCTCCTCTTGAGCCTGCCATGCCTTGTCACATCATCCGGTGCCTATAAAAGGTGGTCATGGGGAAGGAGGAAGGACACGTTATTCTTGGAGAGATAAAAAAAATCTACTGTTAATCAAATTTTGGGAGATAATGTTTAGCCAAAAAAATTGTTTTGAGTTGCGCATTTTGGGAGACGAAATCATTGGAAATCAAGCCTGAATTTTGTGAGCATAAAGTTGTTATTTTTTGTCTTTATTTTTGCCGGTGTCTTGTAACTTGCACTTCTCTATTTCATTTTCGTTAACTTGTAACATCGCACTTTTATTTCTTTTAATCGTTTTCCTACTAGCAATAAAATTCATTTCTTTTAATATTATTCAACTCATCACTTGTCGCTTTCGCTTTCTTTTATAATGTTGTATTTGTATGCGAACAATCTGCTCATCGCCATGAACAACTAATTTTTATAGTACTCGATCACGATGATCCGAGGATGAAATAATTTTTTGCTATGATTTTAATTTTGCTTTTCTCAATTTGTTGAACGCTTAAGATTTACCATTGATCAAATCATTGAGGCTGAAGGATCAAGCGCATAACCAACTGTTCCAAAAGCCCGGACTGTTGGAAATGGTGCTACTTAATTTCTTAAATAAGTAGAGTGTCACGGGTCAAGTGAAGGAACGCCGGACCCAACAATCCCCCCCGGCGTCCAGCACAACCCGTCGGCTCAGAGGTGGAGTTACCACATGGCCCACATGGCTCAGAGGTGGGGTTACCACATGGCCCACACGGCTCAGAGGTGGGGTTACCATATGTCCACGGTTTCATGGCTCAGAGGTGGGGTTACCACATGTCTACGATTGCCTGACTCGCCGGACTCACACAGGTAGAAGGGAAAAATTAGGATTTAATAGCGCTCCCCCGGTCTTGAACCCGTGACCTGCTCTAATACTAATTGAAGGATCAAGCGCATAACCAACTGTTCCACAAGCCCGGACTGTTGTAAAGGGTGCTACTTAATTTCTTAAATAAGTAGAAGAGCGCCACGGGTCAAGTGAAGGAACGCCGGACCCAACAAAGGCTATATATTTTATATAGTTTTCAAATTAGTTTTTGCTCTTTAGTTGGCCGAGAGGCTCGTAAGACGAATCGATCACTCATTGGTAAAAAGTGTAGAACGCAACCCTCAAGAGGGGACGCCGTAACTCTTCCGGATTGGAGTAAAATCCAATAGCGAGGTTTACTACCTAAAGCAAGTCTTAGGCGATGCGATTTGAGAACGAAAGTTCGGTCGATACACCTAAGATTAGTTGAACCTAATCCTCAAGAGAGGAGCGTTCATGCTTCGGGAATCTCCACGGTCAAAGCCCCTTCAACAAGAGAATTGCACTTTATTTTCATTCCGTTATTCTCTATATCCAAGGTGATTCAATGATCGGTTACTAGCTTTTAACCCATCAAATTAAGCCCATTCATATTTCTAGTTTTTAAGTTTCGCAACCCAACTTAAAATTTCTATTGATAAAATAATAGCGATTTTCAAGAGTAGAATTACTCAACCACCCCGAGTCTAATACGACCTTGGTTTTTGTAAACCTATACCACTCCCGATACGGTGCACTTGCCGTTGTCGTTTGCGGATATAGTTTCGCGCGATCAAGTTTTTGGCGCCATTGCCGGGGACATTGGTCGATAATTTGAAAAAGAAATAGTTATTAATTTTATCGTTTCTTTTTTTTTAGTTTATGACCCGAATAAACTCTTCAAGTAATTATGAATTCGGTTTTGATCCAGAAATCGAGCACACCTTTCGGCGACGTCTCCGATTTAGTGATCTACCAATAATTCACGAAGAGTCGATCGGAGAAACTAACGATGGAATAATGGAAGTTCCTAACCTTAATGAGGCCCCGCTACGGACCATGTCCTATTATGCGAGACCGAATTTTGAGGGAACACAATCTATTATTATTCGCCCAGCAGTAGCGAATAATAATTTTGAAATTAAAACGAGTATCATTCAAACGGTACAGCAATCGGTTGTATTCGATGGTTTACCGGATGAAGATCCAAATTTACATCTGCTTAATTTTTTGGAAATTTGCGGTACGTTTAAAATAAATGGCGTCACCGATGACGGCATCTGTTTGCGTTTATTTCCATTTTCTTTGCGGACCAAGGCCAAGCAGTGGTTGAGTTCTCTTCCTAGAGGTTCCATCACTACATGGGCCGAAATGACGAAAAAAGTTTTAACGAAATACTTTCCTCCGACAAAGTCCGCTAAATTATGTACGGACATTCTCTCGTTCACGCAAATAGACTCGGAGTCTCTCTATGACACATGGGAGCGCTTCAAGGAATTTTTGCGGAGATGTCCTCATCATGCCATTCCTACGTGGCAACAAGTTCAAACTTTCTACAATGGTTTGAATATCCAAACAAGGCAAATGATTGATGTAGCCGCAGGGGGAACTCTTAATAACAAAACCCCCGAGGCCGCTCAAGAGCTTTTCGAGGAGATGGCCATGAATGCTTATCAGTGGAATGCGCCACGGTCGCGCCCTAACAAGCCGACTGGACTCTTCGAAGTTGAGGCCACCCCTAATTTAGCACATCAAGTAGAATGGCTCACTAAGCAAGTGGCGGAGATGTCTGCTTCCTCCGCCACCAACTGGGCTTATAATAATAATAATAATTTTAATAATAATTTTCATGAGCAAGTAGATTATATGGGGAACTCCTATTGTCCTCCGTATAACCCGAATAATAATATTCCGTTCAATAATAGTTATAATCCGGGTTTGCGGAATCACCCAAACTTTTCGTGGAGCAACCCCAATAATGCTCAACGTCCACTACAAGTGAATCCTCCCGGATTCACTCCTCCACCATCGCACAAGCCTTCTTCACTTGAAGAAGTTTTCACTAAATACGTAGCTTCAAATGAGTCCAATATCCGGAATCTTACCGGATCTATAAAAAATTTAGAAAATCAAATTGGACAATTAGCCAAATTAGTCTCCGAGCGCCAATAAGGAACATTGTTGGGCAACACCGAGCTCAATCCAAGGGAGAGCGCCAACGTAATAAATCTCCGTAGCGGAAAGGAGGTAACTTCTACAAATTTGGCTGGACCTGAGGTAAACGTTTCATCTTCACCTCCAAAATTTACTTCTCCGCAATTTAAATCTTCTTCTATTTTAGTTCCGCACATTATTCAAAATTCTACTTTATCTTATTCTTCAAAATTAAAAAATGAGCACGAAAAGGAGCAATATGAAAAATTTATTAAAATTTTAAGGCAAATACAAATTAATGTGTCATTCTGCGAAGCAATTGCCCAAATGCCCAAGTATGCCAAATATTTAAAAGATTTACTTTCAAATAAAAAGAAACTTGATAATTTTTCTCGTATTTCTTTGAACGCAGGATGCTCGGCGGTTCTATTAAATAAATTACCACAAAAATTAAACGACCCCGGGCGGTTCTCCATCCCGTGCTTGTTCGGTAATTTATTTATATAACACGCTTTAGCCGATTTAGGCGCTAGTATTAATCTCATGTCATATTTCTTATTTAAAAACTTGGTTTGGGTATCCCAAGCCCAACTAATATGAGCATTCAACTAGCAGACCGATCAATAAAATACCCAATAGGGGTAGTTGAGGATGAGCTGGTTAATATTGACAAGTTTATTTTCCCGGTAGACTTTGTCATCCTCGACATAGAAGAAGACGCCGAAGTACCCCTTATACTCGGTCGTCCCTTCCTTGCCACCTCTAGGGCAATTATAGATGTAAGTAACGGAAAGCTTCTCCTACGGGTAGGGGAAGAAGAAGTTACTTTTAGCATAAATTCCTCATTAAAAAATGCCCTTCCAAATGACGACTCTTGTTATATATTAGAAACAAATTTTGATGAAAATCTATCGTCATTTGCTGAAATAATCTCGAAAAATTTGGAAGACCCGGAGTTAGCAAAATTAACTTGTTCAAAAGAAATCACTCGGCCGCTACCATTCGAGCAAATCAATTTAAATAATTTTAAAATTAACACGTCTTACGAAAAACCACCGAGTCTAGAGTTAAAACAACTCCCCGACCATCGTAAGTATATTTTTCTAGAAAAAGATTCAAAATTGCCTGTAATTATATCTTCGGCGCTTAATGATGCGGAAATTTCCGCATTAATAAATATTTTAAACAATCACCGTCATGCAATTGCATGACAAATTTCTGATATTAAGGGGATTAGCCCCTCATTTTGCACGCACAAAATCACATTAGAAAATAATTCTCGCGGCACCGTTCAGCCACAACGACGCCTCAACCCAAATATGAAGGACGTTGTTAAGGCTGAAATAATAAAATTATTAGACACAGGAATTATTTATCCTATTTTGGATAGCACTTGGGTTAGCCCGGTGCAAGTCGTACCTAAGAAGGGCGGGATAACGGTAGTTTCCAATGAAAATAATGAGTTAATCCCAACCCGTAACGTTACGGGTTGGCGTGTATGCATCGATTATAGAAAATTAAATGATGCCACCCGTAAGGATCACTTCCTGTTACCCTTCATTGGCCAAATCTTAGAACGTCTATCTGGTCACTCACACTATTGTTTTCTTGATGGTCTTTCGGGATACTTTCAAATCCCGATTGCGCCCGAAGACCAAGAGAAAACCACGTTTACTTGCCCGTTCGGCACCTTCGCCTATCGGAGGATGCCTTTTGGTCTTTGTAATGTGCCGGCTACATTTCAAAGATGTATGTTGGCTATTTTCGCAGAGTTAGTAGAGGAAATCATGGAAGTTTTTATGGACGATTTTTCGATTTTCGGCGATTCATTTGAAAATTGTCTTAATAATCTTGACCGTGTTCTTCAACTCTGCGAAGACACAAATTTGGCACTCAACTGGGAGAAGTGCCACTTTATGGTCCGAGAGGGATTGGTTCTCGGACATAAAATATCTAGTAAGGGGATTGAGGTTGATCGGGCCAAGATCAAAGTCATAGAAAAACTTCCTCCACCCACAAATATCAAATCTATTAGGAGTTTTGTAGGACACGCAGGATTCTATAGGCGATTCATTCTTGACTTTTCTAAAATTACAAAACACTTAACTCATCTCTTAGAAAAAGAATCCACGTTTATTTTTGACGATGAATGTTTGAAAGCTTTTGAAAAAAATAAAAAAAGAACTAATAAACTCGCTGATTTTAATTGCATCAAATTGGTCTTTACCGTTTGAAATAATGTGTGATGCAAGTGATTTTGCTGTAGTGGCTGTTTTAGGCCAACATGTGAATAAATATTTTCACCCAATTTATTATGCAAGCAAAACACTTACGTCCGCCCAAGCTAATTATACAACGCCGGAGAAAGAACTTTTAGCGATTGTTTTTGCATTTGATAAATTCCGTTCTTATTTGACGCTTTAAAAAGTTATTGTCTTTTCAGATCATTCTGCGCTCCGGTACATATTAAACAAAGGGGATGCTAAGCCCCGATTGTTGAGATGGGTTCTCCTCCTTTAGGAATTCGACTTGGAAATTCAAGCCAAAAAAGGAGCGGAGAACTTGGCGGCCGACCACCTCTCAAGATTGGAGAATCCGACTGCGGGAGCGCTAGTGGAGGCCGATATTAACGACAAATTCCCTGAAGAGCACCTCCTCGCCGCTAATCAGGTAATGACTTCCTCCACCCCTTGGTGCGCGGATCTTGCCAATTACTTAGTGGCACGGGTCCTCCCAAAGAATTATTCAAGTCAACAAAAGAAGAAATTCTTTTCGGACTTGAAAAATTACTTTTGGGAAGACTCCTTTTTATTTCGTGTCTGCGCGGATCAAGTGGTAAGAAGGTGTGTATCGGGCGAGGAAGGCGTGAAAATATTGCGGCACTGCTACGAAGGACCAACTGGTGGACATTATCAAGCAAACCGTACCGCTAGGAAGGTGCTAGAGGAGGGCTTCTATTGGCCCCCTTTATTCAAAGACGCTCAAATGTTTATGAGCATGTAACGCCCCGAAACTCAAAGGAGCAAAGGGGGACGTTTTGGGCAAGTTTGGGTTCTGGCAGCAGGCACACGGCCTGGGACACGGGCGTGTCCCAGGGCGTGTAAAGCCTGTGTCGACACTAAGACGGGAAGTCGACACTTTGGTCTCGACATTGTGTCGAGACTGGGCACACGGCCTGCGACACGGGCGTGTCGCAGGGCGTGTCGACCCGTGTCGACACTTAGCCGCGAAGTCGACACTCTGCGTTCGACGAAGTGTCGAGACATGGCACACGGCCTGCGACACGGGCGTGTCGCAGGGCGTGTCGACCCGTGTCGACACTCGTCCCGGGAGTCGACACTTTGGTGTCGACAATGTGTCGAGACAAGGCACACGACCTAGGACACGGGCGTGTCCAAGGCCGTGTCATCAGGTCGACGATATTTGCTCGACGAAGTGTCGAGTGTCGAGACCGTGTACACGGCCTGGGGTCCAGGCGTGTTGAGGTGACACGGGTAAGGACACGGGCGTGTCCTAGAACCCGTGTAGTGCTCAGGTTGATTTTGGGGAAAAATCATGGGGTACACGGCCGGCCACACGGCCGTGTCAGGTGGAACACGGGCGTGTCAGCTCGAACACGGGCGTGTTCGATACCCGTGTGAGGTTCCAGGTGATTCGATTTTGACGGCGAATGAGGCACACGTCCCTGGACACGGGCGTGTGCCAGGCCGTGTTCGGTCCAGATTGGGCATTTCAGTCCCGAATCAAAGCCGTTCGTTTCCTTATTTTGAGATCCAACGGCTGGGAGTTGTTCCTGAAGGGATATACCCGGGATTGGACTTAGAAAACCCTCACTTTTCTTAAGTGTTATCTTTCTAAAACCTTAGAGAGAGAGGAGAGTCAAGGGAGGAAGAAGGAGCTAGATCCCGCCATTGGAGGAGCTTCGAAGCTCCGAATCGCGAGCCGACTCCGGATCCACGGAGGCAAAGCTAGTGCGGTGCTTTTCATCCGATTACTTTTCAATGGAGCCAAAGAGGAACGCTAGGGTAACGATCCTCATCTTGAGCATGAGTAGCTCTCTTTCTTAGCATAGGAAGCCAGCTCTCGCGAGTTTGCGGAGAGTTGGAGGTGTTTCTTCGGGTAGATATGTGAAGTACCCATTTTTTAGAGTCCGTAAGCGAGAATGGACATAGGCATGATGTGTGAAGCCTACCCGGACATGTTGGTCTGGATCAGTGATGTTGCATTGCATAATGCCAGAGAAGACTCCGTGCTATTGTTTGTTTTTCGGGTTTTCTACGCGGTAGATTGCAGCAGGGAGCCTTGGGGACTAACCCAAAGGTGCACCCGGAAAACTGGGCGGATACGAGATCTTGCCAACTTGGTGGCTTGAGAGCCAACTTGAACATAACTGGGTTATGTGACTTGTGATGGAAATGGGACTCGGTGGAAGTTTGACCCACGCAAAAGGCTTAAATTGTCGTTGCGATGTGAGCACGGGTTAGATGGAACCGTACCCGTTATATGTCGTTCAGCTAAAGAGACCTAAAGGCACGTGGCACTTACCATTGGCATAGATTAGGGTCTTCGGCGGTCAATGGCTTAAATTGTCGTGACCCAGGCCAGGAAGACAAATTGCTCATAGGTTTGGCCGTCCAAGTGGCGGTGGTGAGTCCGGAATGTCTATGGCTTTAATTGTCGTGACATCGACCGGTTCACCGAGAATGTGCCCTGAGAGAACGGGGCGTGTGGCCGTGCGAGCCAACGTCTGTGATTGAATGGCTAAGTATATAAATTGCTCGCTTATGCTAATGAAATGCAGGGAAGGAGTATCGCCGCCCCGAGTTGGGGGCGGGATCGTTATAATTTGGTCAACATTGCTGACCGTTGCCTTGTTTTGCCACCGTGCGGTGGTTTGTTGCTTGCAGGTGCAGCTGGACCAAGCGGTCAATAGCGGGCTAAAGCCGGAATGCGAAGCCGGCCCTTGAAGGCCTAAGTTGGAAGTGTTTACTGCTTTATTCATGTGTGACCGGCCTGCGTGCCGTGGTTTATAAAACATGTAATTGGAAGTGAAACATTTTGTAAGGCCTTAAGGCCTATTTTTTGGGTATTTTGTATAACATTCCTATTTCGTATTAGTGGACATTCGTGCTTTAATGCTGGGTTCTTTGTTACAACCTTTATAAACTGCTTCCGCTAGAATGCTCTGTGTAGGACGTTGAGATTGGTTGGATGGTTTCCATAAGTAACCACCCGGTCTGTCTGTGGCATACGGCGTCGGGCCCCGGCCGGACCTACTTCTATATGCTATGTGACGGATAGGGGGTATTACAAATTGGTATCAGACTCCTGGTTTTGGTCGGGCTTAAAGTGAATTCGTGGGAAAATTCTTTTTAAGGGGTGGTGAGCACATTGTGTGCGTCATCGTAATAACAGTAAAAAGAACCCATGAATGTCCACTTAGGAATGAAAATACTCGTGTTTGAGGAATCTGCGTGTTCCTATAATTGCTATTTGCAATTTATTTCGTCGCTTAACAGTGTTTTGTACCACTATAGGTGACCAGAAGTGGTGTTGGGCCGTCAGAACGCCGAGTTTCTGAGGCTAGTAGTGCACCGGATGTTGCTCCTGCAACACCTCTGTCGGCTGAGAACATACGATTGGTGGCTGAAGCGGTGTTGGCCGTGATAAATGCGCAGCCTGTAAGGCAAACGCAGCAGCCCGCTCCTGTGATGGAGCAAGAACCTCTGCAAGATGCTGAGCCGAGGAGAGTGGAGCAAGTGGTTGTGGAACAGGTGGTGCCGAGGAGGGCAACTGAGAGGCAGCTTAAGCATGTAATGAGCTTTAACCCTCCGGTATTCTCCGGGTTGGGAACCCCATCTCAGGCTGAAGACTGGCTCTCCAGGGTGAAGAGAGTCATGACAGCGACGGAGACGGAGGAGTGGCAAATGACCACCATCGCTACGTTCCTTTTGGACGGTGAAGCGAGGATGTGGTGGGAAGGATTGGAGCTGCACTTACTGAGAGGTAGGCAACTTGGTGATGTCTCGATGGAGGAGTTCTCGATATTATTTTTGGCTAGATACCTCCCTTCGACGCAGAAGATAGCGTTGGAGAATGAGTTCCTGAAGTTGGTACAGGGTGAGAGGAGCGTGGATGAATATCTCCACGAGTTTACTCGTCTGAGTCGTTATGCTAGCTCCACCATCGTGGATGAGGAGCGCAAGACTAATCGCTTCTATGAAGGCTTGAGGGATGAGTTGAGACTACTAATTTCGGGGCCGATGACGCAGGGTTTCTTAACCTTGGTCAATACTGCCCGGTCCTTGGAGAAGGACATGAAGAATGTACAAGCAAAGAAAAGCTTGGGTGAGAAGAAATCTGAATTTGAAGTGCCGACTACTTCAAAGGCCGGCTATCGGTGGTCTTTCAAGAAGCATAGGACTTCGGATCCAGCTCCTTCTGGTGCTTCTGGGGCGACTACGAGTCGGACCCCGGGTGCGTGTTTTACATGTGGAAAGACGGGACACTTTGCCCGTGACTGTTGGAGCGGACGTCGTAAGTCTGAGAGAAAGCCGGGAGCTACTTATGAAGAGAAGGGAAAGGCGGTGGAGTCGACCGCATCCCATTATGCTCCGGCCCAACCAAGGGTCTATAATCTTGGCCAACAGGAGGACATTAAATAGGCTGATGTGGTGACAGGTACGGTTTACTTAATAGCAAGTCAATTTCTTTAAATACTTGTTATGCACATGTTAGCTTACCACTGCTTGTTTAGGATTTGTATTGATTTGTGAAAATCCGGCACGAGCACTCTCCGATACGAGAGCTTCACACTCCTTCTTGTCCGAAGGATTTATATCACCCATCGGAGTCCCTTCTTCGATGGAGAATGATAAGTTGGATGTGTTGTTTCCTAACTGGTGTTCGATGCGAGCGGATAGGATCTGCGATGTTAAGATTCGTATTGGGGAGCAGGAGTTCGACCTGCGGGCGTCTTTACTTCCGTTGGTGGAGTTCGACGTCATATTTGGCATGGACTGGCTCTCGGAGCAGCATGCCCATATAGATTGCGGTAGCAAGGAAGTCAAGCTAGGAGCAAGTCGTGAGACGACTTTTACGGGCTTAAAGGGGTCGAGCAAGACATTGATGTCTGCTCTTCAGGTGGTGAAGGCGGTTCGTGCCGGAGCAGAACTGTTCTTTACACTAGTGGAGGTTGCAAAGCCGAAGCCCGCGTTGGATTGTATTTCAGCGGTATCGGAATACCCTGATGTGTTCCCCGCAGATCTTCCTGGAGCCCCGCCTCAGCGGGAGATAGATTTTACGATCGTGCTAGTGTCAGGTGCAAAGCCTGTGTCACGATCTCCGTATCGGCTAGCGCCTAAGGAAATGGCGGAGCTGAAAGTTCAACTGCAAGAGTTGTTGGAGCAAGGGTATGTGCGCCCGAGATCTTTGCCTTGGAGCGCACCGGTCCTCTTTGTTAAGAAGAAGGACGGAAGCTTGAGGCTATGTATTGATTATCGGGAGCTAAATAAGCTGACGGATAAGAACAAGTACCCGATCCCCCGGATTGATGATCTCTTTGATCAGTTATTCGGGTCGACGGTGTACTCGAAGTTGGATCTCAAGGCTGGGTACTATCAGCTGCGAATAAGGGAGTGTGATATCCCAAAGACAGCGTTTAGTACGAGATACGGGCATTATGAGTTTACGGTCATGCCGTTTGGGCTGACTAATGCTCCGTCAGTATTCATGGATTTGATGAACATGACGTTCAGGGAGTACTTGGACCATTTTGTGATCGTCTTCATCGACGATATTTTGGTGTACTCGCAAAGTGAGGAATATCACTTCAAGCATCATCATTTGGTGTTGGAAACGCTAAGGAGAAATCAGTTGTATGCCAAGTTCTCGAACTGCGAGTTTTGGCTATCCTCAGTGGCGTTCCTCGGGCATATAGTGAGTGGAGAGGGTATTGCTGTGGATCCGGCGAAGATTGTTGCGATACGGGAGTGGCCTGAGCTTGCTACTGTAGCGGAAGTCCGGAGTTTTCTGGGGCTTGCCGGCTATTATAGGCGCTTCGTAGAGAACTTCTTGCGGATAGCGTTACCTCTCACTACTTTGACGAGGAAGGAGCATAAGTTCGTTTGGACGCCGGAGTGCGCGCGAGCTTTTGAGGAGTTGAAGTGCCGGTTGACCACGGCGCCTGTGTTGAGTTCGCCTTATGGGACCGAAGGCTATGAGATTTATAGCGATGCTTCGGGCAGTGGTTTGGGTTGCGTGCTACTGCAACACAGAAGTGTAATAGCTTATGGCTCGAGACAGCTAAAAGTGCATGAAAGGAACTATCCGGTCCATGACTTGGAGTTAGCGGCCGTGATTTTTGCCTTGAAGCTGTGGAGACACTACTTGTACGGTGTGAAGATTGATATCTACCCCGATCACAAGAGCCTGAAGCATCTTATTGATCAAAAGGATCTGAATATGCGGCAGCGTAGGTGGATGGAGTTCCTGGGGGACTATACGTTCAAGATCCACTACGTGCCTGGCAAAGGGAATGCGGTTGCGGACGCGTTGAGTCGCCGAGCCCCAGCTCAAGACAACTGGCTATCGGTGCACGATGAGCGGTTGGTGCGAGAGTTGGAGGCATTGGAGATTGTCTGTGTGGACAGGCAATCAAGTGCTGAAGCAGTTCTGAATTGGACTGAAGTCCAATATGACCTGGCTGATCGTATTCGGCAGGCTTTGGATATGGATGCTCATATGAAGCAGTTCATGGTAGAGGCTCTGGATGGGTCAAATTCCCAATACGTCGTGGAGGACGGGTTGCTTTGGAAAGACGGTCGTTTGTGCGTCCCTAGTGTGGGCAATTTGCGGGTGGAGTTGTTGTACGAGGCACACCATACCAAGTACTCGATTCACCCGGGGAGCACGAAGATGTACTGTGATGTGAAGAAACTGTTCTGGTGGCCGGGTTTAAAGAAGGATGTGGCGCTATACGTAGCGAAGTGCCAAACCTGCGCCTTGGTAAAGGCGGAGTGCCAAAAGCCGGGAGGATTTCTTAAGTCCTTGCCTATTCCGGAGTGGAAATTCGACGACATCTCTATGGACTTTGTGCACGGTTTGCTAAGGTCGCAAAAGGGGAACGACGCCATTTGGGTGGTTGTTGATCGATTAACGAAGGTGTCGCATTTTATTCTGCATAGGAAGGATGATCCGGTGGAAAAGTTGGCGAAGTTTTATGTGGATAACATAGTGCGGCTTCATGGTGTGCCCCGCAGCATCGTGAGTGACCGAGATGGGCGGTTCACGTCCAATGATTGGAGGCTTGTGCAGCAAATGTTGGGAACGAAGCTGAAGTTCAGCACAGCCTTCCATCCACAAACGGATGGGCAGACCGAGAGGGTCAATAGAACTATGGAAGACATGCTCCGCATGTGTGTCTTGGATTTCGGAAAGCAATGGGAAGACCACCTTTATTTGGTGGAGTTCGCATACAACAACAACTACCAAGCGAGTATCCAAATGGCGCCTTTCGAGGCCCTATATGATAGAAAATGTCGCACGCCGTTGTCTTGGTTAGAAACGGGTGAGTCAAGGTTGTATAAGCGATCAGAAGTGGAGGGTGCTACTTCTTTGGTGCGAACCATTCGGGAGAGGTTGCTTATCGCTCAGGACCGGCAAGCAAAGTACTATAATGCCAAGCACAGGAACGTGGAGTTCGCTGTGGGCGATTATGTATACTTAAAGATCAAGCCGTTCAAGGGTGTCTCACGGGTGCGGCGATTGAAAAAGCTAAGCCCGAGGTACCTTGGACCATTTGAGGTTCTGGAGCGAGTTAGTGAAGCGGCCTATCGGTTGAAGCTTTCAGTGGAGCTTAGTGGTTTACATGATGTATTCCACATTTCGGTGCTTCGAAAGGCTGTGCAAGAGCCTACGTAAGTGATCGCGGTTGATCAAGTGCCGGTGGATAGTGGGCTAACGACAAAGGTCAAGCCCGTGCAGATTGAGGACTCGGAGGTAAAGCGGCTACGCAATAAAGAGATCAGGATGGTCAAGGTCCGGTGGGACAATTGCGGTCGTGAGGAGCTCTCTTGGGAGCGAGAGCAGACTATGCTTGACGAGTATCCGGAGTTGTTCCGCTCAGGTACAAATTTTGGTTTTGTACATGTCTTTCCTTTATGTAATTTCGAGGACGAAATTCTTTTAAGAGGGGGAGACTTGTAATGCCCCGAAACTCAAAGGAGCAAAGGGGGACGTTTTGGGCCAGTTTGGGTTCTGGCAGCAGGCACACGGCCTGGGACACGGGCGTGTCCCAGGGCGTGTCAAGATAGTGTCGACACTAAGACGGGAAGTCGACACTTTGGTCTCGACATTGTGTCGAGACTGGGCACACGGCCTGCGACACGGGCGTGTCGCAGGGCGTGTCGACCCGTGTCGACACTTAGCCGCGAAGTCGACACTCTGCGTTCGACGAAGTGTCGAGACATGGCACACGGCCTGTGACACGGGCGTGTCACAGGGCGTGTCGACCCGTGTCGACACTCGTCCCGGGAGTCGACACTTTGGTGTCGACAATGTGTCGAGACAAGGCACACAGCCTAGGACACGGGCGTGTCCAAGGCCGTGTCATCAGGTCGACGATCTTTGCTCGACGAAGTGTCGAGTGTCGAGACCGTGTACACGGCCTGGGGTCCAGGCATGTTGAGGTGACACGGGTAAGGACACGGGCGTGTCCTAGAACCCGTGCAGTGCTCGGGTTGATTTTGGGGAAAAATGATGGGGTACACGGCCGGCCACACGGCCGTGTCAGGTGGAACACGGGCGTGTCAGCTCGAACACGGGCGTGTCAGCTCGAACACGGGCGTGTCAGCTCGAACACGGGCGTGTTCGATACCCGTGTGAGGTTCCAGGTGATTCGATTTTGACGGCGAATGAGGCACACGGCCCTATACACGGGCGTGTGCCAGGCCGTGTTCGGTCCAGATTGGGAATTTCAGTCCCGAATCAAAGCCGTTCGTTTCCTTATTTTGAGATCCAACGGCTGGGAGTTGTTCCTGAAGGGATATACCCGGGATTGGACTTAGAAAACCCTCACTTTTCTTAAGTGTTATCTTTCTAAAACCTTAAAGAGAGAGGAGAGCCAAGGGAGGAAGAAGGAGCTAGATCCCGCCATTGGAGGAGCTTCGAAGCTCCGAATCGCGAGCCGACTCCGGATCCACGGAGGCAAAGCTAGTGCGGTGCTTTTCATCCGATTACTTTTCAATGGAGCCAAAGAGGAACGCTAGGGTAACGATCCTTATCTTGAGCATGAGTAGCTCTCTTTCTTAGCATAGGAAGCCCGCTCTCGCGAGTTTGCGGAGAGTTGGAGGCGTTCCTTCGGGTAGATATGTGAAGTTCACGTTGTTTAGAGTCCGTAAGCGAGAACGGACATAGGCATGATGTGTGAAGCCTACCCGGACATGTTGGTCTGGATCGGTGATGTTGCATTGCATAATGCCGGAGAAGACTCCGTGCTATTGTTTGTTTTTCGGGTTTTCTACGCGGTAGATTGCAGCAGGGAGACTTGGGGACTAACCCAAAGGTGCACCCGGAAAACTGGGCGGATACGAGATCTTGCCAACTTGGTGGCTTGAGAGCCAACTTGAACATAACTGGGTTATGTGACTTGTGATGGAAATGGGACTCGGTGGAAGTTTGACCCGCGCAAATGGGTTAAATTGTCGTTGCGATGTGAGCACGGGTTAGATGGAACCGTACCCGTTCTATGTCGTTCGGTTAAAGAGACCTAAAGGCACGTGGCACTTACCGTTGGCATAGATTAGGGTCTTCGGCGGTCAATGGCTTAAATTGTCGTGACCCAGGCCAGGAAGACAAATTGCTCATAGGTTTGGCCGTCCAAGTGGCGGTGGTGAGTCCAGAATGTCTATGGCTTTAATTGTCGTGACATCGACCGGTTCACCGAGAATGTGCCCTGAGAGCATGGGGCGTGTGGCCGTGCGAGCCAACGTCTGTGATTGAATGGCTAAGTATATAAATTGCTCGCTTATGCTAATGAAATGCAGGGAAGGAGTATCGCCGCCCCGAGTTGGGGGCGGGATCGTTATAATTTGGTCAGCATTGCTGACCGTTGCCTTGTTTTGCCACCGTGCGGTGGTTTGTTGCTTGCAGGTGCAGCTTTACCAAGCGGTCAATAGCGGGCTAAAGCCCGAATGCGAAGCCGGCCCTTGAAGGCCTAAGTTGGAAGTGTTTACTGCTTTATTCATGTGTGACCGGCCTGCATGCCGTGGTTTGAAAAACATGTAATTGGAACATTTTGTAAGGCCTTAAGGCCTATTTTTTGGGTATTTTGTATAACATTCCTATTTCGTATTAGTGGACATTCGTGCTTTAATGCTGGGTTCTTTGTTACAACTTTTATAAACTGCTTCCGCTAGAATGCTCTGTGTAGGACGTTGAGATTGGTTGGATGGTTTCCATAAGTAAGCACCCGGTCTGTCTGTGGCATACGGCGTCGGTCCCCGGCCGGACCTACTGCTATATGCTATGTGACAGATTGGGGGTATTACAGAGCAAATGCGATAGTTGCCAACGGTCAGGTAACATTTCTAACCGGGATGAAATGCCCCAAAATATTTTTTTAGAATGTGAATTTTTTGATTTATGGGGGTTAGATTTCGTAGGTCCACTACCACCGTCTCATAACAATAAGTACATCCTTGTTGCGGTCGACTACGTGTCAAGGTGGGCAGAGGCGCAAGCTTTCCCCACTAATGACGCGAGAGTCGTCGTAAAATTTTTGAAAAAATTATTTTCACGATTTGGCACACCACGAGCACTAATTAGTGATAGGGGCACTCACTTCTGTAACGACCAACTTGCTAAAATTTTAGCCAAGTATGGTGTTACCCACAAACTCTCTAACGCATATCACCCACAAGCAAATGGCCAAGTGGAGGTGGTAAATCGTGAACTTAAGAGAATTTTAGAAAAAAACAGTGTCCGTTAATAGGAAGGATTGGTCACTTAAATTAAACGATGCTTTATGGGCTTATCGAACGGCGTACAAGACCGCAATTGGTTGTACACCGTACCGATTAGTCTACGGAAAAGCTTGTCATTTACCGATAGAATTAGAACACCTCGCATATTGGACGCTCAAATTTTTAAATTTAGATCTAAACTTAGCCTTCAAACAAAGAAAATTTCAATTAAATGAATTAGATGAATGGCGTGCAAACTCCTATGAAAATAACAAATTCTATAAGGAGAGAACTAAGTTTTATCACGATAAAAATATTAAAAATCCAAAATCTTTTTCACCGGGAGATCTAGTCCTTCTTTTTAATTCTAGACTTAGGCTTTTTCCGGGAAAACTGAAATCCCGATGGTCCGACCCCTTTGTCGTGAAAGAGGTTTGGCCATATGGGACCGTGCTAATTGAACACCCGGAAAAAGGCTCATTCAAAGTTAATGGACACCGATTAAAACTATATCACTCTGGCGACCCCTCAACCGAAAAAAGTTGAATCTTTAAATCTTCCAAACATGAAAAATCGCCACTTAGTCAAGCTACACGATGGTAAACAAAGCGCTTGTGGGAGGCACCCCATAGTTATCCTTTTTCATTTCTATTGTTTTTTTTTTCTCTTGTTTTCTTTCCTAACAACTTTTGCAGGTTTTGGGTCGATGTTATAAAGCGGCTGCCCCGACAAATAATCAGGGAAGTTTCCTTATAACATTTAATTTTGATTTATTTTGCCTTTTTTTAAATAGATTTGTTATCTTCATACTTAGTTTTAAACATTGGGGACAATGTTTATCTTTAAGTATGGAGGGGTAGCATAAGTTGTTGGGTTTCTCTGTGAGGATGACACAACACTTGTGCATGCAGCGGAAGAATAAAAACATCAAGAAAACCCAAAAGAGATGAGATCAGGCCATGGTAGTTGAATCAAGAAGTTAACATACAACTAGGCAAAAATTACGTCGGTGGCGTTGAGTCACAACTCAACGGAGATGCTCCAAGCTTCGTGTTCTTGCTGGTGGCGAGTTCTACATGGAATGATGTCCATGTCTCTACAGAAATCCACACGAGCGGGAGAACACCGAGTTTTCCGTCGCATGGATAATCGGGAAGGAGAATGACCGCACCTTGATTTTCCACGGACTGCTAGGTCCGCGCCAGGAATAGCAACACCAGCGACAATCGCCGAAGAGGAGGAGGTCGACGGAGCGAGCACGGCGGCGGAACGGTTCCATCGGCGGGATTCGGGATCGGCGGAATGAGCGAAGAACGGCAGAACACTTCCGTCACTTCCGTTGATTCGATCAGCGCTCACGACGGGATTCGATCAGATCAGTGATGAGTCCCGAAAACCCTAAGTATTTATTTATACCAAAGGCATAAACAGACTTAGTAATATCGCTATCCGCAGACCACCCAGAAAATTAAGGTTCCAGAATCGGCGAGAATCACCTAGCAGGTTCGGTGAGAATCACCTAGCAGATTCGGTGAGAATCAATCGGCGAGAATCACCTAGCAGATTTGGTGAGAATCAATCGGCGAGAATCACCTATGATCGGCGAGAATCGGCTAGGATCGGCGAGAATCAGTCGGCGAGTATCACCTAGGATCGACGAGAATCAGAGTACGATACTCGATGATTCACGTCGACCCTCGGTCGAATATTCTTACCAATCCTTCAAGGCAACATTTGCCCAACCCGACGATCCTTTAAGGCAACACTTTGCCCATAACCCCATTCAGGTCGGTGATTGGTAACCTTTACCAACACAGTCAATCATCCAACTTCTCCACATCTCTTATGTGCGACCCTGCAGGCTCATACCATGTTGGCAGTGAGATTACATGTTTGACCACTTCTAGATCACCATGGTAACTCCAACAGTCTCCCACTTGATCTTGAAAGTATCAAACCAAAAACCTCACAAACAATGAGCGGCATCTAGCAATGCATCATTGCTCCCCAAGCAATAAGAGTTTATAACTCATAAGCCTTTATGACCAATGTATCAGCGTTGCCTTTGTCCCTTTGTCCCTTACATTCGGAAAGAACTAGAGGCATGGACCGTGTCACCCTCGTAATAGCTCAATCCAAGTTTCTTGATCCAGGACGGACTTCTAGAGAATGGTGAGTCCAATATCACATATTGACTCAACCAAGCATGGTCATGCATTTCTCAGTCCAGTTCCATCAAGGGGCCCATGGATGCAACTCCTGTCATACAGGAGGACAAATCCCATATCTGCTCACACACAAACACCCAAATGATTCGTAACATGCCCAACAACCACCCTTATCATCAACCTTTCTCAAGGAGGACTTTAGATGGCATCAAAGCACGCTCTTCCTCACTTGATGAATGCTGTGACTTCAGGTCAAAGGACCACAACACCATTGTCAATTGAGACCTACTCATGACACGATTGGATGATAATCCACAGAGTAGTCTCAGGTTGGGTCTGTCCAGTACAACTTGTTCACTAATAAGTACCCACGTGATGACTTGATATCACAATATCATGACCTGTGAGAACCGGTCATCAGTCAATGCACGTGCTAGCCTTTATGTACCATCATCACCCTTAGCTTCTATGATGATACTCGACCAGGGACCTTTTAAGAATGAAGCTTAAAATAAATCATAGGCTCTCACATTCAAGTCACGTACTTGATGTCCCATGGAAGCGAACATTCTAAGGGCATCTATTATGTTAACATTTAACTATCATATAGAAAAACTCATAATAAAAGAACTTGCCATTAATTGTAAAAGAAAAACTAGGTACACTGTTCATCATATGAATAAATGGCCAACAAAATACATGTTTACATGCAATCCACAAGATTCTCACTAGAGTTGATCATTTAGGTATCGTATACCCATCGATCTAGTATGACCATCATGCTTTCTCTGCGCGAGAGACTTTGTCAGTGGATCCGCAATATTCTCCTCAGTCGGCACTCTGCAAATGTTCACATCTCCTCGTTCGACAATCTCACGAATAAGATGAAACCGCCGAAGTATGTGCTTGGAGCACTGATGGGATCTAGGTTCCTTAGATTTTGCAATTGCACCATTATTATCACAGTAGAGAACTACGAGACCAACAATGCTAGGAAATACATCAAGCTCGCCGATGAATTTCCTAATCCATACAGCCTCCTTCGCCACATTAGCTGTGGCGATATACTCGGCCTCTGTTGTAGAATCAGTAACTGTCTCTTGCTTGGAACTCTTCCAGCTCACAGCTCCTCCATTCAGGCAAAACACAAAACCTAACTAAGACTTGGAGTCTTCTCTATCAGTTTGGAATCTAGCATCCGCGTAACCACTTACAACGAGCTCTTCCTCTCCACCATACACCAAGAACACATCCTTAGTCCTTCTCAAGTACTTCAGGACATTCTTAACTGCAATCCAGTGACACTCACCGGGGTCTGACTGATACCTGCTAGTCATGCTCAAAGCAAAGGCGACGTCGGGTCGAGTACATAACATCGCGTACATGATTGATCCAATTGCCGAAGCATATGGAATCAACTTCATGCGGTCCTTATCTTCACAAGACTTTGGACACTGGTCCTTAGAGAGATTCACACCATGAGACATGGGCAAAAATCCTTTCTTGGACTCAAGCATGTTGAACCGCTTCAATACCTTTTTGATGTACGTACTCTGGGTCAAACCCAGCAACTTCTTCGATCTATCTCTATAGATCTTAATACCGATTATATAAGTCGCTTCACCCAAATCCTTCATTGAAAAGCATTTCCCTAGGTTGTTCTTAACAACTTTCAGGGTAGGAATGTTATTCCCAATCAACAGTATGTTATCTACATACAATATCAGGAAGACAACAATGCTCCCACTGATTCGCTTGTAAACACAAGGCTCATCTTCATTCTTGATGAAATCAAACTCTTTGATTTTCTCATCAAAACAAAGATTCCAACTTCGAGAGGCCTGTTTCAGTCCATATATTGACTTATTCAGCTTGCATATTTTAGTGGCTTCATCTGGGGATACAAAACCCTCGGGTTGTGTCATATACACTTCCTCAAGGAGGTTTCCATTAAGGAAAGCCGTTTTGACATCCATCTGCCAGATCTCGTAGTCATAATACGCAGCAACAGCAAGCAATATCCTTATGGACTTTACCATGACAACATGGGAAAAGGTCTCATCATAGTCAATACCATGAATTTTCTTGAAACCCTTAGCCACCAGTCGCCCTTTGAATGTCTGTACATTCCCATCCATGTCGGTCTTCTTCTTGAAGAGCCACTTGCACCCTATGGGTCGTACCCCTTCAGGTGGTTCCACCAAGTTCCAAACTTGCTTTGCATACATGGAGTCCATTTCGGATTTCATAGCCTCAAGCCATTTGTCGGAGTCCGGTCCATTCATAGCCTCTTGGTAGGTTGCTGGTTCATCATCATGATCCATAAGCAACACATTACCTATTTGAGACACGAGAAATCCATATCTCTCAGGCTCAAACCTCGGTCTACCAGATCTACGTAGGACTTGTGTTCCTTGAGCAGGTTCTCTAGCTACAACATCTTGTAGTCCTGTCTCAGAATCCAATTCCGGTTCATTCACTACATGTGGTTCTTGTACTTCTTCAAGCTCTACCTTTTCAGTCTTTCTTGATAAGAACTCTTTCTCCTAGAAGACACCAGTCCTTGCAACAAACACTTTGCCCTCAGGCGGTAGGTAAAAGTAATACCCTTTCGTTTCCTTAGGATATCCCACCAGATAACATTTATCCGATTTGGGTTCCAGCTTGTCAAGCATTTGATGTCTCACGTATGACTCACAGCCCCAAATTTCAATGAACGACATACTAGGACGCTTCCCAGTCCATATCTCATATGGTGTCTTCAGAACCGTTTTCGTTGGAGCGTGATTCAATGTCATTGCAGCAATCTCTAAAGCAAAACCCCAAAAGGAAACATGCAAGTCTGCATGACTCATCATCGAACGTACCATGTCTAACAGAGTACGATTTCTCCTCTCAGACACACCATTATGTTGTGGTGTTCTAGGTGGAGTGAGCTGTGATACAATACCACACTCTTTCAGATGATCACGGAACTTATGACTCAGGTATTCGCCACCTCGATCAGATCAGAGTGCTTTAACCCTTTTACCCAACTGGTTTTCTACTTCATTCTTGAACTCTTTGAACTTTTCAAAGGTCTCAGATTTGCACTTCATAAGATACACATATCCGTATCTACTGAAATCATCAGTAAATGTAACAAAGTAGAAATACCCACCTCTAGCCATGGAACTCATGGGTCCGCATACATCACTATGTACAACACCCAAGATATCCTCAGCCCTCTCAGTATAACCAGTGAAAGGAGCTTTAGTCATCTTGCCTAACAAACAAGATTCGCATCGCTCAAATGATTCATAATCAAATGAGTCCAAAAGTCCATCTCTATGGAGCTTGGATATGCGCTTCTCGTTGATATGGCCCAAACGACAATGCCAGAGAAATGTAAGGTTCGAGTCATTTGTTCTTAGTCTTTTATTATTTTCTACATTACAGATCAGATGGTCCAAGTTCAAAACATAAAGACCATTAAACAATTGGGCTACAGCATAACAAACATCATTCTTAAATATAGAACAACAGTTGTTCTTAATTATAAAAGAAAATCCAATCATGCCCAAACATGAAATAGATATAATGTTTCTAGTTATGGCTGGAACAAAATAACAATTACCTAGTTCTATTACAAGCCCACTGGGCAAAGAAAGACGGTAAACCCCTACGGCTACAGCAGCAACTCTTGCTCCATTGCCGACGCGGAGGTCCACCTCCCCTTTACTCAGCAATCTTCTCCTTTCCAGTTTCTGCACATTTGTACAAATGTGAGAACCACATCCGGTATCCAATACCCAGGATGAAGGAGCAGAAAGGTTTATCTCTATAACGTGAACATTTGAAGCGGAAGTCATACCTCCCTTCATTTTCTGCAGACCTTCAATGTACGAAGGACAGTTCCTCCTCCAATGACCAGCCTTGCCATAGTGGTGGCATTTCCCTTCCTTCACCGTGCTTTTCTTTTTCATCAGTGCAGAAGAGTGGGGCTCAAGATATGACTTAGGTCCCACCTTCGTCTTCTTAGAGCCCTTGGCCTTGCCCTTTCCCTTATGCACCATCAGTATGGGGCTGGCAGGCTTGACCTTCTTTATTTTGATTTCGGTAATTCTCAACATGCCTAGGAGTTCGGGCAGTGTCTTGTCTATTTCATTCATGTTGTAGTTCAAGACAAACTGCTCATAACTGTCCGGCAACGATTGCAGGATCAGATCTGTGGCCAACTCTTGACCAAGAGGAAAACCCAGCCTTTCAAGGTTCTCTATATACCCAATCATCTTGAGTACGTGAGTCCCTACTGAGTCTCGAACTCCCATCTTGCACTGAAACAATGCTTTTGTGATGTCGAACCTCTCTTGACGAGCCTGCCCTTGAAACATTTTCTTGAGATGCTCGTCAATCTCCTTGCACCCCATGTTCTCATGTTGCTTCTGAAGATCAGAGTTCATAGTGGCAAGTATAAGGCATTCGACATCTAAAGCATCATCAGTATACTTCTTATAAGCATCCTTCTCAGCATGGGAAGAGTTCCCGGTCGGCACCTCAGGGGCTTCTACTTCCAAGACATAGAGCTTTCGCTCTTGCCTGAGAACAATTCTCAGGTTCCTGTACCAGTCCATGTAATTAGTCCCACTAAGCTTATCCTTCTCAAGGATGGCTCTCAGAGACAACGTGGAGTGTGAAACACTTGCCATGGAATTCTACAAGAATTTATGCAGAATAAACTCTGTACCAAAATTTCAAATACAATTTATTTTAATTTGGACTTCAATTAAAACACTCCCACTATTTTATTCGAAATGATAGCCCTCACTAACAATTCAGAGAGTTCATGCGAGCTACTCTCTTAGTGGACAAGATCCGTATTTCACCAACACAATGAGTCAGCTTTGGCTTTCCTCTCACGATGTGGTTATTTAGGTAGGCAACGCTTGCCAATTGCATCCTCATGCAATTCTTGTATGGTTGGTGAATAACTCCTTACTCGCATCCATCATATGGTGCATGCCAACCCTATGCCTCTAGGCACTCAACCTTTGAGGTCACCTAGTTAAGCTGGACCCGATGTCGACAGTGGGATATCACAATTATCCGCTCGCACCCTTACCAAGATAGATTAATGCACCTTGCTTTGGCAAGCCCACACTTCATCGATCGAGGCAGGAAGAGTGTCATCCATCGGAAGGCATCCGAACACTTAATATTTGATGAAGTGATTTTGATTATAGGTTAACAGTTAACCATGATCAACATTTGATCAATGTGCACATCCAAAGAAAAATAATTTTTCTAAAACCACATGCATCCCTTATGTACACAACCTGACACCATCAACATTTGATAGAAGGAAGGGCTAAATCTGAACATCCGAAAACTTCCAAATCCTCAGATTTACATGCATTGGACAAAAGCAAAGACAACTCAACTTAAAGCAGTAGACAAGCTCATCTCTCTATGTTGGATTCAAAATCCAAAACAATCTCGAGGGATGGTTACTACTAAGGGGACTACAATTTCTAACAATTAGAAATTTCCACGAAATCCCAGACGTTCTTGGCGGGGTACCAAGACTAAATCTAGACATTTAGAACACTTTTAAATCCCTAGGTTTACACGCACTGGAATAACAAAACTTCCAATACAACAATCATGGCCGAAACCTCGCTCTGATACCACTGTTGGGTTTCTCTGTGAGGATGGCACAACACTTGTGCACGCAGCGGAAGAATAAAAACATCATGAAAACCCAAAAGAGATGGGATCAGGCCATGGTAGTTGAATCAAGAAGTTAACATACAACTAGGCAAAAATTACCTCGGTGGCATTGAGTCACAACTCAACGGAGATTCTCCAAGCTTCGTGTTCTTGCTGGTGGCGAGTTCTATGTGGAATGATGTCGACGTCTCTGCAGAAATCCACACGAGCGGGAGAACACCGAGTTTTTCGTCGCACGGATAATCGGGAAGGAGAATGACCGCACCTTGCTTTTCCACGGACTGCTAGGTCCGCGCCAGGAATAGCAACACCAGCGACAATCGCCGGAGAGGAGGAGGTCGACGGAGTGAGCACGGTGGCGGAACGGTTCCGTCGGCGGGATTCGGGATCGGCGGAACGAGCGAAGAACGGCGTAACACTTCCGTCACTTCCGTCGATTCGATCAGCGCTCACGGTGGGATTCGATCAGATCAGTGATGAGTCCCGAAAACCCTAAGTATTTATTTATACCAAAGGCAGAAACAGACTTAGAAATATCGCTATCTGCACACCACCCAGAAAATTAGGGTTCCAGAATCGGCGAGAATCACCTAGCAGGTTCGGTGAGAATCACCTAGCAGATTCGGTGAGAATCAATCGGCGAGAATCACCTAGCAGATTCGGTGAGAATCAATCGGCGATAATCACCTAGGATCGGCGAGAATCAGCGAGGATCGGCGAGAATCAGTCGGCGAGTATCACCTAGGATCGGCGAGAATCAGAGTACAATACTCGACGATTCACGTCGACCCTCGGTCGACTATTCTTACCAATCCTTCAAGGCAACATTTGCCCAACCCGACGATCCTTTAAGGCAACACTTTGCCCATAACCCCATTCAGGTCGGTGATTGGTAACCTTTACCAACACAGTCAATCATCCAACTTCTCCACATCTCTTATGTGCGACCCTGCAGGCTCATACCATGTTGGCAGTGAGATTACATGTTTGACCACTTCTAGATCAGCATGGTAACTCCAACATAAGTAAGTTCTAATTTTTAACTTAGGTTGTTTTAAAAATTAATCTAGTCCTATTACTTGCACTTTTTTTTTAAAAATTTAGTACTTAAAAAAATATGAATAAATCTTTTCACTTAGTCTATCAACACTTTCCTAGTTTACTCTATTGTAAAGTTCTAAAGTAGACTTAATTTTTCATGTGGATTAAGAATTTTTTGTGCTAGAATAATTTCTGAAACTTTTGAGTAAAATTGTTGACTCGTGTAGTGTTTCTAGTAAAATGCACGTGTTTTAGTAGTATTGGTGTAGAACTAAATTCTTGGCATAAAACTAAACTTATGATTTGTTAATTTGTGTAGAAAGAATTTATTTTACTTCTAATTTGAATCTAGTTTAATCCAAAAGTAGTTTAATGGAGTGTGTAGAAGATCGTTAGAAAGCTATATTACTCGACTCGAATGGAAGGATGTCTTTTTTGTCTAGAACTTGTCCTTAGCTATCTTTGAAACGTTTGCATTTTAGAATAATTAAACTCTATGGAAATGATTTAGGCCCCTCTTTGGATAGTTTGAGCTTTTGCACCCAACCCCAAATTACTACCATTGTTCACACAAATTTGAGTCTTGTACCTTTATTTGACTCACCTCCACCATTTCGCTACCAAAACAAAAAAAAGGCCAACCAAATTGTACACTCAAATTTTGAGCTAAAATATTGAAAAAATGGGTGCTTATTAAAAGAGCAAAATTTTCATAGTGATATGCGGCATAGGTATGCATACGCATACTTGGAATGATCCCAACTATGAAGAAAAAAATGTTGTTTATTTTTAAAAAAGCTAAAATTTCATAGTGATATGTGGCCTAGGTATGCATATGCATACTTGGAATGATCCCAACTATGAAAAGCAAATTCTCATAATGATATGCGGCCTAAGTATGTGTATTCATGCTTGGAATGATCCCAATTATGATGAAAATAAATAAATAAAAATTTAGCTCAAAACTCTTTGTTTAAGTGAAATGTGTCTACATGTTCATTATTGTTCACCTTTCTCGTAAACTCAAGCCGTATGTTCATCCTATTTAAGTCCTAAAGATCCATATAGTCGATTAAGTATAATGTGTAGTGGAAAAGATGCAAGCAAACAAGCTTATGGACTTCTATGAAAGCCACCCCGAGTGTCAAAATCTAGTAATTTAAACCTCAACGATCACGCTATTTTCTTCCTCTACATAACTTTCTGATTAACCGTTGAATCATCTTAAAAGTGATAATAAATAATTGAAATGCATTTTAATTATCTCATAAATTAGTATTTATGCCAAGAACGTCTTTCTACTAAAATGTCTACACATGCCGGCATAAAACTTCGCATTTTACTCCCTAGCTTTCAAAATTCTATCTAGCATTAGTTTTCCCTATCCTTATGAAGAATGGTTTGCTCGGGATGAGCAACGAGTAAGTATGGAGGTGTTTGATGACTAGCAAAGTAGACATCATTTTGGGCGAATACCTTGTTAATATTAAAATAAATAATCACTTGTGTTCGTTGTAATTTATAAAAATCTCGTAAAAATAATATTTCACGCTCTAATTCTTATATTTTTATTTTTTTAGGATTACGACAAGCCTGGGGGGATTTTCGTACAATATCCCGCTGCCGCGTACAAGACTCGTATACTGCCTTCATTGGATATATATATATATATATATATATATATATATATATATATATATATATATATATATATATATATATATATATATATATATATATATATATATATATATATATATATATATATATATATATATACTCAGCAAGTGCAGCCAGCACCTCCGCCACCACCGTGCAGCGCCACTTCAAATCTCCGTCCAGCACCTCCTCCTCAAAGCATGCAGCCGGCCTCCTCTGGTATGTCCACCTCAAGCAAGCAGCAACTCCGGCCCGCAGTTCCAACTCCATGAAGAAGTAACCCCTCCACATCAGCGATCCAGCCCACCTCTGCCACGTCAGCAATCATCCTCCATGCAGCGCCAACTCCGCCTCTGCAGTTACACCCGGAGATGTCGCCACCTCCAGCTCTTCCAGAGATCCCGCCGAATTTATGGCCGCCACCAGCACCCTGCTGCTGCTGTTTTCAACAAGGAAGCCACCTCCTCTTGAGCCTGACATGCCTTGTCACATCATCCGGTGCCTATAAAAAGTGGTCTTGGGGAAGGAGGAAGGACACGTTATTCTTGGAGAGATAAAAAAAAATCTACTGTTAATTAAATTTTGGGAGATAATTTTTAGCCAAAAAAATTGTTTTGAGTTGCGCATTTTGGGAGACGAAATCATTGGAAATCAAGCCTGAATTTTGTGAGCATAAAGTTGTTATTTTTTTGTCTTTATTTTTGCCGATGTCTTGTAACTTGCACTTCTCTATTTCATTTTCGTTAACTTGTAACATCGCACTTTTATTTCTTGTAATCGTTTTCCTACTAGCAATAAAATTCATTTCTTTTAATATTATTCCAACTCATCACTTGTCGCTTCCGCTTTCTTTTATAATGTTGTATTTGTATGCGAACAATCTGCTCATCGCCATGAACAACTAATTTTTATAGTACTCGATCACGATGATCCGAGGATGAAGTAATTTTTTGCTATGATTTTAATTTTGCTTTTCTCAATTTGTTGAAGGCTTAAGATTTACCGTTGATCAAATCATTGAGGCTATATATTTTATATAGTTTTCAAATTAGTTTTCGCTCTTTAGTTGGCCGAGAGGCTCGTAAGACGAATCGATCACTCATTGGTAAAAAGAGTAGAACCCAACCCTCGAGAGGGGAGGACGTAACTCTTCCGGATTGGAGTAAAATCCAATAGCGAGGTTTACTACCTAAAGCAAGTCTTAGGTGATGCGATTTGAGAACGAAAGTTCGGTCGATACACCTAAGCTTAGTTGAACCTAATCCTCAAGAGAGGAGCATTCATGCTTCGGGAACCTCCACGGTCAAAGTCCCTTCAACAAGAGAATTGCACTTTATTTTCATTCTGTTATTTTCTATATCCAAGGTGATTCAATGATCGGGTACTAGCTTTTAACCCATCAAATTAAGCCCATTCATATTTCTAGTTTTTACGTTTCGCAACCCAACTTCAAATTTCTATTGATAAAATAATAGCGATTTTCAAGAGTAGAATTACTCAACCACCCCGAGTCTAATACGACCTTGGTTTTTGTAAACCTATACCACTCCTGATACGGTACACTTGCCATTGTCGTTTGCGGATATAGTTTCGCGCGATCAAGTTTTTGTTAAGAAGGTTCTTCCTGCTACCAGGATTGAAGATAGGGCCCCTCTATAACAGTCTGATGGTGATTCAGCAGTGGATTATGAAGAAGACTGCTGCTGCCTTGGGCTGATGGCTAGGTTTGATGAAGAAATCAGCCAGGATCAGCCAGATCCAAGCAAGATATTCTCTGTTACTAGCTTATCTAGTTCAAATTATGAATCAATTCCAGATTCTTGTGCTTCAGCATCAAATGATGATGATGGATCAAAATCTGAAGGAGACATCAATCGATTGATTGATAACTATGGTGCTCTCCTGCAGGCTCCAAAGAAAAGCAAGCTCCTGGCCAAACAGCAGGCTCAGGAAATTGCTTCTATACAGCTTCCTACTTCAGAATCAACAAACCTGCTGGATCTGAAGATGCAAGAAGTCAGCAAACTGAAGAATGTAACAATCCTTCAGATGAGGTCCATAACCTTCAAGAATAACCATATCAGGAATCTTGAAGGAAAGCTCCAAAAAGAGAGGGAACTAGTGGTTAGCTACTCCAAGACTAGCACAGTGTTGCCCTTGATAGACTCCTTCTCCTCCCAAAAGGGAAAGAAAGGTTTGAGATTCAAGGGAAGGACAAGAGCTGCTAATCCCAAGGGAAAGAGCAAAGCTCAAGTGGAGCCACTAGTCTTTAAGCCTACTGATAAATTTAATAAAGTGCAACTACCTTCTAACAGCCATGACCATGAGAGTATTTATGGTTACTAGAATAATGCTAGACCCTCTTGTATGAACAAAGAAGTTCAATAATATGGTGGTAGATACAACAGGGGTGCAAGTATTTTTAAGACAGCCTATGAGGAAATACAAATGGCCCATTCTGGACCGTTTGTGTTTAGTGCAACGGCCCCTTCAATCAAGGTTGAAGCTGCTGACTGTTCTCCAGTTTCTCCAACCCACTCTAAGACAATGGGCAAGGCTGTTAGTAGACTAGACCTGGGCATCTCTGAGGCCATCAAGTGTATGCTTTTTAAAAAGAAAGTAGTTGTTAGAAGGGCTCAATATATCCAAAGCACTTTTACTGCCAGACCCACCACTTGTCAGATTAGGGCTGGGAAACCAAAGAACCGTACTGCTGCTATCCCTTCTAGACCAAGAGCTACTGTTAACAAATCCACTAGACCTGTTCTGAAAAGAAGGTACAACATCCATGAGTGTTGGTGTTGTGGTAAGGTAAGTCACATTTCTGTTGATTGCTGGCATAATCATAGTGTGTAGAGAGCCAATGTTAGCTTGCCTATCAGAAAAGCTGCAGGCAGGCATAGTTATTTTCAGTCTAACATGCACCAACGACCCAATGAAAATTGGGGTCGTAAGGTTAACTAATTTGTGTCTTACAGGTTAGTCCAAGTACCCATACCCATATATGGTACTTGGATAGTGGATGTTCAAGGCACGTGTCTGGAATAAGAAGCATGCTGAAGGATTATGCTCCAGTAAGAAATGAACTAAAGGTTACCTTTGGTGGGTCAGAAAAGGAGTGACTAGAGGTTATGTTAAGGTCTCTAATGGCATAGTCACTATCACTAGAGTAGCCTATGTGGAAGGGTTGCAACACAACCTAATAAACAATAGCCAACTCTGTGATCTTGGCTATGATATAGTATTCCACAAGGATGAGTGCCAAATTAGGAGGTTAAGTGACCAAGAGGTCATCTTAACAGGCACTAGGAGTGGAAAAGTTTACTGTTTAGATTTCCTATGCTTTAGAAAAGACTAACCTATATGCCTAGTTGTAGATGAGAAAGCCTCTTCCTATGTCCAGTGGCACACGAGGCTAGCCCATCTAAATTATAGGACCATAGGCAAGCTATTCAGCAATGAGCTTGTTAGGAATGAGACTAAGTCTATATGCACTAAGGAGGGTATCTGCTCTGCATTACAAAAGGGAAAACAGACTAATAACTTCTTCAAGGGCATTTGCACCAAAGACTCATTAAGGTACTTATACCTCTTACATATGGATCTGATTGGTCCTTTGACAATTCAAAGTCTCGGTAGGAAAGTCTATACCCTTGTGGTTGTTGATGACTTTTCCAGATTTTCCTGGATGTTCTTTATAAGGAAGAAATCTGAAACCCCTGATGTCTTTCAAACATTTGTCAAGCAGATTTAGAATTCAATAGCATTGTGGTCAAAATCAGAAGTGACCATGGGACTGAGTTTCAGTGCGAATGCATGACAAGGTTCTGTGAAGAGGAAGAGATTCATCAAAATTTTCCTCTCCTACAACAACCTAGCAGAAATGAATTGCTGAGAGGTAAAATAGGACTTGAAAGTTATTTACTTAATGTTAGCTAGTCATCTAGGGGGGGGGGGGCGTTAATAGGTCTTTGAAATTTTATTAATCTTTATGCTATTTTCTTCTTGTGTGAACTAGAGCTTGTCCTTAGGTCCTAAAATATGAAAGAAAACAAACACCAAAGCAAAGCATTCAAGTGTTTATAGTGGTTCCCCAATTGGTACATCCACTTTCCCTCCCACCTATCCAACTATTTTGTTGGAGTAGACACAAACTTCACCAATATGCTCCTAAGAGCCTACAGCTCAGGCCATCAGCCTTGTACAGAGGTTCTCTTCAGAACCTAATCTCAAAACCACAAGGTTTCCAACCTCAAAGACCTACAGAGCTCCTACAGCTCAGTGGTCCACTAACCACCTACCTCAGCCTTATTTCTAAGGCCTACAGCTCAGGCTTCTCAGCCCTACAACTTCAGGCACACAACCCTACTCTCAGAGTGATGTAGCGCTCCTATAACTCAGTACCCTTCCAGGTATCTATCTCAGTGCCCTTCCAGGCACCTACAGCTCAGTCTCCTCCAAGGTTTACAACTCAGTGACACACTTATCACCTATAACTCAGTGACTCACCAGTCACCTACCTCAGTCTTATTTCTAAGGCCTACTACTCAGGCTGGGAGGACAGCCCTACTCTTAGATCTACACTTGGTTCCTAACTCAGTACCCTAGCAAGGCACCTACATTAGTGTCTAATTAGTCACCTACAACTCAGGACAAAAGGCCCTACAACTCAGATTTAGGTTAAGTGAATCGTACAGTAGTTCATACAAGATGAGATAAATTTAAAACAACTGACTCAGAGATAAATCTCCAAGTCTACCTTGCTGGACTGAGCAGATATCAATCCAGCCCACTTGTTGTAGAAGGAATGAGTCTTCTTATACAGTTAACTCCTTTGCTACACTAGTGAGCAACAATCTGCTATTGAAGGTTGATGGCCCTTCACACAGCTATCTCCTTGTTGAATAGATGAATCATCTGCCTTGTTCTGGAGAAAACTACCTTACTGAACTTAAAGAGCTTCAGATTTCTTTTTTTGCCTTCTAGCTAACTCTGCTGGACTTTTGCTTTCAAGCTTATTGGAGAATATGAAGTCCAGCCTCCTCAGGTTTTCTTTGTATGTTCTGCATTTGTTCTCTGTAACCCTAATCATTTTCTTTTTCCTTTTTATATCAGTTGATTTGAATTAATGACACAATTGAGGAGTGGGCCCAGCCAAGGATTGGTGAGCGCCACCTCCCTCAGAGAAGGACAAACCAGCTTTCGACGCTACTACATCTTTCCCGCAATGACTTTATGTAATTTGACTTTGTTGACTTCTTGGTGACGTCAACAGTGGTCATCCTGGTGCTGCTGTAGCTTTAACACAATGACTTGAACCACTTTGACTTGTTGACTTTTGATGACGTCAGTAGCGGTCATTATATTCTGGACTTAGAAAAATTGTAGATCTTCAATAAGAATTGAGTGATGTTAAGTCACTCAACGCCATCAGTCTTGGCTCTCAACGCTTCTAGACTTGGTGAATTTTCACTGATATTATCTCAGCGGTTCTTTCTCAATTGTCTCAGTATTTTATTCTTTAACAGATGAGACTATCTACTATCTCAGTGCTTCCTTCTCAGCGGTCTGAATGATTTCTTCTTCTCAGCTGAGATTGACTCCTGTCTCAGCGGTCTCAACGATTTCTTCTTCTCAGCTGAGACTATATTCTATCTCAGCGGTTTCTTCTCAGTGGTCTCAGCACTTTCTTCTTCTCAGGTGAGACTGTCTTCTATCTCAGCGGTTTCTTCTCAGCGGTTATGCTGCGACATGCTTCTCAGGTATCTCATCTGTCTCAGCGGTTTTGCCTTAGTCAATTTTTCTGACTTTAGGTCGATGAATGTTGAACTGTGTTTGACGATTGGTAGGCTGAGCTCAACGAATTCTAAACCTCAAGCTTCAGAATTTAGCTCAACGAGTGGTGAGCTGAGCTCGACGATCGATGAGCTGAGCTCGACGAGCTGTGAGCTGAGCTTGATGAACTGCGAGGTGAACTCGATGAAATTTGAATCCTAATCTCCTGAGTTTAGCTCAAGGAATGGTGAGCTGAGCTCGATGATCTGTGACCTGAGCTCGACGAACTGCGAGCTGAGCTCGATGAAATCTGAGACCCACACTATGAACTGAGCTTGACAATATTTGAATTCTCCAGCATATTCTTTTTTGCTGACATGTCCAATCATGGACTACCTGCATGCATGAACTCAAGCACACATCAAATACATTATACCGATAGCATGATTGGTGATGCCTCTTCAAATCCTGAGGAACATTGTAGAGCACATTTTCCAACAATCTCCCCATATTTGAACAAGGCAGAACATCCATCCATGCTAAGGTGCATCAACACAAAATATCATGATAGGCCCGATGAGACTTTATCATGACAACTAGACATCCTAGTATGGGATAACTCCCCCTAGATGAGATGGCTTAACACTGTGATTGAATGAAAATAATACAGGTGAAATTTCAATCATTTACAAGGTAAACATTATGATTAAGATATTCCTAATCATTAACTAATTTTAGAGAGCTATAGTAAAACAACAGTAGGCTAAACTTTTGATTATAATATGTATAACAAAGAATAGCATATTTATTAAACATTGTCATATCAATATAGTCAAGGCCAACTCAAATTAATGTCATTGATAGAGATTTGAAGTTTCTACACTATTGATATACATTACAATTGATAAAATATTTTAAATAAGCCTGACCCAAAACCCTATATCAGCTATTCTTTGATGAGCTTGCATCAACATTCTTGGTTACAGTAGTCTTCTTCAAGTTTTCAGCTTTGTTCTTCTGCCTTTTGAAGTAAAGGAATGACTTTGGAATATATCTGGAAGGTATTTTCTTAGTGTTACTCTTCCTTACCAGATTTTCTTTGAATACTCTTTCCCTTAGGGAATTCCTTTCCAAGTGCTTTATCCATTCCTCTGAGGGATATACACTATCAATGTTCTTTAAGACTTGTCCATGGCTTACCCAAGCATTTATGATGATGAATTCAGAGTCATCACTTAGCTATTTATAATCTGGATCATCTCTATTCTCAGCTCTCCTCTTGGCCATGAACTCTTCAGCCATCTGAGTTCCTTCCCTCTTTCTTTTGGTAGCAAGTTGTGCATCCTGTGCAACTTTAGCTTGTTCTAGGAAGTCTAGATCCTATGGCCTCTTTTTATCCAGTAGGGTCAGGTGCAGTGCCACCCTACTTCCTTGAATTATATTGAATGCTTGATCTTCAATGAGTCCTGCTGTCTTAACATGGCCGCTCTTCCCCTTTCTGCCTTCTTCAAGGATGGCTATTTGTAGTAAGGTAGTGTTGACTTCATTTCTGCTTGATGTAGAATGGAGTATTCTCTCATTGTCAGTGAGCAGCTCATTTTTCAGAAGTATTGCCTGCTCCATAGAGTGGAGAGCAACATTGGTGACATGCTGATTTACATGATCTACTGCACCCCGGATCACCTCATCAGTTGTACTCACAAAATGTTTGACATATCCTATGTCAGTTGCAGAGAAGTTCTGGCATGTTTCCATTTATTTCATGAGGGTGGTTAGCCTTATGCCAGCTGTTCCAGCTATATCAAACTAGGTTGTGACCTGTTTATTTAAGTGAGAGGTTTCTTCTTTACATTCTTTGACTTCAATTAACAATTCATCCCTTCGCTTGGTAATTGAGTGGTCAACATACTCCTTGAGGGTTGTTGTCTGAGCATCAAGGAGTGCTTTGATATGATTTAGGAGTGGATCATCAGAGATTTGGGTAGTGGGTGGTTGTCTTACTGAAGGAGGGACTTCTATCAGAGCAGGGACCTGTGAAGACTCCCCCTCAACTATAGCACCTGTAGAAGGAGCCATTTCCTTAGTTAAAGTTATATTAGCACTACAAGTTAAGAGGGTGCTAGTATTACCTGGAGTGGGTGCAGACTCAACTAATCTGTTGACAACTTTGTCTAAGGTTGTCAAATCCATCTCATTATGCTCCCCCTTAGACTGAGCATCTTTCTCTGGGCTGGACTTATCAAGATAAGTATCTAATGTCTCAGGTGGCTCATGGTTATCTTCTGCAGTAGGGATATCTTCAATTGCTGTAACACCATCAGTGTCAGCCATGTCTGCCTCATCTTCTGCAGCTGCCTCTTCTTTAGTGGCATTCTTTGAAACTTATCCTGACCAAGGGCTGGCATGGATTTTATCAACATGCACAATCGTATCCTGGAGGTGAATGTTTGTTGAGGAGAGATTCAGGGTTATGTCTGTCTACAAACCAACATCAGTAGGGGGGAGAGGTTGTTCCTAGCTCAGGTTCAGAGTAGGAGGAACCGTCTACTTCAGCAGCTTGCTGTCTTTTATCCCTTGAGGAGTCCTTTGTTTTTGTAGGATGTATCTTGGGTAAGATCCTAGTGAATCTATCCAATGTCTTTATGTCCATTCATTTCAGGTAGTGAATATTTAATCCATGTTCTTTTTTGAATGTGCTAGGGTAGGTGTTCACTAGGTATAGAGAAAGAATTTTGCCAATGTTTGGAGGGGGTAGACAATCTACTAGTCTCTTGTAGATGAGAGTATACTAAGAGGTCTTTCTATTCAAGATTATCCTGGTCATAACATCAAACATTAACCTAGAGATTGTGTCATGTGATCCAGGTTTGCAGATAAGTGCTTTCCCTATAATATATGCTAGCAGTTTGCCTCTCTGGTTGAAGAATTTCCTCTTAAGAGATCCAGGTTTGACATCACTATATCCACACCACTTGAGAGCATTGTCTCTATCCGTGATGGTGGGTTCTTCTTCCTCCCTAGGTTCGACGGTGGGTATATGAAGGGCTTTGCCCAGTCTCTTAGGGTTTACCTTTATCTTGATATCCTCAATCTAAGATTTAAGAGTCTTGAGAGGAGGACACTTTAATGTTGGCAAAGAATTCTACTACCTCCTTTCTAATAATGGTGGAGGGTTCAAAAAGGGTGTATTCTAGGCTTGTGATTTCTATCATCCTCAACACAGCCTTAATCTATAGCGAGGCGTGACTAAGTCCATCTCTCATAATTTCATATCCCTCCTAGAGCTCCTTGATCACATTTAGAGCCATTGAAATAGTACGACAGGACACTGAGAGAGTTCCAGTCTCGACGGCCAGGGTAAGGCTTTTTAAAAGTGGAGTGGCTTTTCGTTTCTTGTCGCCTTTATATTTATATCGAAAAATTTTAATTAATTTATCATTAGGATACCCAATTAAACATTTTAGCTTAAATTACTATATTTCGGTTTTAACGGGTTGTTTTATGCTTCCTGTTATGAACCGTGGCATTTAGCGCTTCTATTCTACCACTCAGCTTTTCTTCCATTTATTCCATGTAAGTTTAATTTGTAGCTTCCCTTACTGACTGGATGTACAATCTATTTGACACACCCTAAAAAAATTTATTAATTTTAAATAAACGGGGGACCTATCATGCTGATAAGCCAGTTTTATTAGCAACCTAATTATGCACTGATTTACGATGAGGCTTGCTAATAAGTTATTTGAACTTGAGAGAAAGGGCTGCATAATTTAATAGTGCAGATAATTATAAAGAATAATTTAATTACTGTTATCTATTTGGTGTGCTTGTTAGGCTCATCCTAAGCACATCTAACTTAATTTATCAATTAGTAAACTTAGTCTCTATATATAAGAGAGAAAGACTTACCTTGAGACTTGCTTCCTCTAGCTTTTGAGGATGACATACTTGACATCATCAACCTTAATTTATTGCTTTTCATGGAGCATATTCCTTGAGCAATCATCCTATCCCAGACATTTGCCTGGAATGCCCATTGTCCAAATACCAAGTCTTATCCAGACAGGTATTTGGACTATCCTGCAAAGAAAGATTACTTACCCTTAGGAACCCAATGATAATTGGGTCCTAGGTTCTTGTTAGCATCATAAACATTTGCCCAACTCTCTGCCTAGGCTGAGCACCTTTCTGTCTTCTAGTCACATTCAGGTTGTGCCAACAATCAATGGCAAAGTGACCCACTTTCCCACAGCAACAACATTTATGAATGTTATACCTTCTCTTTAGGACAACACAGAATTGCTGTCTGTTGGGTACATTGGAAAATGTGCACCAGATTTGGAGAAGACTCACCTAACTCAATGATATTCATCAAGGTGTATTTGATGTTGTGTTGAGTTTGAATGTGCAGGTTAAGGAGATGCAGAAAAAGTTTCTAAGTACAAGTGTCGACACTTGAGAAGAATTGTGTCGACACATGGGAAAGGCTGTGTCGACACCTGGAGCCAGATTGTGTCAACACACAGAACTTATGTCGACACACAGAAAATCTGTCGACAACAACTATGTCGACACTTGGGAAGAGCTGTGTCGACACCAGGTGCCAGATTGTGTCGACACACAGGACTTGTGTCGAGACACAGAAAATCTGTCGACAACAAATGTGTCCACACACAGGACTTATGTCGACACATTCCAGAATTATGTCGACAACAACTGTGTCGACACACAGGACTTGTGTCGACATACACCAGAATTCTATCGACACCAACTTTGTCAAGACTAGGAGTTATTGTGTCGACACACAGGACTTGTGTCGACACATTCCACTGAAGCTGTGTCAAGAAGTTAAAGAGAAGCTGAGTCGACATTGTGAAAGCTATGTCGACATCATCAAGAGTTTTGTCGACACATGGTCTATTTATGTCGACACATTTGAAGTATTATCTCAACACTTTGCTGCTGAGTCAGAGTACAATGAAGTTTCTGAAGACTTGACAGTTGTCATAACTGACAATGTTGTTATCTCTATCAGAGATGTCAGAAGGCCGTTAGGAAGCGGATCAGCCGGTAATCTCGGATGGAGCCTATATAAAGACATGTTCTATCATCAAAGAATAGTAATGAAGAACTAAGAAGAATAAGAGAAGTCTTCATCCAGAAATCAACAAGGGCAGATCCACAACAAGTCTGCAAGAAGAATTCAGATTAAAGTCTGAATAGAAGAAGGAAGTTGGATTGAGGATCATCTCCAACTTCAAGAAGATCAACCTTACTTTGTTCAGATTCAAGAAGCTTTAAAGAAGCTAAAACAGGTTGATTTTAAAGTAGTCAAATCTATCAAGAACTAACCAAGAGACCTTCTACCCATTCTCTCTCTACTTGGGTGAAGGAATTACTCTTTTTACTATCAATTTTTCTGTAGGGTCTTTTACAGATCTGAGTGTAGGAGGGTTATCCCTCTGCGTTGTAAGCCTAAATCTATAAATCCTGAGGTAGGGCTGAGTGCCTGAGGTAGGAGAGTTTTCTCTCTGAGTTGTAGGCCTTGTGGAAGCGGCTGAGGTAGGGATTGATTGCCTGAGTTGTAGGCCTGTTGAAGAGACTGAGGTAGGGCTTAATTGCCTGAGCTATAGGAGTGTGGAATCACTCTGAGGTAGGGTTCTCTGGGAGAATCTGAGTTATAGGACTTGCTGAAGTCTGAGCTGTAGGGACCTTTCAAGGTTCTGAGTTGTAAGATCTGAGGATCTGAGACAGAAAGAAGGAAGTTAGGCCGAATCTAGTATACTGCTAGATAGGCGAAGGGGGAAAGTGGATGTACCCATCACTTGGGGAACCACTATAAATTTGTGTGTCTTCTGTGTTGCTATTTTATTTAAATCTGGGTTGTGAACTGTACTGTGTTAATTGCTGAATAAGTTCTCTAATCAGGAAATATACTGTCTGCATTAAGGAAAAAGAATTGAACCTATTCACCCCCCTCTAGGTAATTTAGGATATCTTGAAACAAATTCTTTCAAGTGGTATCAGAGGGAGGTTACTCAAGAATAGACTTAATAGTCTGAGTGGATCTATAAGGCAGTCATCAGTTAGACAAAATGAGTTCAGGTGAGAATCAGAAGGAACTTGGATCCATGAAGCTTCCTATCTGTAGGAAATAAAATTTTGGCATGTGGAAAGAGAGGGTCAGATTGTTAATGGAAGCATCTGATCCAAGAATTTATATCACAGTTCTAAAAGGGCCATTTATCCCTACGAATATATCAGTTCTTGATGCTAACCTCAAGACTCCAAAAAGTTATTCAGAAATGACTAAGGAAGAGATCATCTTTGCTACATTAAAAAAAAGGGCATAGAACATAATTGTGAGTGTCATAGATGAATCTACATTCCAGAATCTGGTTCATTGCAAAACCTCCAAGGAGATGCGGGACACTTTGATTGTCTACATTGAGGGAACAAAAGAAGTGAGAGAGGATAGGAAGTCCATGCTAAATGAAGAATATGAAAGTTTTAGACAGGCTAAGACAGACAGCATAGCTGAATGCTATAAGAAATTCTTTAGAATTGTAAATGAGCTAATGACCTGTGGAAGAGTGTTTAGCACTTATCAATTAAATGACAAGTTTATCAGATCTCTAACCAAGGACTGGGATACTAAAATATGTGCCATCAGAGAGGTGGCCAGGCTTGTAGATACACCTCCACCAACCTTATTTAGAAAACGGTTATCCTATGAGATGCAGCTCACTGCCAGAAAGGAGGAGGAGAAAAGCAACAGGTCAGAATATAGAGAGAAGTCAGTTGCATTCAAGGCTGAAGCCACAAGAAAGGGCAGGAGAAAGTCACCCTCTCCTTCCAGGAAAATAGCTGAAGTTGAATCAGAAAATACTGACAACAATACTTCATACAGTCAAAACGCTGATGAAGATTTTGCTGCCTTCATAAGGCAGTTTCAAAGGTTCACGAAGAAGAAGAAATGGAGAATAAAGCCATGCTCATCCTACTCTAAGGATGACTATTACAAGAAGAATAAAGCATCTAAGGATGTCAAATATGGCTCTAATCCCAGTAAACAAATTTCTTCTAAAATTGTTTGTTATTGCTGCAACAGGCCAGGACATATCATAGCTGATTGTCCTGATAAAAAAAGGAATCTAAAGATAAAACGAAGCAGCAAAATAAGGGCAAGAAGGAGAGATCCTTGGTTGCAAAGAAGCAAAAATGCTGGACTGATTCCACATCATCAGATTCAGGAGAAGAGACAGAAGCTGAAGCTTATATAGGATTGTTTACTACTGAAGAGGATTCAATAGAATCTTAGTTCTTGCGAATGCTGGACTCAATGAATGGGACTGAAGATCATCACTATAGAGGGCTGATGGCTTTCACTGAGGAAGATCAATGTCAGGATCAGCCTAGTCCCAGTAAGGTAAACGACCTTTCATCAGTTTCTGATTATTATACTGGGTCAGAATTAGAAACATCTGCATCAAGAGATGTGGATGGATCTGAATCTGAAGGAGATGTTTATCAACTTATTGATGAGTATGGTGATCTGTTGCATGCACTTAAGAGAAGCAGAAACCTTGTCAAAAACCAGGCTAAGGAAATTGCATCTCTTAAATTGGCTGCATTAGATTCAAGAAAAAATGTTGGATCTGAAGATGAATGAAGTTACCAAACTGAGAAATATAACTTTTATTCAGATGGGTACAATTACATTCAAAAATGATCAAATTAAGAGTCTGGAAGTCAGACTTCAAAGAGAGAAGGAACTTGTGGCTAAATTCTCAAAGCCAAAGTCAGTCTTACACTTAATTGATGACTTCATTCTCCAAAAGGATAAGACAGGATTAAGCTTCAAGAGAAGAACTAGGGCAGCTAATTCTAAAGGGAAAGGCAATGCCCCAGTTTAGCAACTAGCCTTCAAACCCCCTATTGCTTTCAGGAAAGTAATGCAGCCTACTAACAAGTATGACCATGATATTACACATGGTCACAGTAATCCTGGTATTCTGAATGACAAGGGTGTAAATGCCAATAGGGCAGCCCATGTACAAACACTTTATGATCATCAAGAATCATTAATGTTTGATGCATCAGCCCCAACACTTAATAAAACCACTGTACCTACAGCTTTAAAAACTGCTGACAGCAATGCTGTTAAGACTGTACTGAAAAGAAGGTACAATAGATATGAGTGATGGTGTTGTGGCAAAGTTGGTCATTATGCCATTGATTGTTGACACAACACTACTGTCAGGAAGAATGCTGGCTTACCTGTAAGAAAGACTGCATGCAAGCATGTTAAGTTTCAGTCTAACCTGAACCTAGAACCCCATAATTATTGGGGTTCTAAGGTTAAGTAATTGTATTTGATGCAGGTGAGTCCAAGTGGCCATACCCCAATATGGTACTTGGACAATGGTTGTTCCAGGCACATAACTTGAACAAGAACGATGCTAAAGGACTACTCTCCCATAGAGAATGGACCCAAAGTGATCTTTGGTGGATCTAAAAAGGGGATCATCAAAGGGCTTGTCTAGTTTATCTTGTAGCCCTACAGGTTTGAAGGAAAAGATGGACAAGTTAACCAATAATAAAGACCAACCTGCAAGGCAGGATGAAGAAAATGATGGATGCTATCCAGGGGGAGTACAAGACCCATAAGCTGATGATGAAGAAAATGATGTACAACATGTTGAGGAAACTGAAGGAAATCAAGGTGTAGATAGATTGCCTCCAGCAATAAGACACCTAAAGGATCATCCAGCACACCAAATTATTGGTGATCCAAGTCATGGGGTTCAGACAAGGAGCAAGAACTTGAACACAGTTCTTTGCTCATGTAACGCCCCGAAACTCAAAAGAGCGACGGGAGGCATTCCGGGCCAAATTTGGAATTTGGCAGGAGGTACACAGCCTGGGACACGGGTGTGTCCCAAGGCATGTCTTGGTGGGTTCGACGATTAGGCTGAGAGGTCGATGATTTGGCCGAGAGGTCAACGAAGTTGGGTGTGACGATCGTCGAGCAGCAAACACGGCCCTATACACGGGCGTGTCCCAGGGCGTGTCGGGGTAGTTCAAAGTTCTGGCAAATCGATCAGGCAGAAATCTCGGTTCGACGATCGTCGAGCAGCGGTCGATGATCTGGTCACAATGCTGCGGTCGACGATCTGTCGATATTATGGGTTCGACGATCGGGCCGTGGGTTCGACGATCAGGCCGTGGGTTCGACGAGCGGGCAGTGGGTTCGACGATCGGGCCAGCGTTCTCTGTTCGACGATCGGGTCGTGCATTCGATGATTTGGCCAGAGTTTTCCGGTCGACGATCTGGCAGCGGTCGACGATCTTGGTTCGATGATCGTCGAGCACGGGGCAGATTATGGCGTGTTTGACTCGGTCGACGCGGAGTGTCGACACAGGGGTTTTTGGCGAGAGTTGACTAAATGTTCCGACACTGTTTTGACGCGGACGTGTCCTGCTCCTATTGGTGTACTGTGCGGTGCTTAGCCCCATTTGTCCAGGTCAGACCTGAATCGTGTCCGTGAATCCCTTTTTGTGGGATCCGACGACTGTGGTTATTCCGAAAGGGTTATACCCGAGAGAAGGGTTTCAAAACCATATTTTCTGCCGTAAGTGCTCTGTCTAAATCCTAGAGAGAGAGAGGAGAGCAAAGGAGGAAGAAGAAGTCTAGATCTAGTCTTTGGAGGAGTTTTAGAGCTCCAAATCGCGAGCCGACTTCGGATCTGCGAAGGCAAGGAGATTGCGGTGCTTTTCATCCGCTTACATTTCCATGGCGCCAAGGAAGAACGCTAGGGTAACGATTCTCTACTTGAGCATGTGAAGCTCTACTTCTTTTGCATAGGAAGCCCGCTCTTGCATGTTTGCAGTGAGTTGGAGGCGTTCCTTCAGGTAGATATGTAAAGACCCTGTGGTTTAGAGTCCGTATTCGAGAACGGATATAGGCATGATGTGTGAAGCCTACCCAGACAAGTTGGTCTGGATCGGTGATGTTGCATTGCATAAATGGCCGGAGAAGACTCCGTGAGAATGTTGTTTTTCGGGTTTTCTATGAGGTAGATTGCAACAGGGAGCTTTGGGGATTAACTCCAAGGTGCACCCTAAAAATTGGGCGGATGCATTATTCTGCCGTTTTGGTGGCCTGGGAGCCAACTTGTACATAACTGGGTTATGTATTATTGTGCGTTCGATTCACGGGCTTCAGGGAAACTTAACTCATGCCGATGATTTTAAATGTCATGGCAAGTGAGCAACGGGTTGAGTGGAACCGTTCCTGCTCTATGCCGAGGGCATAAAGGTCGGGTCTTTGGCTGTCGATGATTTTAAGTGTCATGACTTATGCTTATAGGCTGTTGATGATTTTAAGTGTCATAACTTCTTCCTAGAAGACTCAAATGCTCGCAAGAGATTGCCATCATGGGGATGGTGGTGAGTCGGCGGACTTAGACCGTGTTCACCGAGAATGTGTCCTGAGAGCACTGGGCATGTGGCCGTGCGTGCCAACGCCTGTGATGCAATGTATTTATATACTGCTTGGTTGTGCTAATAAAATGCAGGGAAGGAGCATCGCCGCCCCTAATTGGGGGCAGGATCGTTATAATTTGGTCAGGATTGCTAACCGTTGTTTTTGTTTGCCACCGTGCGGTGGTTTGTTGCTTGCAGGTGCTGCTGGACCAAGCGGTCAATAGCAGGATAAAGCCCAAATTGCGAAGCCGGCCATCGAAGGCCTAATTGGAGTGTTTACTTGCTTTTGTTCATGTATGACCGGCATGCGTGCCGTGGTATGGAAAACATGTAATATGAGTAAACCATTTGTAAGGCCTTAAGGACAGTACTTGTGTATGTACTTCCTCCTTCTTGGCTTATTAGTGGACATTCATGCTTGTTGCTGGGTTCTTTTATTTGCAACTATTTAAACTGCTTCCGCTAGAATGCTCTGTGTAGGACGTTGTTATTGGTTGGATGGTTTCCATTGAGTAACCACCCGGTCTGTCTATGGTATATAGAGTCGGGCCCCGACCGGACCTACTGCTATATGCTATGCGACGGATAGGGGGTGTTACAATTTGGTATCAGACTACTGGTTTCAGTCAGGCTTAAATGAATTCGTGGACGAATTCTTTTTAAGTGGTGGTGAGCACATGTATGTGCGTCATCGTTATAACATCAAAAGAACTCATGAATGTCCACTTAGGAATGAAAATACATGCGTTTGGGGAACCTGCGTGTTCCTATAATTGCTGTTTGCAATTTTGTTTGGTCGCTTAATGATGTTTTGTACCACTATAGGTGACCAGAAGCGGTGCTGGGCCGTCGGAACGTCGAGTTTCTGAGGATAGCAGTGCACCAAATGATGCTCCTGCAACACCTCCATCGGCTGAGACCATACGATTGGTTGCCGAAGCAGTGTTTGTCATGATCAATGCGCAGCCTACAAGGCAAATGCAGCTGCCCGCTCCTGCGATGGAGCAGGTACCTCTTCCAGAGGTAGAGTCGAGATGAGTGGAGCAGGTAGTAGTGGAGCCGTTGGTGCCAAGGAGGGAAACCGAGAGACAGCTCAAACATGTCATGAGCTTTAATCCTCCAGTATTCTCGGGGTTGGGAACCCCATCTCAAGCTGAAGACTGGCTCTCTAGGGTGAAGAGAGTCTTGACAGCAACGAAGACCGAAGAATGGCAAATGACCACTATTGCTACGTTCCTTCTAGACGGTGAAGCGAGATTATGGTGGGAAGGATTCGAGCTGCATCTATTCAGAGGTAGGCAACTTACAGACGTCTCGATGGAGGAGTTCTTGAGACTATTCTTTGGTAGGTACCTCCCTTCGATGTAGAGGATTGCTTTGGAGAACGAGTTCCTGAAGTTGGTTCAAGGAGAGAGTAGCGTGGATGAATATCTCCACGAGTTTACTCGATTGAGTCGATATGCTAGCTCCACCATCGTGGATGAGGAGCGCAAGACGAATCGATTATACGAAGGGTTGAGAGATGATTTGAGGCTACTACTCTCGGGGCCTATGACACAGGGCTTCTTGACTCTGGTCAACACGGCCCGGTCCTTGGAAAAGGACATGAAGAATGTACAAGAAAAGAAAATCTTGGGTGATAAGAAATTTGAGTTCAAGGTGCCGACTACCTCAAAGTCTGGGTACCGTAAATTCTACAAGAAGGCTAGGACTTCGGGTCCAGCCCCCTCTTCTGGTGCTTCTGGGGCGACTACGGGTCGAACCCCGGGTGCATGTTTTACATGTGGAAAGTCGGGGAACTTTGCCCACGATTGCTGGAGTGGACGTCCTAAGTCCGAAAGGAATACGGGAGCAACTTACGAAGAGAAGGGCAAGGCGGTGTAGTCTGTAACACCCCCTATCCGTCGCATAGTATATAGCAGTAGGTCCGGCCGGGGCCCGACGCCATATACCACAGACAGACCGGGTGGTTACGTATGGAAACCATCCAACCAATCTCAACGTCCTACACAGAGCATTCTAGAGGAAGCAGTTTATAAAAGTTGTAAACAAGAACCCAGCATTAGAGCACGAATGTCCACTAGTACATAATTAGGATTGTATACAAAATACCCAAAATCGGCCTTAAGGCCTTACAGAATGTTTCACTTGAATAATACATGATTTACAAACCTCGGCACGCAGGCCGGTCATACATGAATAAAACAGAAAACATTTCCACTTGGGCCTTCGAGGGCCAGCTTCGCAAAAAGGGCTTTAGCCCGCTATTGACCGCTTGGTCCAGCTGCACCTGCAAGCAACAAACCACCGCACGGTGGCAAACAAGGCAACGGTCAGCAATGCTGACCAAATTATAACGATCCCGCCCCCAACTCGGGGCGGCGATGCTCCTTCCCTGCATTTCATTAGCACAAGCGAGCAATGCATACAACCATAGCCATTTCATCACAGACGTTGGCTCGTACGGCCACACGTCCCGTGCACTCAGGGCACATTCTCGGTGAACTGGTCGATGTCACGTCAATTAAAGCCATTAACATTCCGGACTCACCACCGCCACTTAGACGGCCATTCCTATGAGCAATTCGTCTTCCTGGCCTGGGTCACGACAATTCAAGCCATAGACTGCCGAAGACTCCCATCTATGCCAACGGCGAGTGCCACGTAACCTTAGGTCTCTCTAACCGAACGACATAAAGCGGGTACGGTTCCATCTAACCCGTGCTCACATAGCAACGACAATTTAAGCCATTTGCGCGGGTCAAACTTCCACCGAGTCCCATTCTACCGCAAGACACATAACCCAGTTATGTTCGAGTTGGCTCTCAGGCCACCAAGTTGGCAAGATCTCGTATCCGCCCAGTTTTCCGGGTGCACCTTTGGGTTAGTCCCCAAGGCTCCCTGCTGCAATCTACCGCGTAGAAAACCCGAAAAACACCCAATAGCACGGAGTCTTCTCCGGCCTTATGCAATGCAACATCACCGATCCAGACTAACATGTCCGGGTAGGCTTCACACAAAATGCCTACGTCCGTTCTCGCATACGGACTCTAAACAACGGGGACTTTACATATCTACCCGAAGGAACGCCTCCAACTCTCCGCAAACTTGCGAGAGCGGGCTTCCTATGCTAAGAAAAGGAGCGATTCATTCTCAAGATGAGGATCGTTACCCTTGAGTTCCTCTTTGGCGCCATCGAAAGGTAATCGGATAGAAATCACCGCACTTGCGTTGCCTCCGTGGATCCGGAGTCGGCTTGCGATTCGGAGCTCCGAAGCTCCTCCAATGGCGGATCTAGCTCTTCTTCTTCTTGCCTTAGCTCTCCTCTCTCCAAGGATTTAGAAAGAGAACAAGTGAGGAAAATTGAGGTTTTCCAAGTCAACTCACGGGTATATCCTCTCAGGAACAACCCCAGCCGTCGGATCTCAACCTAAGGAAACGAACGGCTTTGATTCGGGGCTGAAATGCCCAATCTGGACCGAACACGGCCTGGCACACGCCCGTGTCCAGGGCCGTGTGCCGCATTCGCCGTCAAAATCGAATCTCCTGGATCCTCACATGGGTATCGAACACGCCCGTGTTCGAGCTGACACGCCCGTGTTCCAGCTGACACGGCAGTGTAGCCGGCCGTAAACCCCATGATTTTCCCCCGTTTTCAACCCGAGCACTGCACGGGTTCTAGGACACGCCCGTGTCCTTGCCCGTGTCACATTGACATACCTGGACCCCAGGCCGTGTACACGGGACATTTCATCGAGGGAAGAACGACGACTTGATGACACGGCCTTGGACACGCCCGTGTCCTAGGCCGTGTGCCTTGTCTCGACGATCGTCAAGCGAATCTCGACGAATTCCCCGGGACGATCGTCGACACGGGTCGACAAGCCCGGCGACACGCCCGTGTCGCGGGCCGTGTGCCTATTCTCGACGAATCGTCGAGTATATCTCGACGATTTCACGGCTAAGTGTCGATACGGGTCGACACCCCCTGCGACACGCCCGTGTCGCAGGCCGTGTGCCCACTCTCGACGAATCGTCGAGTATAACTCGACGACTTCATGGCTAAGTGTCGACACACGCTTGACACGCCCTGGGACACGCCCGTGTCCCAGGCCGTGTGCCTTCTGCCAGAACCCAAACTGGCCCAAAACGTCCCCCTTTGCTCCTTTGAGTTTCGGGGCGTTACAACTCTCCCCTCTTAAAAGAATTTCGCCCACGAAATTAAATAAAGGAAAGACATGTACAAAACTAAAATTTGTACCTGAGCGGAACAACTCCGGATATTCGTCAAGTATAGTCTGCTCTCGTTCCCAAGAGAGCTCCTCACGACCGCAATTGTCCCACCGGACCTTGACCATCCTGATCTCTTTATTGCGTAGCCGCTTGACCTCCGAGTCCTCAATCCGCACGGGCTTGACCTTAGTTGTTAGCCCACTTTCCACCGGCACTTGATCGACCGCGATCACTTGCGTAGGCTCTTGCACCGCCTTCCGAAGCACCGAAATGTGGAATACATCGTGTAAACCACCTAGCTCCACCGAGAGCTTCAACCTATAGGCCGCTTCACCAACTCGCTCCAGAACCTCGAACGGTCCAAGGTACCTCGGGCTTAGCTTTTTCAATCGCCGCACCCGCGAGACACCCTTGAATGGCTTTATCTTCAAGTATACATAATCGCCCACAGCGAACTCCACGTTCCTGTGCTTGGCATTATAGTACTTTGCTTGCCGGTCCTGAGCGATAAGCAACCTCTCCCGAATGGTTCTCAGCAAAGAAGTAGCATCCTCCACTTCCGATCGCTTATACAACTTTGACTCACCCGTTTCTAACCAAGACAACGGCGTGCGACATTTCCTACCATATAGGGCCTCGAAAGGCGCCATCTGAATACTCGCTTGGTAGCTGTTGTTGTATGCGAACTCCACCAAATATAGGTGGTCTTCCCATTGCTTTCCAAAATCCAAGACACACATGCGAAGCATGTCTTCCATGGTTCTATTCACCCTCTCGGTCTGCCCATCCGTTTGTGGGTGGAAGGTTGTGCTAAACTTCAGCTTTGTTCCCAACATTTGCTGCACCAGCCTCCAATCATTGGACGTGAACTGCCCATCTCGGTCACTCACGATGCTGCGGGGCACACCGTGAAGCCGCACTATGTTATCCACATATAGCTTTGCCAGCTTCTCCACCGGATCATCCTTCCTATGCGGAATAAAATGCGACACCTTCGTTAATCGATCCACGATCACCCAAATGGCGTCGTTCCCCTTTTGCGACCTTGGCAAACCGTGCACAAAGTCCATAGAGATGTCGTCAAATTTCCACTCCGGAATAGGCAAGGACTTAAGGAATCCTCCCGGCTTTTGGCACTCCGCCTTTACCAAGGCGCAGGTTTGGCACTTCGCTACGTATAGCGCCACATCCTTTTTCAAACCCGGCCACCAAAATAGTTTCTTTACATCACGGTATATCTTCGTGCTCCCCGGGTGAATCGAGTACTTGGTATGGTGCGCCTCGTACAACAACTCCACCCGTAAATTGCCCACACTTGGGACGCACAGACGACCGTCTTTCCAAAGCAATCCGTCCTCCACGACGAATTGGGAACTTGACCCATCCAGAGCCTCTATCATGAACTGCTTCATATGAGCATCCAAATCCAAAGCCTGCCGAATCCGATCAGCCAGGTCATATTGGACTTCAGTCCAATTCAGCACTGCTTCAGCACTTGATTGTCTGTCCACACAAACAATCTCCAACGCCTCCAACTCCTGCACCAACCGCTCATCATGCACTGATAGCCAATTTGCTTGAGCTGGGGCTCGGCGACTCAACGCGTCCGTAACCGCATTCCCTTTGCCAGGCACGTAGTGGATCTTCAATGTATAGTCCCCCAGGAACTCCATCCACCTACGCTGCCGCATATTCAGATCCTTCTGATCTATCAGGTACTTTAGGCTCTTGTGATCGGTGTAGATATCAATCTTCACACCGTACAAATAGTGTCTCCACAGCTTCAAGGCAAAAATCACGGCCGCTAACTCCAAGTCATGGACCGGATAATTCCTCTCATGCACTTTTAGCTGTCTCGAGCCATAAGCTATCACGCTTCCGTGCTGCAGTAGCACGCAACCCAAACCGCTGCCCGAAGCATGGCTATATATCTCATAGCCTTCGGTTCCACATGGCGAACTCAGCACAGGCGCCGTGGTCAACCGACACTTCAATTCCTCAAAAGCTCGCGCGCACTCCGGCGTCCAAACGAACTTATGCTCCTTCCTCGTCAAAGTAGTGAGAGGTAGCGCTATCCGCGAGAAGTTCTCTAAGAAGCGCCTATAATAACCGGCAAGCCCCAAAAAGCTCCGGACTTCTGCTACCGTAGCAAGCTCAGGCCACTCCCGTATCGCAACAATCTTCGCCGGATCTACCGCAATACCCTCTCCACTCACTATATGCCCGAGGAACGCCACTGAGGATAGCCAAAACTCGCACTTCGAGAACTTGGCATACAACTGATTTCTCCTTAGCGTCTCCAACACAAAATGAAGATTCTTGAAGTGATCTTCCTCACTTTGAGAGTACACCAAAATATCGTCGATGAAGACGATCACGAAATGGTCCAAGTACTCCCTGAACGTCCTATTCATCAAATCCATGAATACTGACGGCGCATTAGTCAGCCCAAACGACATGACCGTAAACTCATAATGCCCGTATCTCGTACTAAATGCTGTCTTCGGGATATCACTCTCCCTTATCCGCAGCTGATAGTACCCAGACTTGAGATCTAACTTCGAGTACACCGTCGACCCGACTAACTGATCAAAGAGATCATCAATCCTAGGGATTGGGTACTTGTTCTTCTCAGTCAGCTTGTTTAGCTCCCGATAATCAATACACAACCTCAAGCTTCCGTCCTTCTTCTTGACAAAGAGGACCGGTGCGCTCCAAGGCGAAGAACTCGGGCGCACATACCCTTGCTCCAACAATTCTTGCAGTTGAACTTTCAGCTCCGCCATTTCCTTAGGCGCTAGCCGATACGGAGATCGTGACACAGGCTTTGCACCTGGCACTAGCTCGATCGTAAAATCTATCTCCCACTGAGGAGGGGCTCCAGGAAGATCTGCGGGGAACACATCAGGGTATTCCGATACCACTGAAATACAATCCAAAGCGGTCTTCGGCTTTGCAGCCTCCACTAGTGCAAAGAACAGTTCTGCTCCGGCACGAACCGCCTTCACCACCTGAAGAGCAGACATCAACGTCTTGCTCGACCCCTTTAAGCCCGTAAAAGTTGTCTCACGACTTGCTCCCAGCTTGACTTCCTTGCTACCGCAATCAATATGGGCCTGCTGCTCCGAGAGCCAGTCCATGCCAAATATGACGTCGAACTCCACTAACGGAAGTAAAGACGCTCGCAGGTCGAACTCCTACTCCCCAATACGAATCTTAACATCGCAGATCCTATCCGCTCGCATCGAACACCCATTGGGTAACAACACATCCAACTTATCCTTCGCCATCGAGGAAGGGACCCCGATGCGTAATATAAATCCTTCAGACAAGAAGGAGTGTGAAGCTCCCGTATCGAAGAGTGCTCGTGCCGGATTTTCACAAATCAATACAAATCCTAAACAAGTAGTGGTAAGGTAACATGTGCATAACAAGCATATAAAGAAAATTGACTTGCTATAAATTAAACCGTACCTGTCACCACATCAGCTTGTTTAATGGCCTCCTGTTGGCCAAGATTGTAGACCCTTTGTTGGGCCGGAGCATAATGGGATGCGGTCGACTCCACCGCCTTTCCCTTCTCTTCATAAGTGGCTCCCGGCCTCCTCTCGGACTTAGGACGTCCGCTCCAACAATCACGGGCAAAGTGCCCCGTCTTTCCGCATGTAAAACACGCGCCTGGGGTCCGACTCGTAGTCGCCCCAGAAGCGCCAGAAGGAGCTGGACCCGAAGTCCTATGCTTCTTGAAAGACCTCCGATAGCCGGACTTTGAAGTAGTCGGCACTCTGAACTCAGATTTCTTTTCACCCAAGCTTTTCTTCGCTTGCACGTTCTTCATGTCCTTCTCCAAGGACCGGGTAGTATTGACCAAGGTTAAGAAACCCTGCGTCATCGGCCCTGACAGTAATAGTCTCAGCTCATCCCTCAAGCCTTAATAAAAACGATTAGTCTTGCGCTCCTCATCCATGATGGTGGAGCTAGCATAACGACTCAACCGCGTAAACTCGTGGAGATATTCATCCACGCTCCGCTCACCCTGCACCAACCTCAGGAACTCATTCTCCATTGAAATCCTCTGAGTAGAAGGGAGGTATCTTGCCAAGAATAATCTCGAGAACTCCTCTATCGAGACATCACAAAGTTGCCTACCTCTCAGTAAGTGCGACTCCAAACCTTCCCACCACATCCTCGCTTCACCGTCCAGCAGGAACGTAGCGATGGTGGTCATTTGCCACTCCTCCGTCTCCGTCACTGTCATGACTCTCTTCACCCTGGAGAGCCAGTCTTCAGCCTGAGATGGGGTTCCCAACCCCGAGAATAACGGAGGGTTAAAGCTCATTACATGCTTCAACTGCCTCTCAGTTGCCCTCCTTGGCACTATTGGTTCCGTAACCACTTGCTCCACCCTCCTCGGCTCAGCCTCTTGTAGAGGTACTTGCTCCATCACAGGAGCGGGCTGCTGCGCTTGCCTTCCAGGCTGCGTATTTATCACGGCCAACACCGCTTCAGCCACCAATCGAATATTCTCAGCCGACAGAGGTGTTGTGGGAGCAACATTCGGTGCACTGCTAGCCTCAGAAACTCGGCATTCTGATGGCCCAACACCACTTCTGGTCACCTATAGTGGTACAAAACACCGTTAAGCGACCAAATTGTATTGCAAACAGCAATTATAGGAACACGCAGGTTCCTCAAACACGAGTATTTTCATTCCTAAGTGGACATTCATGGGTTCTTTTACCATTATAACGATGACGCACACAATGTGCTCACCACCCCTTAAAAATAATTCGGCCATGAATTCAGTTTAAGCCCGACCAAAACCAGTAGTCTGATACCAAATTGTAACACCCCCTATCCGTCGCATAGTATATAGCAGTAGGTCCAGCCGGGGCCCGACGCCATATACCACAGACAGACCGGGTGGTTACGTATGGAAACCATCCAACCAATCTCAACGTCCTACACAGAGCATTCTAGCGGAAGCAGTTTATAAAAGTTATAAACAAGAACCCAGCATTAGAGCACGAATGTCCACTAGTACATAATTAGGAATGTATACAAAATACCCAAAATCGGCCTTAAGGCCTTATAGAATGTTTCACTTGAATAATACATGATTTACAAACCTCGGCACGTAGGCCGGTCATACATGAATAAAACAGAAAACATTTCCACTTGGGCCTTCGAGGGCCAGCTTCGCAAAAAGGGCTTTAGCCCGCTATTGACCACTTGGTCCAGCTGCACCTGCAAGCAACAAACCACCGCACGGTGGCAAACAAGGCAACGGTCAGCAATGCTGACCAAATTATAACGATCCCGCCCCCAACTCGGGGCGGCGATGCTCCTTCCCTGCATTTCATTAGCACAAGCGAGCAATGCATACAACCATAGCCATTTCATCACAGACGTTGGCTCGTACAGCCACACGTCTCGTGCACTCAGGGCACATTCTCGGTGAAACGGTCGATGTCACGTCAATTAAAGCCATTAACATTCCGGACTCACCACCGCCACTTAGACGGCCATTCCTATGAGCAATTCGTCTTCCTGGCCTGGGTCACGACAATTCAAGCCATATACCTCCGAAGACTCCCATCTATGCCAACGGCGAGTGCCACGTAACCTTAGGTCTCTCTAACCGAACGACATAAAGCGGGTACGGTTCCATCTAACCCGTGCTCACATCGCAACGACAATTTAAGCCATTTGCGCGGGTCAAACTTCCACCGAGTCCCATTCTACCGCAAGACACATAACCCAGTTATGTTCGAGTTGGCTCTCAGGCCACCAAGTTGGCAAGATCTCGTATCCGCCCAGTTTTCCGGGTGCACCTTTGGGTTAGTCCCCAAGGCTCCCTGCTGCAATCTACCGCGTAGAAAACCCGAAAAACACCCAATAGCACGGAGTATTCTCCGGCCTTATGCAATTCAACATCACCGATCCAGACTAACATGTCCGGGTAGGCTTCACACAAAATGCCTACGTCCGTTCTCGCATACGGACTCTAAACAGCGGGGACTTTACATATCTACCCGAAGGAACGCCTCCAACTCTCCGCAAACTTGCGAGAGCGGGCTTCCTATGCTAAGAAAAGGAGCGATTCATGCTCAAGATGAGGATCGTTACCCTTGAGTTCCTCTTTGGCTCCATCGAAAGGTAATCAGATAGAAATCACCACACTTGCGTTGCCTCCGTGGATCCGGAGTCGACTTGCGATTTGGAGCTCTGAAGCTCCTCCAATGGCGGATCTAGCTCTTCTTCTTCTTGCCTTAGCTCTCCTCTCTCCAAGGATTTAGAAAGAGAACAAGTGAGGAAAAGTGAGGTTTTCCAAGTCAACTCACGGGTATATCCTCTCAGGAACAACCCCCAGCCGTCGGATCTCAACCTAAGGAAACGAACGGCTTTGATTCGGGGCTGAAATGCCCAATCTGGACCGAACACGGCCTGGCACACGCCCGTGTCCAGGGACATGTGCCGCATTCGCCGTCAAAATCGAATCTCCTGGACCCTCACACGGGTACCGAACACGCCCGTGTTCGAGCTGACACGCCCGTGTTCTAGCTGACACGGCCGTGTAGCCGGCCGTGAACCCCATGATTTTCCCCCGTTTTCAACCCGAGCACTGCACGGGTTCTAGGACACGCCCGTGTCCTTGCCCGTGTCACATTGACACGCCTGGACCCCAGGCCGTGTACACGGGACATTTCGTCGAGGGAAGAACGACGACTTGATGACACGGCCTTGGACACGCCCGTGTCCTAGGCCGTGTTCCTTGTCTCGATGATCGTCGAGCGAATCTCGACGAATTCCCCGGGACGATCGTCGACACGGGTCGACACGCCCGGCGACACGCCCGTGTCGCGGGCCGTGTGCCCATTCTCGATGAATCATCGAGTATATCTCGACGATTTCACGGCTAAGTGTCGACACGGGTCGACACGCCCTGCGACACGCCCGTGTCGCAGGCCGTGTGCCCACTCTCGACGAATCGTCGAGTATAACTCGACGACTTCGCGGCTAAGTGTCGACACACGCTTGACATGCCGTGGGACACGCCCGTGTCCCAGGCCGTGTGCCTTCTGCCAGAACCCAAACTGGCCCAAAACGTCCCCCTTTGCTCCTTTGAGTTTCGGGGCGTTACATAGTCAACCACCCCCCATTATGCTCCGGCCCAACCGAGGGTTTATAATCTTGGCCAACAGGAGGCCATCAAACAGGCGAATGTGGTGACAGGTAAAAGTTACATTTATAACAAGTTAATCTTTTAAATACTTGTTATGTGCATGTTACCTTACCACTGCTTGTTTAGGATTTGTTTTGATTTGTGAAAATCCGGCAAAATCACTCTTCGATACAGGAGCTTCACACTCCTTTTTGTCCGAAGAATTCATATCGCGCATCAGAGTACCTTCTTCGATGGCGAAGGACAAGTTGGATGTGTTGTTGCCCAATGGGTGTTCGATGCGCGCGGATAGAATCTGTGGCGTGAAGATTCGAATTGGGAGACAGGAGTTCCATTTGCAAGCATCGTTATTGCCGCTAGTGGAATTCGACGTTATATTTGGCATGGACTGGTTCTAGGAGCAGCGAGCCTATTTTGATTGCAGTAGCAAGGAAGTCAAGCTGAGAGCAAGTCGTGAGATGACTTTCACAGGCTTGAAGGGGTCGAGCAATACGTTGATGTCTGCTCTTCAGGTGGTGAAGGCGGTTCGTGCCGGTGCAGAACTGTTTTTTACACTAGTGGAGGTTGCAAAGCCTAAGCTCTCATTGGACAGTATTTCAGTGGTATCGGTGTACCCTGATGTGTTCCCTAGCGATCTTCCTGGAGCCCCGCCGCAGCAGGAGATAGATTTTACGATAGAGCTCGTACCAGGTGCAAAGCCTGTGTCACGCTCTCCATATCGGCTAGCGCCTATGGAAATGGCAGAGCTAAAGGTTCAACTGCAAGAGTTGTTGGAGCAAGGGTATGTGCGTCCAAGTTCTTCGCCTTGGAGCGCGCCGGTCCTCTTTGTTAAGAAGAAGGACGGAAGCTTGAGGCTATGTATTGATTATCGGGAGCTCAACAAGTTGACGGAAAAGAACAAGTACCTGATCCCCTAGATTGATGATCTATTCGATCAGTTAGTCAGGTTGACGGTGTACTCAAAGTTGGACCTCAAGTCCGGGTACTATCAGCTACGAATAAGGGAGAGTGATATCCCGAAGACAGCGTTCAGTACAAGGTACGGGCATTACGAGTTTACGGTCATGCCATCTGGGCGGACTAATGCACCGTCAGTGTTCATGGATTTGATGAACAGGACCTTCAGGGAGTACTTGGACCATGTTGTGATAGTCTTCATCGACGATATTTTGGTGTACTCGCAGAGTGAGGAAGATCACTTCAGGCATCTTCATTTGGTTTTGGAGACGCTAAGGAGGAATTAATTGTACGCCAAGTTCTTGAAGTGCTAGTTTTCGTTGTCCTCAGTGGCATTCCTCGGTCATATAGTGAGTGGGGAAGGTATTGCAGTGGATCCGGCGAAGATTGTTGCGATACGAGAGTGGCTAGAGCTTTCTACGGTAGCGGAAGTCCGGAGCTTTCTGGGGCTTGCCGGCTATTATAGGCGCTTCATAGAGAACTTCTCGCGGATAGCGTTACCTCTCACTACTTTGACGAGGAAGGAGCAGAAGTTCGTTTGGATGCCGGAGTGCACACGAGCTTTCGAGGAGTTGAAATGTCGGTTGACCATGGCGCCTTTGCTGAGTTCGCCAAGTGGGACCGAAGATTATGAGATTTATAGCGATGCTTCGGGCAGCGGTTTGGGTTACGTGCTACTATAACATGGAAGTGTGATAGCTTATGGCTCGAGACAGCTGAAAGTGCACGTGAGGAATTATCTGGTCCATGACTTGGAGTTAGCGGCCGTGATTTTTGCCTTGAAGTTGTGGAGACATTATTTGTATGGTGTGAAGATTGATATCTACACCGATCACAAGAGCCTGAAGTATTTGATTGATTAGAAAGATCTGAATATGCGGCAGCGTAGATGGATGGAGTTCTTGGGGGACTATACATTCAAGATCCACTACATGCCTGGTAAAGGTAATGCGGTTGCGGACGCGTTGAGTCACCGGGCCCCAGCTCAAGCCAATTTGCTGTCGATCCATGATGAGCGGTTGGTTCGGGAGTTGGAGGCGTTGGAGATTTCTTGCGTAGTCAAGCAGTCAAGTGCTGAAGCACTCTTGAATTGGACTGAAGTTCAATATGACCTGGCTGATCGGATTCGGCAGGCTTTGGATTTGGATGACCACATGAAGCAGTTCATGGTAGAGGCTCTGGATGTGTCAAATTCCCAATTCGTTGTGGAGGATGGATTGCTTTGGAAAGACGGTCGTCTTTGCGTCCCAAGCATGGGCAGTTTGCGGGTGGATTTGTTTTACGAGGCGCACCATACTAAGTACTCGATTCACCCGGGGAGCACAAAGATGTACCGCGACGTTAAGAAACTATTTTGGTGGCCGGGTTTGAAGAAGGATGTGGCACTCTACGTGGAGAGGTGCCAAACTTGCACCTTGGTGACGGCGGAGTGCCAAAAGCCGGGAGGATTTTTGAAGTCCTTGCCTATTCCGGAGTGGAAATTTGACGACATCACTATGGACTTTGTGCACGGTTTGCCAAGGTCGCAAATGGGGAACGACGCCATCTGGGTCGTCGTAGATCGGCTAACGAACGTGTCACATTTCATTCCGCATAGGAAGGATGATCCGGTGGAGAAGTTGCCAAAGTTATATGTGGATAACATAGTACGGCTCCACTGTGTGCCCCACAGCATCGTGAGTGACCGAGATGGGCGGTTCACGTCCAATGATTGGAGGCTTGTGCAACAAATGTTGGGAACAAAGCTGAGTTTTAGCACAGCCTTCCATCTGCAGACGGATGGGCAGACCGAGAGGGTCAATAGAACTATGGAAGACATGCTACGCATGTGTGTCTTGGACTTTGGAAAGCAATGGAAAGACCATATTTACTTGGTGGAATTTGCGTACAACAATAGCTACCAGGAGAGTATTCAAATGGCGCCCTTCGAGGCCCTTTCTGGTAGAAGATGTCGCATGCCGTTGTCCTGGTTGGAAACGGGTGAGTCAAAGTTGTACAAGCATCAAGAGGTGGAGGATGCTACTTCATTGGTGCGAACCATTCCGGAGAGATTGCTTATCGCTCAGGACCGGCAAGCGAAGTACTATAATGCCAAGCACAGGAACGTGGAGTTCGCTGTGGGTGACTTGGTGTACTTAAAGATCAAGCCGTTCAATGGTGTCTCGCGGGTGCGGTGCTTGAAAAAGCTAAGACCGAGGTACCTTGTGCTGTTTGAGGTTCTGGAGCGGATTGGCGAAGCAGCCTATCGGTTGAAGCTATCAGTGGAGCTTAGTGGTCTACATGATGTATTCCACATATCGGTGCTTCGGAAGGCGGTGCTAGAGCCTACGCAAGTGATCACGGTTGATCAAGTGCCGATTGATAGTGGGTTGACGACAAAGGTCAAGACTGTACGAATTGAGGACTCAGAAGTCAAGCGGTTACGCAATAAAGAAATCAAGATGGTCAACGTCCGTTGGGACAATTGCGGTCGACAAGAGCTCTCTTGGGAACGGGAGCAGACTATGCTTGACGAGTACCCAGAGTTGTTCCGCTCAGGTACAATTTTAGTTTTGTGCTTATCTTTCCTTTATGAAATTTCGTGGACGAAATTCTTTTAAGAGGGAGAGAGTTGTAACGCCCCGAAACTCAAAAGAGCAACGGGAGGCATTCCGGGACAAATTTGGAATTTGGCAGGAGGTACACGGCCTGGGACACGGCGTGTCCAAGGGCGTGTCGTGTTGGGTTCGACTATTTGGCTGAGAGGTCGACGATTTGGCCGAGAAGTCGACGAAGTTGGGTCCGACGATCGTCGAGCAGCAAACACGGCCCTGGACACGGGCGTGTCCCAGGGCATGTCAGGGTAGTTCAAAGTTCTGACAAATGGATCAAGCAGAAATCTGGGTTCGACGATCGTCGAGCAGCGGTCGACGATCTGGTCACAATGCTGCGGTCGACGATCTGTCGATATTATGGGTTCGACGATCAGGCCATGGGTTCGACGATCGGGCAGTGGGTTCGACGATCGGGCCGTGGGTTCGACGATCGGGCCAGCGATCTCCGTTCGACGATCAGGCCATGCGTTCGACGATTTGGCCAGAGTTTTCCGGTCGATGATCTGGCAACGGTCGACGATCTTGGTTTGACGATCGTCGAGCGCAGGGCGGATTGTGGCGTTTTTGACTCGGTCGATGCGGAGTGTCGACGCAGGGGTATTTGGAGGGAATTGACTAAAAGTTCCGACACTATTTTGACGCGGACGTGTCCTGCTCCTATTGGTGTACTGTGCGATGCTTAGCCCCATTTGTCCAGGTCAGACCTAGATCGTGTCCGTGCATCCTTTTTTGTGGGATCCGACGGCTGTGGTTATCCCGAAAGGGTTATACCCGAGAGAAGGGTTTCAAAACCATTATTTTCTGCCATAAGTTCTCTGTCTAAATCTTGGAGAGAGGGGAGAGCAAAGGAGGAAGAAGAAGCCTAGATTCAGTCTTTGGAGGAGTTTTAGAGCTCCAAATCGCGAGCCGACTTCGGATCTACGAAGGCAAGGAGATTGCGATGCTTTTCATTCGCTTATATTTCCATGGCGCCAAGGAATACTGCTAGGGTAACGATTCTCTACTTGAGCATGTGAAGCTCTATTTTTTTGCATAGGAAGCCCGCTCTCGCGAGTTTGGGGTGAGTTGGAGGTGTTCCTTCGGGTAGATATGTAAAGTCCCCGTGGTTTAGAGTCCGTATTCGAGAACGAACATAGGCATGATGTGTGAAGCCTACCCAGACAAGTTGGTCTGGATCGCTGATGTTGTATTGCATAAATGGCCGGAGAAGACTCCGTGCGAATGTTGTTTTTCGGGTTTTCTACGAGGTAGATTGCAACAGGGAGCTTTGGGGATTAACTCCAAGGTGCACCCGGAAAACTGGACGGATGCGTGATTCTGCCGTTTTGGTGACCTGGGATCCAACTTGTACATAACTGGGTTATGTATTATTGTGCGTTCGATTCACGGGCTTCGGGGAAACTTAACTCATGCCGATGATTTTAAATGTCATGGCAAGTGAGCAACGAGTTAAGTGGAATCGTTCCTGCTTTATGCTGAGGGCATAAAGGTCGGGTCTTTGGCTGTCGATGATTTTAAGTGTCATGACTTATGCTTATAGGCTGTTGATGATTTTAAGTGTCATAACTTCTGCCTAGAAGACTCAAATGCTCACGAGAGATTGCCGTACTGGGGATGGTGGTGAGTCGGCGGACTTAGATCGTGATCACCGAGAATGTGCCCTGAGAGCACGGGGCGTGTGGCCGTGCGTGTCAACGCCTGTGATGCAATATATTTATATACTGCTTGGTTGTGCTAATAAAATGCAGGGAAGGAGCATCACCGCCCCGAATTGGGTGCGGGATCGTTATAATTTGGTCAGCATTGCTGATCGTTGCTTTTGTTTGCCACCGTGCGGTGGTTTGTTGCTTGTAGGTGCTGCTGGACCAAGCGGTCAATAGCGGGCTAAAGCCCAAATAGCGAAGCCGGCCCTCGAAGACCTAATTAGAGTGTTTACTTGCTTTTGTTCATGTATGACCGGCCTGCGTGCCGTTGTATGGAAAACATGTAATATGAGTAAAACATTTGTAAGGCCTTAAGGCTAGTACTTGTGTATGTACTTCATTCCTTCTTGGCTTATTAGTGGACATTCATGCTTGTTGCTGGGTTCTTTTATTTGCAACTACTTAAAATGCTTCCACTAGAATGCTCCGTGTAGGATGTTGTGATTGGTTGGATGGTTTTCATTGAGTAACCACCCGGTCTGTCTGTGGTATATGACGTCGGGCCCCGGCCGGACCTACTACTATATGCTATGCGATGGATAGGGGGTGTTACAGCTTAGATTTCCTGTCCCAGATGGAACCCAAGAAATTTGATGAAGCCATACAAGACCCAAATTGGATTGATGCCATGTAGGAAGAGCTGAATCAATTCAGAAGATGCAAAGTCTGGAAGCTGGTTCCTAAACCAAAAAAATCATAATGTCATAAGGACTAAGTGGATCTACAGGAACAAGCTAGATGAAAATGACATCATAGTCAAAAACAAAGCAAGACTGGTAGCAAAAGGCTACAAGCAGGAAGAAGGAATAGACTTTGATCAGACATTTGCTCTAGTGGCAAGGTTGGAAGCAAAAGGCTATTCCTTGCCTATGCAGCATACCAAGGGTTCAAGGTATTCCAGATGGATGTCAAGTCAACATTTTTGAATGGTGACTTAAAAGAGGAAGTCTATGTTGAACAACCATCAGGTTTTGTAGATTCTCTCTATCCTAATTATGTTTATAGGCTTAAGAAAGCACTATATGGTTTAAAACAAGCCCCTAGGGCTTGGTATGAAACCTTGTCTACATTCCTCATTGAGAACAAATTCTCAAGGGGAAAAATAGACAAAAATCTATTCCTTACGGAATCAAAAGGCAAGATGATCCTAGTCCAGATATATGTTGATGACATTATATATGGATCAATAAAAAACAACCTTTATAGAAAGTTTGCCAAACTTATGCAAGGGAAGTTTGAGATGAGCAGTATGGGTGAGCTGAAATTCATTTTGGGACTCCAAGTTAGACAAACTGATGATGGCTTGTCCATATCTCAGTCTAAGTTCACCAAGGAGTTGATTAAGAAATATGGTATGGAGTCAGCCTCCACCATGAGAACTCCAATGGGGTCAAGTATGGCTATAGACAAAGATGATGCAGGGAAACCTATAGATGAGTCTTTGTATAGAGGGATAATTGGCTCCCTTTATACTTAACTGCTAGTAGACCAGACATCATATATGCTGTATGTGTCTGTGCTAGGTATCAAGCCTGCCCGAAAGAATCTCATTATACTGCAGTCAAAAGAATTTTGATATATCTTAAGGGAACACCAAATCTTGGCCTTTGGTACCCTAAGAATAGAGATTTTCTACTAACTGGGTATTCAGATGCAGACTTTGTAGGATGCAAAGAAGACATGAAAAGTACAACTGACACATGTCAGTTTTTAGGAGGAAGATTGGTGTCATGGAATAGTAAAAGCAGACAAGTGTGACTATTTCCACCGTTGAGTCTGATTATGTTGCTGCAGGAAGCTGCTGTGCTCTGCTATTATGGATTCAACATCAACTTGAAGATTATGGAATCCAGGTAAGTAGAACTCCATTATTTTGTGATTCTACTAGTGTCATTTCTATTGCTAGAAATCCTATTTCACATAGCAGAACTAAGCACATAGAAATACGATTTCATTTCCTTAGAGATCATGTCGAAAAGGAAGATATAAGTTTAGAATTTGTTAATACTAATTTTCAAATTGCTGACATGTTCACCAAACCACTGGATGAAACTAAATTCAATTATTTTAAAATTGAATTAGGCATGCTGAACATAGAATAAGAATGACAAATTTGACTAAGTAAATGTGTGTCGACACTTAAAGACAAAGGTGTCGACACTTAGTAGATGGTGTCGACACATAAGAAAAATTCTCTCGACACATCTAGAAGATTGTGTCGACACTCAGAATTTGGTGTCGACACATAGCTATCCTGACACTTAAATATTGGTGTCGACACACATATATTAGTGTAAGCTCTTAAGATTATTTGTGTCGACACATCGCAATTGGTGTCGACACATAGAATAGTTATTTTCTGTCAAGACTTTAGTAGTCTCTGTCGACACAATCCCAACTGTGTCGACACAATAGGTTTATTTCTACCCCTCAAAAATAATCAAAGCAGATTCAGCACAAGAAGAAAACACCCTCAAAGACCACTGAATCTTCCAGTGATTTAGTAGAAATGGTTGTTTTCAGCTCAGATGAAGGAGCAGAAAGGACTGGAATATCACCTGCTCTACAGATTGTAACTGAAGAACAAATGTAGGGGGAGCAGATTCCTGCAGTCAACATCCAACTGGATCAAGTCCAGGAAGTGCCTAATCAAGGGGGAGCCAATGAGCTTTCTCTAGTTTCTGCTCAACAAGAGGCATTACCCTCAGGGGGAGCTCATGAGCAACAACAGCCACTTGTCCACACAACTGCATTGGACAGTGTAGCAGCTACACAATCTATATTTGAGGTACTACTAGATATCAATCAAGCTGCTATAGATACTGAGAAAGATGCACTGGATGTGTCTATGACTGATATTGATCAGATTAACCAAGACAATGTCCCTGAGGATATTATTACTTGGGAAGAAACTTTGGAATTTGAAGGAGAACTTTCTGCTAAAGAGACAGTTATACCTCCAATACAAATAGAACAAGAAGTTACTTTAGAAGAACTTTTTCCTGATTTATTAGATGCAAGAACTTACGGGGAGCTGCTAAGGACTGAGCAGGAGATGCCCATTATAGCATCTAGTCCAAAAGATACAGTGGACATAGCAAGCTCATCTAAGTCGTCAGAAGATAAAGAAGCCTCTAGGGCAAAGAAGAGAAAGATTATGGAGCTAAGGAAGAGAAGCTCTGGCTATAAGAAAGCCTTAAAGACTGTCTCACAAACTCCAGCTGCAGCAGTAGACTTCAGTTCACTTCTGGTGTAACTGCAAGTAAAGTTGGATGAACAAAGAGCAGCTCTTGAGAATTATGTAGATGAAAGCCATAAAGGGGGAGAGAATTATTCAGATCATTCTATAAGGAAGGCACTAATTACCCTAGCTAATCAAATTAGATTTCAAAAAGATCATCTCAGAGACCATATTGAAAGAGAAGTCATAAAGGGGGAGAGTGTGTTAGTCAATGCAGACTCTGAACATGCTAAATGAATAACTAATGCTATCAGAGCAACTCTTGGTTATCCACCCCTGTGTGATGATGATAACAGATGATTTTGAAGAAATTCAATCTGCAGTACAACAAATGTACAGTCCTCCACAGGAGGTTCAAAATGTGGTTATTGAGAAGGTTGAGATGTCTGAAGCTCAACTTTCTAAGATGGAGTTGCCTGGCAAGCTGTCAAAGACAACATGCATGATAGAGGCAAAAGGTCAAGGCTGAAGAGCTCAAGAAGAAAGAAGAAGCTAGCTGAAGACCTTGAAGCTAGTGTACAAGCTAATGTTCAGTCTAGAAAAGGAATAGTTATCAAGGAACATGATCAATCCTAGAATTAGATGGTCTAGGTTTTGGTTAATGTAAAATTTTTTGGACTAAATCATTGTTATTCTGAACATATATTAATAAAATTCCTTGGTTTAGTCTTAATTTGATATTGAATACTTAGAATCTTATGATGCATGTTCATTGTGTTATAACATATTCTGTGATAATATTGTTACATGCAATGATTGTTTTTGGTTACTCTTGTCCTTGAAATAAATGCTTACATCATAATCTTGATTTTATTATAAGTGATGTATCTCATTGACTAAGGGTTATGACTTCTCCAAATAGGGGGAGATTGTTGGGTACATTGGAAAATGTGTACCAGATTTGGAGAAGCCTCACCTAACTCAATGATATTCATCAAGGTGTATTTGATGTTGTGTTGAGTTTGAATGTGCAGGCTAAGGAAATGCAGAAAAAGTTTCTAAGTACAAGTGTCGACACTTGAGAAGTATTATGTCGACACACGGGAAAGGTTGTGTCGACACCAGGAGCCAGATTGTGTCGACACACAGAACTTATGTCGACACACAGAAAATCTGTCGACAACAACTGTGTCGACACTTGGGAACAACTGTGTCGACACCAGGAGCCAGATTGTGTCGACACACAGAACTTGTGTCGACACACAGAAAATATGTCGATAATAATTGTGTCGACACATAAGACTTGTGTCGACACATTCCAGAATTCTGTCGACAATAACTGTGTCGACACACTAGAATTCTGTCGACACCAACTTTGTCGAGACTAGGAGTTATTGTGCCGACACACAGGACTTGTGTCGACACATTCCATTGAAGCTGTGTCAAGAAGTTAAAGAGAAGCTGAGTCGACATTGTGAAAGCTGTGTCGACATCATCAAGAGTTGTGTTGATACATGGTCTATTTGTGTCGACACATTTGAAGTATTGTCTCGACACTTTGCTGCTGAGTCAAAGTACAATGAAGTTTCTAGAGACTTGACAGCTGTCATAACTGACAATGCTGTTGTCTCTGTCAGAGCTGTTAGAAGGCTGTTAGGAACCAGATCAGCCAGTAACCTCGGATGGAGCCTATATAAAGACACGTTCTATCATCAAAGAACGGTAATGAAGAACTAAGAAGAAGAAGAGAAGTCTTCATCCAGAAATCAACAAGGGCAGATCCTGAACAAGTCTGCAAGAAGAATTCAGATTAAATTCTGAATAGAAGAAGGAAGTTGGATTGAGGATCATCTCCAACTTCAAGAAGATCAACCTTACTTTGTTCAGATTCAAGAAGCTTTGAAGAAGGTAAGACAGGTTGATTCTAAAGTTGTCAGATCTATCAAGAACTGACCAAGAAACCTTCTACCCATTCTCTCTCTACTTGGGTGAAGGAATTACTCTTTTTACTATCAATTTTTCAGTAGGATCTTTTACAGATCTGAGTGTAGGAGGGTTATCCCTCTGAGTTGTAAGCCTAAATCTATAAAGGCTGAGGTAGGGCTGAGTGCCTGAGGTAGGAGAGTTTTCTCTCTGAGTTGTAAGCCTTGTGGAAGAGGCTGAGGTAGGGCTTGATTGCCTGAGTTGTAGGCCTATTGAAGAGGCTAAGGTAGGGCTTAATTGCCTGAGCTGTAGGAGTGTGGACTCACTCTAAGGTAGGATTCTCTTGGAGAATCTGAGTTGTAGGACTTGCTGAAGTCTGAGCTGTAGGGACATTTCAAGGTTCTGAGTTGTAAGATTTGAGGATATGAGGAAAAAAGAAGGAAGTTAGGGCGAATCTAGTATACTGCTAGATAGGCGAAGGGGGAAAGTGTATGTACCCATCACTTGGGGAACCACTATAAATTTTTGTGTCTTTTGTATTGCTATTTTATTTAAATCTGGGTTGTGAACTGTGCTGTGTTAATTGCTGAATAAGTTGTCTAATCAGGAAATATACTGTCTGCCTTAAGAAAAAAGAATTGAACCTATTCACCCCCCTCTAGGTGTTTTAGGATATCTTGAAACCAATTCTTTCACTATCCATGAGAGATGTGAGCAGCACCAGACTTTGTTGGATGAGCATTGCTTGATGCTGCCACCTTATTCTTGAGTGAAGGTGCTGAAGAACTAAATACAGCTGGTCCAGGATGGGCCAGATGTATTTTTGGAGCCTGCCATATAGTGGACTGTCTTATTTCCTTATATAAAGGATATTTGGATCCAAAACTATAGAACTTACCCTCAGCATTGTGGCTAGAGCAAACAGTATCACTCTTTCGAGATCATGTGACTTCACCGCACTAGTGGAGCACACATTAGATTGATCCTTCTAGAGTGGTGCAAACTTGACAATTTTAGAAGGTAAATTCGCTTTTTGAAATACTGTCACTTTATCAGGAATATTTGATTTGATTTGATAATTATTGTGATCAATACCCAGCTTCTCAGAGGTTTGGTAAGTTACAGCTTTTGGCAACCTACCAAGAGATTGAGAAGGGTTAATCAGAATCCCTGATCTCTCAACAAATTTCTATCTAAATATTTAATATGTTTAGATTTTCCTTCTAGAACCATGGATTGACACTCAAGACTTTTCTTGAGTTCAGACACCTCATGACATTTCTTATCAAACTCAATAGATTTATTGTTATAAAGAGTTTGATAAGGCTTGACGACTTCAATCTCCCTTTCTTGCCTTTTGGCAAGAGTTCTGCTGTTCTTTAGAGCACCTAGGAGCAGTCCATACTTGTCAATCAGTTGATTGACATCAGTCTCAGATTCTGAGCAATCTTTATCACAGGATGAAGATGCACCAGTATCTGGACTGGTTTCATAGTCAGACGAAGATGAAGAAATGGAGAGAGGATGTACCTTGATTGATTTTGTGTGTAGCTCATTTCTTTCTTCATTTATTGCCATCATCCCATGACATTCACAGTCTTCTTCATCCTCCTCATTGTCACTATCAGAGTGTGACAGAGGGGCCCTTATTCCAATCCAGGCAACAAGATATTCTTTTTCTTCTGGATCTGCACTAACATAGATTAGCCCTATATAGGCTTCTTCCTCATCATCTCCTGATTCTGAGGAGAAAGAATCTGTCCAGCTTTTATCCTTCCTAGCCATAAAGGACTTCTCCTTCTTCCTGTCGTTATGGTCATGGTGATGCTTCTTCTTCATCTTCTCATTCTCTTCCTTGCTCCTGACTAGGCAGTCAACAATGACATGTCCAACCTTGTTGTAAAAATAACAGATGACTTTAGATGAAATCTGTTCACTAGATTTAGGGCCATACCTGTCCTTCTTGGAGGACCTCCTGTGATGAGATGATGATGAGGGTTTGTTTTCCCAGTGCCTATTCTTCATGAACTTTTGAAGTTTCCTGGAGAAGGCTGCAAACTCTTCATCAGACCTGTGATTGTCTGAGGAACTGGTCTCAGATAGTTCTGATCTTATCTCAGCTTCTCTCCTTGTTGGAGAAGGAGTCTTTCTTCTGCTTCTTCTTAGGGCTTCTTCCTTGAGGGCCACTGTCTTATCCTTGGCCTTGGATTGACTTTACTTCTCTCTTCTTGTCTAGCAGCCAACTGCATTTCATAGGACTACAAATTTCCAAAGAATGTTGGCGGAGGAGTGTCTGCCAGCCTAGCCATTTCCCTAACGGCACATATCTTAGTGTCCCAATCTCTAGTGAGGGATCTAAGGAACTTGTCATTCAACTCATAGTTGCTGAAGAGCCTACGATAGGTTCTTAGTTCATTAACTGTCTAAAGAACCTTTCAAAATAGTCAGCTATTTTTTCAGATTTGCTTTGCCAGAAAGCCTCATACTCTTGATTGAGCATGGACTTCTTATCATCTCTGACTTCCTCAGAGCCTTCCATGAAGACCACAAGGGTGTCCCACATTTAATTAGAGGTATTGCAGTGTACAAGATTTTGGAAGGTTGAGTCATCAATGACACTGGCTATAATATTTTGTGCCCTTTTGTCTATGGTGGGCAGAAACACCTCATATCTCTCTGTCTCTGTATATGCCTTAGGCACTCTCACAGTTGGATCTATGGTGTAAGCTTTTGTGAGGATCAAGGGACCTTTCACTACAGTTACATAGATCCCAGGGTTAGATGCTTCCATGAATAATTTGACCCTTTTCTTCGAGAGACCAAATCCTTCCTTCCTACAGATTGGTATCTTCATGGCCCCTAGCTCCTTATAGTTCATTCCTGACCCCATAATTATATCTTCTATCTAACCTTGAAGGTATACTCAGATTGTTAGATCCTTTTTGAGCAACCTCCCTCTGATACCACTTGAAAGTTATTTACTTAAGGTTAGCTAGTCACCTAGAGGGGGGATAGGTCTTTGAAATTTTGTTAGTCTTTATGTTGTTTTCTTCTTGTGTGAACTAGAGCTTGTCCTTAGGTCCTGCAATATGAAAGAAAACAAAAAACACAACCAAGCACACAAGTGTTTATAGTGGTTCCCCAATTGGGTACATCCACTTTCCCTCCCACCTATCCAACTATTTTGTTGGACTAGGCACAAACTCCACCAATATGATCCTCAGAGCTTACAAATCAGGCCCTTAGCCTTGTACATAGGTTCTCTTCAGAACCCAATATCAGAACCACAAGGGTTCCTATCTCAGAGCCCTGCAGAGCTCCTATAGCTTAGTGGTCTACTGACCACCTACCTCAGCCTTATTTCTAAGGACTACAGCTCAGGCTTCTCAGCCCTCGAACTTCAGGAAAATAACCCTACTCTCATAGTACTATGTAATGCCCCCATCCGTCGCATAACATATGACAAAAGGTCTGGCCGGGGCCCGATGTCATATACCACAGACAAGCAAGGAGATTACATGTTGTTTGCTAACCCATGTTCAAGTAGAAAACGCGTCCTACCACAGAGAATTCTATCGGAAGCATCTTAAGTTAAGAAACCATACACAATAAGGAAGTTCACTACACAAAAGGAATGACATATATAATACAACACATGTTTTGGCCATAGCCTTATTATATCTGTTTTAGTTAATAAAAGTATCTTCATACATCGGCATGCAGGCCGACCACACATGAAATAGTAAAGTTCGCCTTTTAGACATTCAAGAGCAAGCCAATTGCAGCATATGGGTTTCAGACCGCTACTTCCCACTTGGCTCTCCAGCACATGCATAAAAGGGCCCACCAAAATGTGGCCAACAAAGCAACGGTCAGCATTTTGCAGACCCATTTATAACGATCCCACCCTTACTGGGGGTAGCATTTCTCCATCCCTACAAACAAGGCATAACATATATATATGAAAACAACAAGGTGCATTTAGGCCCCATTCACCACAGACGTTGGCCCAACGACCACACATCGCATACATTCAGGGCACATTTTCAGTGTACTAGACTCCCCCGTATAATACCACCGTTTAGAGGTCCACGACTTAACAGTAACATTGTCATTCAGAGGTACTTAACTTGACCACTACGTCGTTCAGAGGTACTTGACGACCAACTGCACATTCAGAGGTACTTAACTTGACGACCGAGTCATTCAGAGGTACTTAACTTGATGACACAGTAGTTGACATTCAAGGCTCAATGCATCACAAGCCACATGGCTTTGTCCATTTCGGGCTGGCACCCACCATAGGTCAGGCAACTTAAGCACACAGCCTACATACAACGGCCCCCAGGTCTCTTAAAGATAGGCCTCATATCACTAGCTCCCAAGGAGTTATCGCTTGGCGACACTCACTATCGCTCGACGACATCAACAATTTACAAAACTGTGATCATTCCTAGGTATTTTCCTGGAAATTCTTCCAGTACTTTGGTGCAGTATCCTGCACACCCCTTAACTTTGTATTTCACACATACTTCATACGCATATCCACAGAGTCTTCTTTGACACGTAAATTAAACATCACCAATCCAGACCAACCTGTCCAGATGGGCTTCACACAGCTTGCCTATTCCGTACACTATATTTCCGGATCTAAATGCAGGAATATCTAGGGATCAACCTGATCTACCCATTGGAATCTACCCATTCCACCTTTTGGTGAGGGGATCCATGCAAATGCATATTGAGGACTTCACTTGTCCGGGAGAAAATCGTTACCCTTGTAGTTCTCTTCGGAGCCATGAAGAAGCTTTTCTACGCAGATGGAAAGGAGCATGTCGCTCTCCTCTTCTCGGATCTACACTCAGATCTAGACTCCGATCACAATATATCCTCCAATGAGCTCACAAAGCTCAGCCCATCACTTTCTTAGTTTCTTCTTCATTTTCACTCAAGGAAACTCATGAGATGAAGAGAGAGAAAAAAAGAAAGAGAATGAAACCTCCTTCATATTCTTCTCTGGTTAAGTGTACTCGGGAATAATCCTAGCCACATGATCTCTCAGTCAAAATAAAGCAAAGCCCAGGATTTGAGTTGACTGGTCAACTTTGGTGCTATCGCCTGGCGATATCGACTATCGCCACTCAGCGATATCGACTTCACTTCCTTGACAGCTTTGACCTAGGTCAACCACCGCTTATTGGCCGCTTAACAGCCACGCGGCACTATCGCCGAGCGATATCCACTGCTGCTCGTGATATCAAGCCACTCAACGCTTTTAGGAGTTGAGTGCGTCGAGAGCGTCGAGAGCGTCGAGTGGTGACTCGACGCTTCTCACTATCGCCATATGGCGATACCCACTATCGCCATTTGGAGATATCCATTCGACGATTTGTCGAACGTGTTGAATGCGTCGAGTGTAGTTCGACAAACACTGCATTGCTATCTCCATCAGGCGATGCCCAGTAATGCCCGACGATACTGCCAAACTTCCTGCTGTCAAATTTGAGGTGTTACAAACCTCCCCTCCTTACAGAAATTTTGTCCCGAAATTTACATACAGTTATAAGGAAGACAGCAACTTAAAAGTTACAACTTATTATTCATACAAATAATGTTATAATAAATTATACAAATAACTTGAGATATTCATCATGCATGGTCTGCTCATGCTCCCATGTTAGCTCTTCACGGGCACAATTATCCCATCGGACTTTGACCATCCCGAGTGTCTTGTTTCGTAGCTGTTTGATCTTCATATCCTCGACCAGAATGGGCTTAACTTTCGTCGTTAGCCTACTATCAACCGGTACTTGATCCGCAACAACCACTTGAGCCGGTTCTTTCACAGCTTTTCGCAGCACCGATATGTGAAACACATCGTGCAAACCACTTAGCTCTGCAGATAGAGCTAATCGATGGGTAGTGTCTCCAATCCGCTCCACCACATCAAATGGACCCAGGTACCTCAAACTTAACTTTTTCAAACGCCGAACCCTGGACATGCCTTTGAATGGCTTGATTTTCAAATATACCCAATCGCCCACCACAAATTCCACGTTCTGATGCTTGGCATTGTAGTACTTTGCCTGTCTATCTTGGGCTATCAATAGCCTCTCCCGGATAGTGCTTATCGTCGAATTAGCTTCTTCGACATCCTTATGATTATACAATTTATACTCGTCTGTTTCCGCCCAAGCTAACGGTGTACGGAACGTCCTACCATATAAAGCTTCAAAAAATGCCATATTTATGCTAGCTTAATAGCTATTATTGTAGGCGAACTCTACCATATATAGATGATCTTCCCATCTCTTCCCAAAATCCAAGGCGAACATTCGAAGCATGTCCTCCATCATTCTGTTGGTCCTCTCAGTTTGACCATCCATTTGTGGATGAAAGGCCGTACTGAATCTTAACTTTGTCCCCAACAACTAATGGACTAGCTTCCAATCATTCGAAATAAAACACCCATCTCGATCACTTACGATGCTACGGGGAACACCGTATAATTGTACTATTTGCTCGACATAGAGTTTAGCCAAAATTTCCACTGAATCGTCCATATTGTTCCGAATGAAGTGAGCTACTTTAGTCAACCAGTCTACGATCACCCAAACTGAATCGTTATCGCATTGAGATCTCGGCAAACCATGCACAAAATCCATCGATATGTCATCAAACTTCCACTCCGGTATAGGTAGTGACTTCAGGAAACCTACAGGCTTTTGGCACTCAGCTTTGTAGACACCAAAACAACTTTTTGATGTCCTTGTACATCTTTGTGCTCCCTGGGTGAATTGAGTATTTCGTAAAGTGAGCTTCATACATCAATTATTCCCTTAATTTACCCATACTTGGGCGCACAAATGATCATCTTTTCGCAAAAGGCCATCATCCTAGGAGAATTGGCCATTTGACCCATCGACTGCATACTGTTGTAGACTTTCATCAAGTTCCATTGCTCGCCGAATCTTGTTCGCAAGGTCATATTGTACCTCCGTCCAGTTCAAGCATGCATTCACAGTAGCATTCTTGTCCACACAAGAAATGTCTAAGGCCTCCAACTCCTGGATTAGAAGCTCATCATGCATCTGCAACCAATTTGCCCTTGCAGGAGTCCTACGACTAAAGGCATCTACGACGACGTTTCCCTTCCTTGGAGTACAATGAATCTGAAAGGTGTAGTCCCCAAGGAACTCCATCCACCTACGCAGACGCATATTAATATCCTTTTGATCCAATAATACTTAAGGCTCTTATGGTCTGTGAAGATGTTGACATTCACGCCATATAAATAATGGCGACATAGTTTAAGTGGAAAAATCACCACCGCCAACTCCAAGTCATAGACGGGATAGTTCCGCGCATGCACTTTCAACTAGCGTGAGCCATAAACAATCACCTTGCCAAACTGAAGAAAAACGCAGCCTAAGCTGCTTCCTGATGCATCCCTATAAATTTCAAAGCCGTCTGAACCACTTGGCGACATCAAGATTGGCGCCGTGATCAAGCGACTCTTCAAAAGCTCACGCACACTCTGGCATCCAAACGAATTTCTGATCCTTCCTCGTTAGTGTGGTAAGAGGCAAGGATATCCGCGAAAAGTTCACTACGAAGTGCCCGTAATAACCCGCCAGTCCAAGGAAACTCCTGACTTCAGCGACAGAAGACAACACTGCCCAATCCCGTATCGCTACTATCTTCGCACGATCCACCGCAATGCCCTCTCCATTAACCATATGGCCAAGAAAGGCCACTGATGACAACCAGAACTCGCACTTCAAGAATTTAACATAGAGCTTGTTTCTCCTCAGGGTATGCAACATAATCTGTAAATGGTTTGCATGATCCTCTGTATACTGAGAGTACACCAGAATGTCATCAATGAAGGCGATGATAAACAAATCCAAGTACTCCCTAAGCGTCTGGTGCATTAGATCCATGAATACCGATGTCACATTTATTAGCCCAAACGACATGATAGTGAACTCATAATGACCGTAGCGTGTCCCAAATGCTGTCTTGGGAATGTCACATTCCCGAATCTTCAACTGATAATAGCTAGACTTCAAGTCTAACTTTGAGTAAAGAGTTTATCTCCCTAGCTGGTCGAACAAGTCATCAATCCGTGGAATCAGATACTTATTCTTTTCCGTCAGCTTATTTAACTCTCGATAGTCAATACATAGCCGCAAGTTTTCGTCCTTCTTTTTCACAAATAGGACCGGAGCGCTCCAAGGTGACATACTTGGGCGTATAAAACGTTGCTCCAATAACTCTTGAAACTGAACCGTTAGTTCCGCCATCTCCTTTACCGCAACACGATATGGCTAGCGGGCCACAGGTTTTGCACCTGACACCAACTCAATCGAGAAGTCAATCTCCCACTTTGGCGGTAACCCCGGAAGTTCCTTAGGAAACACATCAGTATACTCTGATACAATAGGAACATCACTCACACTGCGCTTCGGCTCAACAACCTCCAATAGCGTGAAGAACAATTCTGTGCCCTTCCGAACTTCCTTGACCACTTGAATAACAGACGTCAATGTCTTGCTTGACCCTCACATACCAGCGAACTTAGTCTCTCGTTTGGTGTTTTGCCCTAGTGTGACTCCCTTAGAGTTGTAATCTGTATAGGCATGCTGCTCCGAGAGCCAGTCCATACCAAAGATTGCATCAAACTCTGATCTTGGGAGCACAGATGCTTCCTAACCAAAAGTCCAACTTCCTATCTACACCTCAACACAATAGGATCGATCCACGCGCATCAAGCACCCATTAGGAAGCAGCACATTCACTTGATCTGTCGGGGTAAACGAAGACACTCTGATATGCCCTACGAAGTCCTCCAACAGAAAAGAATGAGAAGCTCTCGTATCAAACAGTGCTCTCGCCGGATAATCCAATATCAGGAAAAAGCCTAATACAAACAAATCACACACACAAGTAACACACAAGGTACTAAGTGTGGAAAGCAGTAAAAACTGAAGCTTAACTCAACTCATACCTGTTACGATGTCACTTTACTTTATAGCCTCATGTTGTCCAAGATTATAGACTCGGGGTTGTGCTTGGGATGCAGTCGATTCTACCCTGTCTTTCCCTTCTCAGGAGAATAAGACGCATTCGTCTTTTTCTCCCCTTTTGGAGGGCCAATCCAACAGTCTACAGCGAAATGAACCACCTTTCCACATGTATAACATGTGGCCGGACCACTTCCAGATGTTGCTCCAGATGCAGGAGAAGAAGGAGCCGACGCAGAAGTTTTAGGCTTCTTTTTCCACCACCGAAATCCAGATTTTGCCGACCCAGGTACTTTGAACTCTGTCTTTTCCCTGCCAAGTCATTCTTTCGCTGCACATGTTTCATGTCCAGCTCAAGGGAACGAGCCGTATTGACCAAGGTAAGAAAACCCTGCATCATCGGTCCTGAGAGAAGCAACTGCAAGTCATCTCTCAGCCCTTCATAGAACTGATTTGTTTTTCATTCCTCATCTGCAGACCTAAAGCCTGCATATCTTCCCAATCTCGTGAACTCGTGCAAATAGTCATCCACCGATCTCTCGCCTTGAGTTAGCCTTTTAATCTGGTTCTCCATCGCAATCCGCTATGCCGATGGAACATACCTTGCCAGAAAACACCTTGAGAACTCCTTCATTGAGATCTCATTCAATGGCTGACCAACAAACTAGTGCAGCTCAAGCTCATCCCACCAAAGTCTTGCCTCACCGTCCAGCAAGAAGGTAGTCACCGTGACTTGTTGCCACTCTTCCGCTTCAGTTGCCGTCAGGACTCTCTTTATCCTTGAGAGCCAGTCTTCGACTTGTGTAGGGGTTCCAGTACCCATAAACACAGGAGGATTGAAACTCATCACATGTTTCAATTATTTCTCCGTTGCTCGCCTTGCGGCCACTGACTCAACAACCACTTGTCTCATCGCTATGTGTTCCACTATGCCAACCGATTCCTGAACCATCTCAGGAATAGGAGGTTGTCTCTGACCTCCATGTTGCCCATTCATCATTGCGAACACAACTTCAGCAACCAACCGTATAGTTTCCGCAGAAGTAGGAGATGTTTGCACCTCATTTGGTGCACAACTCTCCACTGAGCGCTGGGGTTCTTGTTGCCCCGCCCACTTCTAGTTACCTACAATGTTAAACACACAAATAAGCAACTACAAATATTGTCAAAAGCAATCACAGGAACATACCAGTTCCACAAACATGCGTATTTTCATTCCTAAGTTGACATTCATGAATTCATTATTGTTATAACGGTAGCATACATACATGTGCTGATGGAAGTCTGATACCAATTTTGTAACGCCCCCATACATCGTATAACATATGACAGAAGGTCCGGCCGGGGCCCGATGCCATATACCACAGGCAGGCAAGGAGATTACATGTTGTTTGCCAAACCCAAGTTCAAGTAGAAAATGCGACCTACCACAGAGCATTCTAGCAGAAGCATTTTAAGTTAAGAACTCATACACAATAAGGATGTCCACTACATAAAAGGAATGACATATATAATACATCACATGTTTTGGCCATAGCCTTATTACAACTGTTTCAATTAATAAAAGTGACTTCATACATCGGCACGCAGGCCGGCCACACATGAAAAACTAAAGTTCACCTTTTGGGCCTTTAAGGGCCAGTCAAATGCAGCACATGGGCTTCAGCCTGCTACTTCCCACTTAGCTCTGCAGCACCTGCACAAAATGGCCCACCAAAACATGGCAAATAAAGCAACGATCAACATTTTGCTGACCCATTTATAACGATCCCACCCCTTACTCGGGGCATCATTTCTCCATCCCTGCAAACAAGGTATAACATATATATGGCAACAACAAGGTGTGTTTAGGCACCATTCACCACAGACGTTGGCCCAACGACCACATGCCCCAAGCACTCTGGGCACATTTTCGATGTACCGGACTCCCCCGTATAACACCACCGTTCAGAGGTCCACGACTTAATAGTAAATTTGTCGTTCAGAGGTACTTAACTTGACGACTATGTCGTTCAAAGGTACTTAACTTGTCGACCAACTGCCCATTCAGAGGTACTTAACTTAACGACTCAGTCATTCAGAGGTACTTGACTTGATGGCACAGTTGTTGGCCTTCAGGGCTCAACGCATCACAAGCCACACGGCTTTGTCCATTTTGGGCTGGCACCCACCATAGGCCAGGCAACTTAAGAACACAGCCTGCATAAAACGGCCCGCAGGTTTCTTAAAGCTAGGTCTCATATCACTAGCTCCCAAGGAGCTATCGCTCGACGACATCAACAATTCACAAAACTGTGATCATTCCTGGGTATTTTCTTGGAAACAGTACTTTGTTGCAGCATCCTGCACACCCCTTGACTACGTATTTCACACATACTTCACACGCATATACATAGAGTCTTCTCCGGCATGCAAATTAAACATCACCAATTCATACCAACCTGTCCAGATGGGCTTCACACAACATGCCTATTCCGTACTCTACATTTCCGGATCTAAATTTAGGAATATATGGGGATCAAACCGATCTAACCATTGGAATCTACCCATTCCACCTTTTGGGGAGGGGATCAAATGCATATTGAGGACTTCACTTGTCCGAGAGAAAATCGTTACCCTTGTAGTTCTCTTCGGAGCCATGAAAAAGCTTTTCTACGCAGATAGAAAGGAGCACGTCGCTCTCCTCTTCTCGGATCTATCCTCGGATCTGGCCTCCGACCACAAGATCTCCTCCAACGAGCTCACAAAGCTAAGTCCAGCACTTCCTTAGCTTCTTCTTCCTTTTCACTCAAGGAAACTCAAGAGATGAAGAGAGAGAGAAAAAGAAAGATAATGAAACCTCCTTCATATTCTTCTCTTGTTAAGTGGATTCAGGAATAATCCTAGCCACATGATCTCTCAGTCAAAATAAAGCAAAGCCCATGATTTGAGTTGACTGGTCAACTTTGGCGCTATCGCCTGACGATATCGACTATCGCCACTCAGCGATATTGACTTCACCGCCATGACAGCTTTGACCTAAGTCAACCACCACTTATTGGACGCTAACAACCACGCGACACTATTACCTAGCGATATCCACTGTCGCCCGCGATATCAAGCCACACAACGCTTTCAGGAGTTAAGTGCGTCGAGAGTGTCGAGAGCATCGAGAGCGTCGAGAACATCGAGTGACGACTCAACGCTTCTCACTATCGCCATATGGCGATACCCACTATCACCAATCGACGATATCCATTCTACAATTCATCGAACATGTTGAATGCATCGAGTGCAACTCGACGAACGCTGCATCGCTGTCTCCATCAGGCGATACCAAGTATCGCCCGGCGATACTGCCAAACTTCTTGCTGTTAAATTTGAGGTGTTACATATTGCAACACTCCTACAACTCAGTACCCTTCCAAGTACCTACCTCAGTGCCCTTCCAGGTACCTACAACTCAACCTCCTCCAAGGCCTACAACTCAGTGACACAGTTGTCACCTACAGCTCAGTGACTCGCCAGTCACTTACCTCAGCCTTATTTCTAAGGCCTACTACTTAGGCTGTGAGGACAACCCTACTCTCAGATCTACACTTGGATCCTACCTCAGTGCCCTAACAGGGTACCTACCTCAATGACTAATTAGTCACCTACAGCTCAGCCCAAAAGGCCCTATAACTCAGATTCAGGTTAACTGAATCCTACAGTAGTTCATACAAGATGAGATAAATTTAAAACAACTAACTCAAAGATATATCTTTGAGTCTACCTTGCTGGACTGAGCAGATATCAGTCCAGCTCACTTGCTGTAGAAGGAATGAGTCTTCTTTTACAGCTAACACCTTTGCAGCACTAGGGAGCAGCAATCTGCTGTTGAAGGTTGATGTCCCTTCACACAACTATCTCCTTGCTGAATAGATGAATCAACTGCCTTGTTCTGGAGAGAACTATCTTGTTGAACTTGAAGAGCTTCAGCTTTCTTTCTTTTGCCTTCTGGCTAACTCTGCTGGACTTTTGCTTTCAAGCTTATTGGAGAAGATGAAGTCTAGCCGCCTCAGGTTTTCTTTATATGTTCTGCATTTGTTCTCTGTAACCCTAATCATTTTCTTTTTTCCTTTTTATATCAGTTGATTTGAATCAACGACACAATTGAGGAGTGTGCCCAGCCAAGGATTAGTGAGCGCCACCTCCCTCAAAAACAGACAAACTAACTTTCGGCGCGACTGCAGCTTTCCCGCAACGGCTTCATGTAATTTGAGTTTATTTACTTCTTGGTGATGTCAGCAGTGGTCATCATGGTGCTGCTGTAGCTTTCCCGCAATGACTTGACCCACTTTGACTTGTTGATTTTTGATGACGTCAGCAACGGTCATCACATTCTAGACTTAGAAAAATTCCAGATCTTCAATAAGCATTGAGTGATGTTAAGTCACTCAATGCCATCTGTGTTGGCTCTCAATGCTTCTGGACTTGGTGAATTTTCACCGGCATTGTCTCAGCGGTTCTTTCTCAACTATCTCAGTGGTTTATTCTTTAACAGTTGTATCTATCTACTGTCTCAACGCTTCTTTCTCAGCGGTCTCAATGCTTTCTTCTTCTCAGCTGAGATTGAATCCTGTCTTAGAATTCTTAACGCTTTCTTCTTCTCAGCTGAGTCTATCTTCTATCTCAGCGATTTCTTCTCAGCGATCTCAGTGCTTCCTTCTTCTCAGCTGAGACTATCTTCTATCTCAGCAGTTTCTTCTCAGCGGTTATGCTGAGACATGCTTCTCAATTGTCTTAGCGGTTTTGCCTTAGTCAATTTGTCTAACTTTAGGTCGACAAATGTTGAACTGCGTTCGACGATTGGTGGGCTGAGCTCGATGAATTATGAACCTCAAGCTTCAAAATTTAGCTCAATGAGTGGTGAGCTGAGCTCCATTGTACAACCTCGGGCTCGCAAGGAGCCCTCAAGGAGCAAATAGGTCGAGATGGGCAAATGGGGCCAGGGGGGCCCACTCGCAAGAGGCGAGATGATGGACCCTCCAATGGGCAAGATACCGCCATACACAGGCGAGAGGGCCTCCAGAGGTGAGAGGGCCTCCTTGGGCGAGAGAGTCTCCAGCAGCAAGGAGATCTCGCAGTAAAGGGCGAGAGGCGCCGGCGAGACGGGCAGTGGGGTCCCTCTCGCCGGCAGGTACCTTTCCACTCGCCAGGGCGAGAAGAGGTCTTTTTTATATTATATATTATATTTCCCTGTCAAACAGAGGTTTTTACTCTTCTACCCCGGGTATTTTTACCCTCTTACCCTTAGTGGACTGCATATAGCTCCTCAGAACAGCGGAGTTTGGCTGTTGGCAGACCCAGCCAAGGGTACCCCGGTAATTACAGACCGGTGCAGTCTTGTTATTGGCAGTTCAGATTCTGAAATCTATAAATAATCCCATAGGGGTTCTTCAAAAGGGACTTTTTCAGACTCCTAAAAGGAATCATTGGCACTGTCTTCTGAGGAACTCCAAGCCTAGCTTTTGGCTTTGGAGGGGAAACTCTCTGTGACCTTCCGGGTAAGCGGTGGGACCTCCCTGCTACAGCTTCGGGCCAGTTTTCTAGTCCTTCACGACCAGTCGGAGGTCGGAGCTTGGACCAAGTAGGTGTCGGCTACGCCCCTATTTTGCGAACATTGGTCGGAGTCAAATTTTGGCTTCAACAGTTCTGGTGAGGTGAGCGTGGAAGTAGCAAGTTCAAGAAAAGTTTGAGTTTGGTTCTATGGCAGGAGGTGAAGGAGAAGGATCTGGTTCTGGAGGTTCCCCCTCCCAGGTAGAAGAGGCGACGAGGAAAATGCTGGAGGACTTCAGGCGAGAGGTCATGTAAACCATAAGCTTGGCCTTCTCAGCAAGGAGCGAGTGGGCGACGCCTCAGGTCCCGATCGAGGTGGTCCCGCTCTTAGGCGATAACGCCCCTAGTCAGCGCCCGGGGAAGAAGGTCCCCACGGAGGCTGTCGAGAGGGACGTGGCGGCGCGAGAACTCTTCCCAGGCCAGCGTCCCGGGAAGGAGATCCCTGCAGAAGACGACGAGAAGGAGGCAGCTGTGCGAGAGCTCTTCCCTGGGCACGGTCTCGCAGATCGGGCCAGCCAGCCAAGGCCGCGAGACGTGCCCTCTCGGCAAGCAGTCGGCGAGAGCCCGTTCAGTGAACTCGTCATCTCGGCTCCGGTGCCGGAGGGGTTCCGGGAGCCCGACATGTGCTACTACTCGGGGAAGGATGATCCTGTACAGCATGTGCAGTGGTTTGAAGACGTGGTTTCGATAAGACAAATGACGAATGCGTTTAAGTGTCGTCTGTTTGCCATCACCTTGAAGGAGAAGGCGCGAGACTGGTTCCATCAGTTGCCGGCAAGGTCGATTTATTGTTTCGAGGATCTGCGGAGGGGTTTCTTATTGAGGTTTTCAACATCGAAGAAGCGTAAGAAGGAGGCGGAGTGCTTATTCTCGGTAAGGCAGAGCCCGGATGAAACGTTGGGACACTACGTAGATCGGTTTCAGGAGGAGATCCTCCAGGTCCAGGAGGTCCCTGGGTATTTGTTGATGCTTGCATTCACCCTGGGACTGAGGCCAGGCTTCTTTAGCATGGAGTTGAAAAGGGTGCCCCCCCTCTATTTTGAGGAGCTTATGGAGAGGGCGGCAAAGGAGACGGATTTTGAGAGGGCCAATCCGGCGTTTGCAAGGAGGTTAGCCAGGTTGGCGGAGGACGACGCAAAGGAACCAGGAGTGGGAAAGCAAAAGGAGCAGAGGGAGCAGAGAGAAGAGAGAAGGAGGGTGGAACCCAGAGGCCAGGGGCACCAAGGACAGAATCACCGGGGGGGCCGTGAGCCGAACAACCGGATAGGTTGGAGGCCTCATGAGGGTCGCCCCCAGGAGTTAGGAGGTGGCTTCCAGGGAAGGGATAACTTCCGGGAGCCAAGGAGGTTCGATCAATCGGCATGAAGACAGGGAGCGAGGGATCGTTTTCAGCATCAGCAGGAGGCAATGGGGATCGGTCGAGGAAGAGGAGCTTGAGGAGGAAGGAGAGGAAGAGGAGAAGGAAGAAGGGGTGGGGTGGCGTTGCCTTTCTGTGACTTCCATCAGGAGGAAGGTCACGCAACAGCCACGTGCCCAGAGTTCTTGGAGATGAGAGAGGCCAGGGGATTGAGGAGGCAGGATCCGCCGGTAAGGATCATGGAAGTGCAGCAAGGGGAGGCGGAGGATAGGTGCGAGGACCGGGTGGATGTGGGAACCCGGGGGGGGGGGGAATCGGGGACATCCACGGGGGGATTTGGATCGAGGCCACCCGGAATGGGAGCCTCCAGACCATGTTCCGGAAGGGGGTAGCCTCAACCTCCCAAACCCCACCCCCGCTAGAAAAAATTACCTTCTCTTCAGAGGATATGCCAGAGTATGAGGACACGTTCTGCGACGCCTTGGTGATCCATACTGCGGTGGAAAACTTTACGGTCTCCAAGATCCTGGTGGATAATGGGAGCTCCGTAAATGTGATTTTTAAGAGGGCCTTCGATGAGATGCAGACGGAAGCAAAAAGAATCTTGGCCTCGGATGGACCGTTGTTTGGATTCTCCGGGGAGAGAAAGGAAGTGGAAGGGGGAGTAGGACTGCACGTGAGGCTGGGAGGTGTGTCACGGAACTATCGGTTCGTAATTATAGATGCCCCGAGCAGCTACATCGCCATCTTTAGGCGTCCCCTCATCAGCGCCTTTCGCCGCGTCCCCTCCTCTTTCCATCAATGTCTCAAGTTTAACAATGGAGGGGTGCAGGTCAGGGTCAGGGGGGATCCAAAAGTGGTAAGACAATGCTACGTCACAGCGGTCAACACCATATCTTGGATGGCAGAAGCAGAGAGGTTGGAAAAAGAGATAGCAGCGCGTGAAGAAGCTGTCGGGGAAAAGAAGGTTAGCCAAGAGGAAACGAGAGAAGAAACCGAAGAGAAAGTCGGGGGAGAGGAAACTGAGAAGCAGCAAGGAGGAGATGTGCAGGAGGCCCAGGGGGGTGTAGAGGTCGAGCAACAGCAAGAGAGCCCGAAGGGGGCTATGGAGATTGAGGAGGAGCAGAGAAAAGGAGATGTGCAGGAGGTCCGGAGGAGCGGGGAGTTGGAGCCACAGAAGGGAAGGCAGGAGGAAGTGGAAGGAGAAGGGGCTGAGGAGGAATCCTGAAGGGGCATGGAAATTGAGCTGCAGCAGGACGAGGTGATGGAAGTTGAGGGAGCAGGAGGGGAGGAAGAGCCGGAGCAGGAAGAAGAAGCAAGGGATGACCGGGAGCAGTCACGGCTGGAGGTGGCCGAATAAGTGGTGGAGTTGGAGGTCCACACCAGCCGGGGGCAGGTACAAAGGGTGCGGATCAGCGGGGGCTTGAGCCCCGAAGACCAGGAGCGGATGTGGGCCTGCATTCAGAGCAACATCGACATCTTCGCTTGGAGCGCAGCGGACATGCTGGGCATTGATGCAGACGTAGCCTGCCACCACCTAAATCTGGACCCTCGGACGCGCCCCATACGTCAGAAGATGAGAGCCATCACCACCAAGCTGGAGGAGCCCATTCGCGAGGAGGTCAAGAAGCTCCTGGAGGCGGGCTTCATCTCAGAGATCCAGTATCCAGGATGGATCTCCAATGTAGTAATGGTAAAGAAGGGGGGAGGAAAATGGAGAATGTGTATTGACTTTTCTTTATTGAATAAATCATGCCCTTAGGATTGCTACCCCCTGCCTCGAATCGACGCGCTGGTTGATTCAGCCGTTGGTTTTTCTATTATGAGTTTTCTGGATGCTTTTTTAGGTTACCATCAGATCCGGATGCACCCTCCCGACGTCAAGGACGTCTCCTTCATCACAAGGGAAGGGTGCTTTAGTTATAACATGATGCCCTTTGGGTTAAAAAACGCGGGAGAGACATACCAACGGATGATGGATCGAGTTTTCCAGGGCCAGAGGGGTCGGAACCTAGAAGTCTACGTTGATGATCTCATGGTAAAGATCAGGGGAGTGAACTCTCATCTCCAGGATCTGGAGGAGACGTTCGCCACCTTGAGAAAGTTCAAAATGAGGTTGAACCCCTTAAAATGTGTTTTCGGGGCAAGTCGTGGGAAATTCTTTGGGCACCTTCTGACCTCGGCAGGGGTAGAGCCTAATCCTGATAAAGTAAAAGCCATTTTGGAGCTGGAACCACTGCAAAACGCTAAGGAGGTGCAGCGCTTGACAGGAAAGCTGGCCGGCCTTAGCAGATTCCTCTCCAGGTCAGGAGAGAAGTGCTCACCTTTCTTCCAAGTGCTACGAGGGAATCAGAGATTTGAATGGACAATAGAGTGCGAAGAAGCTTTTCAAAAGCTGAAGGAGCAACTCTCCCTAGCTCCTCTGCTTCAAAGCCCAAAAGAGGGGGAAGATCTGACCTTGTACCTAGGAGTGGGAGCAGAGGCGGTGAGCTCCGTCCTAGTCAGAGAAGAGGGAAAGAAGCAGCTGCCCATTTATTATGTTAGCAGGATCCTAAGGAAGGCGGAGCTTCGTTACCCTATCCTAGAAAAGCTGGCATACGCCTTGGTTGTTTCAGCCAGGAAGCTCCGGCCATATTTCCAAGCACATTCGATTAGGGTGGTGACGGACCATCCTCTCCGAAAGATTTTTGAAGGAGTAGAGCACTCGGGTAGGCTAGCCAAGTGGTTTATCGAGTTGAGTGAATTCAACATTTCGTTCGTACCAAGGCTCTCCATTAAGGCACAGGTGGTGGCCGACTTCTTGGCAGACTACGTCGCGGAGGTCGGGGCCGAGGAGCCGCGGCCACCGGAAGCATGGAAGATAATGGTCGATGGGGCCTCGGGAAAGCACTCCCTTGGAGCAGGGGTGGTACTAACAAGTCCTCAGGGGGTAACCATAAAACAAGCCGTCGCCTTGCATTTCCCCACAACCAACAACCAAGCAGAGTACGAGGCAGTGATAGCCGACCTTCGCTTGGCTAAGGAGCTCGAGATTAAGGACGTTGAGGTTTTCACAGAGTCATTGGTGGTAGCATCTCAGATACGTGGAGAGTTCGAGGCTCGGGAGCCCACCTTGTGAAATATTTGTCCAAGGTGAGGACGATCATCGGGGGGTTCCGGACGTTCTCTATCCAGCACGTCCCCAGAGAAGAGAACACTGCTGCCGATCAATTGGCTAAGTTCGGACCTTGGGAAGGGGGTGCCCTGGCTGATTTATTCCATCCAGCGATCGAAGAGTTGGAGCTAATGGAGGTGGATCGGCGGCCCTCGTTGGTAGATCCTTTTGTTACCTTCTTTCTGACAGGAACCCTCCCTGAGGGGGCCAAGGAGGCAAGGAGCGTCCGCCACAAGGCGGCTCATTATCTCATGCATGAAGGAGGGCTACACCGGAGGATGCTTTCGGGTCTCCTAGCTCGATGCGTAACAGAGGAGGAGACCAGACACATTCTGGAGGAGGTGCACTCCGGGGAATGTGGTAGTCATTCCGGAGGGAGGACGTTGGAAGAGAGGGTGGTCAGGCAGGGGTACTTCTGGCCCACTTTGAGGAAGGACGCGACAGAGTTTGCGATGAAATGCCGAAAATGCCAGCTCTACGCCCCCCTCCAGCTCTTGCCGGTTCAAAGGCTCCGAAGCATTACAACACCATGGCCCTTCGCCATTTGGGGGATGGATTTAGTTGGGCCTTTCCCTCCAGCTAGTGGACAAAGAAGATTTCTCCTGGTTATGATAGATTACTTCTCTAAATGGCTGGAGGTTAAGGCACTTGCAAAGGTAACATCCCAAGTCATCAGGAACTTTATCTGGGGAGAGATCATCTGTAGGCACGGGTTGCCTCAGGCCATCGTCACGGATAACGGTCCTCAGTTTGCTAGTGAAGAATTCATCAGCTTCTGCACTCGGCTGGGCATCGACCTCAGGTTTTCCTCCGTCCACCACCCCAGGAGCAACGGTCAGGTGGAAGCGTCAAACAAGATTATCGTTAACTTGCTAAAGAAGAAGGTGGAAAATCTGAGAGGGAATTGGGTAGAGCAGCTCCCCTCGGTCCTGTGGGCTCTAAGAACAACCCCGAACACGGCCACGGGCGAGACCCCTTTCAAGCTTTCCCATGGATGTGAGGCGGTACTACCGGTGGAGTTCGAGGTCCGATCCCCACGAGTTGCGGCTGCAGGTGATGGAGACGAGGCACGGAGGATGGAAAATGAAGAAGGCCCGCGCCTCTCACTAGACCTGGCAGAGGAGCTGCGAGACGTAGCAGCCATCAGACATGAAGAGATCAAGCGTCGAATGGCAAAGCACTTCGACAAGCATATCAGGATAAAGCAATTCGCGGAAGGAGACCTAGTACTAAAAAAGGTTGATGCGGCAGGGAGGTCCGCCCCGGTGGGAAAGCTCAATCCAAATTGGGAGGGACCTTATATTGTAGAGAGAGTGTTGAAAGCGGGGGGTTACTACCTCCAGGATGTGGAGGGTAGGACCTTGAACCATTCTTGGAGTGGGGATGACTTAAAACGCTTCTTCCCATGAGAAGGGAGAGCAGAAGATATGTACTCGAAGCATAATCAATATAATATAATTCTCAAATTATTTCTTGTTCATTATTTCTCGTGAAGTCCTAATGACAGGAAGAGGAATCTACATCGGCACCCCGAGCTCGGCTCGGCCCCAGGTAGACCCGCTGCGCAGGCTCTCATCTAGCTGGCAGGTCCGAAGGCTCGCCTGTGGGGGATAGGTTTTGGTTTGAAATCTTCATCGGCACCCCGAGCTCGGCTCGGCCCCAGGTAGACCCGCTGCGCAGGCTCTCATCTAGCTGGAAGTTCCGAAGGCTCGCCTGTGGGGGATAGGTTTTGGTTTGAGATCTTCATCGACACCCCGAGCTCGGCTCGGCCCCAGGTAGACCCGCTGTGCAGGCTCTCATCTAGCTAGCAGGTCCGAAGGCTCGCCTGTGGGGGATAGGTTTTGGTTTGAGATCTTCATCGGCACCCCGAGCTCGGCTCGGCCCCAGGTATGCCCGCTGCGCAGGCTCTCATCTAGCTGGCAGGTCTGAAGGCTCGCCTGTGGGGGATAGGTTTTGGTTTGAGATCTTCATCGGCACCCCGAGCTCGCCTCGGCCCTAGGTAGACCCGCTGCGCAGGCTCTCATCTAGATGGCAGGTCCGAAGGCTCGCCTGTGGGGGATAAGTTTTGGTTTGAGATCTTCATCGGCACCCCGAGCTCGGCTCGGCCCCAGGTAGACCCGCTGCGCAGGATCTCATCTAGCTCCCAGGTCCGAAGGCTCGCCTGTGGGGGATAGGTTTTGGTTTGAGATCTTCATCAGCACCCCGAGCTCGGCTCGGCCCTAGGTAGACCCGCTGCGCAGGCTCTCATCTAGCTGGCAGGTCCGAAGGCTCGCCTGTGGGGGATAGGTTTTGGTTTGAGATCTTCAACGGCACCCCGAGCTCGGCTCGGCCCTAGGTAGACCCGCTGCGCAGGCTCTCATCTAGCTGACAGGTCCGAAGGATCGCCTGTGGGGGATAGGTTTTGGTTTGAGATCTTCATCGGCACCCCGAGCTCGGCTCGGCCCCAGGTATACCCGCTGCGCCGGCTCTCATCTAGCTGGCAGGTCCGAAGGCTCGCCTATGGGGGATAGGTTTTGGTTTGAGAGCTTCATCGGTACCTCGAGCTCGGCTCGGCCACGGGTAGACCCGCTGCGCAGGTACTCATCTAGCTGGCAAGTCCGAAGGCTCGCCTGCGGGGGATAGGGTTGGGTCAAGCTATCTCCATCAGCATCGAACTGACAGGACAGTGAATTCACTTTGGCAGAATAGGGTGAAAAGTCCCCTTAAGCGACATTACACCTTAATATCTCAGCTTAGTCCTAAGGTACAAAAATAAACTAAGGGAAAAGGGGTGTGGAGTAGGGCAGGTGGCAGCACTCGCAGCGGATGGCTTTTGAGGATCGTCTCGCCGGAAGCGAAAGGGCACTCGCGAGGCAAGGCATTGCGTCAACTCGCGGCCGTAAGCGCGTCGAGAAGCCGTCTCGTGTAGAACATAAACAAGGCAGATATAGAAAGGTTACGCGGCGAGACGAAGCAGTAGCACCATCCCGCAGGCAAAAACAAACCAGGGATTAACTTCACAAAATAGAAAACAAAAATAGAGACAACAAAAATAAGCACTCGCCCATCACTTGGCAGATGCCACAAAAATATGGTTTAAAGTTTTTACAACATCAAAAGGAGGAGAGAGTGATTCTAAATCTTGGAGGCGGCGCATCAGTCCTCCTCGCTAGATGAAGAATCATCGCTCTCCTCGCTATACAGATCAGGGACCAAGTCGCGCGCAGTCACAGTCTCGGATTCATCCTTCACAACACCCAGATCTTTCATCATTTGCAGCACCAGCTCTGCCGCGCGGACACCAGCGTCTCGGCACCGCTCCTCAACTTCCTCGTAAGAGTAATGTGGCGGAGGTCTCCGGAAGGGCTCGCAGCGAGACGACGACGCAGCATCAGCCTGAAGACGCGCGTTCTCAGATGTCAATATCCGGACCTCCTCCTCCAAAGTCGCCACGCGCGAGCGCAGTTGTTCCGCCGTCTCGGCATCCTACGGGACGACCTAGGAATTAGCCAAGGATGATGGGAAAAGAAAAAGACCCAAGGAAAAAAGTTATGGCTTACCACGCCGCCTTGGGCCTTCGCGAGGAGGGACTCGGCATCTGATAACCTTCTCGCTAGACCGGTGGACTTCTCCCGCTCTGCCTCCAGATTTTCCTCGCTGGCCTTCCACTTTGAATTAATATAAATGAGGCGGCGAGAGGAGCGATGCGAGAACTCCAAGGCCCGCATTTGGTGATGGCAAGTTTTCATCACAAGGTCCTTGGTGGATTCGCTCTCAGGCGGAACGGCGTCAAGGCCGCCATAGAGGCCGTACCCTATGGCGAAGGCGTGGCTGGTAGGGACCTCTTGCTCCTTCCAAGATGGAAGGAGGGTGGAGATGGACACGCGGTTGGCGTCCCGCCCCCACAGCAGAACCGGGTCGCCGACGACATCATGAACCACGGGACCCAGGTTGTAATTCATATGGGAGGAGGGAGCGGGATGGCCAGAGGAGTCGCCCTCGCGAGAGGAGGTGGCAGCCGCCTGTTCAGGAGAAACAGCTCGCGGGTTGGAAGCCGTGGCGGGCAGGTTGGAGGCGGCAGCAGGTTGAGCAGAGAGTACCGTCCCGCGAGTAGGCGAGACGGCCTGATGATTAGGCGAGAGTGGCGGCGGAGTTTCCCCTATAGAGATAGGGCTCCCTTGGGGAGCTTTCCTCCTTTCCTTGGAAACAACTACAGCCTTCTTCATCTTCTTTTTGGGAGGGCTGGAGCGAGAGGGGACCGTGTCGTCTACGGGATGCTTCGGCGAAATGACAGCCAGGGACTCTCTCGCCGCCTCTGCCGCTGCATTGGCGAGATCAAGACCCTTTGCGGGGTGAATGTTTCTCTTGTAAGGAGGGGACGCTGGAACAATTCGCTCACCTAAAATCGAGCAGGGGTTATGAAGAAGCGAGACGACAAATAGCGAGGAGAGAGGAACGAAAGGATAAGATAAGAATACCCTCGCCCGGGAGCACTGGAAGAAGCGAGTCAAGACCTCGCCGTAAGAAGTTGACCTCGAAATTCTTGCCGACTAAGTACTCGCACAGCAGCTTCTCTGGACCACTGACTTGGGGGTGGCGTAGAAGCTCTCTGGCGGAGAGACCGGCGCGAGAGGGATGCCGCCGAAGTCAGCACGGTCTCCCCGAATGAAGACGAATCAGGTGAGCCAATGATGGTTCTTGTTAGGCGTCTCGCATACCTTAAGCCCCTGCCCAGTAAAATACGAGACGCCATCGGCGTTGGCATGATAGATGAAAAGCTTGCGGAAGGCCGTCAAGCTAAACTCGATGCGCTCCCGGCGCATATAGCAGGCGAAGGCGATCAACAATGAGATGGCGTTAGGGTTGAACTGTGCCGGGATGACACAAAAGTATTTGAAGACCTGCTTCACCTCAGGCCAAAGGGGCAGCCGCAACCCCGCCTCGAAATGCGAGACGGGGAAGGTGAGTTCCCCCGGGTAATAGGTGTTGATGCACTCGTCGACCTTGGGGGTACGCGACTCGACCCCTTCCCCCAGATACTCGCGGGCAAACTTATCATGATCTTCTCGAGGGAGCCGGCCGAGCGGGAAGTCATGGTCAGTAAACCTCTTCCTGCAGCGGCTGCGCCCCTCACCCTCCTCCACCTTCTTCTTAACCATCTTCTTTGGCGAAATGGTCTTCGGCGAGACGAAGGAAGAAATTGGCGAGAGATCTAAGAGAGAAAGGCGAGAAGGGGCCGGCGAGACGGAAAGGTCAGAAAGCCAAGAGCTTGGGTAACAGCAGAAGCGGAAAGTGCGGTATCTAATCCCGGACTAGGCATATTTATAACTGATACATAGCCAATGATTAAATGGGCGGGAAAACATGGGGGGAGGGGAAGAGTCGATGTCCTTTTCTCTCTCCTAAACCTCGATCGACGCGACCCATCACAATTAGGAAAAAATATATATAAATATATAACATAAATTAAAAGGAGAGTTAAAAAAGGAATGAAAAATTAAGCAATAAAAATATATGTCCAGAAATCGTCCTGCGGGGACCAAGCTCTCTACATACTTTGGCGAGACTACCGTTATTACAACTTTCACGAGAAGAAGAAAAAGAAGAATAGCGAGACGGACATCCTTCAGTACGGGTGCCATTCCCAGCAGCCACCGCGAGCTCCCCTGCGAGGAGGTCTACTCCGCGAGTGGAAGGAGCGAATGGATTCAAGACCGCGGCGCGCGAGACAGAGTTGCATATCAGTCTCATTAATGATAGCTTCAGGGTTGGTACCATCGACGTCTAGCTCGACATTAGCTCCAGAAGATAGGCGAGCGCATTCATTCTCCAGCGATTCGATGCGCTTCTCCGCGGCCTGCTTATCTAGCGTCAAGGAGTGGATGATGCGCGCGTGCTTCCAAAAAAGCTCAGCCGTCTTGCGCTTCATCTCCGCTGGATTTGAAGGGTCACCCAGATAGTCTTCAATCACGTCTACAGGAGGAGGCGAGACGGAGAGTCGCTTTGGCTGCTCCTCAATAGGAGAGTTGGCCCGAGAATCTGCGCAAGGGGTGCAGAGGCAAGGTGGAAGAGGCACTCGCAGAAGGGAGTGAGAATAGCGAAGGGGATTCAAAAGGGCGAGGGAAGGTCCCTTACCAGGATGGCGAGAGGTATCAGCGGTCGGGGAAGGATCGTTCCTCCTCTCGCTGGGAGTAGTTGGGGGAGTAGAAGAGGGCTGCGAATCGAACTCCTCGCAGTGGGTAGCAGAACCATCTCCATCTCGTGGACTCTTCGGGGGCTGCGGAACCACAAGAGCCCCCTGAAAAAGCATTAGTCAACAAAAGAGAGCACCCGGTCACGTAGATAACAGTGGTAAAAGCAAGTACCCACCTCTTTTTCCTTGGAAGACGCAGGAGGAGTGGGGATGGTTTCCAAAGCGACGCGAGACAGATCTCCTGCGGCAGGTGACGGACCCCCAGCCTTCGTCTTTTTCAGGCGAGACGACGGGGCGAGAGGGCGAACTAAAGAAGAGGTAAAAGAAGCCATGTTGGCCTTATGCTGCTCCCGCACCAGTGCGAGACGTTCACGGAAGCTCTGGTTGTGCGTCATTCCAGAAGACTCAAGAATGGGGAAGAAGAATATGCAGAGCAGGGCGCCAGGTGTGCGGGGCAGAAGTCATATATTTATAGGCCCCGGTGGGGGCCTCAAAAGATTCCTCATAAATACGTTTTTAAATGAGCCTTAAATAACGAGCCTTGGTTGAACATTCTTTTTGAGCTTAGAACAATCTCAAAAAGAGCGGGGATTGTGTACAACCTCGGGCTCGCAAGGAGCCCTCAAGGAGCAAATAGGTCGAGATGGGCAAATGGGGCCAGGGGGGCCCACTCGCAAGAGGCGAGATGATGGACCCTCCAATGGGCAAGATACCCCCATCCAGAGGCGAGAGGGCCTCCAGAGGAGAGAGGGCCTCCTTGGGCGAGAGAGTCTCTAGCAGCAAGGAGATCTCACAGTAAAGGGCGAGAGGCGCCGGCGAGACGGGCAGTGGGGTCCCTCTCGCCGGCAGGTACCTTTCCACTCGCCAGGGCGAGAAGAGGCCTTTTTATATTATATATTATATTTCCCTGTCAAACAGAGGTTTTTACTCTTCTACCCCGGGTATTTTTACCCTCTTACCCTTAGTGGACTGCATATAGCTCCTAAGAACAGCGGAGTTTGGAAGTTGGCAGACCCAGCAAAGGGTACCCCGGTAATTACAGACCGGTGCAGTCTTGTTATTGGCAGTTCAGATTCTGAAATCTATAAATAAGCCCATAGGGGTTCTTCAAAAGGGACTTTTTCAGACTCCTAAAAGGAATCATTGGCACTGTCTTCTGAGGAACTCCAAGCCCAGCTTTTGGCTTTGGAGGGGAAGCTCTCTGTGACCTTCCGGGTAAGCGGTGGGACCTCCCTGCTGCGGCTTCGGGCCAGTTTTCTAGTCCTTCACGACCAGTCGGAGGTCGGATCTTGGGCCAAGTAGGTGTCGGCTACGCCCCTATTTTGCGAACATTGGTCGGAGTCAAATTTTGGCTTCAACATCCATGATCTATGAGCTGAGCTTGATGACCTGTGAGCTGAGCTCGACAAAATTTGAATCCTAAGCCCTGAGTTTAGCTCAAGGAATGGTGAGCTGAGATCGATGATCTATGAGCTGAGCTCGATGAACTGCGAGCTGAGCTCGACAAAATCTATGACCCACACTTTGAACTGAGCTTAACAAAATTTGAATTCTCCAGCATATTCTTTTTGCTGAACTGTCCAATCATGGAATACCTGCATGCATGAACTCAAGCACACATCAAATATATTATGCCCCTTAGCATGATTGGTGATGCCTCTTCAAATCCTGAGGAACATTGTAGGGAACAATTCCCAACAGGACTCTCATAGAGGCTGGTAGAACCTTGTTAAGTGACTCATCCATCCCAGAATACTTATGGGCTGAGGCAGTTAACACTGCATGTTATGTCCTTAGTTGGGCTTCTATCACTAAGAGCTACAAGAAGACTCCCTATGAGATCTTGAAGGGAAGAATACCAAACCTGAGCTATTTCAGAATCTTTGGTTGTAAGTGCTATGTGCTCAACAATGGAAAAGTCCATTTAACTAAGTTTGCTGCCAAGTCCCATGAAGGGGTCTTTGTTGGGTACAATACTCATAGTAAGGCATATAAAATCTACAACTTAACTAGCCAAGTTGTAGAAGAGTCAATGCATGTTATTTTTAATGAATCCAACATGCTTAACTATGAGCTGCCAAGCTCCTACTCTTATAGTATTTCTGGTACAGAGTAGATAATGGAGAAGCTGACCATCAAGGAAGCTACCCCAAAGTCCAAGATAATGATGATGGACTGCCTATTCCAAGAGAATGGCAAGTCATACCTGAAGATATTGAAGACCAACTAGATGAAAACCCTGAAGATTATCAGGCTGCAATTAGATTGCCTCCTGCTACCAGGCATCTAAGGGACCATCCAGCACACCAAATCATTAGTAATGCCAACCATATAGTCCAGACCAGAAGCAGGAGCATGAATACAACTCTCTACTCAAGCTTTCTGTCTCAAGAAGAGCCCAAGAAGTTTGAAGAAGTAATCAAGGACCAGTTCTGGATTGGAGCAATGCAAGAAGAACTGGACCAACTTAAGAGATGTAAGGTCTGGAAGTTGGTTCACATACCACAAGGACAAAATATCATAGGGACCAAGTTAATCTACATGAACAAGTGGGATCAAGATGACATTATTGTTAAGAATAAGGCTAGACTGGTTGCTAAAGGCTACAAACAAGAAGAGGGCATAGACTTTGACCAGACCTTTGCCCTAATAGCCAGATTTGAAGCAATAAGGATATTCCTTGCATTTGCTGCCTATCAGGGATCTAGAGTCAACCGGATCGATGTCAAGTCAGTATTCCTGAATGGAGACCTAAAAGAGGAAGCATATGTGGATTAACCACCAGGTTTTGTAGATCGTAACTCTCCTAATTATGTATATAAACTTAGGAAAGCTCTATATGGGCTAAAGTAAGCCCCTACGGCTTGATATGAAACCTTGTGCAGCTTCCTCATTGAGAACAAATTCTCAAGGGGGAAGATAGACAAGACCCTATTCCTAAGGGATTCAAAGTGCAAGCTTATACTAGTCCAGATATATGTCGATGACGTTATCTTTAGATCTACTGATGAAAACATTTGCAGTAAGTTTGCTCAACTTATTCAAGAGAAGTTTGAAATGAGCAGCATGTGTGAACTCAAGTTCTTCTTGGGATTCCAAGTAAGATAGACTGACGATGACTTATCTATATCACAGTCCAAGTTCACCAGGGAGCTAATTAAAAAATATGGTATGGAGAATGCCTCCACCATGAGAACTCCCATGGTGTCAAGTATGCCTATATGCAAAAGATGAGCCAGGGAATCCTATTGATGAGTTTTTGTATGGAGGGATAATTGAATCCCTTATATACCTCACTGCTAGTAGCCCTGACATCATGTATGCTATGTAACGCCCCATTTTGTGACAGCCTCCTCGCACGTGTCTTGAGTCAAGAAAATTGACTCAAGTTCGGGGAGCGTCGAGTGAGTCGACCAGACTCAAGGACTAGATTAGGAATTAACTTAGAAAATTCTGGCAGGTTAGGTGTTGAGTGCGTTGAGTGGACTCAACACACTCAACGCCAATTAACTTAGAGAAATTTTGGCGGGATAGACATCGAGAGCGTTGAGTGGACTAAACGCACTCGACACCATTTGACATTGAAATCCTGGCGAGTTAGGCATCGAGAGCGTTGAGTGGACTCAATGCACACGACACCATTTAACTTAGTTTATTTTCGCGGGTTAAGGCGTTTAGAGCATTAAGTGGAATGAACTCTATCGACATCATATAACTTGGTATGTTTCTGGCTGTTAAGGCATTGAGAGCGTTGAGTGGACTCAATGCTCTTGACGCCATATAACTTGGCATGTTTCTGGCGATTAAGGCATGGAGAGCGTTGAGTCCACTCAACACTCCCGATGCCATATAACTTGGCATGTTTCTGGCGATTAAGACATTGAGAGCGTTGACCACTCAACGCTCTTGATGCCATATAACTTGGAGTTTCTGGCGGTTAAGGCATTGAGAGCGTTGAGTGGACTCAACACACTTAATGCCATTTGACTTAGAATGTTTTCGGCCATAGCTGAGGTAATTTTGTCGAACGCCATAATTCTGCCTTAGCGAATTTTTGGCCCTGTTTGCTGTTGAACTAGTTTTTTCGGGAATTGTGCCAAATCGACTTAAATGGGTTGCGTACTTTCAAAATGACTCATTTAAAGCAATATTAGGCGGTCCAATGTCAGGTCGACACATGGCAAGGCAGTTATCCTAATTCCTCATTATAAAAGGAACATGTGGAAAACCCTAGACATCTTGTTTTACCAGTTGCCGATCAGTTGTCTTTGCCGATCGGTTACTGTGCGACCCTGACGAAACCGGAAGAGCGACAAGATCACCGGAGTAGTCTTTCCCTCTCTCTTCCCATAAAGAACAATACTACCAAGGAGAAGAAGATGCCGCCAAGAAGTGTGACAAGATCCATGGCTGGAAACGGTAGAAACGCCAGAAATGAGGGGAGCTTCCTACCCTCTCCCTTGGTGCTAGATCTCTAGTTATTCCTATGAGAGATATTGACTCAAAAGAGTCTTTATTTATGAGAAGAAGGTTTTTAGGAAGAGGCCATTCTAGGACTTGTGTCCTAGGAATTAGAGTCTTCAACCTTTCCCCACTTCAAATGAAGTTTGTGGACTGATTTCGTGAAGAGAAGTGGCCATATGAGGGTGTATGAGGGAGAATAAATTCTGGATGTTATTTGGAAAGTTTGGTTGGAGGAAGAATACGAACCGATGACGTTCAATCTGCTTTAAGTTGCGCGCAGAAATTCATTTTCTGCGTGCAACAACCTTCGAGGCCGTTTTTAGACATGATGCGGCCAGATTTGGGCTTTCGACTAAACACAAAAGTTGTAGCCCTTGGAAATACCTTTCCAACGAGGGTTACACGCCTTCACCGGAATCATGTAGCCTCAGGAATCCCCGATCGAATTTGCTGTATAGTAATCATTCCCGCATATATAGTTTTCGTGTTTGTTTTGTATCGGTTTTGGGTTTGGTAGAGAGATTGTGGTACATTAACGTTAATGTTCTGTTGAATTTAGTCTATAAGTAATTGTGATAATGTTAATGACATTTATTGGATAGATCCCTAAAGAACAAATGGTGTTGTAAAGTGTACTTGATCGAGGTGATTCGGTGAAGGTTAGTGAACGAATGGATTGACGAGTTGGGATGGTAGGAATGATTTAAATACGTGAATCGATAGGGATGTACTTGATAATGGTAATACATTGAATAATGATGAGGTTAACTTGAAATTTGTTGTACATAACTTGTAGTAATTGCGACGAACAAATGGTTGATGACTCTTAGTTGGTAGATCCATATGCACAGGAATAGTTCGAACTTGGCAAATGAATTGTAACCAGTGATGTTAAAGTCATGTGATCATAGTATACATGTAATTATGATAACAAAATAGTTGGTGAATATGTGTGGAGTACCATTATGTTGATGGTGAACCTTTGGTGTGTTTGGATGCAAGAAAATGTGGAAGGGTTAAAAGTGCGTGTGTGTTTATCGCACTGGAATTATGTATTGGTAAGAGACTCGGTGTGGAGCTCTTGCATGCTGTTGAGCACGAAATGTGAATAATGAAAAGGGGGCTCAATGTGGAGCCCCATATGTGAAATGTATGTGGTGTGAGTCGACACGCGTTGTCGTAATCATGGGTTAAGGATAGTGTGGCAGGTCTACGGGCTCGCCAGTCGTCAAACTGACAGGAGTTGGCAGTTAGACTTGGATGGTTGGGCCTTGGTCCTCGGTGCTTACTTCCCGAGGCACCCTCTGTTCTAGTGGGCGGTTGGCCTTGGTCCTTTGGTGATATGCTCCAAGAGGCACCTTTCGCACCACAAGATTGTCCAGTTAGGCTGGGATCTTGGTGCACATCTACCTTAAAACCCTTCTGATCTATAGTACGCATGTGAGCTCTGCTGTTGTGTTCTTAGCATTGAGGCATATGAAGGCCTAGGCTTGGTAGTGTGGACGCCCTCCTAGTAGTGGAGAAGCCCGCTCTGCTATCACCGCCTGGACACGATAGTTAACACCTGCGAGGTTAGCACCTTGCTCGAAAATTGGGATCTACAAGTCTGTGTCGACATAGCAGTTGTATGTGCGTGATCATGGGTGAGTCATTGCATTGCATTCATGGCATTATATTACATTGCATACACAAGATCCTCATCGTATAAGTTTGTATGGGCACTCTTACATGATGAGTTACTTTACTGCTGAGCCGATCCTCAACTTATATGTATGTATGGGCATTCATATAAGTTGAGTTACTTTCTATTGTAGCTTTATATTTTTCATATACTCTGTAGATGATAGAACTGCTAGAGTAGATTGTTTACTCATTTATTATAATGCTGATATACTTGATATTGCTCACTCTATACCACATGTTTGTACTACTATTTTTTATATATATTTTACCTGTTGGATCCCTAGTTTGATTTGGGCTAGGTTCACTAAGTTAGGATCATACGACCCATCATGTATAGCCAGGGTCATGGTTGTGCCCTAGAGTCTAGGCCAAGTCCTTAGAATCAACATCATATGGACCAGCCTTCAACAGACTAACAGAGACTCAAGCAATTGTGTCGACACTTTGGAAAGGCTGTGTCGACACTAGAAGCCAGATTGTATCGACATACAGGACTTGTGTCGACACACAGAACATCTGTCGACATCAACTGTGTCGACACCAGAAGTCAGATTGTGTCGACACACAGGACTTGTGTCGACACACAGAACATCTGTCGACATCAACTGTGTTGATACCAGAAGCCAGATTGTGTCGACATACAGAACATCTGTCGACATCAACTGTGTCGACACCAGAAGCCAGATTGTGTCGACACACAGGACTTGTGTAGACACACAGAACATCTGTCGACAGAAATTGTGTCAACACAGAGGACTTGTATCGACACACTCCAGATTTCTGTCAAAACAATAACTATGTAAAGGCAAGAAGCAATTGTGTCGACACACAGGACTTGTGTCGACACATTCCACAGAAGCTTTGTCAAGAAGTTAAATAAGAACTGTGGACTCAGCTCGACGAACTTAGACCACATTAGCAAGAGTTATCTAGCAGTAGTTAGAAGTTCTCAACCCAACGAAACTAGTTCTCAGTTCGACGAACCCAGTTCTTAGGTCGACAATTTCTGGATACTCTACTTCAGCATTTCATTCCAGAAATATCTAAGTCCAAAAACACTTCACTGATCTCTGGTCGATGAAGTCAAATTCTCAGCTCGATGAACTTGATGTGCAGAAAAGGTAAGGTTCTATAGAATGCAGTTATCAGTTCTCAGCTCGACGATCTTGGAACTCATCTCTACGAACAGAAGCCATCTGGCCGATGAACACAACACCTCAGCGAAACGAACTGTGGACTGAGCTCGATGATTTCTATTATCTGTTCGACAAATCCAGACTTGGTTATTTCCATCCTTCCGTCCCTTTCCTACTGTAATAATCCTGAGTAATTAATGCTGAAATATTCTCTGAATATTACCGTTAGATGGATCATTAATTATGGTCTTCTCCCGGATTATTGCTTGCCGTTTTTCCATGGGACAGTTGGGGAAACTCAATCAATGCAAAACATTCTCCAGGCCTTCAACAATGAATGCAGAAGAGATTTCAAATTTGAAAAGAAAGATAATCTGGAAAATATAAAAGGGATTTTTCTTCCTCCTTTCGAGTGTGACTGAGAAATAATACACACAGATAGAGAAGATAATACAGGTCTCTGCAAGAACTTCAATCTTACAGCAATACAGAATACAGTGATACAACAAAACAAGCTCTAGACCAGTGAACCATCAACAAGTTGAAGAAAGAAGAAGAACAACAAATCAAAATCAAGAGCCTTCTTCCTTCTACACTCCAGGACACTTCAAAGGACAACAAATCTCTATCTGTCAAGAAGTTCCTGTACTTTGTCTGGTCAAAGCTGAAAGACTGAAGGTCTATCACCCTGAAGCAAAGCTCCATCTTCCTGAACCATTCAACATCTCAGGGGGAACCTTTTGCTAACATTATATCCACATAAGTCTTCTCAGTTGTAACTTGAGAAAGAGAAGACAAAATCATCTCTCAGCCCCCCACTGTATAAAGGGTTCTTAACTCCCTTCAAAAGTTATTCCTGGTTGCAAGTGTAACATCCCATGTTACTTCTGGACCCCTCAACTTAGATTGGGTTAGGCATGGGTGAGATTTAAGGAAGACCAACTATGTTTGACCCTAGATAGTGGATGGTAGCCATGTGGGGCCCACTATAGAACCATAGTCAAACTAGGTCAAACTAGCCTAAGTGGGGACCCTAGCCACTCCATGACCCCACCACATTGCCCTAACCCTAAAAACAATCTAAGTGGACCCTAGGACATGTCACTAGGTCAACACTTTGACCCCCATTGACCAAAGTCAACCTTGGGCATAATTTGGTCAAACCCACACTCATAAGCCCAATTAGCCTAAGTAGGGCACCCCCTTGACCCAACCCAAGTTGGGTGGTGCCACTAGACCCATTTCCACCAAGTAGGGTCAGTCCACCCACCATGGTTGACCAAGTCAACCCTAAAAGTCAATTTGGTCAACAAATTGACCTAAAGAGAGAAAATGAAGGCCAAGCCCAATCCCATTGGGCTAAGCCCATCCAAATCAGCCCAAGCCCAACCTAAGTGGTCAAAGACAACCCATAACCCCCAAGATCAGGAAAGAGAATACATGCAAAGGGGTAGAAAAGGAATTTGGAGAAGAAGAGGAGAGAGAAAAGGGAAATGAAGGGAAGGATGGCCACATGGCCACACATGCAGCTGCTGTCCAGTTGCCTAAACATGCTGGCCGGCCTACTCAGACAATTCCAGAAGAATTTGGAGCATGGTGGCCACATGGCACCATGGGTGAAGCCTCCAAAGCTCAAACCGAGCTCACTTTGGAGTTAACTCCACATATAGTCCACCTCAGCCCAATTCACCCCCTCCATTAGCTTCAGTGAGCTCAGGCGAGTAGAAATCGACTACTGGATCGAAGGAAACGGTGCAGGAACCAAGAATCCAAGAAATTTCGCCGGAGCAAGGTCGGGAATGGCCACCCGCCGCCAAACTCACCGCCGCGCCGCCATACAGGTCCGTTTCGCCTCGCCTCTTCCCGTACTAGGTTTCTAGATCAATCTAGGGAGATATCGGGCTCAATCGAGCCCGATGCCATGAGAGAAAATGGAGAAAACCGAGCCTTTTTCTTCTTGCTCAGGTTCGCCGGAGGAGCCAACTCTGGCGGCCCCACCGCCGGGAAACGCTAGCCCCCACCTTAACGAAGGTGGTGGCGATATCCGCCGGCGGTGGTGGTGGCTCAGCTGGCCGGAAAACGGCAGCCAACATCGTCCAGGAAGATGAAATCGTGGCCGTCAAACCTTTGGGGACGATGAACCGATCCCGTCAGTTTTAGCTTTAAGATTCGTGCAGGATGATTAAATGATTTAATTGATATATGATGAATAGTGTAAATAATGTCACACTATTACAGCCACCTTGCATGTTAATTTTAGGCCTCTTAGATGCATTTCCAGAACTTAGCCTCTTAATGAAAATTGTAGCCAAGGGTCGTATCTTCAATTTGCCACCCTAAACATGTGATTTGGTGCAGTGTGCAGTCCTGTAGAACATTTCTCCTAGGACTGGTCCTAGAGTAGGGAAGAAATTAAATTGGATGCCCAGGTCAAACCATTAGTCACCATGGCCCCAAAGTTTGGGCACATGCATGATTAGGGCATACTTAGCCCCTGCCAAAATTTAGGAATTGTTAGAGAACATTTTTCTATAGTTTTTGCCAAAATATCAAAATACAAATAAATGAAATACAAGGAGTTCTACACCTCCCCATGGTCCCAAATCTTGGTGGTAGGTCAGTGGGGACATCCTTGGTGCATGATAAAAGTTTCAGCACCTTGGGTTCAATATATGTTGGAGAATTCACTTGCATGAGTTAGCTTATGTTATGCCTTGGTGTGCAAATAGCAAAAATGCAAATATAGTGTATTTAGCCCAATGGTGACATGCAAAGGTCTTGGAATTATTTACAGTGGTTCATTACGGTAAATGCCATCCCTCAAATTAATCATGGAATTTTTGGAACCAAAAATTCCATTTATTGGATTTTATTTTAAATATAGCTATTTTGGAAATAAAATTGGAAAATAGGTTTTCCTCAAGTACAAATCCTAAACTTTTTCCAAGGCATATCTAATGTCACATTTGACTTAGGAAAAATATGATCCCTCTGTTTTGAGGAACTTTTGGAGTAGATATCTTAAATTGCCCATTTTACCCTTATCTTATTAATTCTTGAAATGATGGATATATACCTCTGAAAAATTTGGAATTTTTATAATGCTATAAAATGGTATTATTAGTTTTACATGAATTTCTCAGAATTAATGGATGCATTGTTAGTTGTTAGATTAATACAATGGCATTTTTGGTAAATATGTTATAATGGAATTTTATAGGCCATTACACAATAAATGCTGATGATACTCTGCCAATAGTCATATATTAGTGCGCTAAAAGTTCTGTAATTTTCCTGGAATTTTTGATTTCATAATGCCTATACGTCATTTGGAAAAATGGAATTTGTGTGAAATTGATATTAAATAGGAAATGGGAATAACTAATTTAAGGAAAATTATGAAACTCTGTAGACAGCAATATTTTACCAATATACATCTCAGGAAAAATTCCCTAGGTCAGTGGATATTTAATCATACTACTTCATGTGTAAAATGACCTAGCATTTAAATTAAAAGATTTAATTAAAGGGCTATTTGGCGAAGAAAAATTATGAGAATTCATAGGGTAGTTCCATTAGTCCATACCACCCTAGGATAAATATTTAGAGGCAAGATGCATTAAGGTTTGAAAGATCGCATTTTTAGGGTAACCATAGGACATGGTCTGCATATAACACAAATAGGTCTTGCCTTAGGGGTTACCAGGGGATTGATTATCGGCAGAAATAAGAGAGTTCAACATGAACAACCCTGGTGGGTAGAGTTGTCTTAGTGAGGGATCAGAAGTGCAAGTCTTAGTTAGCAACTGGAGTGGGGGTCGGCGGAAGACCGTCGGTTTCCCGGTAACACCTTAAGTCACTAGGGTTGTACTAGAGCAATAAGGAGAGCTGGGGAGATACATGGGTAGCCATCAACTAAAATAAATATCCTTGCGAAAGGGAATGCTGGGCGTAATCCCAACACAGTTCCTAGTGCCCCTTGAGAGCCCTTCACAGGGAATACTGGGGGCAGTCCTGGGATTAACCTTAAATCTCTAAGTATAATAACCCGTAGACAAGAGTAGTTTAATAGGTTAGGACATTGTTGTACCTTCTCGCCCGTGTAGGGTTGGAGAGATTCATGGTATATGCTCACCCGTATGGGGTTTGAGGGAGTTGGTATAAAGGCACTAAAGTGCGATCTCACCCGTTTTGGGGTTTGAGGGAGTTGGTATAAAGACACTAATGTGCGTTCTCACCCTGGTTTGGGTTTGAGGGATTCAGGACGGGTTTGGTCCTGCGAGCGGGAGGCTCGGTATGAATTACTTGCATGTGCATAAATATCGTGGCGGGGCATGCGGTACTGGCCGTTCGTCACACCGATGACAGTACGGTGCACCAGGCGGTTGTGGGAGTTAGAGGGGCCAGTGGGTTGTTTTACACTGCGGTCTGGAGGACGATCCCTGATAACACACATCCGACCCAACAAGACTGACGGGTTTGTCAGCAAAGTACGTACGCGAGACTCAGAAGTGCACCTTGGACGTGTACAGAGGCGTATGAGAGGGCTCTAAGGCTTGGTAGTGTGCATACCGGTCTAGAAGCGGAGACGCCCGCTCCGCTGCTGCCGTAGCCACAGCGGTGGTGCCCGAGAGTGATGCTAGCTCTCAAAAAGTGGGAACTAAAGGTCTGTGATCACGGAGTTGTTGTGTGTGAGTTGCACTTGCCTGCGCATAAAATTGCATCATATCATTCATTCATATTAGGTCATACGCTTCATAGATCCTTATCATATAAATTAGTATGGGCTCTTTTATATGATAAGTTAAAATTCCTGGAAACCCTAACTTATATATTTGTATGGGCATTTATATAAGTTAGGGTACGTTTGTGATGATAGCATAGTGGTAGTTTAGTTTATTTACTTGTTCATATTACTGTTCTTTACTTTCCTTTACTGCACTGCTCTTACTTATTACTTGTACCGTACTTAGAACTGCTAGAGTAGAATTACATTACTTATTACAACTCTAGTTAGATATTGTCACCTGCTTCCACTTTGCTACCCCTTGTTGTCCTCCGCTTCGTCCTCCCGCTCGGTGCCTAGGAGCTGCGGGGCGAGGTGCGGAGGAAAAGACTTAGTCTTTTTGACTAATGGTCGGTGACCAACTATTTTTAGGAGCCCGTGGAGATGGAGCACCAGCACGTCGAGGAGGCAGGACATGAGGAGCAGATACTGCTTCAGCAGGCTACTACCATTACTGTGCATCCTCAGGTGGGACGAGATCTGATGTTCTAGTTTAGCTTCCACATTTATTATTTTGAGAGAGAGTGATTTTGATGTACTGGGCATAAGCCCTTTTTACTCTCTCATCTGTACTCTATTGTGGACTACTGTGATGTACTTTTCATTTCATTTACATGATTGTAGTATGTGGCTTGTGGACTGATGGTTTTATATATACAGTTTTACTTCTTTCTTCTCATATTGGCCTACAGGTTAAATGATCGTACTAGCCGGCAGAATCGGCGTGTTGCGGTGTCGACTAACCCGTGAGTTAGTGCCACCGTAAGACGGCGGTTCTGGGCATAAGATCCGGTAGCCCTCCTTGGTAATGGGGAGGGGGGGGGTCTTACAAACTGGTATCACTTGAACAACGATCATATGAGAAAGAAGTTCACAACATGGCACCACCCCCGCCCGAGCATTAGTTTGCGGACAAACTATGCAGCAGAAGCAGTGGTGTGCCCATGTGTAAAGTCACATAAATGGTCCACAAAGTACAATGAGTTAGGCCATTTTGTTTTAACCTTACCTTTATGCAACCTCACAGGTCGCCGCGCCGCAAAATGTTGCTCCTCCCCCTCCAGCTGCCACTCCATTCCTACATACGGAGATGGGGCAGACCCTGACGACGATTTTGGATGCCTTCAGAGCCCAGCAAGTCCCGGCTCCACAGCCAAATCCGGGGTCGAGCTGGCTGAGTGCATTCAAGAGCTTGTCCCCACCGACGTACCGTGGGACAGAGGATGCGGTGAAGACGGAAGAATGGCTGGAGGCCATACATGAGATCTTAGCAGGCATCAGCTGCCCAGTCGGCGAGGCAGTACCTCTAGCCACCTCTGTGCTAGAGGCTCATGCAAAGAGATGGTGGAAATCAGTCCGGGAGTCCACTTATGCGGACTTTGATCTGTCAGAGATATCATGGGAGGAGTTTGGTGATGTGTTTCTGGAGCACTTCGTCTCTGCTACGGACAGAGATGCTTTGGAGGAGAGGTTTTTGAACCTCAAGCAGGGGACTAGATCGGTGATAGAGTACCAGAGATAGTTCTCCCACTTGGCCAGGTTCGCAGGGATTCAGGATACCGATGATAGGAGGTATACCAAGAGATTTTACCGGGGCCTCAGGGACGATTTGAGGCAGGCCTTGATGTTTATTTCTCATGGAACGTCTAGGCAGATCATTGAGATGGCGAAGAAGCTGGAGGCTGACCAGCTGATGGTGCGAGCCGGAGGGAAGAGACCATTTGATGGGTCGACATCAGGAGAGAGCAGTAGAGGCTCTCAGAGAGGCAGGACCATCGGATACAGGAAGGGTGGGGGACGTCGTCGTCCCAACTTCAGGCAGGAGCAGGGGCCTCCTCCCGTATTGGCTCCCCCACCTCTACAGATGCATGATCCGAGGAGACAGGATGACCGAGGCCACCGACAAGTGGTTTGTTACGGATGCCGCCAGCCCGGGCACATCAGGTCAGAGTGCCCGCACCGATTCCATCCCCCTCCTCCTCCTCCACCTCCAGTGGCCCCAATACAGCAGGGCAGAGGACGAGGCCGAGGACGAGGCCGAGGTCGGGGATATCACGACAGGAGACGCGAGCAGGAGCAGATATACGCCTTGGACCTCACAGAGCCGAGGAATCCCAAGGAGGTTATCACAGGTACTTAAAGTTAATTATGGATTTTCTTGGATTTTCAATGATATATATATATATATATATATATATATAGTACCTGGAACTATAGGATAGCAATTAACTTTCACATAAACAAACCTCAGGCATAGTTATGATCAGCGGCAAGCCCGCTCATACTCTCTTCGACACGGGTACTTCGCACTCGTTCGTATCCGAGGCCTTCATCGACGGACTCGAAGGCGTGGAGAGGTTTCCTGGACTAGAGATGAGGGTGCGTCTACACGATGGGTCGGAGCTGCGGACCACTGCACATTGTGATATGGAGGCCGAGATTGGCGGCAAGGCATTTGAGGCGCCGGCAACTATTCTGAAGCTGCAGGACTTTGACTTGATTTTGGGCATGGCCTGGTTGCATCGAACCATGCTCAGATAGATTGTCCGTCCCGGAGGATCACGCTAAGGCATGGCGACTCTCATGTTATCGTTGAAGGTATCCAGCCTATTTTCCACCTAATGTTATCTTCTGTACAGGCTGTGAAGGCCCATGAGCAGGGTGAAGAAGTTTATCTTGTCTGCTTCGAGATGGTGGGAGCAGAGACGACTATCTCAGATATTCCGGTGGTCCGGGATTTCTCCGACGTATTCCCGGAGAAATTGCCCGGGCTACCACCTGCTAGAGATTTGGATTTCAGGATTCAGCTAGTACCGGGAGCGAGGCCGGTGTCCCGGGCACCCTACAGGATGGCTCCCAGGGAGTTAGCAGAGTTGAGGACTCAACTACAGGAGCTAGTCGAGTCAGGATTTGTGCGGCCCAGTTCATCGTCATGGGGAGCGCCAGTTCTCTTTGTGAAGAAGAAAGACAGATCACTGCGATTATGTATAGATTACCGGGAGCTGAACCGGTTAACGGTCCGCAACACATATCCTCTGCCTCGGATAGATGAGTTATTTGACCAGCTACAGGGAGCCTTCTGGTTCTCCAAGCTAGATTTGCGATCCGGCTACTACCAGCTCCGTATCAGGGAAGAGGACATACCGAAGACGGCATTCAGTTCACGCTATGGATTATACGAGTTCACGGTGATGCCTTTTGGGCTCACGAATGCTCCTGCCGCATTCATGAGTCTAATGAACCGTGTATTCGAGCCTTTCTTAGACCGCTTCGTGATTGTATTCATCGACGACATCCTTATATATTCTCGGACTCAGGAGGAGCATACGGAGCACCTGGCACAGGTCCTGCGGAGGTTGAGGGAGACCCAGATGTATGCAAAATTTTCGAAGTGCCAGTTCTGGTTGCAGGAGGTGGCTTTCCTGGGGCACACGATCAGTGGGGCTGGGTTAGCGGTGGACCCAGCTGTCACAACCCGCATTTCCTCAACGAGCATATCGTATCAGAGCAAGAGGAACTACGGGTTATGATGCCACGTCGTGCAGGGGATAACTGCACACGTTCAGGCAACCCTTGACTCTTACTTTATGACTTAAAGTTCATCAGTTTTATGTAAGAAAATTAGTTCATTTGCTGGCCGTATCCCTCGGCCTTAGGTATCAAAACACATTATTACGCGGCGGAAATCCTTGGTTTAGTTCTAATGAGCTCCTATATGCAGCCTATAGTGATATTAGTATAAGAAATTCTATTTGTCTACGTTGTTTGAAAATACGTTTTAATTGATGAAAACATGTATGCATGAGCTACAATAATAGTTTTGGTAACTTCAAACTACCTAATGCAACCTACCAGAAAACCATCCCAAAAGCAAGTACATTCCATACAAAGGAGTTACAGTAGCAGTAGTTCATATTTACATAAGAGAAAGTCCACCAAATGGGCGCCAACAAGCTGACACGAACCCATTGGGGCATATATATATCTGTACAACAAAAGAAGAACTACCTCGCTTTGAATGCTCGGTTAGCTCCCAAGAAACGCCTCCAACCAACCTAGCCACTCAACCGGCTACAACCTGCACCTGAGGCATTCAAGAAAGAATACCTCAACAATCAACCAAACCATACAAAAGAGAATACAAATTTCATAATGGATCAAGAAGGGGCTTACCGACCCCATAACAATGCTTAAGTCAAAAGAGTGCACAAAACAAGTGCGTACATGTAGAAAAATACTGTCATTCCAAAGGATCAACCGCACCAAGTGCGTACTAGTATGCCAAGTCCTGCTCAAACCGCAGAAACAAAAGGCAAAACACATGCCTATTCCATCATTCATAGAACAAGAACCTACTAGACAAGTGAAGCATAAGCGGCGGTTAAGTTCAATTTCACAAGGGTCTTATCGGTGGCGGCCCTATAGTGGAACGCACCAAACAAAACCAGCCCAAATCGGGGCCAAAGTGGTCTCTCTAACCACAAAAACAAAACCCGGTGGCCACAGGCTGAAACCACACCACCCCTTGCAAAACTCTCACACAAACGCTCCCGCCATGCTTCACGAATTCGCCTCGCAAAACACCCCATAACCCAAGGTAACACGTTTCCTTTCATCGTCCTCACACATGACTCCCAATTGCCAACGTAGAGTGTGAGAAATACATAATCACATGCTTTGTATAAAAATAGAATCACATGATAGGATTGACTAACATGAGTACATAAACCACATATCAAGGAAAGATCACCTCAAGATGGATACATGAATAGCACAAATTAACTACATGAAGTAAATTAGCATAGGCAAATTGATAATTACATGAATCACAAACCTAAACCTAGGGAATTTAACCTAGGGAATTAACATAAGGAACTAGCTACATGAATTAGGCTAGGCACATTAATAAGTACATGAGAGCATAGGGAATTTGTTTGCAAGGTCATATTTGGCGTGATCATAAGTTGGAAAGTAGCAAGGTTATACATAATTAGCAAGGTCATCATGAGCAAGGTCATAATTTACAAACAAGAGGATTGATCAAACTAGGAAAAAAATAGAGAATTGAATCGAGTACGAAGATTGGCAAGGGTGGAGGACACCGCTTGCCTGAACCGAGACGATGTCGCGACGGCTGTTCTCTCTTTCCTTGTCTTGCTTGCTCCCTTGCTCTTTGTGCTTGCTCTTTGAGGAGAAGGAAGAAGAAGATGAAGATGAAGAGGAAGAAGATGAAAATAAAGAGTTCTGTTTCGGACTTATGTTACCCAGAACAGAGCTGAACCGTTCGATGCAGGATCAAGGAAATGAACGGCACAAAAAAACTGGAAAAATTCGATTTTCGGGCCGGTCACGCCCTGTGTCACGCCCGTGACACAGGGCGTGTACCATAAGCGGCGCCGAAAAGCGGCAAATTCCAGCTTATCCACATGGTACACGGCCGGGTACACGCCCGTGACGGGTCGGTCACGCCCGTGACCTAGGGCGTGTAACCCGTGTCTCGACACCTCGTCGACAAAAAGTGTCGACACTCGACCCAGCCTGACACGCCCTGTGACACGCCCGTGTCACAGGCCGTGTCCCCTCTCTCGACGACTCGACACTCGATACTCGACGCTCGATACTCGACGATCGACACTCGACACTCGACGAAGCGGGACACGGCCCATGACACGCCCGTGTCAGGGGGCGTGTACCCCATTCGTCGAGCTTAACTCGACGCAAGAAAAATCGTCGAGTCAAGGAGGTCACGCCCAGGTCACGGCCTGGGTCACGCCCGTGTCAGGGGGCGTGTAACACAAAAACGACCATTTTCCCCTTTTGTGAAAAATGTTCCTGGGACTTCCTAGACCATTTTTGCCTTAAGTACTTTTTACCCTTTTTTGTTTCCTGAACCAACAAATGATTTTTTTTTGAGCAACATTCCCCGGGCGCGAAAACGTGCAGGCATTCCCTAAGAGGCCTCACCGAGTCCCTTATTTGGACTACGGTTTGCTGGGGAATCGTGCAACTCGGCAACCAAAACAGCCACTCGCATGCCCGCGGGAAAAACCATGCTCAACTACAATCAAAGCCAACGTAACGCCCATCATGCGTACGTAATAAAACATTTTGGTTGAGCCTGGATGGTAGACCATACTTGCGTCGTGTGCTTCCTTACACACCATCTCACGAATCTCCCCAACTGCAGGAATACAAAAGCGCCCACGATACTTTAACGTGCCTGCACCATCAATCGCAAAATCCGGTAATTCACCCTTTTCAGTCCGAAGAAATAAATGTAAAAGATCCGGATCGTCTTTTTGATGTTGTCTTGTAAGCATCAGCCATGACGGTTCTTCTATTGCTGAATGACTTTGCGGTTCATATCTTCCCACAGAAATCTCCATCAATAAAAATTCCTCTACGAGACGATCAACAGAAAGATGAAATAATTTCCCCGTCTTCCGACTCAAAGCATCGGCTACAACATTCGCTTTCCCCGGATGATATTGAATGTCCACATCATAATCAGCGACATACTCAAGCCATCGTCGTTGGCGCAAGTTAAGTTCTTTTTGCGTGAAGACATACTTCAAACTCTTATGATCTGTAAAGATTTTACACTGTGCACCATATAGCAAGTGTCTCCACAACTTTAAGGCAAAGATCACCGCTGCGAACTCCAAATCATGCGTTGGGTAATTCTTTTCATGACTTTTCAACTGCCGAGACCCATACGCAATCACCTTCTTGTCTTGCATTAACACACAACCAAGTCCAACGTGCGACGCATCCACAAACACTTCATACTCTTTTCCTTCCGTCGGCAAGACCAACACAGGAGCGGTACATAATCGACGTTTGAGTTCCAGGAAGGAGGTCTCACACTTGTCATTCCATTCAAATGCCACGTTATTCTGGGTTAATCGAGTCAAAGGTGCGGCCAACGTCGCAAAACCTTCGACAAATCTGCGATAATAGCCGGCTAAGCCCAAGAAGCTTCGAATCTCCTTGGGTGTTTCCGGTCTTCTCCATTCCATGACCGCAGAAATCTTTTCGGGATCCACTGAAATACCATGGTGATTAATGACATGACCCAGAAAAGCAACTTGCGGCAACCAAAACTCGCATTTGCTTAGCTTGGCGAATAACCGTTGATCTCGTAAAGTGGCCAATACTAATCGCAGATGCTGTTCATGTTCCTCAGCACTGCGGGAGTAGATAAGAACATCATCAATAAACACCACCACAAATTTATCCAAATAGTCCTTGAACACTCTGTTCATCAGATCCATGAAAGCTGATGGTGCATTGGTCAATCCAAACGACATCACAAGGAATTCAAAGTGGCCATGCCTTGATCGAAACGCAGTTCGCGGAATATCAGACTCTCGGACCTTGAGCTGATGATAGCCCGAGCGGAGATCAATCTTCGAAAAAACAGAACTGCCACGCAGTTGATCAAATAAATCATCGATTCTTGGCAGTGGGTACTTGTTTTTAATCGTCACCTTGTTCAATTCCCGGTAATCGATGCAAAGGCGCATCGATCCATCTTTCTTCTTTACAAATAACACCGGTGCACCCCAAGGTGATGAACTCGGCCGAATAAACCCTTTTGCCAATAAGTCATCCAACTGTGTACGCAACTCTGCTAGCTCACGCGGGGCCATCCTGTACGGCGCTTTCGCGATCGGTCGCGTACCCGGCTCCAAATCAATAACAAACTCGACGTCACGATCAGGGCGTAGACCAGGAAGGTCAGTAGGAAAAACATCTGGGAAGTCACGCACAATAGGAATCTCCTCCAAACGCTGTAAAACAGCACTAGTCTCCACAGCGGAGACAAGACAAGCAAAACAGTCGGAAACAAACAACGTCCGAACACATACCGCCGAAATCCCTGGAGAATCCTGACATGAATCACCATACACACTTCCTGGCTGACCATCATCCTTGATGAAATCCAAGCGCTTTCCTCTGCACTGGATGACGGCGTCATAGCGGGATAACCAGTCCATACCCAGAATGACGTCGAAATCTTCCAAATCAATTCCTTTGCAATCAATCCTTGCTAGAAAATCCCCCAACAAAATGGGACAATCAAGAAGACCCCAGTCTGCCACCACAGAAGCGCCAGAAGGAAATTTCACCAAAAACGCATTCCCCACTCGCTCTGGTGTCAAATGATATCGATCCAGAAAGGTTCGCGCTACAAATGAATGGGTCGCGCCAGAATCAAAGAGAACACGCGCGACGAGTTACACTGCTGTGGTTGAGGCTGCGTTGAAGGTGGAAGCGATCGAAACTGCAAAACAAAGAGGACAACTGATGAGGAAGGATAAGAGGAAGCCGGTGGGAGGGAAAAGCTCCCAAGACGCAGATGTAAGGAAGAGAAACAAGGAGACATGTAGCTTCTGTGGCCGAGCTGGTCACCCCTTTGAGACATGTTTTAAGCGGTTGGGGATGCAAAAGAAGGAGCAGGTGCATGCCATTCAGGGTGCGCCAACCAGAGACTTGGAGTGCACATTTTGTGGGAGAAGAGGTCATGATGTGAGCCGCTGCTGGGCCAAAGACAAGGTATGCTTCCAGTGTGGCAGACCAGGACAAGGTATGCCTTAAGTACTTTTTACCCTTTTTTGTTTCCTGAACCAACAAATGATTTTTTTTTGAGCAACATTCCCCGGGCGCGAAAACGTGCAGGCATTCCCTAAGAGGCCTCACCAAGTCCCTTATTTGGACTACGGTTTGCTGGGGAATCGTGCAACTCGGCAACCAAAACAGCCACTCGCATGCCCGCGGGAAAAACCATGCTCAACTACAATCAAAGCCAACGTAACGCCCATCATGCGTACGTAATAAAACAGCTGGGGCGTTACACCAGCTAAGATAGAGACAGTGAGGGATTGGCCACGGCCGAAGACCGCATCTGACATCCGCAGTTTCTTGGGACTAGCAGGGTATTATTGCAAGTTCGTGGAGGGGTTCTCGAGGATAGCACTCCCCCTCATGTCCTTGACGAAGAAGGACACAGATTTTGTTTGGTCAGAGCGGTGTGAGACGGCTTTTCAGGAGCTGAAGGACCGACTCATCTCATCCCCCATTCTTGCACTTCCATCTGGGAGCGAAGGATTTCAGATCTACACGGACGCCTCTTATCAGGGGATGGGTGCAGTCCTGATGCAGCATGGACATGTTATTGCTTATGCTTCGAGACAGTTGAAGAAGCATGAGCATAACTATCCAGTACATGACCTAGAGCTCGGGGCTGTGGTTTTCTCCCTAAAGATATGGAGGCATTATTTATACGGGATTCATTGTGACATCTTTTCGGATCACAAGAATCTCAAGTATATCGATACACAGAAGGACCTAAACCTGAGACAGAGGAGGTGGCTGGAGTTCCTCTGTGATTATGATTACAAGATCCACTATCACCCGGGGAAAGCGAACACGGTTGCTGATGCTTTGAGCAGGAGGGCTGGCACTTCTGGACCGGAGCCCCGATTGATGTCTATAGAGCTGCTACAGATGATGGAGGACATGCACATTACCATGGTGTCCGAGACCGAGCCAGTCGTATATAGAGAGTATTTGAGCTATGTGATCAGTGGTGATGATATACAGGAGCGCATCCGAGCACATCAGAGGCTGGATGCTGCGTTACAGCCGATTTTCAGTGCCCTAGAGAGGGGCAAGGTCGAGGACTACATGCTACAGGATGATCTTCTTCGGTTTCGGGGGCGCATCTACATACCAGCAGGGGGCAGTATCCGGGATGACATACTCCGAGAGGCACATTGCTCGAGATATTCAGTACACCCCGGCATCACCAAGATGTGGGCAGATTTGCGGAGGTCTATGTATTGGCCCGGGATGAAGAGGGAGATCACGGATTTTGTGACCCATAGTGAGACCTGCCAGCGTGTGAAGGCAGAATGCAAGAGCCCGGGAGGTTTACTACAGCCTCTGCCAGTTCCAGAGTGGAAGTTCGAGGACATTGCTATGGACTTTGTACACGGATTGCCTCGCTCCCACTCTGGGCATGATTCTATATGGGTTATAGTGGATAGATTGACCAAGGTAGCGCGGTTCATTCCAGTTCGAAAGGATGCCCCAGTTGCAGTTCTGGTGAGATTATTTGTGGAGCAGTACGTCAGATATCATGGCATCCCCAGGACTATTATTTCGGACCGTGATGGTCGGTTCACCTCGAGCGAGTGGAGGGCCGTGCATGCTTACTTGGGATCTCGGCTTACCATTAGTACCTCCTTCCACCCGTAGACCGACGGACAGACCGAGCGGACCATCCGGACCATGGAGGACCTGCTCAGATTATGCATATTGGATACGGGGAAGCCTTGGGAGAGTTTGCTACCATTGATTGAGTTCTCGTATAATAACAGCCACCAGGCGAGCATCAGGATGGCTCCATACGAGGCACTTTATGGGAGGAGATGTCGGACACCGCTATCATGGGTTCAGGATGTGGATACCAGGGCTCTTGGATCTGATTATATAGAAGACACTGAGGCTCAGATTCGATTGATCAGAGATCGGCTACTAGAGGCCCAGAGCAGACAGGCAAGGTATTATGATGCTCGGCACCGGAAGGTGGAGTTCCAGGTTGGAGACAGGGTATACTTGAAGATACGTCCAGTACATGGTGTCTCTCGGGTGCGGAGGCACAAGAAGCTCAGTCCACGATACATGGGGCCATACCTGATCCTGGAGCGGATCGGCCCCCTGGCTTACCGACTGCAGCTGCCACCGGAGTTGGGTGCATTACATGACGTCTTTCATGTCTCTTCCTTGCGAAAAGCTCTCCTTCGGCCGGAGCAGCACATTACTACTACAGCCGGACCGGTAGAGCCTGACAGATCAGTGAGATTGGAGCCGATCCGGATTGACGATACAGCCATCCGAGTGTTGCGGAAGAAGAAGGTCCCTCTTGTGAAGGTGCTGTGGTCCAACCATGGACGGGAGGAGCACACTTGGAAGCCGAGGGATATGATGCTGGAGCAACACCCGGAGCTATTCGCATCAGGTACTTTTAAGTTATGTCTTTAAATTTCTTGATGATTCTTGCAAATAGAACCCCGTAGACCCGAACTTAAATTTCGGGGACGAAATTATTTTCTTGTTTATTGGAATTTGTAACATCCCATGTTACTTCTGGACCCCTCAACTTAGATTGGGTTAGGCATGAGTGAGATTTAAGGAAGACCAACTATGTTTGACCCTAGATAGTGGATGGTAGCCATGTGGGGCCCACTATAGAACCATAGTCAAACTAGGTCAAACTAGCCTAAGTGGGGACCCTAGCCACTCCATGACCCCACCACATTTCCCTAACCCTAAAAACAATCTAAGTGGACCCTAGGACATGTCACTAGGTCAACACTTTGACCCCAATTGACCAAAGTCAATCTTGGGCTTAATTTGGTCAAACCCACACTCATAAGCCCAATTAGCCTAAGTAGGGCACCCCCTTGACCCAACCCAAGTTGGGTGGTGCCACTAGACCCATTTCCACCAAGTAGGGTCAGTCCACCCACCATGGTTGACCAAGTCAACCCTAAAAGTCAATTTGGTCAACAAATTGACCTAAAGAGAGAAAATGAAGGCCAAGCCCAATCCCATTGGGCTAAGCCCATCCAAATCAGCCCAAGCCCAACCTAAGTGGTAAAAGACAACCCATAACCCCCAAGATCAGGAAAGAGAATACATGCAAAGGGGTAGAAAAGGAATTTGGAGAAGAAGAGGAGAGAGAAAAGGGAAATGAAGGGAAGGATGGCCACATGGCCACACATGCAGCTGCTGTCCAGTTGCCTAAACATGCTGGCCGGCCTACTCAGACAATTCCAGAATAATTTGGAGCATGGTGGCCACATGGCACCATGGGTGAAGCCTCCAAAGCTCAAACCGAGCTCACTTTGGAGTTAACTCCACATATACTCCACCTCAGCCCAATTCACCCCCTCCATTAGCTTCAGTGAGCTCAGGCGAGTAGAAATCGACTACTGGATTGAAGGAAATGGTGCAGGAACCATGAATCCAAGAAATTTCACCGGAGCAAGGTCGGGAATGGCCACCCGCCGCCAAACTCACCGCCGCGCCGCCATACAGGTCTGTTTCGCCTCGCCTCTTCCCGTACTAGGTTTCTAGATCAATCTAGGGAGATATCGGGCTCAATCGAGCCCGATGCCATGAGAGAAAATGGAGAAAACCGAGCCTTTTTCTTCTTGCTCAGGTTCGCCGGAGGAGCCAACTCCGGCGGCCCCACCGCCGGGAAACGCTAGCCCCCACCTTAACGAAGGTGGTGGCGATATCCGCCGGCGGTGGTGGTGGCTCAGCTGGCCGGAAAATGCCAGCCAACATCGTCCAGGAAGATGCAATCGTGGCCGTCAAACCTTTGGGGACGATGAACCGATCCCGTCGGTTTTAGCTTTAAGATTCGTGCAGGATGATTAAATGATTTAATTGATATATGATGAATAGTGTAAATAATGTCACACTATTACAGCCACCTTGTATGTTAATTTTAGGCCTCTTAGTGGTATTTCCAAAACTTATCCTCTTAATGAAAATTGTAGCCAAGAGTCTTATCTTTAATTTTCCGCCCTAAACATGTGATTTGGTGCAGTGTGCAATCCTGTAGAACATTTCGCCTAGGACTAGTCCTAGAGTAGGGCAGAAATTAAATTGGATGCCCAAGTCAAACCATTAGTCACCATGGCCCCAACGTTTGGGCACATGCATGATTAGGGCATACTTAGCCCCTGCAAAAATTTAGGAATTTTTAGAGAATATTTTCCTATAGTTTTTGCCAAAATATCAAAATACAAATAAATGAAATACAAGGAGTTCTACACCTCCCCATGGTCCCAAATCTTGGTGGTAGGTCAGCGGGGACATCCTTGGTACATGATAAACTTTTCAGCACCTTGGGTTCCATGCATGTTGGAGAATCCACTTGCATGAGTTAGCTTATGTTATGCCTTGGTGTGCAAATAGCAAAAATGCAAATATAGTGTATTTAGCCCAATGGTGACATGCAAAGGTCTTGGAATTATTTACAGTGGTTCATTAGGGTAAATGTCATCCCTCAAATTAATCATGGAATTTTTGGAACCAAAAATTCCATTTATTGGATTTTATTTTAAATATAGCTATTTTGGAAATAAAATTGGAAAATAGGTTTTCCTCAAGTACAAATCCTAAAATTTTTCAAAGGCATAGATAATGTCACATTTGACTTAGGAAAAATATGATCCCTCTGTTTTGAGGAACGTTTGGAGTAGATATCTTAAATTGCCCATTTTACCCTTATCTTATTAATTCTTGAAATGATGGATATATACCTCTGAAAAATTTGGAATTTATTCTACTGCTATACAATAGTATTATTAGGTTTGCATGAATTTCTCAGAATTAATGGATGCATTGTTAGTTGTTAGATTAATACAATGGCATTTTTGGTAAATATGTTATAATGGAATTTTATAGGCCATTACACAATAAATGCTGATGATACTCTGCCAATAGTAATATATTAGTGCTCTAAAGGTTCTGTAATTTTCCTGGAATTTTTGATTTCATAATGCCTATACTTCATTTGGAAAAATGGAATTTGTGTGAAATTGATTTTAAATAGGAAATGGGAATAAATATTTTAAGGAAAATTATGAAACTCTGTAGGCAGCAATATTTTACCAATATACATCTCAGGAAAAATTCCCTAGGTCAGTGGATATTTAATCATACTACTTCCTGTGTAACATGACCTAGCGTTTAAATTAAAAGATTTAATTAAAGGACTATTTGGCCAAGACAATTTATGAGAATTCATAGGGTAGTTCCCTTAGTCCAAACCACCCTAGGATAAATATTTAGAGGCAAGATGCCTTAAGGTTTGGAAGATCGCATTTTTAGGGTAACCATAGGACATGGTCTGCATATAACACAAATAAGTCTTGCCTTAGGGGTTATCAGGGGATTGATTATCGGCAGAAATAAGAGAGTTCAACATGAACAACCCTGGTGGGTAGAGTTGTCTTAGTGAGGGATCAGAAGTGCAAGTCTTAGTTAGCAACTGGAGTGGGGGTCGGCGGAAGACCGTCGGTTTCCCGGTAACACCTTAAGTCACTAGGGTTGTACTAGAGCAATAAGGAGAGCTGGGGAGATACATGGGTAGCCATCAACTAAAATAAATATCCTTGCGAAAGGGAACGTTGGGCGTAATCCCAACACAGTTCCTAGTGCCCCTTGAGAGCCCTTCACAGGGAATACCGGGGGCAGTCCTGGGATTAACCTTAAATCTCTAAGTATAATAACCCGTAGACAAGAGTAGTTTAATAGGTTAGGACATTGTTGTACCTTCTCGCCCGTGTAGGGTTGGAGAGATTCATGGTATATGCTCACCCGTATGGGGTTTGAGGGAGTTGGTATAAAGGCACTAAAGTGCGATCTCACCCGTTTTGGGGTTTGAGGGAGTTGGTATAAAGGCACTAATGTGCGTTCTCACCCGGGTTTGGGTTTGAGAGATTCAGGACGGGTTTGGTCCTGCGAGCGGGAGGCTCGGTATGAATTACTTGCATGTGCATAAATATCGTGGCGGGGCATGCGGTACTGGTCGTTCGTCACACCGATGGCAGTACGGTGCACCAGGCGGTTGTGGGAGTTAGAGGGGCCAGTGGGTTGTTTTACACTGCGGTCTGGAGGACGATCCCCGATAACACACATCCGACCCAACAAGACTGACGGGTTTGTCAGCAAAGTACGTACGCGAGACTCAGAAGTGCACCTTGGACGTGTACAGAGGCGTATGAGAGGGGTCTAAGGCTTGGTAGTGTGCATATCGGTCTAGAAGCGGAGACGCCCGCTCCGCTACTGCTGTAGCCACGACGGTGGTACCCGAGAGTGATGCTAGCTCTCAAATAGTGGGAACTAAAGGTCTGTGATCACAGAGTTGTTGTGTGTGAGTTGCACTTGCCTGCGCATAAAATTGCATCATATCATTCATTCATATTAGGTCATACGCTTCATAGATCCTTATCATATAAATTAGTATGGGCTCTTTTATATGATAAGTTAAAATTTCTGGAAACCCTAACTTATATATTTGTATGGGCATTTATATAAGTTAGGGTACGTTTGTGATGATAACATAGTGGTAGTTTAGTTTATTTACTTGTTCATATTAATGTTCTTTACTTTCCTTTACTGCACTGCTCTTACTTATTACTTGTACCGTACTTAGAACTGCTAAAGTAGAATTACATTACTTATTACAACTCTAGTTAGATATTGTCACCTGCTTCCACTTTGCTACCGCTTGTTGTCCTCCGCTTCGTCCTCCCGCTCGGTGCCTAGGAGCTGCGGGGCGAGGTGCGGAGGAAACGACTTAGTCTTTTTGACTAATGGTTGGTGACCAACTATTTTTAAGAGCCCGTGGAGATGGAGCACCAGCACGTCGAGGAGGCAGGACATGAGGAGCAGATATCGCTTCAGCAGGCTTCTACCACTACTGTGCGTCCTCAGGTGGGACGAGATCTGATGTTCTAGTTTAGCTTCCGCATTTATTATTTTGAGAGAGAGTGATTTTGATGTACTGGGCATAAGCCCTTTTTACTCATTCATCTGTACTCTATTGTGGACTACTGTGATGTACTTTTCATTTCATTTACATGATTGTAGTATGTGGCTTGTGGACTGATGGTTTTACATATACAGTTTTACTTCTTTCTTCTCATATTGGCCTACAGGTTAAATGATCGTACTAGCCGGCAGAATCGGCGTGTTGCGGTGTCGACTAACCCGTGAGTTAGTGCCACCGTAAGACGGCGGTTCTGGGCATAAGATCTGGTAGCCCTCCTTGGTAAGGGGGAGGGGGGTCTTACAGCAAGTCACCTGACCAAAAGACTTGAGGTTTGGGTTTTGAGCACCTAATCAAAATCTCATTGGTTTCAGGCACCTGATCAAAAATCAGAGTGGATTCCTACCAGGGTGGTAGAAGAGTGGATGTACTCAGGTTTGGGAACCACTATAAATTTCTTTTGTTGTCTGGTTGCTCTTTTCTTTTGTTTCTTGCTGTGGCTGTGATAGTTAGGATTGTTGTATTTACGCTTTAATTTAATTCCTGCAGCACTAGGACTAGATTAAAGTAGTTGGAAAATTTTATAAAAACCCTAAATACTATATTCACCCCCCTCTAGAGTATTCCAGATCTAACCCCTCACTTTCAATTGGTATCAGAGCAAGGTTCCTTTGGTTGTACAAGCTAACCCTTGAACCAAAGACCCTGAGTTAGATCTAATATTTATTTTACTAGGATTATACACACAGCATGCCACAAGACAAAGACTATGCAAGCACCAGACCTCCAGTTTGCAACCTAAATAGGTTTGCCATCTGGAAGGCGTGAATCAAGTTATACATGAATTATATTGATGAGGATATTTTTAATTCCATTGTGACAGGTCCTCCTCAAGCATCTACCTCCACCTCTACAGCAACATCCAACAACAATGCAGTTCCACCACCTGAGTGGACTGAGGCCCAGAAGAAGGCTAAAATTGCTGATGTCAAGGCTATAAATATTCTAGCCCAAACAATATCAGATGACATCTTTCAAAAAGTGGCTGAATGCATATCAGCCAATGCCATCTGGGATTCCCTCAATCAAATGGTGGCTGGATCTGCTGATGAAAGAAAGGATAGGAGATCTAATCTCATATCCCAATATTAGAATTTCAAGAAGCAGGAAGCTGAATCAGTAGCAGACATGTACAATAGGTTGAGCTCAATCATCAATGAGATGAAAACCTTGGACAAGGACATCACCTTCATAGAGGTGAATGATAAAATCCTTATGTGCTTCCCAAGCTCATGGGATTCAAGGATCTGTCCCATCAAGGAGGCCAGGAGCCTGAATGAGATTTCCACTGAATCTCTTTTGGGAAAGCTAAAGTCCTATGAGCAGCTTATCAAATCCAGAGAAGTAGCTAAGCAAAGAACACCTCCATCAGCAAGAAAGAAGCACAACATTGCATTCAAGGCTGCATAGGAGACAGAAACACCAACAATAAATGAAGAGATGATGGGTCTACTTGCCAAAAGATTTTACAAGCTGGCAAGGAAAGACTTCAGAAGAAAATCATCCAGGATGGATGACAAGCCAAAGCATGATAAAACCCCCACTAAAAAAGTGGTCTGCTTTGGTTGCAGGAAACCTGGACACTTCATCTCAGAGTGTCCAGAAAATTAAAAGAAGGATAAGAGAAGAGAGAAGGATACCAGAAGGCAACACAGCTCAAGACCTTCCTCCAGTAGATACAAGAAGAAGGAGAAAGGATTTGTAGCTGAATCCTGGAGTGAAACTGAAGATGAATCAACATCCTCCAGCTCCAGTGAAGAAGAAGAAGAGGCAAGGGCCAAAGAAGTATGTCTCATGGCAATTGATGCTTCCAGAACTCATTCAGATGAAGAAGAGTCAGACAGTGAAGAAGCTTCAGAATCTGAGGCTGACCAGGTATTTTCTTCATTTGACTATAATTCTGAATCATTCAAATCTTAATTTAAAACCATCTGCATTGACCTAATAAACTCTGAAAAAGAAATCAACGCACTTAGAGAGAAACTAGCTAGTCAAGAGATACTGACATTTGAAAACACTAAGTTAAAGGAAGAATTAAATCTAGCAAATGAACAGATTAACTCTTTAAAAACTGAACTATGTGAGGCTAAACAACTTGAGGAATCTCTCAATGTGAGAAGCCTCAAGCTGATGGACATTACAAGAACTGTAAATGCCAGACTGAATGGCAAGCTGAGCTTAGGTGCTTCATCAAGTTTGCCCCACATTCTTAAGAAGAATATTTTGACAACTCCCATTAAATTTGTTTCTGCTAAGGGGAAAGAAATAACAACAAATAAACAAACCACAAAACAAATGTTTAACTCAAAAGGTCAAAATAACAGAAATCAGAAAACCTTAGGTAAAAATAAAGTTCAGCAAATTTCGTCGAACTCAGATTGACGAAATATGACCAGGTCGTTGAACTCCAGTTGACGAACACTGAACGCAAACTTTAGCTATAATTATTCATCTAACTGCGATCGACGAACTTTGTATGGTTCGTCGAGCGGAGATCGACGATCGTGGGGCACAGAAAATGACTATGTTAATTCTCTGGGCAGAGATCGACGATCTCATCCCAATTTGTCGAACTCTGGTAGACGAACTCACAACAATTCGTCGAACCCAGAAAAACTTAACAAAAATTATAACTGTAACAACAACTCTAATAAACCTAGGAAACCATTTAATCCATTAGCTGATTGGATAATTCCACCGAGAAGATATCACCCAATAGGATACAAATCTCAACCAGAGTTTTCTGTGATATCCAGTTTTTCTTACCACCGATATAAAGGACCCAAGGTAACCTGGATCAAGAACAACTAACTGTTTTTACTGCAGGAAAAGGGCTATCCAGTGACTAATCAAACCTGGTACCTAGACAGTGGATGCTCCAAACACATGACTGGCAGCAAGGACAACCTAATCAACTATAAGTCCAAGCTGGGACCAAAGGTAATCTTTGGTGATTCAAAGTGTGGCCAGTCAGAGGGCTATGGAGAAGTGAAAATTGGAGCAGTCACCTTCAAGAAAGTGACCTATGTAAGTGGTCTCAAGCATAACCTCATCTCCATAAGTAAATTATGTGATGAATGTTATCAGGTACATTTCAACTCAACTTCTTGTATTATTTCTAATAAAGAAAACCAAAAAGTTTTAATTGGAAATAGACAAGGAAATATATTATTAGTTAATTTCTATTCTGCCAATTAAGACATTTGTTTGCTTAATATTGTTTGCAATCAAAATGAACTTTGGCATAAAAGGCTAGGTCATGTTAACATGAAAAACATTGCTAGGTTATCTAAAAACAATCTTGTAAGAGGCTTACCTTCTGGTCCCTACATGAAGGAAGGCCATTGTAGGGCTTGTCAACTAGGCAAGCAAACTTAAATTAGCTTTAAGTTAGTTAATAAAAGTGATCCACCTAGGATTTTGTATTTGCTACACATGGATTTTTTTGGACCCATTATTGTGCAAAGCCTAGAAGGGAAATCCTATACTTTAGTTATTGTAGATGACTTCTCAAAGTTCACTTGGGCGTTCTTTCTAAGATCTAAGTCAGATACCTTTAAAGTTCTTACAGATTTTCTCAGGACCATACAGATTGAGTACTCTACTCATGTTGCATTGATCAGAAGTGATCATGGTACAAAGTTTGAGTCTCTTCTTATACAAGAGTTTTGTGAGAAGGAAGATATCAGGCACTGTTTCTCAGCTCCTAGAACTCCCGAACAAAATGGGGTAGCTGAAAGGAAAAATAGGACCATAATTGAAGCTGCAGGTACATTACTTGCAGATGCTTACATGCCCCTATCCTTTTGGGCAGTGGCTGTAAGCACAGTAAATTATGTCCTGAACAGGAACTTGATACATAAACTGAAGAATATGGCTCCCTATGAATTACTTAAAGGGAAGAAACCTAAAATCAACTATTTTAAAGTATTTGGATGTATATGTTATATACATAACAACAACAAGAAATACATTAGAAAGTTTGAAGCTAAGACTGAAGACGGAATTTTTCTAGGATATTCCCAAGTAAGCAAAGCTTATAGGGTATTCAATAAATCATCTTTAAAAATTGAAGAATCCATTCATGTTACTTTTGATGAAGCTAACATGTCTTGCAAGGAGAAAGAAATTTCTACCAATAATACTTTGCAGGTACCTCACTTGTGTGAGAATTTGGATGGAATAAGCCTCACCCAAGAGGTTCCAACACATCCTTCTCCACAAGTAAATGAAGAAAGTGAAGAAGAAAGCACTGAGAAAGTTGAACCTCATCCAACTGCAAACATAATTACACAGGAGGAATTAATTCAAAATGCTGTTGCTAAACCAACTCCACCAACTGACTTTATCACACTCAGGGATCACCCCAGATCCCAAGTAATTGGAGACATGTTAGCAGGTGTACAGACAAGGCATCGACTCAACCAAGATTTGATGCATGCCTGTTTTCTCTCACAGGTTGACCTCAATTTATACATGAAGCTGAGCAAGATCCCCACTAGATCATTGCTATGCAAGAGGAACTAAATCAATTTGAGAGATATAGAGTTTGGGATTTGGTTCCAAGACCCCAAGACTACCCAGTCATTGGAACCAAATGGGTATACAAAAATAAACTAGATGCCCAAGGTACAATTGTGAGGAACAAGGCTTGGCTTGTTTCTCAAGGATACAGACAAGAAGAAGGGATAGATTATGATCAGACCTTTGCACCAGTTACAAGGTTAGAGTCCATCAGACTTTTTTTGGCCTATGTTCCCTACAAGAAATTCAAGGTGTATCAGATGGATGTGAAAAGTGCATTTATGAATGAAGTACTTAAAGAAGAGTTTTATGTTGAACAACCTCCAGGTTTTATTTCTCCAACTCATCCTTATCATGTATTTAAATTGCATAAAGCTCTGTATGGTCTAAAGCAAGCTCCAAGAGCTTGGTATGAGACCCTAGCTAGCTTTTTGATAAAGCATAAATTCTTTAGAGGCATAGTGGATAAAACACTTTTCACTAGACATCATAGGGATAAAATCTTGTTAGTACAAATATATGTGGTTGACATCATATTTGGGTCTACTGGCTCCAAATTATGCAAAAGGTTTTCTGAACACATGCATTCTAAATTTGAGATGAGTAGCATGGGTGAGCTCTCCTACTTCCTTCGTCTCCAAGTGAAGCAGCTCCCTGATGGCATCTTCATCTCCCAAGCTAAATATGCTAAAGATCTTATAAGGAAATTTGGGATGGCTGACGCCTCAACAAAGAAAATACCCATGGCTACAAATGCTTTAATAGACTCCGATGCACATAGGAAACCTGTGGATCAGAAACTATATAGGGGCATTATTCGGTCCTTACTCTACCTTACAACAAGCAGACCTGATATTATGTTTGCCACATGCCTTTTCCTAGGTTCCAGGTGAACCCCAAAGAATCTCACATAATTTTCTTAAAAAGAATTTTGAGATATATAAAGAGTTGTCCTAGTCTAGGCCTATGGTATCATACTGAGTCAGAATTTGATTTAACTGGATAGTCAGATGCTGACTTTGCAGGATGCAGGGAAGACAGAAAAAGCACCTCAGGAACTTGCCAGTTCCTAGGTATGCAATTAGTGTCTTGGTTTTGTAAGAAACAATCCTCTGTATCCACTTCAACTGCTGAAGTAGAATACATTGCAACTGGCAGTTTCTATTCACAGATGTTGTGGATTCAGAATCAACTACTGGACTATGGTCTAAACTTAAATAATTCAACTCTATTTTGTGATAACACAAATGCTATAGCCATAGCACAAAATCCAGTCCATCACAGTAGGACCAAGCATATAGACATTAGGCATCATTTCATTAGAGAGTGTGTAGAAAAAAAACAAAATTAAACTTATCTATATCTATACTGATTTACAAAGAATTGATATACTCACCAAAACTCTGGAGGAGAGAAATCACTTGTTCTTTATAAATCAGTTTGAAATGATCAATGGAGAAGACTTAGTTTAGTTTTTGTCTGCACTCGACAAATTTGCCAAAGTTTGTGGAACGGAGTTCGACGAACTGGGGATAGTTCTTGAGATATTCGTCGAACGGAGGTCGACAAACTCTCTGTGAGTGAAGTTGTGTTCGTCGAACGGAGATCAATGAAGCTGCTTCAGAAAACTTTCGTCGAACGGAGCTCGATGAAATTTCTTCAAATCTTTAGACTGAGCTCGACGAATTATTAAACTATCAATTATTTCTTCGATCGCAGGTCGAAGAATTTCTTAATTTCATCGAACGAAGTTTGTCAATTTATATTCTGGAAAACCTTATATCTAGGTTTTCTTCGACCTCCGTCCCGCGCCTTCAGTTCCTTTGCACTTGATCGCCGTTTTTCTCTTGCAGGTACTCAAATGGCGATTCTAGCGGGAACCCTTGCAGCAATGAAATTCGATACTGGATTCGATGTGGATTTCGACTCCTTCCAACATTCTGACCCCATCTTCCTGGACATCCTACAACTTCTTGAAGATCAGAAATTGAAAACTCTACTCTCCACCAGGATAAAGATCTCTTGCATAGAAATCAGGGAATGGGTATATACTTCTTCTGTAACAGATGATAACACCATGAATAGCACAATCACGGGTAATGCAGTTTCTCTCACTCCCGCCATTTTAACAGAAATATTTGACTTAAGTAATGGTGAAGAGGATTTAGACATGGATACTGATGAGTATGATGAGATGCTTAGTCAAATGGGTTATTCTAGACAAACCCCAAACAAGTTGTTGAAGAAACATATGTCTGTAGGGTTTAAATTCTTAGCAGATATAGTAGGGAAAGTCTTGCTGGGTAAGCACACTGCACACGACTATATAACCAGGCACCAATTTCTGGTTATGTGTGAAGTGGTGAACAAGAAAAAGGTGAACTGGGCACATATCATACTTGATCTTATTAAGAAAAAGAATAATAGAAAGGAAGCCAGTTTTGGAAGAATCCTGGGGATCTTCTTGAAAGAAAAAGCTGCTGAATCCCTGGTCTCCCCGACCATATTCATTAATGCCAGCAAAAGGCTCACTTGTGCCCTCTTTTGCAAGTGGGAGAGGACCATCACAAAGCAATCTAAGGCTTCCTCCTCAGCCACTAGAGCTTCTGAAAGTACAAGGGCTGATCCATCCATTTCCCACCCTTCTGAATAAGTCCCCCTACACCTCCATCTTCCATAATTCCTTCTCTACACTAACCAAACCAACAAACACAACAATAACCTCAACAACAACCACAACAAACTGTTCATGTTCCTACTCCAGTTGCATCTCCTGCCACTTCTCCACCCATAGATCTCACTGACATCCCCTCTTACCCTATTCAGGAATATCATCAACCTTCTCTATCTCAATCACTACAACCAACCCCACCTCAGTCCCCCCATGATACCCACATTCCTTCACCACCTTCATCTCCCTTACCTCCCTATATAGACAACATCCCAACATTCAATCTACTCTCCTCCCCTCTCAACACTCCTTCTGCACAAGATATAAAAATTCAAGATGCTATCACTCCTACTCCACCATCACTTTCAACTTCCATTCCTCCATCTGTTTCCCCTCAAACACCTTCCATTCCACCATCTGCAAATCTACCCTTGGAACCCTCCACCATTTCATCTCTTATTGCTTTGCTTACCCCCCTCCTCAAAAATCTTATAGCAGAGGCTATTTCACCTCTTGCTACTTCTATATCCTCCCTTGCTGCTCAAATAAATTGCCTCTCTGCTGCCCCCTCTTCAGTAAGGGGCCTGGCTCCAATTAGCACTAAAAACAGGCAGGGGGAGATACTTGATGAAGAAGCTACAACAGTAATAGTTCCAGCAGATGCAGTAGCAGCAACAGCAGATGATGCAGATCTATTTCCAGCAGATGATGAAGATTTATTTGATTTTATTCATTTTATTGAAACTGGCATGGACATAGATGAGTCAGTAACAAAAGAAATAATTACTGTTGGTGATTATATTATTAATCCCACAGTAGATTTGGTAAATCTTTTGAGAATTTTTGATACAGCTTATTTGAGCTTTCCTCCAGCTGACAGTACTAAGCCATCTTTGGCTATTATTCCTTATTCCTCTCCAATAAGTCCTAAAGTTGCCAAGCAACTCAAAGACATTTTTTCTACTCCAAAGACTACAGCCATTCCATCTCCACCTAAGGATGATTCAGTCACTGTTTCATCCACTCCAGAAACCATTTCTGCTGCCAGTTTTATAATGGATGATTCCCCCATTCCTGATCTGGATGAACTGATCATGGCAGATATATAAGAGAAAAATAAGTCAGCTGCTGAAAGCACAGAAGTATACAGCTCTCCAGCTCCTATGAAAGTGATGTGTTAGATCTGAAATACTCTAGAGGGGGGGGGGGGTGAATAGAGTATTCTTAAATCCTTAAACAAACTTTACAGCTTTTGCTGTAATTGAGAAAGTGCATAAACAACTTAATAAAATATAAACATAGCAATCCTAAAAAGCACAAACACAACAAGAACAAAAAGAAGGGGCAACCAGACAACACAAGAAATTTATAGTGGTTCCCCAACCTGTGTAAATCCCTTCTTCTACCACCCTGGTAGGAATCCACTCAGATTTTTGATCAGGTGCCTGACACCAATGAGCTTTTGTTCTGGTGCTCAAAAACCAAACCTCAAGTCTTTTAGTCAGTTAACTTGCAACCAGGAATAACTTTTGAAGGGAGTTATAACCCTTTATACAGTGGGGGGGGGTGAGAGATGATTTTGTCTTCTCTTTCTCAGTATACAACTAAGAAGACTTATGGATATGATTTTAGCAAATGGCTCCCCCTGTGATTTAGAATGGTTCAGGGAAATCTGGAGATTTGCTTAGGGTGATAGGCCTTCAGTCTTTAAGCCTTGACCAGAAAGATCTTTTGGAACTTCTTGACAGATGGAATAGTTGTTGTCCTTTGAAGTGTCCTGGAGAGTTGAAGAATGAAGACTCTTGATTTTGATTGATTGTTCTTCTTATTTAGGTAGTATATATTCTTCTGGTCTAGGACTTCTTGAGTTGCTGTATCATAGTTCTGAGAGAGAGAGAGAGAGCAGAGAATTTCTTGTTGCAGACTGATTGTGATTATTGTCTGTGTGTCTGTGTTTTATTCTTCTCTGTTGTGCTCTGTAGGAAAAAAGAGAGAAAATCTCTTTTATATTTCCTGTCAAAATTGTCTTTCGAAATTTTGAATTCCTCTACAATCAAGGCTAACCTCCTTGAGAATAAACTGCATTGATTTATTTCCCCAACTGTCCCATAGAAAAATGGTAAGCAATAATCCTGGAGAAGACCATAATTAATGCTTTGTCTAACGGTTATATTCAGAGAATATTGAAGCATTAATTACTCAGGAATTATTGCATTAGGAAAGGGATAGAAGACTGGAAATGACTAAGTCTGGATTCGTTGAACAGATAACAGAAATCGTCGAGCTGAGTCCACAGTTCATCGAGCTGAGAAGTTGTGTTCGTCGACAAGACAACTTATATTCGTCGAGCTGAGTTCCAAGATCGTCGAACCGAAAACAGAACTGCACTCTCTAGAAACTTTGCCTATTCTGTGTATGGAGTTCGTCGAGCAGATAACTGGTTTCGTCAACTGAAGTTCAGCAAAGTATTTCTGGACTTAGAATATTTCAGATGCTTCTGGAATGAAGTGTTGAAGTGAGTATCCAGAAATCATCGGCCTGAGAATTTGTTTCGTCGAGCTGAGAACTACTAACTGCTGCTTCATAACTTTTGCCAAAGTGGTCAAAGTTCGTCGAGCTGAGAATTACAAACTGCTGCTTCATAACTTTTGCCAAAGTGGTCAAAGTTCGTCGAGCTGAGAATCTTGAATTCGTCGACTGGTGATGATTCTGGACTTAAAAAAATTAAGAAACTTCTAGAATAATAAGTTAAAGTAAAGAATCTAGAAATCGTCGACCAGAGAACTAAGTTCGTCGACTTGAGAACTAAGTTCGTCGACCTGAGTCTAGAGAATAAAGTCTGGACTTGGAATTTTAAAGGTAGAGTCCAAAGATCGTCGACCTAAGAATCAAGTTCATCGAGCCCAGCTCAGAGAAGTTTCTCTGAGATCGTCGAGCTGAGCACGACAATCGTCGACCTGAGTTTGAGGAACGTCGAACTCATTTTACTGAGTCTTTGGAAAATCTCTAAGTCTTGAGTCTCTGGTAGTCTGATGATGGCTGGTCCATGCAGTATTGATACTAAGGACTTGTCCTATACCCTAGGACACAACTATGACCCTGGCTATACAAGATGGGTCACAAGATCCTAACTTAGTGAACCTAGCCAAAATCAACTAGGTATCCAATAATATCCCCCTATTTGGGTGAGGTCACTAGTTACAGACTCAGACTAAACTGAAAACAAAGCAAGAAAAACATATATCTGGCAGAGAAAAATGAACACATGCAGCAGATATATATATACAGATTAGCTTTGTTCATAAATAAGAAAGCAGTTATAAACATAATAGAAATTAAACAGTTCAGAACTCATTTCTTTTGATTCTTTTCTTTTAGCTTTTCTTCTTTGCTCTTGTCTCCTGGCTTAGTAAAAACAATTTCTCTGTTTGGATTAGCAGCTTGTACTTTGGTCATGGTCATATCAGCAGCCCCTATAATCTTCAAAGATGTGGCTCTGGGGACTACTACATCTGGTTGCAATTTCATATAATCATCAACATTGAAAAACTTGTTAGTTTTCTCATACCTCTTAAGCTCCTCTTTCCTGTACTTTGACATTGTTGTATATTCTGAGGGATCCTTTCCTTCAGCTCTAGCTTTATTGATCATTGAAAGGCCAACAAGTTCTTGGAACCTGGCCATCCTAGCTGAAGTACCTGTTTCTGGATCTTCAAAGGGTACAAGAGGAGAAGGAGGTCTGTTGGAGCTTTCAGCTTGTTGAGGTTCAGGAAGTTTTTGCTATTTTTGTTGTTGATGTTGCTGTTGCTGAGGAGGTTGGTGTTGCTTGCCTGATGGATACTGTCTTTGATGGCTGCTTTCTGAAGAGGGGGACCTACCCTGATGTCTTTGATATGTTTGAAATTGAGTAGTCCTTTGAGAAGATGTGCCTGAAGCACCAGCAGCTGGAGGAGGAGGATGAGGATGAGGAGGGTCCCTTCTATGTTTCTGAGTTGGAGGAGGGGAGTATCTTCTGCTTGTTTTCCTTTCTTTCTGTTCATTTTTAGATAACCACATTCAAGCTGGCATCCCTTTATATGGAGTTATCTTCTGAAGGATATAGTAGGGAGTGTCATTGGTTGGATTTGGTTTAGGAGCAGGAGGAGGAGGTGCTTTCCTCTTCTTAGACATTTTCTTCTTCTTTGGATCCTCATCAGAATCCTCATCCTCCTCCTCCTCATCATCATCAGATCCCTGAGGATTATCATATATATCATTTAAAGACTTCAGGGCCTCAACAGAGATAATAGGCTTCTCAGGTTTAGATGGAGCTGGAGGAGAAACTGATGCTGCGGCCCCTCTGCCACTACTGGATGATGACCCGGTTGCCGAGGCACAATGACACAAAGATCTTAGGTGCCGTGATGATGCTGAAGGCAGACCGCGTTACAACCTCCGCCTGTGGCGTGCCAAATCCGTCGTGAATAATTAATTATGTTATTTCATGCACTTTTATTTTATATTGATGAATATAAAATTATTCCATGTTTGGATGATAATTTTATATTCATAAATGTTATGTAATTTTTATTTTTGGACATTTCATAGTTTGTGGTGTGTACTTCACCATACAGATGGATGATATTACATATCCATCATGGATGGTTAAGGGCTTGTTGTAACTCCTATGTGTTTGTAACTCCTATGTGTTTGTAACTCCTATATAAGGAGACCACTTTATGAGAATTAATAGAGAAGAAGAAGAATTTGAATCCAAAGAAACTCCCTAGGAGAAATTCGACCAAGGAGAGACTCCAAGCCACCGGCCTTGTGGTGTGAAGCCGCCCCCCTTGCTTCCTTCCTCCCCTCTTCGGTGCAACGCCGGCGTGGCTTCCTTCGGTGCAACTCCGAGGAAGAAGGAATGCAACCCCATTCGGTGTGACGTTGGTGGTTCCGTGGAGAGAGTGAATCTCCCACCTATCTTGTGTGATTGATGTTCTTGGTGGGGTAACCTCTTCATCTTTAGTGATTCTTGCTTTGAGTTTGTGGAGGCTTTTGCGAACCGTCTTTTTCGTGATTTTAAAATACATCACTTGCAAAATCTGATCCGGCTTCGTTGTTATTGAATCTCTTGTATTCCGGATTAGGAAGATCCATTATGGGAGCGAGACATGGCCTAGCCTTGACTTGCTCTCCAAGATTGGAACACTTTGTGTCAACAAGGGAATTAATCTCAACTGGAAATTTACCGCCATTTGAAGTTTGCCGTTGTTCCGAAATAAATTATTGCTGCGTTTGAAACGTCTCAAGTTGGTACAATAGATGCTTGTGTAGGTGCGGTGAGTTGTGTGCTTGTTGGAGAGGTAGGTCTTAAGGATGTTGTATCACGTCCGGCTGGAATCTTCTATATTGATTTTATCATTCGGATTTGGGATCCAACCCGACCCCTTTTCGTTCGCTTTTGGTCGGAGCCCTCCTATCTTGCTTTTATGCTTTGTGACGATAGTTTTCGTTAGTGTAGTCGAGCACGTATCGCGGTCTCCCCTACACCAATTTGGTATCAGAGGCGGTCGTATCATTCGTCTTTCAAAATTCTGGGTAACCTTGTATGCCCACTAGGCTAGGAACGGAGTACGCTACACCGTCTTCATCTAGAATGGATGTGAATGACCCAGATGGTGTCCCAAGTGATTTAGAGGACGATCACCACCTTATGGTGATGCGTTGTATCTTGACCACTCCTCGTCCATTAGATGATTGGAAGAGGATGAGCATATTTTCTCTGATTTTTAAGAGTGGTGAGAAGCTCTGCAAACTAACTATCGATAGTGGAAGCTTGTGAATGTCGTTTCTGAAAATGCCATTACACAAATGGCCTTGACAAGGCAGCCCCACCCGACTTCGTATCAGGTAGTTTGGATCAATAAGGTTACCGTTCCGGTCACCAAGCGATTCCTAGTATCCCTCTCGATCAAATCCTATACTGACGAGGTATGGTGTGACGTCCTTCCAATGGACGCTTGTCACGTGTTGTTGGGCCGTCCGTGGCTATACGACCGCGACGTGACACACTTTGGGAGATCCAACACGTACGAGTTTAAATTTAATGGCAAGGTCATTACGTTGAAGCCGACCATTCTGAAGGAACTAGTAGCTGTAGCTATGGACACCACTATCCCAGTCGAAAGGAAAACATTGAGTCTAGTAGGTAAGAAGGAATTTGTGAAGGATTCATTTCTTGATGGAGTTTTGTATGCTTTGGTACTTATGAGTGCAACGATTAATTTGGGAGTGTTGGATGACTTACCTAGTGAGCTCCGGGCATTGTTGGAAGAATATAAGGATGTTTACCCGGATGAGCTACCTTCGACGTTTCCACCACTTAGGGATATACAGCATGCGATAGACCTTATTCCTGATTTGTCCCTACCCAACCAACCCCATTATAGACTTCATCCCGGTGCTCAAAAGGAATTACAGACCTAGATTGAGGACCTGTTGAAGAAGGGGTTCATTAGGACTAGCTTGAGCCCATGTGCGGTACCAGCCTTGCTTTCCCCCAAAAAGGATGGTACGTGGCGGATGTGTGTTGATAGTCGCGCTATCAACGAGATTACTATCAATTATAGGTTTCCTATTCTGCGATTAAATGACCTCCTAGATGTCTTATCTGGCTCTATAATTGTTTCAAAGTTAGATTTGCGGAGTGGCTATCACCAGATCAGGATCCGTGAGGGGGACGAAGTGAAGACTGCGTTCAAGTCAAAGGATGGGTTATACGAGTGGCTTGTGATGCCCTTTGGGCTATCCAATGCCCCCAGTACTTTCTCCCGGATGATGACACATGTCTTTCAGCCTTACATGGGGAAGTTTGTGGTCGTCTATTTCGATGAAATCTTAGTCTTTAGTACCACCACTGCTGAGCACGTCTCCAACATGAGTTCGGTTCTTTACACCCTGTGGAAGGAAACCTTATTCCTTAATCTCAAGAAGTGCACATTCTATGTCACTGAAGTGGAGTTCTTAGGCTACATAGTCGGTTCGGAAGGCATTAAAGTTGACCCTAACAAGGTTAAAGTCATTAAGGATTGGCCCGAACTGACCACGTTACAAGAGGTGCGGAGTTTCCATGGGTTAGCTACTTTCTACCGCCGTTTCATTCGAGACTATAGTAGCATTATGACCCCCATTAGTGATTGCATGAAGAAAGGTGAGTTTACTTGGACGAATTCCGCCACTATCGCTTTCCAACGCATTAAGGAGCTTATGACTGAGGCACCTGTCTTACGTCTACCTGACTTCACAAAGGTCTTTGAGTTTACGTGTGACGCTTTTGGCATGGGAATAGGAGGTGTCTTGAGTCAGGAAGGACACCCTGTGAGTTATTTTAGTGAGAAATTAGCGGGCGCCAAATTGAATTACTCAAATTACGATAGGTAATTTTATGCCGTCATTAGATGTTTACACCATTGGAGGCACTATCTCCTCTCTAAAGAGTCTGTGATCCTCTCCGATCACGAAGCATTGCGGTTCATCAATGGACATCATAAAATCAGCCCGCGTCACGCTAAGTGGGTATATTTCCTACAGGGTTACACTTTTAGTCTCAAACACCTTAAGGGAGCTGACAATCGAGTCGCGGATGCTCTTAGTCGCCTAACCCTGTTACTCACCACTATGGAGGTTAATGTCATAGGATTCGAGCGAATTAAGGATGAGTATGCCACATGCCCGTATTTTCAGGACGCATATCTGTCTGCTCAAGATATCTCCCCCACGGTTATATCTGCGTTCGTCATTAAGGATGGCTATCTATTTAGACATGGGAAGTTGTGTATTCCGCAGTCATCGTTACACCTCCATATCATCTGGGAATTGCATAGTGGAGGGTTGAGTGTCCACTTCGGCAGGGACAAGACCATTACACTAGTTGAGGAGAAATTCTATTGGCCAAAACTTAAGGCAATGGTGGGAAGGGTAGTTAGTAGTCGTCGTACCTGTCAGGTATCCAAGGGAACCAAAACCAATGTAGGATTATATACGCCCTTGCCTATACCTTCTACGCCATGGGAAGACGTGAGCATGGACTTTGTCTTAGGCCTACCAACTACTTTGCGTCATCACGACTCCATTCTTATCATTGTGGATAGGTTCTCTAAAATGGCATACTTTATTCCGTGCGCTAGAACCTACGACGCATCTCATATTGCAAAATTGTATTTTAAAGAAGTAGTTAGTCACTGGGGAGTGCGGAAGGCAATAGTCTCGGATAGAGATGTTAAGTATACGAGCTATTGTTGGAAAACACTTTGGGTCTTAATGGGTACCAAGTTATTATTTTCCTCCGCCTATCACCCTCAGACCAATGGGCAAACGGAGGTGGTCAATGGGAGCTTGGGAAGCCTTCTTAGATGCCTAGTGAGCGATCGCAAAGGTACATGGGATCTTCTTCTTACCCACGCCCAGTTGGCCTATAATAATTCCAAAAATCGTTCCACCGGTCTGTCTCCAAACGAGATTGTTCACGGGTACAAGGCCCCTGTGCCTCTTGACTTGGTTTCGTTGCCCCCAACATACAAGACAAGCAAGTTTGCACAATCCTTCGCCCAACATATTCATGACCTACATGCGCGTATACGAGCTATCTTGACTGCTCAATACGAGTCTTATCAGACGCATGCTAATCTACATAGGAGGGTGTCGTACTTCAAAGTCGGCGATTTAGTCCTAGTCCGGTTAGTTCCCGAATGCTTGCCATCTGGCACCGTTAAAAGGTTAGCACCAAAGCGCGCCGGCCCTTTTCGGATTATAAAGAAGCTAGGTGATAACGCTTTTGTGTTGGATTTGCCAACTGATTGGGGTATCTCCCCTATTTTTAATGTCTCGGATTTGACGCCGTTTGTTTCACCTCCACCTGAGTTGAATTCTTTGTCGTCTTCTGCCTCCACTAAAATTTCTAATGGGTTGGGGAGTGGTAGTTTGGATGATCTCTCTCTTTCGGTCCCTGTAGGTATAACATCAGATGGTACATTGCCTTCTTTTTTTCCTACTGCTGACATGTTTCCCAGGTTTCCTAAGACATTTCTCACTCCAGATATGATACTTGCTGCTGAGCCACTTAATACTCCTGATGGTGCTACCTACCGCTTCCTCATCCGTTGGCATGACCATCCCCATTCAGACGACTCATGGGTACTCGCGACAGAGCTTCAATGTTTGGATGTCGAGCTTCTCTGCCGCTATCTCTCGGCCCATTCATCGGAGATACGTGATTTTGAGTGGGGGAGGATTGATGCCGCGGCCCCTCCGCCACTACTGGATGATGACCCGGTTGCTGAGGCACAACGACACAAAGATCTTAGGTGTCGTGATGATGCTGAAGGCAGACCGCGTTACAACCTCTGCCCGCGGTGTACCAAATCCGCCGTGAATAATTAATTACATTATTTCATGCACTTTTATTTTATATTGATGAATATAAAATTATTCCATGTTTGGATGATAATTTTATATTCATAAATGTTATGTAATTTTTATTTTTGGACATTTCATAGTTTGTGGTGTGTAGTTAATCATACGGATGGATGAGATTACATCTCCATCATGGATGGTTAAGGGCTTGTTGTAACTCCTATGTGTTTGTAACTCCTATATAAGGAGACCTCTTTATGAGAATTAATAGAGAAGAAGAAGAATTTGAATCCAAAGAAACTCCCTAGGAGAAATTCGGCCAAGGAGACACTCCAAGCCGCCGGCCTTGTGGTGTGAAGCCTCCCCCTTACTTTCTTCCTCCCCTCTTTGGTGCGATGCCAGCGTGGCTTCCTTCGGTGCGACTCTGAGGAAGAAGGATTGTAGACCCATTCGGTGTGACGCTGGTGGTTCCGTGGAAAGAGTGAATCTCCCACCTATCTTGTGTGATTGATGTTCTTGGTTGGGTAACCTCTTCATCTTTAGTGATTCTTGCTTTGAGTTTGTGGAGGCTTTTGCGAACCGTCTTTTCCGTGATTTTAAAATACATCGCTTGCAAAATCTGATCAGGCTTCGTTGTTATTGAATCTCTTGTATTCCAGATTGGGAAGATCCGTTGTGGGAGAGAGACTTGGCCTAGCCTTGACTTGCTTTCCAAGAATGGAACACTTTGTGTCAACATGGGAATTAATCTCAACTGGAACTCGACCGCCATTTGAAGTTTGCCGCTGTTCCGAAATAAATTATTTCTGCATTTGAAACGGCTCAAGTTGGTACAATAGATGCTTGTGTAGGTGCGGTGAGTTGTGTGCTTGTTGGAGAGGTAGGTCTTAAGGACATTGTATCGAGTCCGGCTGGAATCTTCAATATTGATTTTATCATTCGGATTTGGGAGCCAACCCGACCCCTTTTCGTTTGCTTTTGTTCGGAGCCCTCCTATCTTGCTTTTATGCTTTGTGACAATAGTTTCTGTTAGTGTAGTCGAGCACGTATCACAGTCTCCCCTACACCAGAAACTGCAATAGGAACTGGAGAACTAACTCCGACAGTGCTTTAAGCAGTTGCCTTATTTTCTTCTTCAATGTCAAGCAAGATCAAGGCATCAAGATCTGTCATTGGAGAATCGTCCATAATAAAACCGGTGGTGGAAATAATTTCTGGAGGGGATGGGATGACTACAGGTTCTGGTATAACAAAACTGTCTCTTAGTTACTTGGCAACTTTAGAACTGATAGGGGAAGAATATAGAACAATAGCCAAAGATGGCTTAGTATAATCTGCAAGAAGGAAGCTCAAAAATGCAGTAGCAAAAATTTTCAACAAATATTCTAAATCTACTGTGGGATTAATGATGAAATCACCAACAGTAATTATTTCTTCTGGAGCTGACTCGTCTATATCCATGTCAGTCTCAATAAAAGTAATGAAATCAATACAATTTGTATCAATAAACTCTGTATCTATTACTGTTGCTACTGCCTCTGCATCTACTAGAGCTGGAGCTGCTGAAACTAAAACTGCTGCTACTTCTGGAGCTGCTACAGCTTCTTCATCAAGCATCTCCCCCTGCCTGGTTTCAGTAATATTTGGAGCCAGCCCCCTAAATGAAGAGGGGGCAGTAGAAAGGGCAGAGATCTGGGCAGAGAGAGAGAGGAAATGGAAGCAACAAGAGGTGTAATGGCCTCTACTATGAGAGATTTTAGGAGGGGTGTGATGAGAGTAATGATAGAAGAGATGGTGGAGGGGTCCAGTGTTAGAGTGGCAGAAGGTGATTAGGCAACTTTTTATATATCTCAAAATTCTTTTTAGGAGAATTACATGAGATTCTTTAGGGTTCACTTGGAACCTAGCACAAAGGTATGTGGCAAACATGATATCAGGTCTGCTAGCTGTAAGATATAATATGGACCCAACAATGCCCCTATATAATTTCTGGTCAACAGGTTTCTCATGTGGATCAGAGTCTATTACAGCATTTATAGCCATATGTGTTTTCTTTGCTGAGACATCAGCCATCCCAAACTTTTTGATAAGCTCTTTTGCATATTTAGCTTGGGATATGAAGATGCCATCAGGGAGCTGCTTCACTTGGAGACCAAGGAAGTAGAAGAGCTCACCCATGCTACTCATTTCAAATTTAAAATGCATAAGGTCAGAGAACCTCTTGCACAATTTGGAATCAGTAGACCCAAATATGATGTCATCCACATATATTTGTACTAACAATATTTGGTCCTTATGATGTCTAGTGAAAAGTGTCTTATCTACAATGTCTCTAATGAACTTATACTCTATCAAGAAGCTAGCTAAAGTCTCATACCAAGCTCTTAGAGCTTCCTTTAGACCATAAAGAGCTTTATGCAATTTAAAAACATAAGAGGGGTGAGTTGGAGAGACAAAACCTTGAGGTTGTTCAACATACACCTCTTCTTTTAATACTCCATTCAGAAAAGCACTCTTCACATCCATTTGATAGACCTTGAATCTCTTGTAGGCTGCATAGGCAAGGAATATTCTGATTTCCTCTAACCTTGCCACAGGTGAAAAGATTTGGTCATAATCTATCCCTTCCTCTTGCCTATATCCTTGAGCAATAAGCCTAGCCTTGTTTCTCACAATCACTCCTTGGGCATCCAGCTTGTTTCTGTAAACCCATTTGGTTCCAATTACTGAGTAGTTTTGCCGTCTTGGAACCAAATCCCAAACTCTACATCTCTCAAATTGGTTTAATTCCTCCTGCATTGCAATGATCCAGTGGGGATCTTGCTTTGCATCATGGATGGATAGAGGTTCAACCTGAGAGAGAAAACATGCATGCATCAAATCTTGGTTGAGTTGATGCCTTGTCTGTACACCTGCTGATATGTCTCCAATCACTTGAGATCTGGGGTGATCCCTTAGTGTGACAAGATAAGTGGGCGGAGTTGGTTCTGCAACAACATTGGGAACTAATTCCTCTTGTGAAATTATGTTTGCTGTTGGGGGAATATTAATTCCTTCAGTGCCTTCATCTTCACTTTCATCAATGACTTGTAGAGAAGGATGTGTTGGAACCTCTTGGGTGAGGTTTAGTCCATCCAAACTCTCACTCAAGTGAGGTACCTGCAAAGTGCGTTTGGTAGAAATCTCTTTCTCCTTGCAAGACATGTTAGCTTCATCAAATGTAACATGAATAGATTCATCAATTTTTAGTGATGATTTATTAAAAACCCTATAGACTTTGCTTACTTGGGAATATCCTAGAAAGATTCCCTCTTCAGCCTTAGCCTCAAACTTTCTAATGTATCTATTATTGTTGTTGTGAATATAACATACACATCCAAATACTTTAAAATAGTTGATTTTAGGTTGCTTCCCTTAAAGTAATTCATAGAGAGTCCTGTTCTTTAGTTTATGTATCAGGCTTCTATTCAGGATATAATTTGAAGTTTTTACAGCATCTACCCAAAAGGTTAGTGGCATGTAAGCATCTGAAAGTAATGTACCTGGAGCTTCAATTAGTGTCCTATTTTTTTCCTTTCAGCTACCCCATTTTGTTGGGCAGTTCTAGGAGCTGAGAAGCAGTGCCTGATACCTTCATTCTCACAGAACTCATGCATAAGAAGCGACTCAAACTTTGTGCCATGATCACTTCTGATCAATGCAACATGAGTAGAGAACTCAATCTGTATGGTCCTGAGAAAATCTGTAAGAACCTTAAAGGTATCTGACTTAGATCTCAGAAAGGATACCCAAGTGAACCTTGAGAAGTCATCCATAATAACTAAGGTGTAGGATTTCCCTCCTAGGCTTTGTACAGCAATGGATCCAAAGAGATCCATGTGTAGCAAATACAAAATCCTAGGTGAATCACTTTTATTAACAGATTTAAAACTAGATTTAGTTTGCTTGCCTAGTTGACAAGCCCTGCAGAGGCCTTCCTTCTTATAGGGACCAGAAGGTAAACCTCTAACAAGGTTGTCTTTTGATAGCCTAGCAATGTTTTTCAAGTTTACATGACTTAGCCTTTTATGCTATAAATCATTCTGATTACTAGTTATATTGAGTAAGCAGATATCAGAATTGGCAGAAAGAAAATCAACTTAGTATATGTTACCTTGCCTATTCTCAATTAAAACAGTTTGTTTTTCTTTATTAACAATAGTGCAGGAAGATGAGTTAAAGTGTACATAATAACCTTCATCACATAACTGGCTTATAGATATGAGGTTATGCTTGAGTCCTCTGACATATGTCACTTTCTTGAAAGTGACTGCTCAAATCTTCACTTCTCCAAAACCTTTAGACTTGCCACATTTTGAATCACCAAAGATAACCTTTGGTCCTAGCTTGGACTTATAGTTGGTTAAGATATCCTTACTGCCAGTCATATGTTTGGAACATCCACTGTCCAGATACCATGTTTGATTATTTACTGGATAGCTCTTCACCTGCAATGAAAAACACAATTAATTGTTCTTGACCCAGGTTACCTTGGGTCCTTTGTTTTGCTGGTAAGAGAACCTGGATATAACAGAGAATTCAGGTTGAGATTTATATCCTAGTGGGTGATATCTTCTAGGTGGTATTACACAATCAGCTACTGGTTTAAATGGTTTTCTATAATTATTAGAGTTGCTGGTATAATTAACATTCCTATTAAGTCTTTCTGGGTTCAACGAATTTCTGTGAGTTTGTCGACAAGAGTTCGACGAATTGGGTTGAGATCGTCGATCTCTGCCAAGAGAATGAACATATTCTTTTTTTGTGCCCCACGTTCGTCGACCTCTGCTCGATGAACCATACAGAGTTCGTCGATCGTATTTAGACGAATAATTATATCTATAGTTTGCGTTCAGCGTTCGTCGAGTGGGGTTCGACAAACTGGCAACATTTCATCAATCTGAGTTCGACGAATTCTGCTGAACCTTGTTTTTAATAGTTTTCTGATTTTTGTTGTTCTGACTTATTGATTTTGGGATTTGATCTAAGGTTGGTTTATTGTTTATTTTCTCTTTCCCTTTTATAGAAACAAATTTAATGGGGGTAGTCAGAATATTTTTCTTGAGGATGGGGGGGGGGCAAACTTGATGAAGCACCTAAACCCAGCTTGCCATTAAGCCTGGCATTTACAGTGCTTATGATGTCCATCAACTTGAGGCTTCTCCCATTGAGAGTTTCCTCAAGTTGTTTAGCCTCACATAACTCAATTTTTAATAATATGATTTGTTCATTAGCTAGGGTTAATTCATCATTTAACTTATTATTTTCAGAATTAACATTTTCTAGGTTTCCTAATTTTTCCCTAAGAGTCTTGATTTCTTTTTCTGAGTTAATTAAATCTATGCACATGGTTTTGAATTCATATTTAAATGAATCAGAACTGTAATCAAAAGAAGATAATACCTGGTCAGCTTCAGATTCTGAAGCTTCTTCATTGTCTGAATCTTCTTCTTCTGAATGGCTTCTACAGGCATCAATGGCCATTAGGCAGACTTCTTTGTCCCTTGCCTCTTCTTCATGTACACTGGAGCTAGAAGATGTTGATTCATCCTCAGTCTCACTCCTGGATTCAGCCACAAAGCCTTTCTCCTTCTTCTTGTATTTGCTGGAGGAAGGCCTGCTGTTGTGCTGTCTTCTGGTGTCCTCTCTTCTCTTCTCCTTCTAATTCTCTGGACACTCAGAGATGAAGTGTCCAGGTTTCCTGTAACCAAAACACACCACTTCTTTAGTTGGTGTTGAAAGGGGAAACTAGATCTGATATACTCTAGAGGGGGGTGAATAGAGTATATGGTGCTTTTAAAACACAAAGAAAAACTTTTGCAAAGCTTTACAATAATTGTTGTAATGAGTGTGAGCAGGGAAGCAGAAATAAAACTAATCACAAAACTAAGCTATGCAGAGACTAAGCACAAGAAAATCTAGGCCAGAAACAAAAAGAAAACATGCAGAACCAGATGACACAAGGAATTATAGTGGTTCCCCAAACTTGGGTACATCCACTCTTCTACCACCCTAGGTAGGAATCCACTGTAGGATGAGTTGATCAGGTGTCCTGGGCACCAATGAGCTTTTGATAAGGTGCTCAAAAACCAAATCAGATTTTTTGATCAGGTGTCTTGCCACCAATGAGCTTTTGACAAGGTGCTCAAAAACCAGATTCAAACTTTTGAAGGGAGTTTGAAAAACCCTTTACAGAGTGGGGGTGAGAGAGTGATGGCAGTCTTCTCTTTCTCAATCAACTGAGAAGACTAAGTGGATTGATGTCAAAGCTCCCCCTGAGTCCTTGATCTTCAGGAAGATGAGCTTTGCTGAGGGTGATAGGCCTTCAAAGATAGATCTCCAACAAAAGATGATTTCAGCAAGCTGAAATGTTGAGTGTCTGGAGTCTTGAAATGATATTGGCCTTGAACACTTTGAGAGCTGAAGAGATCTGAAGATTTTTGAAAGCTTGATCTCTCTGATGAGTGTTCTTCAGAATTCTTGTTGACAGAATATTTTTAAAGAGTCTCTGTATTCTGAGTTGTGTGTCCTCTTCTTGTCAATCTCTTCTTTTTTTGTTCTTCTCTATCTTGATTCAAAAAATATTTTGTCTTTTATTCTCTGTGCCAGAATAGAATATCACTCTGTCAAAGATAGCCGTTGGTCTGCATTGATTACAGCCTTAATTGCATAATTTCTTCTGAAAGGAAAGTCCACTGAATTGTTCCTTGAAAAATCCCTTGAAACTTGCTCCAGAAGTAAATGAAAACGACTGGCAGATCTTCTGAATTAAATGCAGAATAACTTATATCTGATTTAAATTTGAATTCTGAAAGATAACTGAAATCGTCGAACTGAGCTCTGCTATCGTCGAGCTGAGCTCAGCGAACTGGAAAATCCAAGTAGCAAGATAATCGTCGATCTGAGCTCAAAGATCGTCGAATTGAGCTCAGAGATAAGGATCCAATGCAGAGTCAAAATTGTCGACCTGAGCTCAGCGATCGTCGAATGGAGTTCGACAATATTGCGAAGTTGAGCTCAGCGATCGTCGAATGGAGCTCGACGATATTATGAGGTTGAGCTCAGCGATCGTCGAATGGAGCTCGATGATCTGTCGAAGTTGAGCTAGACGATCGTCGACCGGAGTTCGACGAATCGTCGTGCTGAGCTCGACGATTAGACTTGGTCTACAGAAAAACTTGGTCTTCAGGGCAGCTTCCAATCCTAGACTTCTAACCCTTAGACTCAATTATAATTGACCTATTAAGCTATACAGAAGGTCAAATACAGATTCCTAGAGACATAGTGATCCTGACCCAAATTAGTAATAGGGTGTTCCAACAATCTCCCCCTATTTGGGTTAGGATTACTATTTACAGACTTTGGAAAAATCAAATAACATCATACAATCAGAAAGACATGAAAACAATAGCAGCTAGACACAATGCAGAAACATCACAGAGATATATATAAATATAACATGATATCCAGACAGCAGTCAGAAAAACCAAGGATTGTCACCTTACAGAGTTACTTTTTCTCTTTGCCTTTTACCATCTTGATTTCTCTGCTAGGATTCAGGGCTTCTTGTTTGGATCTGGTGTCATCTGCTGCACCCAAATAAATTTGCTTTGAAGTCCTGTGAACTACAGCAGCAGGATGCAACTCCATGTATCTGTCTGCATCAAAGAACTTGCTGGAGGCATATCTCTCTAATTCCTTCTGTCTTTGTTCTGACATAGTAGAAATATTGGAAGTGTCTAGGCCTTATTCTTTGGCTTTCTTTATCTGGTCTAGTGCAGCCAACTCCTTCATCCTAGCAGTCCAAGCAACAGGATTCTTCTCAGGGTCCTCAAATGGTACAGGTGGCTCATACCTGTTGGAAGAATTATCTTGAGGAGGCCTAGCAGACACTGTCTCTTTTAGCTTATAGGGGAATGGACCAGAAGATGTATCAGAAGAAACATGTCCTCCCTTGGAGTAAGGGTGCTGCCTGGAATGCCCTTTAGAATAAACTTGAGTCTCTCTTTGATTTCCCCTATATCCTCCTCTCCTAGAGTAAGAGCCCCTAGACTGGCTTTCCCTTTGATAGGTTCTAGCATGGGGTTGGTAGGGAGCCTGGCTTCTAGATGGGGCTTGGCTTGCAGAGCTGCCACCTGCACCTGCATCAGGTGGAGGTGGTGGAAGAGGATGAGGGTGCTTGAACTGGGAGGAGCCCTTCTCATACTTCCTTTTCTTCTTCATTGCTTTTAGCTGATTTTTAGAGAACTGCATCCAATGTTCTGTATTTGGGCAGTTGTGCAGAATATAGTATGGAATATCATTATCATCTTTTACTTTGGCAGGTGGAACCCTTTTCATTGCCTTACTTCTTGCCTTCCTTTTCCTTGCAATGGTGGCAGAAGAATCATCAGAGGCAGTGTTGTAGTCATCAGATTCAGAGCTCTGAGCATCATATAAAGCATCAATCCTCTTCATCAAATCCTCTTTCAGTTGAACAGCAGCAGATGGGGCAGAAGCAGAGGGAGCAACAGAAACAGATACAGCAGCAGATGTAACAATAGATACAGGAGCAATAGCAGAAACAACACTGGTTACTTCAGGAATGATGGCAGCAGCAGCTTCAGAAACAACAACAAAATCTTCAGCAGGCTCAAAAACAGCAGCCTCTGTCATCAGAAAATCCTGGGATGTGGGCTCATCAGAAACAATTTGAATTTCAGCAGCAGTTGGAACATTTTCTTCAGCAGCAGCAAAGACAGTTTCAGAAGCAGATACAGCCTTTTCTTCATCAGCAGCAGCAGCAGTCATCACTGAGAGTACAAAAGAGGAAAGAATGTTGGGGTCATAGCCAGAGAGAGGCACCAGAGCCTTGGACAGATCTTCTGGGGGCTGGACAGTATTTGGCTCTGGGAGGTAGCTGTAATATGCAGTATCAAATGCAGAGAGCAAAGACCTTAGGTCTATTGCTAAGACTGGAGTAGGAGCCTGAACTGGAGCAGCAGCAACAGGAGCAGCAGATACAAACACAGCAGCAGCAGCAGCAGTAACAAGAGCAGGTGCAGAAGCAGCAGCAACAGCAGCATGAAGGCTGGCTTCATAGGGCATCTCCCCCTGCCTGGATGCAGATACCTCTGTATCAAGGCACATAGCTGGAGGTGCTGCTTGAGGAAGGAGAGAGGAAAGCCTGACAGAGAGGGCTGCCACTGACAAGTGTAGAGGAGTCAAAGAGGCCTCCAAGAGGAGGGAGAGCCTGGGGGCAATGAGCTCATACAACTTGTCAGCAAGGGCTGAGAGATCTACTTGCTCAAGAAGAGGAGCAGAGGTAGATGGTATTGGGATGGCTGAGGAAGCTGGAAGTGGAGGGCTGAATGGTGGAATGAATGGCTCAGGAGAGGGGATTGTGGAGATGGAGGACAGGGGGATGGATATGGAGGGAGTGAATGTGGGTTGGTCAATGATGTGGTGGAGAAGATCTTGGAAAGATGTTGAAGAGGATGGTAATTCTGGAGGAGAAGAGGGGGAATCATCCATGTAGGATTCATCCAGAAGTGTGAAGGATGGTATGGATGGAGATGAGGTGACATCTGGTGGTGGATATGAGAATAATGGGTGGAATTGGTCTACTGGAGTTGATGAAATGGTTGCTGGAGATGGAATAGATGTTGGAGATGGGCTGGAGATTGTAATGGTGGATGGAGCTGGAGTGGTGGATGGAATAGGTAGGGTTGGACTTGGAGGAGGAGGAGAAGCAGCACTAGCAGCAGGCAGGTCTTCTGCAGGAGCAGAGACCTGGGGGGAGTGACTCTTTGAGTCCTGGTGCCTGAAGGAGCAGTTGAAGAGGGCCTGCTGGGTTTGCTAATTTGCCTGTCCCACTTCCCAAATAGGGCACAGGTGAGTCTCTTGGAGGCATTGATGTGCACTCTAGAGGAGACCAGTAGAGCAGGGCACCTTGCCTGAAGGAAAACTCCAAGAATTCTTCCAAAATTTACAAAGGTTTTATTAATCTTATTCTTTATCAGGTCAAAGAAGACCTCTCCCCAGTTTAAGCTTTTCCTATCTACCAGAGCTCCCATGAGGCAGAGCTGATGTCTAGAGATGGTATCATGTGCAGAATGCTTTGCCAACAGCACCTTGCCTACAACATCAGCTAGAAACCTGTATTCAACTGACAAGTTCCTCTTAAACAACTTGCTAGGGTTTCCCTCTGGATGACCCATCCTGACAGGTATATCAGAAAATTCCTCTCCAGATAGTTCAGCAGTGTCTTCACCATTTCTCAAGCCAAAAACCTCTGTTAAAACTGTTGGGGTCAGAGGTACCTGGGTTCCAGCAATAGATCCAACTATGGTGTTGTTGTCTAGATTGTGAGCAGTATAGACCCATTCTTTTATTTCATCTGAGGCAAGTTTGATTCTTGTGGTCATGAGGGCAGACAAATGCTGATCCTTGAATAAACTCAGGATGTCCTGGAAGATTTGATCAGTGGTGTTGAAGGAGTCCAGATCAATGTCAAATCCTGCATCAAACTTCATTGCGGCGAGGACAGCAACTGAGACGGCCATGGTACCTGCAAAAACTTAACAAACAAACCGAACAAGCGTAGAACTGTTTGGAGGGAAGAAAATTCTTGCAGAGAAATTGAAAGCGCAAGAGAGAACGACGGCGAAAAAGGAGTTTTATATTAGGGTTCGACGCAGAATTGGAAAGATCGTTGAACTCAGTTCGACGATCGAGGCTTCGAAAGGAATCTGAAGAGACTCCAACATCGTCGATCTCCGTTCGACGATCTGGAAAGGCGTCGAGCTCCGTTCGACGATCATTCAGTGAACAAAATCGTCGAGCGCCGTTCGACGATCGTTGACCGGAAGAGATAGTTCATACTATCTGAGGGGCGCTGAACTCAGTTCGACGATTCTGGAAATCGTCGAACTCCGTTCGACGATCTTTGGGGAAATCGTCGAGCGCAGTTCAGAGATCAGAAAATCCTAGACATTAAGAAAAATCAGAATTTTGCCTAGTCTTGGTCAATTGTTAGCTTTCAAAATCTTGGGTATTAATTAAGACTTCCTCCATCTAACATTCCTAACTGATTTAGGAAGAAAGTGTGTTTCTTTTAATCCAAAGGCTTGGTGAAAATATCTCCCCTTTGTAAATCAGTTGGGATATATTGCAGTTCAATTTTATTCTTTTCAACATTGTCCCTTAAGAAGTGATGCCTAATCTCTATGTGTTTTATCCTACTATGGAGGACTGGATTTTGAGCTATGGAAATAGCACTTGTATTGTCACAAAAGATTTTTGACTTCTCTAAGTTGTAACCATAGTCTAGGAGTTGATTTTGAATCCACAGTATTTGTGAACAATAACTACCTGCAGCCATATATTCAGCTTCAGTAGTTGAAGTTGACACAGATGTTTGTTTCTTGCAAAACCAAGAGACAAGTCTATCACCAAGGAACTGACAAGTTCCACTGGTGCTTTTCCTGTCAATTCTGCATCCAGCATAATCAGCATCAGAGAATCCAGTTAACTCAAATGCTGAATCTTTTGGATACCAGAGACCTAGATTTGGACAACTTTTAACATACCTGAGAATCCTTTTTACTAATGTTAGGTGTGACTCTCTAGGGCTAACTTGGAACCTAGCACATATACATGTAGCAAACATTATATCTGGTCTACTAGATGTAAGATACAGTAAAGAGCCAATCATTGCTCTATATGTTGTCTGATCAACAGGTTTCCCATGTTCATCAGCATCCAATACAGCATTGGTAGGCATGGGTGTTTTCATACAAGATGCCTCAGACATGCCAAATTTCTTAACCAGCTCATTAGCATATTTGGTTTGAGAAATAAAGATGCCTTCAGCATGTTGTTTGACTTGCAATCCTAGGAAGAATGATAGCTCACCCATGCTACTCATCTCAAATTTAGAATGCATTAGGTTAGAAAACCTTCTGCATAATTTTGAGTCAGTAGAACCAAAAATGATATTGTCTACATAAATCTGTACTAGTAGGGTATGGGACTTATGGGTTCTAATAAAAAGAGTTTGGTCTACTCTACCCCTGATAAAACCATTTTCCAAGAGAAAGCATGCTAGGGTCTCATACCATGCTCTAGGAGCTTGCTTGAGACCATATAATGCTTTATTTAATCTAAAAACATAATCAGGATAAGTTGGAGAGATAAAACTTGGAGGTTGTCTGACATAGACTTCCTCTTTGATGTCTCCATTTAAGAAGGCACTCTTGACATCCATCTGATAAACCTTGAAGCCTTTGTGAGCTGCATAAGCTAAAAATATCCTGATGGCTTCTAATCTTGCAACAGGTGCAAAGGTCTGGTCGTAGTCAATTCCTTCTTCTTGAGAATATCCTTGGGCAACTAGCCTTGCCTTGTTCCTTATTATTACTCCTTGATCATCCAGTTTGTTCCTGAATACCCATTTTGTTCCAACAATGGAATGATCCTTAGGCTTTGGCACTAGTTCTCATACTTTGTTCCTCTCAAATTGATGCAACTCCTCTTGCATGGCAATGATCCAGTGTGGATCTTGCTCTGCATCTTGAATGGACTGAGGTTCAATTTGAGAAAGGAAGCAGGTGTGCAATAGGTTTTGGTTGACCTGATTTCTGGTTTGCACACCAGCTGAGATTTCTCCAATTATCTGGGAAATTGGATGGTCTCTTGATGTTACTAAATCAACAGGGGGTGTTGATTGTTCACCAACCTGTGTTGTTGTTTCCTCTTGTGGTACAACAACTGGCTCTTCAAGCTGAGCTTCAATGTGTTGAGCATTCCCTTCATCTTCACTGCTTTCATCCTCTTGAGCAACCTGTAACTTGTTCATATCTTCAACTAGAGAGTGTTCCTGCAAAGGTTCTATGGTAGAAGAAATCTTCTCCTTGAAAGACATGTTAGTTTCATCAAAAGAAACATGAACAGATTCCTCAATTTTCAATGATGATTTATTATAGACCCTATAGGCCTTGCTGATCATGGAGTATCCCAGAAACACTCCTTCATCAGCTTTGGCTTGAAATTTTGCTAAATATTTCTTATCATTATTGTGAATATAGCAAATGCAACCAAAAATTCTGAAATAGTCAACTTTAGGTTTCTTCCCTTTGAGTAATTCATAGGGAGTTTTTCCCTTCAGTTTATGTATCAGACTTCTGTTCAGCACAAAGTTGGAGGTGTTCACTGCCTCTGCCCAAAAGGATAGAGGTAGATGAGCATCTGACAACAATGTAGTGGCAGATTCAATAAGGGTTCTATTTTTCCTTTCAGCTACCCCATTTTGTTGAGGAGTTCTAGGAGCTGAGAAAGTGTGCCTGATCCCTTCACTCTGACAGAACTCTTGTAAGACTCCCCCCTCCCGGATCCCAAAACACGGCACGAAGAGGGAGTCTTATGCCCGGAACAGCCGCCTTGCGGTAGCATTAGCACACGGGCTAACCTGTACCACAAGACGCCTATTCCGCCGGCTACAACAATATCAATAATTCATGCCAACCCAACCAAATAAATAAGCAAGAGAAGTCAAAATCCACACTAAGTATATAAAGTCCAAAACATCAATAAAGAGAAGCTAAACATGCTTCTACTAAATATCAGAGTACAGCTAATCATTGCCCAAACGGGCTACATCAGAGTAAACAAAACACTAACATCAGTAACAGACGGTATCGACGGCACCGTCACATCAGGCCCTGTCGTCCTGGCCTGGCTGTCCTGCTGCGTAGTCTGCGGCTGCTCTACCTGCGGCGTGACCTCCTAAAAAGGAAGACGTAGCAACCGTTAGTCGAAACGACTAAGTGGTTTCACATCCGCTCCCCCGGCGACTCCTCGGCACCGGGCGGAGAAAGAGAAACAAGGGCACAATATATATCAGTAAGTATAAAAGTACAATCAGGTGACAAGGTACATGAGTATCAATGTATAACTAGCAGTTCTACAAAAGCTATCAATATGTAAACTAACAATTCTACAAGAGCCATCAAGGTATAATAACAAGTGTAAGAAAGCTTCAGCAGGAAAGTAACTTAACTTATAAGAATGCCCATACAAACTTATAAGTTAAGGATCGGGTTACATAAAGTAACTCATCGTATAAGAGTGCCCATACAAACTTATACGATGAGGATCTTGTTGTGCAATGATATGAAATGCTATGAATGCTATGCAATGACTCACCCATGCACTTGCTATGTCGACACAGACTGTAGTTCCCACTTTTCGAGCAGGTAGCTAACCTCTCAGGCATCAGCCGCCGTGGCCAGGCGGTGACAGTAGAACGGGCACTTCTACTACTAGGCGGGTATCACACTACTTCACCTAGGCCTCCGTACGCCTCAACGCTAAGAACACAACAGCGGAGCCCATGCGTACTATGGCCCAGCGGGGTCTTGGGTAGATGTGCACCAAGAACACAGCCCGAACTGGCCTTGCGTGACCCGGAAGGGGCCTCGGAAGAAAGCACGAGGACACAGCCCAACCGTTCACATGGCCGGAGGGGCCTCGGGACGTGAACACCGAGGACACAGCCCAAACCGACCAAGTCTAACTGTCAACTCCCGTCGGTGTGACGACTGGCGAGCCCGTAGACCTGCCACACTATCCTTAACCCGGGATTACGACACCGCGTGTCGACTCACACCACATGCAAACACCATATCAACACAACATGGAAGGGGCCTCGGAAGTAAACACGAGGGCACAGCCCAACCATCCATCCGCACCCTATCTCAACACAACCAAAACAAGTGGCGGTCAACACCGCACTTACGAACTTACACAATACTACCCGTAGGGAGACAACGCTCTAAGTATTGGTCCACTAGACTCATTTCATTAGTCAAACATATCCATGGCCATGGTCTATTCATCTATATGACTTCCCAAATGATGACAATGTAAAGTAACGTAATGCGCATATAAGATCTATCACATCATCCTTTTTAGTAATATCATAACTTAAACATGAAGTGTACCATATTCAATCTTTCAATTCCTACCAGTTCAATTCTTTTAAACAAGTTTGTTTCACAATTTGGTAATATGAAATATGATTAATAAGATACTTCAATCACACAACAAATGATTAATCATAAGGGTTCATCCAAGGCAAGTATCTTGCATTAATAATTTCACCGAAACAAAATCCATTTTTCCATTAAGTCCAGAATTTAGGCGCAGGTTGAATCTGGTCAGCAACTTTGACCGGAGATTCCCGAGGCTACAGGAATCCGGTGAAGTCGTGTAACCCCTCGATGGAAAGGTATTTCCATGGACTACATCTTTCATATTCAGAGCTCAACCCAGATTTGACATTATCCCACTTGAAATCGGACTTGAAGTCCGCTGCGTACAGAACACAGTTTCTGCATGCAGGATTTGTAAAACCCCATTTTCGTTTAGACTTTCCCGTGGCTACAGACATCACCTGAAGTCGTGCAACCACTCGTTGGAAAGGTATTTCCAAGGGCTTCAACTTTCGTGTTTAGCCGAAAGCCCAGATCTGGCCTTATCCATAGGGAAAATGGCCTAGAAGATCGCTGCGCGCAGAATACAGATTCTGCGCGCATCTTAAAGGAAAATGAACGGCATAGGTTCGTCTTCCTCCTCAAGCGATCGTTTCTAAATTTTCCAGAAATATTCTCCTCCCTTATTCAACCTCAAAGGCCATAAACTCCTCACGAGACCATCCACCCATCGTCATATTGAAGATAAGGGGAAGGGTTGAAGAGATCTAAAGTCTAGAACACACGTTCTAACATGGCCTAACCTAGAGATCTTCTCCTCTCCATCAAGACTCTCTTGAGTCGATGTCTCTCCTAAGGCATAACTATAGATCTAGCACCAAGGGAGAGGGTAGGAAACTCACGTTGGCTCCAGCGGTACCACCATTTCTCGCCATGGATCGCGTAGTTCTCCTCGGCGGCATCTTCTCTTTCACGGCGATGGCGGATCTCCTTCGGTAGGACTTGCTCCTGCAGTTTTCCCTCTCACAGGGGTTCTCACTGGAAATAGGGGATGAAAAGAGCATGAAAACGGCTAGGGTTTTCTGTCCCTTATATAAATAAAATATGACACGGGTAGGGACACGGCCGTGTCCGTACCCGTGTCCCGCTTCCGCGAAACGGCCGTGGCGGTTTCCATGTCGATTCAATGCTTGACACGGGTAGGGACACGCCCGTGTCCCAACCCGTGTTCACATGACACGGCCGTGTGCCTGGCCGTGTCATTGGCCGTGTACTTCTCGGGTTGCATCTCGACACTTCTCGTCGAGCTCAACTCGACGCACACGGGTAGGGACACGGCCGTGTCACTACCCGTGTCCCTTGGTGTCGACACAGCTCGACGATCTCGACACGGGCGTCGAGCTCAACTCGACGCACACGGGTAGGCACACGGCCGTGTCCCTACCCGTGTCCCTAGGTGTCGACACAGCTCGACGATCTCGACACGGGTCGTCGAGCTCAACTCGACGCACACGGGTAGGCACACGGCCGTGTCCCTACCCGTGTCCCTAGGTGTCGACACAGCTCGACGATCTCGACACGGGTCGTCGAGCTCAACTCGACGCACACGGGTAGGCACACGGCCGTGTCCCTAGGTGTCGACACAGCTCGACGATCTCGACACGGGTCGTCGAGCTCAACTCGACGCACACGGGTAGGCACACGGCCGTGTCCCTACCCGTGTCACTTCCTTTTTACACTGATTCTCCACTTCTCCACAAGTGCAGTCCAATTCCCTGCACTCTCAGGACTCAAGTCAACCCTCCTGACTCAAAACACACACACTAGGGGCCTAGAGCGATTCGGGACGTTACAAATCCTATAAACAAAATAAAAGATTTCGTCCCCGAAATCAGGCTTAGGTTGTGGGGAGAAGTGTATAACAGGAAATTTAACATATGCTTTTAAATAAAATTACCTTGAGCAAACAACTCCGGGTAGCGTTGCCGCATTAAATCCATTGGCTCCCAAGTGTACTCCTCCTTCCCATGATTCATCCATTGCACCTTCACTAAGGGAACACTTTTGCGGCGTAATGTTCTTGTCTCGCTGTCAACAATTCGTACCGGCTCTAGTCGCACAGTCCTATCTGATGCCACCGCACCATCAGTAGTGGGAATATACTGGTCGGGCCGCAACAGTGCTTTTCGAAGCGACGATACATGGAACACGTCGTGAAGATTTTCCAGTTCCGGTGGTAACTCCAACCGATAGGCCAACGGGCCAATCCTTTCCAATATAGTATAAGGCCCAACATACCTCGGGCTGAGCTTTTTCACTCCACGCACCCGCGAAACTCCATGCATCGGCCGAATCTTAAGGAACACTTTTTCGCCCACTTGGAACTCCACCATCCGGTGCTTTTTATTGTAATACTTCGCCTGTCGACTTTGAGCCTCCAACATGCGATCCCGTATCAATCTGACCGCCGCATCAGTATCATCTATGTATTCGTTTCCCAATGCCTTCGGATCTTCATCTTGTACCCAAGACAAGGGAGTCCTGCACCTTCTTCCATAAAGGGCTTCATGGGGCGCCATGCCGATGCTCGCCTGATGGCTATTATTATAGGAGAATTCCACTAGTGGCAAGAGCCTTTCCCATGGCTCTCCTCTGTCCAACACACATAACCTCAATAAATCCTCCAGTGTTCTGATGGTCCGCTCTGACTGCCCGTCCGTCTGTGGATGAAATGCGGTACTAAAGGTTAGGCGTGAGCCCAAATACGCCTGTACCGCCTTCCACTCATTGGATGTAAACCGACCATCCCGATCTGAAATAATTGTCTTGGGCACGCCATGATACCGTACAAATTGCTCCACAAAAAGGCGTACCAAAGCATCCACGTGTGCTTCCTTCTTCATTGGAATGAACCGGGCCACCTTTGTCAGTCGATCCACAATAACCCATACTGAATCATTCCCGGAGCGGGAACGAGGTAACCCATGAACAAAGTCCATGGAGATATCCTCGAACTTCCATTCGGGGATGGGCAATGACTGCAACAAACCACCGGGACTCCTGCATTCAGCCTTCACTCTTTGGCAAGCTTCGCAATGTGTAACATAGTAGCGGACATCCTTCTTCATTCCCGGCCAACACATGGTCTTCCGCAGTCCGGCGTACATCTTAGCAATACCCGGATGCACTGAATATTGAGAGGAATGCGCCTCTCTCAATATATCTTCCCGAATTTTGCCGCCCTTGGGAATATAGAGTCGGCCACGAAAATAAATGAGGCCGTCTTTGAGTATGTACTCATCGGTGGTCCCATCTTCAATTGCCTTGATTGCCGGGGCCAAGGCCGCATCCATTCCTTGCTCCACCCGAATCCGGTCTCGGATATCACAAACTATGCTCATGTTGGCCAAATACTCTGCATACTCTGCCGAAGGATCCTTGAATACTAGAGTAATTTCCATCTCCTCGATCATCCGAGCCAACTCCATGCTCATCAGCCGAGACTCTGGGCTAGAGCCTGGCACTTTTCTACTTAAGGCATCGGCTACCGAGTTCGCTTTCCCGGGGTGGTAGTTCATGGTGAACTCGTAGTCGCATAGAAATTCCAACCACCGCCGTTGCCTCAGGTTCAACTCCTTCTGAGTGTGAACATACTTCAAGTTTTTGTGATCGGAAAAGATCTCGCAGTGCACGCCATATAAATAATGCCTCCAGACTTTCAAAGCGAACACCACTGCTCCCAACTCCAAATCATGAACCGGGTAATTAATTTCATGTTTCTTTAACTGCCTTGAAGCATATGCGATCACGTGCCCATGCTGCATCAATACCGCTCCCATCCCTTGATATGAAGCGTCCGTGTAAACTTGAAATCCTTCCTTCCCCGACGGAAGTGCAAGGATGGGGGCGGAGGTAAGCCTATCCTTCAGCTCTTGAAATGCCGCTTCACATTGAGGTGTCCACTCAAATGGCACTCCCTTCTTCGTCAAGGAGGTAAGAGGAAGGGCAATCTTGGAGAATCCTTTCACGAACTTGCGGTAGTACCCAGCAAGTCCAAGAAAGCTTCGTACATCAGCCGCCGACTTCAAGGGCGACCACTCCTTCACGGCTCGCACCTTCGCTGGATCCACCGCTAATCCTGCTCCACTGATCACATGCCCCAAGAAGGCTACCTCCTTAAGCCAGAATTCACACTTGCTAAACTTGGCATACAAGGCATGCTCCTTCAATTTCTTCAAAACCAAGGTCAGGTGCTCGACATGCTCCTCCTCCGTCTTTGAGTAGACCAAGATGTCGTCGATGAAAACAATGACGAAGATGTCCAAATACGGTTCAAACACCTTGTTCATCAAGCTCATGAAGGCCGAAGGGGCATTTGTGAGCCCAAACGGCATTACTGTGAACTCATACAAACCATATCTCGAACTGAAGGCCGTTTTCTGGATGTCCCCTTCTTGTATCCTCAACTGATAGTATCCGGAGCGCAAATCCAATTTAGAAAACCAATGTGCTCCCACTAGTTGATCGAACAACTCATCGATCCGCGGTAGTGGGTAAGTGTTCCGCACCGTCAATCGATTGAGTTCCCGATAATCTAAGCACAATCGCAGTGTTCCATCCTTCTTCTTCACGAACAGCACAGGGGCTCCCCATGGTGATGAACTGGGGCGAACGAACCCTGAATCCACCAGTTCCTGCAATTGAACTCTAAACTCCGCGAGTTCTTTCGGAGCCATTCTGTACGGAGCCTTGGATACAGGCTTGGCACCTGGTACTAGATTGATCTGGAAGTCAACCTCTCTATGTGGAGGTAATCCTGGTAGCTTCTCAGGAAATACCTCAGGAAAATCCCGCACTACCCGTACATCCTTTAATTCCAACGCTGCTTCCTTCAACTCGAACCAGATCATGAAGACCTCATCCCCCTTCATATGAGCCTTTACAGCCTGAATAGAAGATAATATCATACGTGGCGCGAAGCCAATACCTTGGAAGATGACGTCAGAGTCTCCATGCCTCAAATAGATCCGCTTCTCCGCGCAGTCGATCCTCGCGAAGTGCCAGTCCAGCCATGCCATGCCCAAAATGATGTCAAACTCCGGCATCCTCAGAACCGTGGCCGGCGTATCAAAGGCCTTCCCATCAATAAATAACTCCAACTCGCACTTGGCGGTTGCGATCATCTCCGAGCCGTCCGGAAGGCGTACACGTCGGGCTATGCCAGTGAAGTACTGTACATCCCCCATGTCTTTTATGAAATCCTCGGACACAAAGGAGTGTGAGGCACCGGTATCGAACAGCGCATAGGCTGTCTTCCCGCCAATAATCACGGTGCCTAAGTACCAACAACCAAAACTTATTGCTAGTGGCTAGTAAGTTCTAATCAATTCAAGTTAGACCATGCAAATATGTAAATAAATTAAATCATACCTGCAATCACATCTTGTGGGTTCCGTTCCTGCGCCATGTCAAGCGCGTACACCTGATCCCGGGCTGGTCCGGGGTTTCCTCTTGGCGGTCCTCGTCCTCGACCGCGCATATATCCTCGCCCTCGTGGAGCTGCTGGAGGGAGCGCAGGAGGGAGAGCAGGAGGGAGAGCAGGAGGGGCGTTCCCATATAGTTGCGGGCAAAAACGCCGGATGTGGCCCGGCTGGTTGCATTCGAAGCACACCAGACCACGCCGCCCTTCCGGTTGTTGGAATCGCTGAGGCTGTGGGGGTGGAGGCAACGCAGGCGGCTGCGGAACTGGATGCTCCACCCTATAGTTTCGGTGGACACGCCCTCCACCTCTTTGATAACCTCTTCCTCCTCTGAAGTCCCGTCTCCTTCTATTACTTGGGCCGGCTTCCATCACGTCCTCCGCAGGCCTCTTGCTACATCCCATGTGGTCTGCCTCCAATCTTTTCGCCATATCAATGATCTCCGCCAAGCTACCATCCGCTATAAACAAAAGGGACTGCCTTAGGGGATCTCGCAGCCCTTTATAGAAGCGCTTGGCATAACCTCTGTCATCCAACTCATAAGAATCTGCAAACCTCGCGAGATGCTGGAATTCCCGCTGGTATTCTGTAACCGACTTTGATCCCTGCTTTAGTAGAAGGAACCTCTGCTCAAGCTCATCTCGGGCCGAAGTAGGGATAAAGTGCTCCAAGAAAACACCCGAGAATTCATTCCAACTTATCTCCGTGTAGATCCGGCCTTGGAAGGTAGAGCCCATGAGGGACTTCCACCACCTCTTCGCATGTAAGTCCAAGACGGACACTGCCAATGTCACTGCCATGTTGGCTGGGCAACGGATACCAGCCAACAACTCCTGTATCGTGTCTAGCCATTCCTCTGTACGTACGGCTGACTCCGTCCCAAGGTAGACGGGAGGGGAGAGAGCCCGGAAGGTGCTCAGCCAGTTGGAGCTCGGGGCCTGTTGTTGCATCGGAGCCTGCTGAGCCTTAAAAGCATCCAGAATGGCGGTGAGCGTCTGCCCCAACTCAGACTGTTGGAACTGAGTGGGTATGGGAGGGGTAAGAGTACCCCCCATCGGCTCAACATGCAGTGGAACCTACACATACACGACAAATTTGTGGTCAGGTTGGCTAAACTTAAGGTCAAAGTTGGACAACTTAATGTGAATTACATATGGGCACACCACTGCTTCCGCTAAGTCAGTTTGTCCCCAAACTGACTAACCAAACGGGGGTGGCACCATTGTTGAATGACTTCTTAGTTGAGGATCGTGGCAAACTGATACCATTTGTAAGACTCCCCCCTCCCGGATCCCAAAACACGGCACGAAGAGGGAGTCTTATGCCCGGAACAGCCGCCTTGCGGTAGCATTAGCACACGGGCTAACCTGTACCACAAGACGCCTATTCCGCCGGCTACAACAATATCAATAATTCATGCCAACCCAACCAAATAAATAAGCAAGAGAAGTCAAAATCCACACTAAGTATATAAAGTCCAAAACATCAATAAAGAGAAGCTAAACATGCTTCTACTAAATATCAGAGTACAGCTAATCATTGCCCAAACGGGCTACATCAGAGTAAACAAAACACTAACATCAGTAACAGACGGTATCGACGGCACCGTCACATCAGGCCCTGTCGTCCTGGCCTGGCTGTCCTGCTGCGTAGTCTGCGGCTGCTCTACCTGCGGCGTGACCTCCTAAAAAGGAAGACGTAGCAACCGTTAGTCGAAACGACTAAGTGGTTTCACATCCGCTCCCCCGGCGACTCCTCGGCACCGGGCGGAGAAAGAGAAACAAGGGCACAATATATATCAGTAAGTATAAAAGTACAATCAGGTGACAAGGTACATGAGTATCAATGTATAACTAGCAGTTCTACAAAAGCTATCAATATGTAAACTAACAATTCTACAAGAGCCATCAAGGTATAATAACAAGTGTAAGAAAGCTTCAGCAGGAAAGTAACTTAACTTATAAGAATGCCCATACAAACTTATAAGTTAAGGATCGGGTTACATAAAGTAACTCATCGTATAAGAGTGCCCATACAAACTTATACGATGAGGATCTTGTTGTGCAATGATATGAAATGCTATGAATGCTATGCAATGACTCACCCATGCACTTGCTATGTCGACACAGACTGTAGTTCCCACTTTTCGAGCAGGTAGCTAACCTCTCAGGCATCAGCCGCCGTGGCCAGGCGGTGACAGTAGAACGGGCACTTCTACTACTAGGCGGGTATCACACTACTTCACCTAGGCCTCCGTACGCCTCAACGCTAAGAACACAACAGCGGAGCCCATGCGTACTATGGCCCAGCGGGGTCTTGGGTAGATGTGCACCAAGAACACAGCCCGAACTGGCCTTGCGTGACCCGGAAGGGGCCTCGGAAGAAAGCACGAGGACACAGCCCAACCGTTCACATGGCCGGAGGGGCCTCGGGACGTGAACACCGAGGACACAGCCCAAACCGACCAAGTCTAACTGTCAACTCCCGTCGGTGTGACGACTGGCGAGCCCGTAGACCTGCCACACTATCCTTAACCCGGGATTACGACACCGCGTGTCGACTCACACCACATGCAAACACCATATCAACACAACATGGAAGGGGCCTCGGAAGTAAACACGAGGGCACAGCCCAACCATCCATCCGCACCCTATCTCAACACAACCAAAACAAGTGGCGGTCAACACCGCACTTACGAACTTACACAATACTACCCGTAGGGAGACAACGCTCTAAGTATTGGTCCACTAGACTCATTTCATTAGTCAAACATATCCATGGTCATGGTCTATTCATCTATATGACTTCCCAAATGATGACAATGTAAAGTAACGTAATGCGCATATAAGATCTATCACATCATCCTTTTTAGTAATATCATAACTTAAACATGAAGTGTACCATATTCAATCTTTCAATTCCTACCAGTTCAATTCTTTTAAACAAGTTTGTTTCACAATTTGGTAATATGAAATATGATTAATAAGATACTTCAATCACACAACAAATGATTAATCATAAGGGTTCATCCAAGGCAAGTATCTTGCATTAATAATTTCACCGAAACAAAATCCATTTTTCCATTAAGTCCAGAATTTAGGCGCAGGTTGAATCTGGTCAGCAACTTCGACCGGAGATTCCCGAGGCTACAGGAATCCGGTGAAGTCGTGTAACCCCTCGATGGAAAGGTATTTCCATGTACTACATCTTTCATATTCATAGCTCAACCCAGATTTGACATTATCCCACTTGAAATCGGACTTGAAGTCCGCTGCGTACAGAACACAGTTTCTGCATGCAGGATTTGTAAAACCCCATTTTCGTTTAGACTTTCCCGTGGCTACAGACATCACCTGAAGTCGTGCAACTACTCGTTGGAAAGGTATTTCCAAGGGCTTCAACTTTCGTGTTTAGCCGAAAGCCCAGATCTGGCCTTATCCATAGGGAAAATGGCCTAGAAGATCGCTGCGCGCAGAATACAGATTCTGCGCGCATCTTAAAGGAAAATGAACGGCATAGGTTCGTCTTCCTCCTCAAGCGATCGTTTCTAAATTTTCCAGAAATATTCTCCTCCCTTATTCAACCTCAAAGGCCATAAACTCCTCACGAGACCATCCACCCATCGTCATATTGAAGATAAGGGGAAGGGTTGAAGAGATCTAAAGTCTAGAACACACGTTCTAACATGGCCTAACCTAGAGATCTTCTCCTCTCCATCAAGACTCTCTTGAGTCGATGTCTCTCCTAAGGCATAACTATAGATCTAGCACCAAGGGAGAGGGTAGGAAACTCACGTTGGCTCCAGCGGTACCACCATTTCTCGCCATGGATCGCGTAGTTCTCCTCGGCGGCATCTTCTCTTTCACGGCGATGGCGGATCTCCTTCGGTAGGACTTGCTCCTGCAGTTTTCCCTCTCACAGGGGTTCTCACTGGAAATAGGGGATGAAAAGAGCATGAAAACGGCTAGGGTTTTCTGTCCCTTATATAAATAAAATATGACACGGGTAGGGACACGGCCGTGTCCGTACCCGTGTCCCGCTTCCGCGAAACGGCCGTGGCGGTTTCCATGTCGATTCAATGCTTGACACGGGTAGGGACACGCCCGTGTCCCAACCCGTGTTCACATGACACGGCCGTGTGCCTGGCCGTGTCATTGGCCGTGTACTTCTCGGATTGCATCTCGACACTTCTCGTCGAGCTCAACTCGACGCACACGGGTAGGGACACGACCGTGTCACTACCCGTGTCCCTTGGTGTCGACACAGCTCGACGATCTCGACACGGGCGTCGAGCTCAACTCGACGCACACGGGTAGGCACACGGCCGTGTCCCTACCCGTGTCCCTAGGTGTCGACACAGCTCGACGATCTCGACACGGGTCGTAGAGCTCAACTCGACGCACACGGGTAGGCACACGGCCGTGTCCCTACCCGTGTCCCTAGGTGTCGACACAGCTCGACGATCTCGACACGGGTCGTCGAGCTCAACTCGACGCACACGGGTAGGCACACGGCCGTGTCCCTACCCGTGTCCCTAGGTGTCGACACAGCTCGACGATCTCGACACGGGTCGTCGAGCTCAACTCGACGCACACGGGTAGGCACACGGTCGTGTCCCTACCCGTGTCACTTCCTTTTTACACTGATTCTCCACTTCTCCACAAGTGCAGTCCAATTCCCTGCACTCTCAGGACTCAAGTCAACCCTCCTGACTCAAAACACACACACTAGGGGCCTAGAGCGATTCGGGACGTTACAACTCTTGCATAAGAAGAGAATCAAACTCTGTCCCATGATCACTTCTGATCAGGGCAATGTGAGTATTGAACTCAATCTGTATACATTTGAGAAACTCTGTCAGACACTTAAAGTTATCAGACTTCTTCCTTAGAAAGAACACCCAAGTGAATCTAGAGAAGTCATCTACAATTACTAAAGTGTAGGATTTCCCTCCTAGGCTTTGTACTGTGATGGGTCCAAATAGATCCATGTGTAACAGATACAATATCCTAGGTGAATCACTCTTATTAAGTGACTTAAAACTGTTTTTAGTTTGCTTGCCTAATTGACAAGCCTTGAATAGTCCTTCCTTCTTGTAGGGGCCAGAAGGTAGTCCTCTAACAAGGTTGTCCTTGGAGAGCCTAGCAATAGTTCTAAGGTTTAGGTGTCCTAATCTCTTATGCCATAAAACATTTGGTCTACATACTGAATTAAATAAACAGATATCTACAGAAGTTGAAAGAAAATCTACTAGGTAGATGTTACCTTTCCTTTTACCTGTCAACACAGTTGTGTTGTCCTCTGACTTGATTTTGCATAAGGTTTTGCTGAAGGTCACCTGGTAGCCTTCATCACATAGCTGACTGATGCTGATTAGGTTGTGCTTCAGTCCTTCCACATATGCTACCTTCTTGAAGGTTACTGAACCAATCTGGACTGCACCATATCCTTTACTTTGTCCAAAGTTGGAATCACCAAAGATAACTTTGGGTCCAAGCTTGGCTCTAAAGGAATTGAGGTTGTCCTTGTTCCCTGTCATGTGCTTAGAGCATCCACTATCCAAGTACCATTGCTGGTTAGATGTTGGATAGGTCTTCACCTACACATAAAGCAATTTACTTGTTTTTGACCCAGTTTACCTTGGGCCTAGGTTGATAACCTCTAAATTCAGAAATGAAGGACATCCCTGGCTGACTCTTATATCCTTCAGGATGATATCTACTTGGAGGTATAATCCATTCAGTATAAGGGTTAAAGGTTTGGGATGAAAAACCCTCAGGATTCAATTTTGACTTGCCTTTGAAAAAATTTCCAGAGCTCTGACCTCTGTTCGACGATCTTGGAGCTGCGTTCGACGATCGTGGGTCAGATCGTCGAGCTCCGTTCGACGGTCGACTATGGCTGAGGTCAGGTATATGGGATCGTCGACCAGCGTTCGACGATCTTGGCTGAGATCGTCGATCAGCGTTCGACGATTTGTCCTGAGATCGTCGAGCTGCGTTCGGCGATCGTCGATCTTCATTCGGCGATCATCGATCTCCGTTCGACGATTTGTGCTGGACTTTAGTTTTCTGAGGCAGATCAGAATTTTTCCTGGCAACCTCTACAACTCCCTTTCCCTTGTCAGAGATGAACTTGATAGGAGTTGTTAGAACAATAGGTTGGCTGGATGAGGCACCCAAGCCCAGTGTACTGTTGAATCTTGAGTTCACTGTGCTTGTGATGTCCATCAGCTTGAGGCTTCTCCCATTGAGAGATTCTTCAAGCTTCTTGGCCTCAGAGAGCTCACTTTTCAGTGTAGCTATCTGTTCCCTATAGTTCTCCAACTCCTGAGAGAGTTTGAGGTTTTCTGATTTTAAAACACTTTGTTCAGATAATTGATTTCTGAGAGAGATGATCTCTTTCTCAGACTTTAGCAGGTCTAAACATAGTGCTTTAAATTCAGATTTAAAATCTTCTGAAATAAAATCAAAAGAGCTGATTACCTGATCTTCTTCAGGTTGAGTCTCTGAGTCTGACTCTGACTCCTCTTCCTCTGAGTTGTGTTGTGAGGCATTGATTGCCATCATGCAGAACTCCTTTTCCTCTGCATCATCCTCATCATCACTGGAGCTGGAAGAGGCTTCTGACTCCTCTTCAGTCTCACTCCAGGATTCAGCAACAAATCCTTTCCTTGTATGCTTATTTTTGCTGGAAGAGGGTTTGCTATTGCCACTCCTTTTGGAGTCTTTCTCCTTTCTTCTTTCTTTTCTGTCCCTTCTGTCCTTGTTCTTGCTTTCTGGACAGTCAGGAACTATATGCCCTGGTTTCCTGCAACTAAAGCAAATAATGTCTTTGTTATTGCCAATGGACTTGTCATACCTTGGCTTGTCCTGCTCCTTGTATGATCTTCTTCTGAAGTCCTTTCTGGCCATCTTATAGAATCTTTTGGCCAGCAAGCTGAGAAGTTCATCATTGCCTGTTCCTTTTTCTTCAGGCAGATCTTCAGTTGCCTTGAATGTTATAGTCTTCTCCTTTCTTGTGGCTGGTGAAGCAGCCTTCTGTTCTTCCTCTCTGTTCTTGATGAGTAGCTCATAAGATTTGAGCTTACCCAACAAGGCTTCAGTGGTGATCTCATTCAGACTTCTGGCATCTTTAATTGGCCAGATTCTTGAATCCCAAGTGCTGGGGAAGCATATTAGGATCTTGTCATTGAGTTCTGTCAGTGAGATCTCTTTGTCTAATGTCCTCAGTTCACTGACAATTAGACTCAGTCTGTTGTACATGTCTCCCACTGACTCAGTTTCTCCCTTCTTGAAGTTCTCATATTGGGAGATGAGATGGGATCTTCTGTCCTTTCTCTCATCAGCTGAACCTGAAACTATTTCTGAGAGCTTGTCCCAAATCTCCTTGGCTGAATTACATTCAGCTACCTTTTGAAAAATGTCATCTGACATTGTCTGAGCTAGAATGTTCATTGCCTTGGCATCAGCTACTTTCCACTTTTTGATGTCAGCATCTGTTCCTGATGGAGGTGGAACAGCATTTGTGCTTGTGCTTTCTGGGGGTCTTGGACACACTGTCAAAACAGAATTAAAAATATCTTCGTCAATAGAATTCATGTAGAGTCTAATCCTTGCTTTCCAAAGTGCAAACTTTGACAGATTGCACACTGGAGGTCTGGTGCTAGCATAATCTTTGTTTTGGGCCATGATTTGTGCAAACTAAATCTAGTAAAATATAACAGAAGGATCTATTTTGGGATCTTGGGGTTCAGGTGTTAGACTGTACAACCAAACAGATATGGTATGTTTAACCAACCTGGCTCTGATACCAATTGAAAGGGGAAACTAGATCTGATATACTCTAGAGGGGGGTGAATAGAGTATATGGTGCTTTTAAAACACAAAGAAAAACTTTTGCAAAGCTTTACAACAATTGTTGTAATGAGTGTGAGCAGGGAAGCAGAAATAAAACTAATCACAAAACTAAGCTATGCAGAGACTAAGCACAAGAAAATCTTGGCGAGAAACAAAAAGAAAACATGCAGAACCAGATGACACAAGGAATTATAGTGGTTCCCCAAACTTGGGTACATCCACTCTTCTACCACCCTAAGTAGGAATCCACTGCAGGATGAGTTGATCAGGTGTCCTGGGCACCAATGAGCTTTTGATAAGGTGCTCAAAAACCAAATCAGATTTTTTGATCAGGTGTCTTGCCACCAATGAGCTTTTGACAAGGTGCTCAAAAACCAGATTCAAACTTTTGAAGGGAGTTTGAAAAACCCTTTACAGAGTGGGGGTGAAAGAGTGATGGCAGTCTTCTCTTTCTCAATCAACTGAGAAGACTAAGTGGATTGATGTCAAAGCTCCCCCTGAGTCCTTGATCTTCAGGAAGATGAGCTTTGTTGAGGGTGATAGGCCTTCAAAGATAGATCTCCAGCAAAAGATGATTTCAGCAAGCTGAAATGTTGAGTGTCTGGAATCTTGAAATGATATTGGCCTAGAACACTTTGAGAGATGAAGAGATCTGAAGATTTTTGAAATCTTGATCTCTCTGATGAGTGTTCTTCAGAATTCTTGTTGACAGAATATTTTTAAAGAGTCTCTGTATTCTGAGTTATGTGTCCTCTTCTTGTCAATCTCTTCTTTTTTTGTTCTTCTCTATCTTGATTCAAAAAACATTCTGTCTTTTATTCTCTGTGCCAGAATAGAATATCACTCTGTCAAAGATAGCCGTTGGTCTGCATTGATTACAGCCTTAATTGCATAATTTCTTCTGAAAGGAAAGTCCACTGAATTGTTCTTTGAAAAATCCCTTGAAACTTGCTCCAGAAGTAAATGAAAACGGCTGGCAGATCTTCTGAATTAAATGCAGAATAACTTCTATCTGATTTAAATTTGAATTCTGAAAGATAACTGAAATCGTCGAACTGAGCTATGCTATCGTCGAGCTGAGCTCAGCGAACTGGAAAATCCAAGTAGCAAGATAATCGTCGATCTGAGCTCAAAGATCGTCGAACTGAGCTCAGAGATAAGGATCCAATGCAGAGTCAAAATCGTCGACCTGAGCTCAGCGATCGTCGAATGGAGTTCGACGATATTGCGAAGTTGAGCTCAGCGATCGTCGAATGGAGCTCGACGATATTATGAGGTTGAGCTCAGCGATCGTCGAATGGAGCTCGACGATCTGTCGAAGTTGAGCTAGACGATCGTCGACCGGAGTTCGACGAATCGTCGTGCTGAGCTCGACGATTAGACTTGGTCTACAGAAAAACTTGGTCTTCAGGGCAGCTTCCAATCCTAGACTTCTAACCCTTAGACTCAATTCTAATTGACCTATTAAGCTATACAGAAGGTCAAATACAGATTCCTAGAGACATAGTGATCCTGACCCAAATTAGTAATAGGGTGTTCCAACAGGTGTTTTGTCATACCTTGGTTTGTTACCCTGCCTTGTTGACTTTCTCCTGAAGTCTTTCCTTGCCATTTTGTAGAATATTTTTGCAAAAATACTCATCAGGTCTTCATTTGTGGTTGAAGTCTCCGTCTCCTCAACATACTTGAATGCAATGCTTTGTTCTTTTCTAGCTGGAGGAGGTGTTTTTTGCTCAGCTGCCTCTCTGGATTTGATCAGTTGTTCATAGGACTTAAGCTTGCCTAAGAGAGATTCAGTGGAAATCTCATTTAGGCTTCTGGCCTCCTTAATGGGACAGATCCTTGAATCCCATGGCTTGGGAAGAAGATTAGTATCTTATCATTCACCTCAGTGAGGGCGATGTCCTTGTCCAAGGTTTTTAGCTCATTGATGATTGAGCTTAACCTATTGTACATATCAGTCACTAACTCCGCTTCTTATTTCTTGAAATTCTCATACAGGGATATGAGATTGGATCTTCTATCTTTTCTTTCATCTGCTGATCCAGCCACCATTTGGTTAAGGGAGTTCCAAATGGCTTTGGCTGAAGTGCATTCAGCCACTTTTTGAAACATATCATCTGACATTGTTTGTGCCAGTATATTCAATGCCTTGGCATCTGCAATCTTTGCCTTTTTCTGGGCCTCGGTACACTCAGGTGGTGGAATTGCAGTTATGCTTGAAGATGTTGCAGAAGTAGAGGCAGTGGCTTGAGGGGGACCTGTCAAAATAGAATTAAAGATATCTTCATCAATAGAGTTCATGTACAACTTAATTCTTGCCTTCCATATGGCAAACCTATTTAGGTTGTAAACTGGAGGTTTGATGCTTGCATAGTCCTTGTTCTGTGCCATGCTGTGTGACTATAATTCTATTGGAAATGAAAAGACAGATCTAACTCAGGATCTTTGGTTCAAGGGTTAGCTTGTACAACCAAGGGAATCCTGCTCTGATACCAATTGAAAGTGATGTGTTAGAACTGAAATACTCTAGGGGGGGTGAATAAAGTATTCTTAAATCCTTAAACAAGCTTTACAACTTTTGTTGTAATTGAGAAAGTGCATAAACAACTTAACAAAATATAAACATAGCAATTCTAAAAAGGATAAACATAGCAAGAACAAAAAGAAGGGGCAACCAGACAACACAAGAAATTTATAGTGGTTCCCTAACCTGGGTACATCGACTCTTCTACCACCCTGGTAGGAATCCACTCAGATTTTTGATCAGGTACCTAACACCAATGAGCTTTTGATCAGGTGCTCAAAAACCAAACCTCAAGTCTTTTGGTCAGGTGACTTGCAACCAGGAATAACTTTTGCTGGGAGTTATAGTGGGGGGGTGAGAGATGATTTTGTCTTCTCTTTCTCAATATACAACTTAGAAGACTTGTGGATATGATTTTAGCAAATGGCTCCCCCTGTGATTTCGAATGGTTCAGGGAAATCTGGAGCTTTGCTTCAGGGTGATAGGGCTTCAGTCTTTAGGCCTTGACCAGAAAAATCTTTAGGAACTTCTTGACAAATGGAATAGTTGTTGTCCTTTGAAGTGTCCTGGAGAGTTGAAGAATGAAGACTCTTGATTTTGATTGATTGTTCTTCTTATTCAGGTAGTAGATATTCTTCTAGTCTAGGACTTCTTGAGTTGCTGTATCAGAGTTCTGAGAGAGAGTAGTGAATTTCTTATTGCAGACTGATTGTGATTGTTGTCTGTGTGTCTGTGTTCTATTCTTCTATGTTGTGCTCTGTAGGAAAAAGAGAGAAAATCTCTTTTATATTTCCTGTCAAAATTGTCTTTTGAAATTTTGAATTCCTCTACAATCAATATTGACCGCCTTGAGAATAAACTGCATTGATTTATTTCCCCAACTGTCCCATAGAAAAACGACAAGCAATAATCCTAGAGAAGACCATAATTAATGTTTTGTCTAACTGTTATATTCAGAGAATATTGAAGCATTAATTACTCAGGAATTATTGCATTAGGAAAGGGACAGAAGACTGGAAATGACTAAGTCTGGATTCGTCGAACAGTTAACAGAAATCGTCGAGCTGAGTCCACTGTTCGTCGAGATGAAAAGTTGTGTTCGTCGACCAGACAGCTTCTATTCGTCGAGCTGAGTTCCAAGATCGTCGAGCCGAAAATAGAACTGCACTCTCTAGAAACTTTTCCTATTCTGTGTATGGAGTTCGTCGAGATGATAACTGGTTTCGTCGACTGAAGTTCAGCAAAGTATTTCTGGACTTAGAATATTTCAGATGCTTCTGGAATGAAGTGTTGAAGTGAAGTATCCAGAAATTGTCGACCTGAGAATTTGTTTCGTCGAGCTGAGAACTACTAACTACTGCTTCATAACTTTTTGCCAAAGTGGTCAAAGTTCGTCGAGCTGAGAATTACTAACTGCTGCTTCATAACTTTTGCCAAAGTGGTCAAAGTTCGTCAAGGTGAGAATCTTGAATTCGTCGACTGGAGATGATTCTACACTTAAAAAAATTGAGAAACTTCTGGAATAATAAGTTGAAGTAAAGAATCCAGAAATCGTTGACCAGAGAACAAAGTTCGTCGACCTGAGAACTAAGTTCATCGACCTGAGTCTAGAGGACAAAGTCTGGACTTGGAATGATGAAGGTAGAGTCCAAAGATCATCTACCTGAGAATCAAGTTCATCGAGCTCAGCTCAGGGAGGTTTCTCTGAGATCGTCGAGCTGAGCACGACAATCATTGACTTGAGTTCGACGAACGTCAAACTCATTTTACCGAGTCTTTGGAAAATCTCTAAGTCTTGAGTCTCTGGCAGTCTGATGATGGCTGGTCCCTGCAGTGTTGATACTAAGGACTTGGCATAAATCAACTTAGTGAACCAAGCCCAAATCAACTAGGGATCCAACATCTTGCTCTAGCCCCTGTCCCAGCTCTTCCTCCAATTACTACTCAGGCTGAAAAGCCAATTGACAAATCAGTACTAAAGGCCATTGATGACTTATATGATGCTCCTTCAGATTCTGATGATGATGATGAAGATCAGGACTCAGATTAGGAACCTAAGAAAAAGAAAGCTTCTAAGAAAAGGAAAGCTCCTCCACCTCATGTTCCAAAGCCCAATCCAGCAAATGACACCCCGTACTATATCCTCCAGAAGATCACTCCTTATATGGGAATGTCTGCTTGGATGTGGTTATCCGAGAATGAACAGAAAGAGAGAAAGTAGAGCAGAAGGTATTCACCTCCTCCTACTCAAAGATATAGAAAGGATCCTCCTCCACCTCTTCCTCTAGCTGCTGGTGCTTCAAACACAACATCTCAAAGGACTACTCAGTTTCAAACTTATAAAAGGCATCAGGGTAGGTCCTCATCCTCAGGAAGCAGCCAACAGAGATACTACTCTTCAGGCAAGCATCACCAACCTCAACAACAACAGCATCAACAACAGCTACAACAACAACTCCCTAACCATCAAAAAGCTGAAAGCCCCAAGAGACCTGCTTCCCCACCTGTACCATATGAAGATCCTGAAACAGCAACAACAGCTAGGATGGCTAGGTTCCAAGAACTGGTTGGCCTTTCTATGATCAACAAAGCCATAGCTGAAGGGAAGGATCCATCAGATTATACTACTATGTCAAAATATAGGAAGGAAGAGCTCAGCAGGTTTGAAAAAGCTAATAAATTTTTCAATGTTGATGACTACATAAAACTGCATCCAGAAGAAGTGGTCCCAAGGGCTACATCTCTAAATATCATAGGGGCTGCTGACATGACTATGACAAAGGTGCAAGCTATAGATCCCAATAGGGAAATTATATTTACTAAGCCTGGTGAAAGTGCTAAAGAGGATAAGCACAAGGAGAAGAAGAAGAGTTAGTGAAACCTGAACTGATAAGTTTGTGTTGTTTTGAAACTTTTCTTGATACAAAGCTTACTGTATATATATATATATATATATATATATATATATATATATATATATATATATATATATATATATATATATATATATATATATATATATATATATATATATATATGCTGCATGTGTTTATTTTTCCTGCCAAATATATTTTTTCATGCTTTGTAAATTTTTTTTTGAGTATGTAATTAGTGACCTTACCCAAATAGGAGGAGATTGCCGGATCCCTAGTTTGATTTGGGCTAGGTTCACTAAGTTAGGATCATATGGCCCATCATGTATAGTCAGGGTCATGGTTGTGTCCTAGATTCTAGGCCAAGTCCTTAAAATCAACATCACATAAACAAGCCTTCAACAGACTGCCAGAGAATCAAGCAATTGTGTCGACACTTCGGAAAGGCTGTGTCGACACCAGAAGCCAGATATTGTCGACACACAGGACTTGTGTCGACACACAGAACATTTGTCAACATCAACTATGTCGACACCAGAAGCCAGATTGTGTCGACACACAGGACTTGTGTGGACACACAGAATATCTGTCGACATCAACTGTGTTGACACTATAAGCCAGATTGTGTCGACACACAGGCCTTGTGTCGGCACACAGAACATCTGTCGACATCAACTGTGTCGACACCAGAAGCCTTATTGTGTCGACACACAGGACTTGTGTCGACACACATAACATCTGTCGACAGTAATTGTGTCGACACACAAGACTTGTGTCGACACACTCCAGATTTCTATCAAAACAACAACTATGTCAAGACAAGAAGCAATTGTATCGACACACAGGACTTGTGTCGACACATTCCACAGAAGCCGTGTCAAGAGGTTATAGAAGAAATATGGACTCATCTCGACGAACCTAAAACACATTGGCAAGAGTTATCTAGTAGCAATTAAAAGTTCTCAGTCCAACAAAACTAGTTCTCAGTTCGACGAACCCAATTCTCAGGTCGACGATTTCTGGATACTCTACTTCAGCATTTCTTTCCAGAAATCTCTAAGTATAAAAACACTTCACTGAACTCTGGTCGATGAAGTCAAATTCTCAGCTCGACAAACTTGATGTGCAGAAAAAGCAAGGTTCTAGAGAATGCAGTTATTAGTTCTCAGCTCGACGATCTTGGAACTCAGCTCGATGAACATAAGACATCCAGTCGATAAACACAACTCCTCAGCTCGACGAATAGTGGAATCAGCTCGACGATTTCTATTCTCTGTTCGGGGAATCCAGACTTGGTTATTTCCATCCTTCTGTCCCTTTCCTACTTTAATAATTCCTGAGTAATTAATGCTAAAATATTCTCTGAATATTACCGTTAGACGGAGCATTAATTATGATTTTCTCCAGGATTATTGCTTGCCATTTTTTCATGTGACAGTTGGGGAAACTCAATCAATGCAAAACATTCTCCATGCCATCAACAATGAATGCAGAAGAGATTTCAAATTTCAAAAGGAAGATAATCTGGAATATATAAAAGGGATTTTTCTTCCTCCTCTCGAGTGTGACTGAGAAATAATATACAAATATAGAGAAGACAATACAGCTCTCTGCATGAACTTCAATCTTACAACAATACAGAATAAAGTGATACAGCAAAACAAGCCCTAGACCAGTGAACCATCAGTAAGTTGAAGAAAGAAGAATAACGTCAAATCAAAATCAAGAGTATTTTTCCATCTACAATCCAGGACACTTCAAAGGACAACAAATCTTCTATCTGTCAAGAAGTTCCTGTATTTGTCTAGTCAAAGCTGAAAGACTGAAGGCCTATCACCCTAAAGCAAAGCTCCATCTTCCTGAACCATTCAACATCTCAGGGGGAGCCTTTTGCTAACATCATATCCACTTAAGTCTTCTCAGTTGTATCTTGAGAAAGAGAAGACAAAATCATCTCTCATCCCCCCACTGTATCAAGGGTTCTTAACTCCCTTCAAAAGTTATTCCTGGTTGCAAGTCACCTGATCAAAAGACTTGAGGTTTGGTTTTTGAGCACCTGATTAAAAGATCATTGGTGTCAGGCACCTGATCAAAAATCTGAGTGGATTCCTACCAAGGTGGTAGAAGAGTGGATGTTCCCAGGTTGGGGAACCACTATAAATTTATTGTGTTGTCTGATTGCTCTTTTCTTTTGTTTCTTGCTGTGGCTGTGATAGTTAGGATTACTGTGTTTATGCTTTAATTTAATTCCTGCAGCACTAGGACTAGATTAAAGTCGTTGGAAAATTTTATAAAAACCCTAAATACTCTATTCACCCCCCTCTAGAGTATTCCAGATCTAACCCCTCACTTTCAGTACCCTTGTTATTTTCTCTGCCTAGAGCCAAGGAGTCTCCGGGGTAGCGGATATGATAGCCACTTAGTCTTATGACTAACGGTTGCTACGTCTTCCAGTTTAGGAGGAAACCCCGCAGACAGAGCAGCAGTAGGTTATGCAGCAGGACAACCAGGTCAGGATGAAAGGGCCTAAAGGGACGGTGCCGTCGCTACCGTTAGTGATTGATGTGAGTTTTGAGAGACTCATAATGCAGCCCTTTGGGCAAGTTTTACTCGTACTCTGATATTATAGAAGTTTGTTGTAGTTTCTTTTTCTTGATGTACTTTTTGGACTATTTTACTTATCTGTGAATTGAATTCTGTTTTATATTTTTTTGTTGGGTTGGCATTGGTTGATATTGGTTGTAGTTGGCAGGATAAGCGTCATGTGGTACATGTTAGCATGTGTGCTAACGCTACCACAAGGCGGCTGTTCTGGGCATAAGACTCCCCTCGTGCGATGTTTTGTGTTTTGGGAGGGGGGTCTTACATGTTACTTGTGTCTGTGCTAGGTATCAGGCCTGCCCTAAAGAATCTCATTACTTTGCTGCAAAGAGAATCATGAGGTATCTTAAGGGAACACCGGATCTTGGCCTATGGTACCCTAGAAATAGGGATTTTCAGATGCAGATTTTGCAGGCTGCAAAGAAGACAGGAAAAGCAATACTGGAACCTGTCAGTTCTTAGGAAGAAGGCTAGTTTCTTAGAGCAGCAAGAAGCAAACTAGTATGGCTATATCCACTACTGAGTTAGAGTACATATCAGAAGTCAGCTGTTGTGCTCAGCTGCTGTGGATCCAACATCAGTTCTAGGATTACAACTTTCAGGTAAGTAGAACTACTCTATACTGTGATTCTATAAGTGTTATTTCTATTGCTAGGAATCCTGCCTCACATAGCAGGACTAAGCACATAGAAATTAGATATCATGTTATTAGGGAGCATATGGAGAAGGAAGACATCAGTCTTGAGTTTGTCCCCACAGACAAGCAAGTGGCTGATATCTTCACTAATCCATTAGATGAAGCAAAGTTCAACACCCTCAAATTTGAGTTTGGTATGTTGAACTTAGCCTAGCTTCAGGCACTCCATTTTGCATTTTTTGTGGTGCATGTATTATTCCTCTTGCTTGAAGACTCCCTAGTGTTATCAGTTCACTAAAGCTTCTATTGAAGGGGAGTAAGATACTCTAGAAGGACTAGCACCTATCTGCCTATTCTGTAGATGCCAAAAAGGGGGAGAGAAGAGAGAAGGTCTTTGCAAGGGGGAGAGATAGCAAGTAGGAAAGATGGCAAGGGGGAGAGAAGGACATATCCAGTAGCTGATCACTATCATGCAACAAACCCAAGGGGAGAAAAAATTGTTGCCATACAGGGGATAAAGTGATCAGGGTACTCAAGTAAGAACAAACACCTTGCAACAAAACAGGGGGAGTAGGTGATGCTCACCATACAGGCAGGAAATGAGGTACACTTCCTTATAGCATGTCAGAATTCAATATTTATTTTTGAAAGAATTGGTTTCAAGATGACCTAAACACCTTGAGGGGGGATAGGTACAATTCTTTTTATTGCTTAGGCAGGCAAATTTATCAGAATAAAACCTGTAATGCACACTATCACAACACAGATAAAAAGTACATAGCACACACACAGAATACACACAGTTTTATAGTGGTTCCACAAATCATGGGTACATCCACTTTCCCCCTTTGCCTATCAAGCAGTATACTAGATTCGGCTTAACTTCCTTCTCCTTCTCAGATCCCCAGATCTTATAGCTCAGAACCCAAAGATGGTTCCTATAACTCAGACTTCAGTAAGTCCTACAACTTAGATTATCTCAAAGAATCCTACCTCAGAGTAAGTCCACACTCCTACAACTCAGGCACATAGGCCCTACCTCAACCTCTTCCCAGGCCTACAACTCAGAGAATTTTAATCTCCTACCTCAGGCACCCAACTCTACCTCAGCCTTTATAATTTAGGCTTACAACTCAGATCTATAATAGATACTATAGTGAATTGATAATAAAAAAGAATAAAACCTTCACCCTGATAGAGAGAGAAAGGGTTAAAGGTTTCTTGATCAGTTCTTGATAGAACAGATAACTTTTGAATCAACTTGTCTTAGCTTTCTTCAAAGCTTCTTGAATATGAACAAAGTAAGGTTGATCTTCTTGAAGATGGAGATGATTCTCAATCCAGCTTCTTCTTAATCAGATGTGATTCTGATTTCTTCTTTCAAATTATTCAGGATCTGCACTCTTTGGATTTCTGGATGAAGACCCCTCTTCTTCTTCTTAGATTGATTCTGTCTTTTTATGCTTCCAGCTCTCTCTTCTATCTATTGACAGAACATGTCTTTATATCAGATTTATCCAAGGTTGTCGGCTGATCCGGTTCATAACAACCTTCTGACAGCTCTGATAGATGCAACAGCCTTGTTGGTCATGACAGTTGTCAAGTCACCAATTACTTCATTATACTTAGTCTTAGTCAGCAAAGTGTCGAGACATTCCTTTACATGTGTCGACACAAATAGACTATGTGTCGACACAATCCCTGGTGATGTCGACACAGCTCCCATAATGTCGACAAAACACTTTATAATCTTCTTGACACAACTTCTGTAAAATATGTCGACACAAGTCCTGTGTGTCGACACAAATACTTCTTGTCTTGACACAGTGGTTGTCTTGATAAAATTCTGGAGTGTGTCGACACAAGTCCTGTGTGTCGACACAATTACTGTAGACATAAACTTGATGTGTGTCGACACAAGTCCTGTGTGTCGACACAGTTACTGTAGATAAAATTTTGTGTGTCGACACAGACTGTCTTCTGGTGTCAACTAAGTTGGTGTCGACAGATTTGCCATGTGTCGACACAAGTTCTGTGTGTCGACACAATCTTGCTTATGGTGTCGATACAGCTTTTTCCAAGTGTCGACACAGTTGATGTCGACAAATTTTCTGTGTGTCGACACAAGTTCTGGGTGTCGACACAGTTGTTGTCGACTAAGCTTTCTGTGTGTAACACAAGTCCTGTGTGTCAACACAAACTGACCACTGGTGTCGACACAACTTTTCCCAAGTGTCGACACTTGTACTTAGAAACTTTTTCTTCATTTTATTATCCTGCACATACAAACTCAAAACAACATCAAATACACCTTGATGAATATCATTGAGTCAGGTGAGGCTTCTCCAAATCTGGTACACATTTTCCAATGTACCCAACAATCTCTCCCTATTTGGAGAAGTCATAACCCTTAGTCAATGATATACATCACTTTATAATAAAACAGACATTATGATGTATATAAAAGAAAATATTTCTCAAACAGGATAATTCATAGCCAGAAACAACATATTATATCAACACAAAATATGATAACAGGTTTTGAACAAGAATCAAAGTTTTGTTGAATTATGCATATGTTTAACAATCAAAAGATTACATAGATTTACATATTATTTAAATTCTAGTAAAACTATCTTAAGACTGATCAGGCACCTTGATCATTATTCCCTTGCCAGATTGAACCCTTGCTTGTACACTAGTTCCAGTGTCTTCAGCTGGCCCCTTTCCTTTAAGATCTTTCTTCTTAAGCTCTTCAGTCTTGATCTTCTACCTTTCAAAATAATGGTAAGGCTTAGGGAAGTATTTGCTGGACTCCACAACAGTAGCATGTACCTTCCCAGCTTTTTGATCTCTTCTAAACTGATATATGACATCTTTCCTCTGTTGATACTTGTTCCACTCTAGTTAAGAATACCACTTGCCTCTATCATGCATTTTATCTTTCACAGCTTTCCAGGCAGTGAATATTATGTTCCTTGAAGTGGGACTCCATCTTTCAAAATCTGGCTTTGATTCAGCCTGCTCTCTAAACCTTTTCTTTGAAAGTTGAGCTTCTTGCTCTCTCTTTAATGCAGCCTCAGATGTAAAACCCCCCCTCCCCCTTACCAAGGAGGGCTACCGGGTCTTATGCCCAGAACCGCCGTCTTACGGTGGCACTAACGCACGAGTTAGTCAACACAGCAACACGCCGATCCTGTCGGCTATTACGATCATTTAACCTGTAGGCCATTTGAGAAATAGAAGTATAGCAGTGCAACAATTCTACTAGTCCACAAGTTACATAGTACAATCATATATATATGGAATGAAAAATACAAAATATAGTCCACAGAAGAGTACAAAATGAAAGAGTAATAAGGGCTTATGCCCAGTACATCAAATCAACTCTCTCTCTCAAATAAAAGTGGAAGCTATACTAATACATCAGAAATCGTCCCACCTGAGGACATACAGTAGCGGTAGTAGGCTGTTGTAGCGGTATCTGCTCCTCAAGTCCTGTATCCTCGACATGCTGGTGCTCCATCTCCACGGGCTCCTAAAAATAGTATGGTCACCGACCATTAGTCAAAAAGTCTAAGTCGTTTCCTCCGCACCTCGCACCGCAACTCCTAGGAACCGAGTGGGAAGACGAAGCGGAGGACAATAAGGGGTAGCAAAGGTGGAAACAGGTGACAGATCTAACTAGCAGTTATAATGGATATTATAAATTCTACTCTAGCAGTTCTAAATATGGTACAAATAAGTAAGGAGCAGTACTAGTAAAGGAAGTAAAGAACAGAAAGTAAGAGCATGTAAAGAAAAACTATTCTACCACTATACTACCATCACAAAAGTACCCTAATTTATATAAATGCCCATACAAATATATAAGTTAGGATTTCCAGGAAATTTAACTTATCATATAAAAGAGCCCATACTAGTTTATATGATAAGAATCTATGAAGCGTATGACCTAATATGAATGAATGTTATGATGCAATTTTATGCACAGGCAAGTGAAACTCACACACAACGACTCTGTGATCACATACCTTTAGTTCCCACTTTTTGAGAGCTAGCATCACTCTCGGGTACCACCGTTGTGGCTACAGCAGCAGTGGAGCGGGCGTCTCTACTTCTAGGCCGGTATGCACACTACCAAGCCTTAGACCCCTCTCATACTGTAACGCCCCGAAACTCAAAGGAGCAAAGGGGGACGTTTTGGGCCAGTTTTGGTTTCTGGCTGACGGCACACGGCCTGGGACACGGGCGTGTCCCAGGGCGTGTCAAGTGTGGGCCGACACTTAGTCGCGAAGTCGTCGAGTTATACTCGACGATTCGTCGAGAAAGGGCACACGGCCTGCGACACGGGCGTGTCGCAGGGCGTGTCGACCCGTGTCGACACTTAGCCGTGAAATCGTCGAATTATTCTCGACGATTCGTCGAGAATGGGCACACGGCCTGCGACACGGGCGTGTCGCAGGGCGTGTCGACCCGTGTCGACGATCGTCAAGGTGAAATCGTCGAGATTCACTCGACGATCGTCGAGACAAGGCACACGGCCTAGGACACGGGCGTGTCCAAGGCCGTGTCATCCAGTCGTCGTTCTCCCCTCGACGAAATGACCCGTGTACACGGCCTGGGGGCCCAGGCGTGTCAATGTGACACGGGCAAGGACACGGGCGTGTCCTAGAACCCGTGCAGTGCTCGGGTTGGAAACGGGGGAAAATCATGGGGTACACGGCGGGCTACACGGCCGTGTCAGCTGGAACACGGGCGTGTCAACTCGAACGCGGGCGTGTTCGATACCCGTGTGCGTGTTCAGAAGATTCGATTTTGACGGCGAATGCGGCACACGGCCCTGGACACGGGCGTGTGCCAGGCCGTGTGCGGCCCAGATTGGGCATTTCAGCCCCGAATCAAAGCCGCTCGTTTTCTTAGGTTGAGATCCGACGGCTGGGGATGGTTCCTGAGAAGATATAACCGGATTTGACTTAGAAAAATCCACATTTTCTTACCTTTTCATCTCTCCAAACCCTTGGAGAAAGAAGAGCTAAGGCAAGAGGAAGAGGAGCTAGATCCGCCATTGGAGGAGCTTTGGAGCTCCGAATCGCAAGCCGACTCCGGATCCACGGAAGCAACGCAAGTGCGGTGATTTCTATCTGATTACATTTCGATGGCGCCAAAGAGGAACGCAAGGGTAACGATCCTCACTTGTGAGCATGATAGCTCTCTTTCTTTGCATAGGAAGCCCGCTCTCGCGAGTTTGCGGAGAGTTGGAGGCGTTCCTTCGGGTAGATATGTGAAGTCCCCGTTGTTTAGAGTCCGTATGCGAGAACGGACATAGGCATTTTGGTTGAAGCCTACCCGGACATGTTAGTCCGGATCGGTGATGTTGCATTGCATAAGGCCGGAGAAGACTCCGTGCTATTGGGTGTTTTTCGGGTTTTCTACGCGGTAGATTGCAGCAGGGAGCCTTGGGGACTAACCTAAAGGTGCACCCGGAAAACTGGGCGGACACGAGGTCTTGCCAACTTGGTGGCCTGAGAGCCAACTTGAACATAACGGGGTTATGCGACTTGTGTTAGAATGGGACTCGGTGAAAGTTTGACCCGCGCAAATGGCTTAAATTGCCGTTGCGATGTGAGCACGGGTTAGATGGAGCCGTACCCGCTTTATGTCGTTCGGGTTAGAGAGACCTAAAGTTACATGGCACTCGCCGTTGGCATAAATGGGGGTCTTCGGTGGTCGATGGCTTAAATTGACGTGACCAATACCATGAAGACAAATTGCTCATAGGAATGGCCGTCTAAGTGGCGGTGGTGAATCCGGAATGTTAATGGCTTTTATTGACGTGACATCGACTGGTTCACCGAGAATGTGCCCTGAGTGCACGAGGCGTGTGGCCGTGCGAGCCAACGTCTGTGATGAAATGGCTTTAATTTTATGCATTGTTCGCTTATGCTAATGAAATGCAGGGAAGGAGCATCACCGCCCCGAGTTGGGGGCGGGATCGTTATAATTTGGTCAGCATTGCTGACCGTTGCCTTGTTTGCCACCGTGCGGTGGTTTGTTTGCTTGCAGGTGCAGCTGGACCGAGCGTTCAATAGCGGGCTAAAGCCCTTTTTGCGAAGCTGGCCCTCGAAGGCCCAAGTGAAATGTTTTCTATTTTTATTCATGTATGGCCGGCCTGCGTGCCGAGGTTGGTAAATCATGTAACGGACAAGTGAAACTTTTTGTAAGGCCTTAAGGCCAATGTTTGGGTATTTTTGTATACATTCCTAAATGTTGTATTAGTGGACATTCGTGCTCTTATGCTGGGTTCTTGTTTACAACTTATATTAACTGCTTCCGCTAGAATGCTCTGTGTAGGACGTTGAGATTGGTTGGATGGTTTCCATAAGTAACCACCCGGTCTGTCTGTGGTATATGGCGTCGGGCCCCGGCCGGACCTACTGCTATATGTTATGCGACGGATAGGGGGTGTTACAATTTGGTATCAGACCACTGGTTTTGGTCGGGCTTAAACGGAATTCGTGGTCGAATTCTTTTTAAGGGGTGGTGAGCACATTGTGTGCGTCATCGTTATAATGGTAAAAGAACCCATGAATGTCCACTTAGGAATGAAAATACTCGTGTTTGAGGAACCTGCGTGTTCCTATAATTGCTGTTTGCAATGTTATTTGGTCGCTTAACGGTGTTTTGTACCACTATAGGTGACCCGAAGTGGTGTTGGGCCGTCAGAACGCCGAGGTTCTGAGGCTAGTAGTGCACCAGAAGTTGCTCCAGCAACACCTTTGTCGGCTGACAATATACGATTGGTGGCTGAAGCGGTGTTGGCCGTGATAAATGCGCAGCCTGGGAGGCAAGCGCAGCAGCCCGCTCCTGTGATGGAGCAAGCACCTCTTCAAGAGGCCGAGCCGAGGAGGATGGAGCAAGTGGTTGTAGAACCAATAGTGCCAAGGAGGGCGACTGAGAGGCAGTTGAAGCATGTAATGAGCTTTAACCCTCCGTTATTCTCGGGGTTGGGAACCCCATCGCAGGCTGAAGACTGGCTCTCTAGGGTGAAGAGAGTCATGACAGCGACGGAGACAGAGGAGTGGCAGATGACCACCATCGCTACGTTCCTTCTGGATGGGGAAGCGAGGATGTGGTGGGAAGGTTTGGAGCTGCATCATTTGAGAGGTAGACAACTGATAGACGTTCCGATGGAAGAGTTCTCAGAATTGTTCTTAGCAAGATACCTCCCTTCGACTCAGAGGATTTCAATGGAGAATGAATTCCTGAAGTTGGTGCAGGGTGAGAGGAACGTGGATGAATATCTCCACGAGTTTACGCGGTTGAGTCGTTATGATAGCTCCATCATCATGGATGAGGAGCGTAAGACTAATCGTTTTTATGAAGGCTTGAGGGATGAGCTGAGATTGTTACTGTCGGGGCCAATGACGCAGGGTTTCTTAACCTTGGTCAATACTGCCCGGTCCTTGGAGAAGGACATGAAGAGTGTACAAGCGAAGAAAGGCTTGACTGATAAGAAATCTGAGTTCAGAGTGCCGACTACTTCAAAGTCAGGCTATCGGAGGACTTTTAAGAAGCATAGGACTTCGGGTCTAGCTCCTTCTGGCGCTTCTGGGGCGACTACGGGTCGGACCCCGGGTGCGTGTTTTACATGTGGAAAGACGGGTCATTTCGCCCGTGATTGTTGGAGCGGACGTCCTAAGTCCGAAAGGAGGCCTGGAGCTACTTATGAAGAGAAGGGCAAGGCGGTGGAATCGACCGCATCCCATTATGCTCCGGCCCAACCAAGGGTTTACAATCTTGGCCAACAGGAGGCCATTAAACAAGCTGACGTGGTGACAGGTACGGTTTAATTTATAGCAAGTCAATTCCTTTATATGCTTGTTATGCACATGTTACCTTACCACTACTTGTTTAGGATTTGTATTGATTTGTGAAAATCCCGCACGAGCACTCTTCGATACGGGAGCTTCACACTCCTTCTTGTCCGAAGGATTTATATCACGCATCGGAGTCCCTTCTTCGATGGCGAAGGATAAGTTGGATGTGTTGTTGCCCAATGGGTGTTCGATGCGAGCGGTTAGGATCTGCGATGTTAAGACTCGTATTGGAGAGCAGGAGTTCGACCTGCGGGCATCTTTACTTCCGTTAGTGGAGTTTGACGTCATATTTGGAATGGACTGGCTCTCGGAGCAGCAGGCCCATATAGATTGCGGTAGCAAGGAAGTCAAGCTGGGAGCAAGTCGTGAGACGACTTTTACGGGCTTAAAGGGGTCGAGCAAGACGTTGATGTCTGCTCTTCAGGTGGTGAAGGCGGTTCGTGCCAGAGCAGAACTGTTCTTTACACTAGTGGAGGCTGCAAAGCCGAAGCCTGCGATGGATTGTATTTCAGTGGTATCGGAATACCCTGATGTGTTCCCCGCAGATCTTCCTGGAGCCCCGCCTCAACGGGAGATAGATTTTACTATCGAGCTAGTGCCAGGTGCAAAGCCTGTGTCACGATCTCCGTATCGGCTAGCGCCTAAGGAAATGGCGGAGCTGAAAGTTCAACTGCAAGAGTTGTTGGAGCAAGGGTATGTGCGCCCGAGTTCTTCGCCTTGGAGCGCACCGGTCCTCTTTGTTAAGAAGAAGGACGGAAGCTTGAGATTGTGTATTGATTATCGGGAGCTAAACAAGCTGACTGAGAAGAATAAGTACCCGATCCCCCGGATTGATGATCTCTTCGATCAGTTAGTCGGGTCGACGGTGTACTCGAAGTTAGATCTCAAGTCTGGGTACTATCAGCTGCGGATAAGGGAGAGTGATATCCCGAAGACAGCGTTTAGTACGAGATACGGGCATTACGAGTTTACGGTCATGCCGTTTGGGCTGACTAATGCGCCGTCAGTATTCATGGATTTGATGAACAGGACGTTCAGGGAGTACTTGGACCATTTCGTGATCGTCTTCATCGACGATATTTTGGTGTACTCGCAAAGTGAGGAAGATCACTTCAAGCATCTTCATTTGGTGTTGGAGACGCTAAGGAGAAACCAGTTGTATGCCAAGTTCTCGAAGTGCGAGTTTTGGCTATCCTCAGTGGCGTTCCTCGGGCATATAGTGAGTGGAGAGGGTATTGCTGTGGATCCGGCGAAGATTGTTGCGATACGGGAGTGGCCTGAGCTTGCTACGGTAGCAGAAGTCCGGAGCTTTTTGGGGCTTGCCGGCTATTATAGGCGCTTCGTAGAGAACTTCTCGCGGATAGCGTTACCTCTCACTACTTTGACGAGGAAGGATCATAAGTTCGTTTGGACGCCGGAGTGCGCACGAGCTTTTGAGGAGTTAAAATGTCGGTTGACCACGGCGCCTGTGCTGAGTTCGCCGGTTGGAACCGAAGGCTATGAGATATATAGCGATGCTTCGGGCAGCGGTTTGGGTTGCGTGCTATTGCAGCACGGCAGCGTGATAGCTTATGGCTCGAGACAGCTAAAAGTGCACGAGAGGAATTATCCGGTCCACGACTTGGAGTTGGCGGCCGTAATTTTTGCCTTGAAGCTGTGGAGACACTATCTGTATGGTGTGAAGATTGATATCTACACCGATCACAAGAGCCTGAAGTACCTGATTGATCAGAAGGATCAGAATATGCGGCAGCGTAGGTGGATGGAGTTCCTGGGGGACTATACTTTCAAGATCCACTACGTGCCTGACAAAGGGAATGCGGTTGCGGACGCGTTGAGTCGCCGAGCCCCAGCTCAAGCGAATTGGCTATCAGTGCATGAGGAGCGGTTGGTGCAGGAGCTGGAGGCGTTGGAGATTGTTTGTGTGGATAGACAATCTAGTGCTGAAGCAGTGCTGAATTGGACTGAAGTCCAATATGACCTGGCTGATCGGATTCGGCAGGCTTTGGATATGGATGCTCGTATGAAGCAATTCATGATAGAGGCTCTGGATGGGTCAAATTCCCAATTCGTCGTGGAGGACGGATTGCTGTGGAAAGACGGTCGTTTGTGCGTCCCAAGTGTGGGCAATTTACGAGTGGAGTTGTTGTACGAGGCACACCATACCAGGTACTCGATTCACCCGGGGAGCACGAAGATGTACCGCGATGTAAAGAAGCTATTTTGGTGGCCGGGTTTGAAAAAGGATGTGGCGCTATACGTAGCGAAGTGCCAAACCTGCGCCTTAGTAAAGGCGGAGTGCCAAAAGCCGGGAGGATTTCTTAAGTCCTTGCCTATTCCGGAGTGGAAATTTGACAACATCTCTATGGACTTTGTGCACGGTTTGCCAAGGTCGCAAAAGGGGAACGACGCCATTTGGGTGGTCGTGGATCGATTAACGAAGGTGTCGCATTTTATTCCGCATAGGAAGGACGATCCGATGGAGAAGCTGGCGAAGCTTTATGTGGATAATATAGTACGGCTTCATGGTGTGCCCCGCAGCATCGTGAGTGACCGAGATGGGCGGTTCACGTCCAATGATTGGAGGCTGGTGCAGCAAATGTTGGGAACAAAGCTGAAGTTTAGCACAGCCTTCCATCCGCAAACGGATGGGCAGACCGAGAGGGTCAATAGAACCATGGAAGACATGCTTCGCATGTGTGTTTTGGACTTTGGAAAGCAATGGGAGGACCACCTTTATTTGGTGGAGTTCGCATACAACAACAGCTACCAAGCAAGTATTCAGATGGCACCTTTCGAGGCCCTATATGGTAGAAGATGTCGCACGCCGTTGTCTTGGTTAGAAACGGGCGAGTCGAAGTTGTATAAGCGATCAGAAGTGGATGATGCTACTTCTTTGGTGAGAACCATTCGGGAGAGGTTACTCATCGCTCAGGACCGGCAAGCAAAGTACTATAATGCCAAGCACAGGAACGTGGAGTTCACTGTGGGTGATTATGTGTACCTAAAGATCAAGCCGTTCAAGGGTGTCTCGCGGGTGCGACGATTGAAAAAGCTAAGCCCGAGGTACCTTGGACCGTTTGAGGTTCTGGAGCGAGTTGGAGAAGCGGCCTATAGGTTGAAGCTTTCTGTGGAGCTAAGTGGTTTACACGATGTATTCCACATTTCGGTGCTTCGGAAGGCGGTGCAAGAGCCTACGCAAGTGATCGCGGTCGATCAAGTGCCGGTGGATAGTGGGCTAACGACAAAGGTAAAGCCCGTGCGGATTGAGGACTCGGAGGTCAAGCGGCTACACAATAAAGAGATCAGGATGGTCAAGGTCCGATGGGACAATTACGGTCGTGAGGAGCTCTCCTGGGAGCGAGAGCAGACTATTCTTGACGAGTATCCGGAGTTGTTCCGCTCAGGTACAAATGTTGTTTTTGTATATCTTTCCTTTATGTAATTTCGTGGGCGAAATTCTTTTAAGAGAGGGAGAGTTGTAACGCCCCGAAACTCAAAGGAGCAAAGGGGGACGTTTTGGGCCAGTTTTGGTTTCTGGCTGACGGCACACGGCCTGGGACACGGGCGTGTCCCAGGGCGTGTCAAGTGTGGGCCGACACTTAGTCGCGAAGTCGTCGAGTTATACTCGACGATTCGTCGAGAAAGGGCACACGGCTTGCGACACGGGCGTGTCGCAGGGCGTGTCGACCCGTGTCGACACTTAGCCGTGAAATCGTCGAATTATTCTCGACGATTCGTCGAGAATGGGCACACGGCCTGCGACACGGGCGTGTCGCAGGGCGTGTCGACCCGTGTCGACGATCGTCAAGGTGAAATCGTCGAGATTCACTCGACGATCGTCGAGACAAGGCACACGGCCTAGGACACGGGCGTGTCCAAGGCCGTGTCATCCAGTCGTCGTTCTCCCCTCGACGAAATGACTCGTGTACACGGCCTGGGGGCCCAGGCGTGTCAATGTGACACGGGCAAGGACACGGGCGTGTCCTAGAACCCGTGCAGTGCTCGGGTTGGAAACGGGGGAAAATCATGGGGTACACGGCGGGCTACACGGCCGTGTCAGCTGGAACACGGGCGTGTCAACTCGAACACGGGCGTGTTCGATACCCGTGTGCGTGTTCAGAAGATTCGATTTTGACGGCGAATGCGGCACACGGCCCTGGACACGGGCGTGTGCCAGGCCGTGTGCGGCCCAGATTGGGCATTTCAGCCCCGAATCAAAGCCGCTCGTTTTCTTAGGTTGAGATCCGACGGCTGGGGATGGTTCCTGAGAAGATATAACCGGGTTTGACTTAGAAAAATCCACATTTTCTTACCTTTTCATCTCTCCAAACCCTTGGAGAAAGAAGAGCTAAGGCAAGAGGAAGAGGAGCTAGATCCGCCATTGGAGGAGCTTCGGAGCTCCGAATCGCAAGCCGACTCCGGATCCACGGAAGCAACGCAAGTGCGGTGATTTCTATCCGATTACATTTCGATGGCGCCAAAGAGGAACGCAAGGGTAACGATCCTCACTTGTGAGCATGATAGCTCTCTTTCTTTGCATAGGAAGCCCGCTCTCGCGAGTTTGCGGAGAGTTGGAGGCGTTCCTTCGGGTAGATATGTGAAGTCCCCGTTGTTTAGAGTCCGTATGCGAGAACGGACATAGGCATTTTGGTTGAAGCCTACCCGGACATGTTAGTCCGGATCGGTGATGTTGCATTGCATAAGGCCGGAGAAGACTCCGTGCTATTGGGTGTTTTTCGGGTTTTCTACGCGGTAGATTGCAGCAGGGAGCCTTGGGGACTAACCTAAAGGTGCACCCGGAAAACTGGGCGGACACGAGGTCTTGCCAACTTGGTGGCCTGAGAGCCAACTTGAACATAACGGGGTTATGTGACTTGTGTTAGAATGGGACTCGGTGAAAGTTTGACCCGCGCAAATGGCTTAAATTGCCGTTGCGATGTGAGCACGGGTTAGATGGAGCCGTACCCGCTTTATGTCGTTCGGGTTAGAGAGACCTAAAGTTACATGGCACTCGCCGTTGGCATAAATGGGGTCTTCGGTGGTCGATGACTTAAATTGACGTGACCAATACCATGAAGACAAATTGCTCATAGGAATGGCCGTCTAAGTGGCGGTGGTGAATCCGGAATGTTAATGGCTTTTATTGACGTGACATCGACCGGTTCACCGAGAATGTGCCCTGAGTGCACGAGGCGTGTGGCCGTGCGAGCCAACATCTGTGATGAAATGGCTTTAGTTTTATGCATTGTTCGCTTATGCTAATGAAATGCAGGGAAGGAGCATCGCCGCCCCGAGTTGGGGGCGGGATCGTTATAATTTGGTCAGCATTGCTGACCGTTGCCTTGTTTGCCACCGTGCGGTGGTTTGTTTGCTTGCAGGTGCAGCTGGACCGAGCGGTCAATAGCGGGCTAAAGCCCTTTTTGCGAAGCTGGCCCTCGAAGGCCCAAGTGAAATGTTTTCTATTTTTATTCATGTATAGCCGGCCTGCGTGCCGAGGTTGGTAAATCATGTAACGGACAAGTGAAACTTTTTGTAAGGCCTTAAGGCCAATGTTTGGGTATTTTTGTATACATTCCTAAATGTTGTATTAGTGGACATTCGTGCTCTTATGCTGGGTTCTTGTTTACAACTTATATTAACTGCTTCCGCTAGAATGCTCTGTGTAGGACGTTGAGATTGGTTGGATGGTTTCCATAAGTAACCACCCGGTCTGTCTGTGGTATATGGCGTCGGGCCCCGGCCGGACCTACTGCTATATGTTATGCGACGGATAGGGGGTGTTACACATACGCCTTTGTACACGTCCAAGGTACACTCTAGAGTCTCGCGCACGTACTTTGCTAACAACCCGTCAGTCTTGTTGGGTCGGATGTGCGTTATCGGGGATCGTCCTCCAAACCGCAGTGTAAAACAACCCACTAGCCCCTCTAACCCTCACAACCACCTGGTGCACCGTACTGTCATAGGTGTGACGAACGGCCAGTACCGCACGCCCCGCCACTATATTTATGCACATGCAAGTATTTTATTCCGAGCCTTCCGCTCGCAGGACCAAACCCGTCCTGAATCCCTCAAACCCAACATGGGTGAGAACGCACAATAGTGTCTTTATACCAATTCCCTCAAACCCTACATGGGTGAGCTTATAACATGAATCTCTCCAACCCTACACGGGTGATAAGGTACAACAAATGTCTTAACCTATTAGACTACTCTTGTCTATGGGTTATTATACTTAGTGTTTTAAGGTTAATCCCAGGACTGCCCAGGGTATACCCGGTGAAGGGCTCTCGGGGGCACTAGGAACTACTATGAGATTACGCCCAAAGTTCCCTTTCGCAAGGATATTTACTTTAGTTGATGACTACTCATATATCACCCCAGCTCTCATTGTTGCTCTGGAACGATCCTAGTGACTTAAGATATTACCGGGAAACCGACGGTCTTCCGTCGACCTCCACTCCGGTTGCTACCTAAAGACTTGCACTTTTACTCCCATCACTAAGACAGTACTACCAACCAAGGATTATTCTTATTGCACTCCCTTATTCTTCCGATAATTAATCCTCTGGTAATCCCCTAAAGCATGACCTATTTATGCTATATGCAGACTATGTCCTATTATTACCCCGAAAATGGAATCCTCCAATTCTTAGGGCATCTTGCCCCTAACTATTTATCCTAGGGTGGTATGGACTAATGGAACTATCATATGGATTCTCATAATTTTCCGTGGTCAATTAATCCCTTAATTAAATCTTTTAAATTAAATCCTAGGTCACTTTACATATGAATAGTATAATTTAAAATCCACTGACCGAGGTAATTTTTCCTGAGTTGTATATTGATAAAATATTTCTGTCTACATGGTTTCACAATTTTCCTTTTATTATTTATACCAATTTCTTATTTAATACCAAATCTACATAATTTCCATTTTCCAAATGAATTACATGGAATATACAAGCCAAAATTCCAGAAAAATTACAAAACATATAAGGCATTAATTTAAGACTAATGACAGAGTTTCATCAACCTCTATAGTGTAATGGCCTAACAAATCCCATTCTTAAATATTTAACAAAATGCCATTATATTAATTTAAATTATCAGTACATTCATAAATTCTGAAATAATTATGCAAGACTAATAATACAATTATACAGCACTAGCAATATTTCCAAATTTTTCTGATATGTATTTCCATCAATTCATGAATAATTGCAATAAGGGTAAAATGGTCATTTCAAGATATTTTACTCCAGAAGTTCTTCAAACAGAAAGATCAAATTTTCCTAAGTCAAATATAACCTTCTTTTTAACTTGGCAAAGTTTGAGGATTTTCACTTGAGGAAAACCTATTTTTCCAATTTATTTTCAAAAGGAGCTATATTTTTTAAAATTCCAATTAATGAGATTTTTGATTCCAAAAATCCCATAATTAACCTGAGGGGTGAACTTTACCCTAATGAACCACTGGAATCAAATCCATGATTTTTGAATGCCTCAATTAGGCTGAATGCACAATATTTAAATTATTGCTATTGGCACATCAAGACAATACATAAACCAACACATGCAATTGGATTACCCCAACATGCAGTGATCCAAATGTGTTGAAATTTTTATCATGCACCAATGATGTCCCCAAGGACCGACCACCAAAATTTGAGGTCATTTGGAGTCATATAACTCCAAATACTTCATTTATTTAGTTTTTGATATTATGACCAAAACTATAGAAAACGTTGTCCCAAAAAATTCTAAATTTTGGCAGGGGCTAGATATTCCCAAATAAGCCACATACCCAGAATTTTAGCCTATGTGGGCTTCTGGTTTGGCATGGGCTTAGGTTTTAGTTTTTGCCCTAGCCTAAGACCAGTCCTAGGAAAAATGCCCTACAGGCCAGACTACTGGACCAAAATTGATGATTAAGGTGTCAAATTAAAGCTAACAGGTAAGGCTACAATTTTTCATGTTGTGTTAAAGTTGTGATGATGCCTCTATGTACCCTAAATATCACATGCAATGTGACTGTATATTTGTGACAGAATTACACTATTCATAATATTTAATTTAAATCATAATATTTCATCTGCACGAATCCTAAAGCAGGAATGGACGGGATCGGGTTATCTCCTTCCTCCAGCCAACGGCTGAGATCGAGCTGACCTGGAGCATCTTTGCTGGCTTTTTTCGGCCAACTGAGGCGGCGCCACCCCCGGCCAATGGTGCCATCACCTTCACGGTGGTGGTGGCTATCGTTTCCCGGTGATGGGGCGGCGGGAGACGACGGCAATGGCGATCCCGAGCGGTTAAGAAAACTTGGAAAAATCACTCCTTTCTCCCATGGCATCGGGCTCAATTGAGCCTGATATCTCACCTAATTGATCTAGGATCCTAGTACAAGTAGAGGTGAGGTGAAACAGACCTGGATTGGGGCTTAGCGGCGGTTCAGGCGGTGGTTTGCCATGGTGGTGGTGCGCCGGCGAGCTCCTCCCCGAATGCTTGATTCTCCACCGATTTCCGTGCTCCAGCACTCGATTTCAATTCCTTCCCTCACTCTGAAGCTGATGGAGGGGTTAATTGGGGCTGGGGTGGGGTATATGGGGAGATGCAACCAAGGTGAGCTCGGGCTCAGCCTTGGTTGCTCCGCCCATGTTTGCCAGGTGGCCCTCAGCCCTTTATTCCTTCTGGAATGGTGTGAGGAGGTCGGCCAACACCTTTTGGGCTGAAGGACTGAAGGCCACATGGCCACCTCTCATCATATTCCATTTCTCTCTCCTCTTTTTAGGTGATTTCTCCATAATGCCCCCTTGCATGCATTCTCTCTCCTCAACCAGAGGAGTAGGGCTGGTCTTTGGTGCCTTGGGCTGGGCATGGGCCAAGTTTGGTGGGCTTAGCCCAAGGGAGGGTGGCTTGGTCTTCATTTCCCTCTTTTAGGTCAAATAGTTGACTTGTTGACTTGGAGAGTTGACTTAGTCAACATGATGAGTGGGTTGACCCCATTTGATGGTCATGAGCTTAGTGGCACCACCCAACTTGGGTTGGGTCAAGGGGGTGCCCTACCTAGGCTAATTGGGCTTATGAGTGTGGGTTTGACTAAATTAGGCCCAAGGTTGACTTTGGTCAACTGGGGTCAAAGTGTTGACCTAGTGACATGCCCTAGGGTCCACTTAGATTGTTTTTAGGGTTAGGTCAATGTGGTGGGGTCATGGTGTGGCTAGGGTCCTTATTTAGGCTAATTTGACCTAGTTTGACTTGGTCATATAGTGGGCCCCACATGGCTACAACCCACTACCTAGGGTCAAACCTAGCTAATTTCCCTAAAACCCACCCCATGCCTCACCCAATCTAAGTTGAGGGGTCTAAAAGTAACATGGGATGTTACAAATTCCAATAAACAAGAAAATAATTTCATCCCCGAAATTTAAGTTCGGGTCTACGGGGTTCTACTTGCAAGAATTATAAGAAATTTTAAAAACATAAATTAAAAGTACCTGATGCAAATAGCTCCGGGTGTTGCTCCAGCATCAGATCCCTCGGCTCCCAGGTGTGCTCCTCCCTTCCATGGTTGGACCACAACACCTTCACGAGAGGGACCTTCTTCCACAACACTCGGACGGCCATATCGTCAATCCAGATCGGCTCCAATATAACTGATCTGTCAGGCTCTACCGATCCGGCTGTAGCAGTAATGTGCTGCTCCGGCTGAAGGAGAGCTCTTCTCAAGGAAGATACATGGAAGACGTCATGTAACGTACTCAAATCCGGTGGCAGCTGCAGTCGGTATGCCAAGGGGCCCATCCGCTCCAGGATCAAGTATGACCCCATGTATCGTGGACTGAGCTTCTTGTGCCTCCGCACCCGAGAGACACCGTGTACTGGACCTATCTTCAAGAAGACCCTGTATCCAACGTGGAACTCCACTTTCCGGTGTTGAGCATCATAATACTTTGCCTGTCTGCTCTGGGCCTCTAGCAGCCAATCCCTGATCAAATGTACCTGAGCCTCAGTATACTCTATATAATCAGATCCAAGAGCCTTGGTATCCACATCCTGAACCTATGATAGCGGTGTCCGGCATCTCCTCCCATAAAGTGCCTCATAAGGAGCCATCCTGATGCTAGATTGGTGGCTGTTATTGTACGAGAACTCAATCAGTGGTAGTAGCCTTTCCAAAGGCTTCCCTGTATCCAATATGCACAGTCGGAGTCGATCCTCCATGGTCCGGATGGTCCGCTCGGTCTGTCCGTCGGTCTGCAGATGGAAGGCAGTACTAAAAGTAAGCCGAGAGCCCAAGTAAGCATGCACGGCCCTCCACTCGCTCGAAGTGAACCGACCATCACGGTCTGAAACAATCATCCTGGGAATGCCATGGTATCTGGCGAACTGCTCCACAAATAATCTCACCAGAACTGCAACTGGGGCATCCTTCCAAACTGGGATAAAGCGCACTACCTTGGTCAGTCTGTCTACTATGACCCATATAGAATCATGCCCAGAGTGGGAGCGAGGTAGTCCGTGCACAAAATCCATAGCAATGTCCTCGAACTTCCACTCTGGGACTGACAGTGGCTGTAGCAAACCTCCTGGGCTCTTACATTCTGCCTTCACACGCTGACATGTCTCGCAGAATGTCACAAAATGAGTGATCTCCCTCTTCATCCCAGGCCAATACATAGACCTCTGCAAATCTGCCCACATCTTGGTGATACCGGGATGAACTGAATATCTGGAGCAATGAGCCTCTCTGAGTATGTCATCCCGGATACTGCCCCCTGCTGGTATGTAAATGCGTCCACGGAATCGAAGAAGATCATCCTGTAGCATGTAGTCCTCAACCTTGCCCCTTTCCAGGGCACTAAAAATCGGCTATAATGCAACATGCAGCCTCTGATGTGTTCGGATGCGCTCTCGTATGTCATCACCACTGATCACTGAGCTCAAATACTCTCGATATACCACTGGTTCGGCCTCAGATACCATGGTAATGTGCATGTCTTCCATCATCCGTAGCAGCTTTATTGACATCAACCGAGGCTCCGGTCCAGAAGTGTCGGCCCTCCTACTCAAAGCATCTGCTACTGTGTTCGCTTTCCCCGGATGGTAGTGGATCTTATAATCATAGTCACAGAGGAATTCCAGCCATCTCCTCTGTCGCAGGTTTAAGTCCTTCTATGAATCGATATATTTAAGATTCTTGTGATCTGAATAGATGTCATAATGAATCTCGTTTAAGTAATGCCTCCACATCTTTAGGGCGAATACCACAGCCCCGAGCTCTAAGTCAAGTACTGGACAGTTATGCTTATGCTTCTTCAACTGTCTTGAAGCATAGGCAATAACATGTCCATGCTGCATCAGGACAACACCCATCCCCTAGTAAGAGGCATCTGTGTAGATCTGAAATCCTTCACTCCTGGATGGAAGCGCAAGAATAGGGGATGAGATGAGTAGGTCCTTCAGCTCCTGAAAAGCTATCTCGTACTGCTCTGACCAAACAAAATCTGCATCCTTCTTCGTCAAGGACGTGAGGGGGAGTGCTATCCTAGAGAACCCCTCCATGAACTTACGATAATACCCTGCTAGTCCCAAGAAACAGCGAATGTCGGATGCGGTCTTCGGTCGTGGCCAATCCCTCACTGTCTCTATCTTGGCTGGGTCAACTGCTAATCCAGCCCCACTGATAGTGTGCCCCAGGAAAGCCACATCCTGTAGCCAGAACTGGCACTTTGAAAACTTTGCGTACATCTGGGACTCCCTTAGCCTCTGCAAGACCTGCGTCAAATGCTCTGTATGCTCCTCCTGAGTCCGGGAGTATATCAAAATGTCGTCGATGAATACAATCACGAAGCGGTCTAAGAAGGGCTCAAATACACGGTTCATTAGACTCATGAATGCGGTAGGGGCATTCGTGAGCCCAAAAGGCATCACCGTGAACTCGTATAATCCATAGCGTGAACTGAATGCCGTCTTCGGTATGTCCTCTTTCCTGATGCAGAGCTGGTAGTAACCGGATCGCAAATCTAGCTTAGAGAACTAGAAGGCTCCCTGCAGCTGATCAAATAGCTCATCTATCCGAGGCAGTGGATAGGTATTGCGGACCGTTAACCGGTTCAGCTCCCGGTAATCTATGCATAGTCGCAATGACCCGTCCTTCTTCTTCATAAAGAGAACTGGCGCTCCCCACGGCGATGAACTGGGCCGCACAAATCCCGACTCGACTAGCTCCTGAAGTTGAGTCATGAACTCTGCTAACTCCCTGGGTGCCATCCTGTAAGGTGCCCGGGACACCGGCCTCGCTCCCGGTACTAGCTGAATCCTGAAATCCAAGTCTCTGGCTGGTGGTAGCCCGGGCAATTTCTCCGGGAATACGTCGGAGAAATTCCGGAGCACCGGAATATCTGAAATAGAAGTCTCTGCTCCCATCATCTCAAAGCAGATAAGGTAAACTTCTTCTCCCTGCACGTGGGCCTTCACAGCCTGTACAGAAGATAACAATATGTGGCAGATAGGCTGAATACCTTCGATGATAACATGGGAGTCACCATGCCTTAGTGTGATCCTCCTTGATGGGCAATCTATCTGAGCATGGTTCTGATGTAACCATGTCATGCCCAAAATCAAGTCGAAGTCCTGCAGCTTCAGAATAGTAGCTGGCGCTTCAAATGCCTTGCCGCCAATCTCGGCCTCCATATCACAATAGGCAGTGGTCCGCAGTTCTGACCCATCGGGTAGACGCACCCTCATCTCTAGTCCAGGAAATCTTTCCATGCCATCGAGTCCGTCTATGAAGGACTCAGATACGAACGAGTGCGAAGCACCCGTGTCGAAGAGAGTATGTGCGGGTTTGCTGCTGATCATAACTATGCCTGAGGTTTGTTTAAGTTAAAATTAATTGTTACCCTATAGTTACAGGTACTATATAATTGAAAACTCAAGGAATTTAATAATTAACCTTAAGTACCTGTGATAACCTCCTCGGGGTTCCTCTGCTCCGTGAGGTCCAAGGCATATATCTGCTCCTGATTGCGTCCCCTGCCGTGATATCCCCGGCCTCGGCCTCGTCCTCGGCCCCGGCCTCGGCCCTGCTGTACTGGGGCCACTGGAGGTGGAGGAGGAGGAGGAGGATGGAATCGATGCGGACACTCCGACCTAATTTGCCCGGGCTAGCGGCATCCGTAACAAACTACCTGCCGGTGGCCATGGTCATCCTGTCTCCTCGGATCATGCACCTGTAGAGGTGGGGGAGCCAATGCTGGAAGAGGCCCCTGCTCCTGCCTAAAGTTGGGACGACTACGACCCCCACCCTTCTTGTATCCGATAGTCCTGCCTCTCTAAGAGCCCCTGCTGCTCTCTCCTAATGTCGACCCATCAAACGGTCTCTTTCCTCTGCCTTGCACCATCAGCTGGTCAGCCTCCAGCTTCTTTGCCATCTCAATGATCTGCCTAGAGGTGCCATGAGAAATGAACAGCAAGGCCTGCCTCAAATCATCCCTGAGGCCCCGGTAGAACCTCTTGGCATACCTCCTATCATCGGTATCCTGAATCCCTGCGAACCTGGCCAAATGAGAGAACTCTCATTGATACTCGATCACCGATCTAGTCCCCTTCCTGAGGTTCAAAAACCTCTCCTCCAAGGCATCTCTGTCCGTAGCAGAGACGAAGTGATCCAGAAATACATCGCCAAACTCCTCCCATGATATCTCTGACAGCTCCCAGTCCGCATATGTAGACTCCCGCACTGATTTCCACCATCTCTTCGCATGAGCCTCTAGTGCAGAGGTGGCTAGAGGTACTGCCTCGCCGACCGGGCAACTGATGCCTGCTAAAATCTTGTGTATGGCCTCCAGCCATTCCTCCGTCTTTACTGTATCCTCTGTCCCACAGTACATCGATGGGGACAGGCTCTTGAAGGCACTCAGCCAGCTCGACCCCGGATTTGGCTGCGGAGCCGGGACTTGTTAGGATTTGAAGGCATCCCGAATCACTATCAAAGTCTACCCCATCTGCATATGTAGGAATGGAGTGGCAGCTGGAGGGGGATGAGCCACATTTTGTGGAGCGACGACCTGTGGAGGTTGCATAAAGGTAAGATTAAAACAGAACTGGCCTAACTCATTGTACTTAGTGGACCATTTTATGTGACTTTTACACATGGGCACACCATTGCTTCCGCTGCATAGTTTGTCCGCAAACTAATGCTCGAGCGGGGGTGGTGTCGTGTTGTGGTCTTCTTTCTCATATGATTGTTGTTCAAGTGATACCAGTTTGTAAATCCCCCCCCCCTTACAGAGGAGGGCTACCGGGTCTTATGCCCAGAACCACCGTCTTACGGTGGCACTAACGCACGGGTTAGTCAACACCGCAACACGCCGATCCTGTCGGCTATTACGATCATTTAACCTGTAGGCCATTTGAGAAATAGAAGTATAGCAGCACAACAATTCTACTAATCCACAAGTCACAGAGTACAATCATATATATATGAAATGAAAAGTACAAAGCATAGTCCACAGAAGAGTACAAAACGAAAGAGTAATAAGGGCTTATGCCCAGTACATAAAATCAAGTCTCTCTCTCAAATAAAAGCGGAAGCTATACTAATACATCAGAACTCGTCCCACCTGAGGACGCGCAGTAGCGGTAGTAGCTTGTTGTAGCGGTATCTGCTCCTCAAGTCCTGTCTCCTCGATGTGCTGGTGCTCCATCTCCACGGGCTCATAAAAATAGTATGGTCACCGACCATTAGTCAAAAAGACTAAGTCGTTTCCTCCACACCTCGCCCCGCAACTCCTAGACATCGAGCGGGAGGATGAAGCGGAGGACAACAAGGGGTAGCAAAGGTGGAAACAGGTGACAGATCTAACTAGCAGTTATAATGGATATTATAAATTCTACTCTAGCAGTTCTAAATATGATACAAGTAAGTAAGGAGCAGTACTAGTAAAGGAAGTAAAGAACAGAAAGTAAGAGCATGTAAATAAAAACTATTCTACCACTATACTACCATCACAAAAGTACCCTAACTTATATAAATGCCCATACAAATATATAAGTTAGGATTTCCAGGAAATTTAACTTATCATATAAAAGAGCCCATACTAGTTTATATGATAAGGATCTATGAAGCGTATGACCTAATATGAATGAATGTTATGATGCAATTTTATGCACAGGCAAGTGCAACTCACACACAATGACTCTGTGAGCACAGACCTTTAGTTCCCACTTTTTGAGAGCTAGCATCACTCTCGGGTACCACCGCTGTGGCTACGGCAGCAGCGGAGCGGGCGTCTCCGCTTCTAGGCCGGTATGCACACTACAAAGCCTTAGACCCCTCTCATACGCCTCTGTACACGTCCAAGGTGCACTCTAGAGTCTCACGTACGTACTTTGCTGACAACCCGTCAGTCTTGTTTTGTCGGATGTGCGTTATCGGGGATCGTCCTCCAGACCGCAGTGTAAAACAACCCACTGGCCCCTCTAACCCTCACAATAGCCTGGTGCACCGTACTGCCATCGGTGTGACGAACGGCCAGTACCGCATGCCCCGCCACTATATTTATTGTTAGGTATTGTATCCACGATTACCTAGATTTGAGGAAGCCACCTGTCAAGCTAAGATGAATTCACAATGTATTTGATGAAACATCTTAAGTTGTACTTGCAGCTCCTCCACGCTAAGTGCACACCAATGTCAGGGTGCAGTAGGTCAATATACACGGGTCTGCAAGACGTAATCCCTCGTTGAGTAGATCAGTGTGTTGGCCTACGTGTACTCTCTCTATTGGAGTGCACTTACTTTCAGTACAGGGCCGTTCATATGCAAGAGAAGACAAGGAGCATGGATGGATCAAGGAGCAGCTCCTGGGTGGAAGACGAAAATTCGTCCAAGGAAAATTCGACGAGAATCACCAAGTGATTCTCGCCGATTCGGCGAGAATCACTAGTGATTCTCGCCGAATCGACGAGAATCACTAGTGATTCTCGCCGACTCCTTCTGGCTACCTCAAAACGGTGCCAAGTAAGATTCGGCGAGAATCACTAGTGATTCTCGCCGAACCGGTGGCCAAGCAGCTCATGTATACAAAGTGAAATTCGTTGAGAATCAATAAGTGATTCGGCGAGAATCACTAACGATTCTCGACGAATCGTCGAGAATCACTTGGTGATTCTCGCCGATTCGTCGAGAATCGCCTGCGATTCTCGCCGATTTTCACTTAGCGTTTTCTCAGGATGCTGCTGGACCGGATTCTGCCTCTGGACTAGTTTGAACCGGACTTAGGGATTTCTAGTGTGGGTCCCACAAACGGTCATATTGGAGTTATCTACAGTATATATATTCCAGTATTTTGAACAGTAAAACCACGGAGAAAAGAGAACGAAACCGAGCCACGACGAAACCCTAATATCGCGATTCCTCTCTGCCACCGCCATCGTGCTCGGGCAAGTTGGTCGCCGTCAACAATCGAGATTCCTTAGTGATCTCCGGCGACAGAAGCTTAGCAAAGCTTGAGTCTCACGTGTCTATCCAGAGATCTCTTGTCTCTCGATTTGTTGACCGGGAAAAACTCCCCCGTCCGAATCGATCGAGACGACCGGTCCTCGTGTGACCATTGGAAGACCAAGCTAGCTTCGCTACGAAGTTTGGATCTCCAAGTTCAGCAGCCGCTCATCATCGTAGCCGCCGATCCCGAAGCTAGCCGCCGCTCGTGTTGCCGCCGCCGGTTCCGGGGAGATCCTCTCCAAGAGAGACCAAGGTTGTAGACTCTTCGTTGACTTCACGAACACGTCGTCAAACGAAGAGGAACACCGTAGTCTCCGAAAGAAGTTTGTATCTCGTATACATTCTATATTTACTTTTGTTGTAAAGGAACTTTTGTTCCGTGTTGTAAGGGTTGGGTGCAAACCGTTTTGTGGGAGTGTTGACTCTCACGTGTGGAAGGGTTCCTTCCGGTAGTGCAGGGATTGGATTTCAATCCCGTTGGAGAAGTGACCGAGTCGTCCCTTGTTGGGGAGATAGGTCGAAGGGGGAAAGTGGATGTACCCAAGTTGGGGAACCACTATAAATTGCCTGTGTATTCTGTGTGCTGTGCTTTTTATTTTTATTGTGCAGGTACGTTCATAAATTCCGCAAAAGCGCTACTCGTCACCTATTCCCCCCCCCCCATAGGTGCACATAGCTGACACTAGGTGGACTTTCAAGTGGTATCATAGGGAGGTTACTCATCAAAAAGGTTATCACCTTGAGTAGAATCCTGCCACCAGTGTCAGAAGCATGGATCTGGATTATGAAATACCGCCACTCAAACTCCCCGCATGCACAAAGGATTATTATCCCATCTGGAGAATGAGGGTGTCATTTCACCTTGATGCTATCGATCCTCGAGCATCCTTCATCCTGGAAGAGGGTTCGTTTATTCCCATGAAGACCTCCGACTCTGGGATCCAAGTGCCCATGGGCATTGCTGAGATGTCAGAGACGGAACTATCACTATTTCACTTGGATGAGAGGATTCGTCAAATCATTATGGATATCTGGTCTGGAGCCTCTCGCTCTAGATTGGAAAAATGTAGGACGGCTAAATCTCTGTGGATGACGATCTCTGAGCTGATGGGGGGGTCAGAGAAAGCTGGAATATGCTGTCAATCAGAGGATGAAGCGTATGTGGGGGTTCTCACTTCTGAAGATGAAGGCAAGGATCCCTCGGACTGCATCAGAGCTCCAGTGTCCGTGTCAGAGACTGAAGAGGACAGTGAGGAAAGCTGCTCTGATGTGGATGAAACAATAGTCACTGGATCTAACGACAATCACACAGAAGTGCAGGTAACTTCTTCATCCTGCCCCTTATCTCTTGAAATTTCTGAAGACAGGAACTGCCCTCCTTCAGAAAATGCTGATTCCCTGAAGAGAGCCCTTCAGTCATACAATCTACTTGCTGAGGAGCAAGCTCAAGAGATTGCTCGACTGAAGGTCTTGTTGGTTCTCCAATTGGCGTCCAACAAGGCCAAGGACTCTAAGATCTCGGCTCTAGAGAGTAGTCTAGATAATGAGAAACGTATAGTATCAAACTTTTCCAAAGTTGATGCTATAAAGAGAAAGCAAGAAACCGGGTGGATCTCCCGGATTATCCAGGCATGGAGAAATGGGGAAACAGTTTTCCGACCCCCCACTCCAAGTAGGAAGGCAACTCATCATGCCTTCAGGTATGACCACAGGCATAGTCGTGGTCACTACAAGGGTGATCTGTCCCCATGTGGAGACACCCAAAGTGCAAGGGCCGGCGTGGCCACCTACGATAGAATACCTAAGGCTCGTTCTGAGCCGTTCGTATTCACTGCCACTGCCTCAACACAGTGTGGATCTGCATGTCCCAGCTCACAGAAGACTTCTCACCACTCGAGTACACGGGATAGAGAGGATAGAAGTCATGATGTCAGGTTCCATGGGGCCCCTGTAAGGAAGATGCCTGAAAGAATGGCACCACCTTCCCGGCCTCATAACGCTCACAACATGCATTCTTTCCACCCTTCCACGTGTCACGATGGAAGAGGAATTTTTGTGAAAAGATCATGCCCTATCCCGTTTAGACCTAGGACCGTGACTACATCAGTCACGAGATCAGGTCGGAAACGGCGATACAACATTCACCCATGTTGGTGCTGTGGCAAAGTGGGGCACTTTGCCATCGACTGTTGGCACAACCCCTCTGTGCCTACGGCAAGGGCTTATCCACATTCTCGGGACAGAGGTAGTCTTCCAGACAGGTTTTCTGAAGGAAGGCAGTTGCGTGCTTATGCTAACAGGAACCTAGGACCCAATATGATTTGGGTTCCTAAGGTAAAGTAATCCTTTCTTGCAGGGTAGTCTAGGTCCCCATGAATATGATGGGAACTAGACAGTAGGTGGCTCAAGGCTAAGTTGGAATAAGCGTCTGCAATAACAGATGTGTTGTCTGTTTGAGCATACTCACTTTGAGCCTCTAATGTGTTCTACCTGTGGGACTAAGACGATGACTTTCAAAATCCCAGGTAATTTTGATCAGTTCAAGGACTTGCGTCATACTGCATCCTCATTTAAAATATATATATATATATATATATATATATATATATATATATATATATATATATATATATATATATATATATATATATTTCTATCCATGTGTATATTTATACTTCTGCCTATACATGTAAGTATGCACCTCTAAGGATAGGTTCACTGAATGCATACAAACCTTCACACATCAATAAAGGGTTAACGAAGATATGTCATCGTGAATCTCGACAACTCACAATTGACATCAAGAAGTCTTTGGAAAAGCCTCATTAAAATCCAAATAGATTGACTTTAGAATACACATGTATTTATCATGTGTATATTGACTTGACATCTGAATATTTCAAAAATGTTGCAAGCTTCTCAACGTGAAAATTCCTAGTCAAGTGACCTCTCAATTTCGAATTAGACAACTGGTATCAGAAACCAAATTAACCAAATCTCCTGACAGACAAATCCCGCCGACCCTTCGCATTCACCCCGAATCCCGACGAATTAGACAAATCCCGCCGAAAGAGTTCTTCCGCCGATTCGCCTTCTTCACGAATCCAGCCTCACGTCGCAGCAGTTTGTCCCGCCGAAAGAGTTCTTTCGCCGATTCGCCGAAACCCGCAGGAGCTCTCCCTCCGACTCGCCGAATCGCTATACATCCTGCTCTAAGGATAACTGCTGGGTGTCCATCTTCTTCCCGTAAGCTCTCGTCGAATCGCGAAGTGTCCCTGTGACCGCAAGGTTCTCGCAAGGTCCATCGTCAAATCGAGAAGGTTCTCGCAACGTTCTAGCAAGGCCGAACCCCACAGGAAACCCTTCCATCCACCGAAGGTCTTCCCGACGCTCCTCAACTCACTTCCATATAAGTCCTTAGGTAACCTCTTCCTCACCCGTACTTGGACGCTCTCACTAGTGATGCCTTCTTTTTGAATGTTCATTAATGCTTAGAGTAGGGCTTCTCTCTCTAGATCTACAATGGCTCCAAGGACAACTGCAGGGTTGGTCTCTGGCTGTGAGCTGGTTCGAACTGGGTTTTCTCACGCCTCAGACGAATTCCGCAACATCATTCTAATGCTGGAAGAGGCTGGGCTAACCTTTGTCCTGGAGCACCCTTGCAAAATCCTGGACAAAGAGGTGCTGGAGTTCTTCGCTACCACAAGACTCCGAGATGGAGACTCCATAATCAAGAGCAAGGTGGCGGGGGCAAAAGTAAAGATGTCTGCCAGCAAGCTGACTCGCTACCTGCAGCTTTCTAGTTCGGAGCAGGAGGACTATTTGGAGGACGAGGACAAAACCAGAACTCTCTTGTTCTGCGGTCTTCCACGAGGAACTCGATCAATAAAGAGAAAGGAGATGAATGAAGATGGGAAGCTCCTATCTGACATTATTGGAAAAGTGCTCATCTGTAAGCCGGGCTCGCATGACCATATCTCAGGAGATATGTTCAAGATCCTCATAGCTGTTGTCTGCCGCAAGAGGTTCAACTGGGGGGAGTTGCTGTTCGAGAAGATCAATGACACCCTGGGCACTCCTAGTTTCGGCCGCATCATAAGTCTATATCTAAACCAGCTAAACAGAGACAAGTTCGACATGAGCAAAGGTGTCCCTCTCCACTACTTGAAGAAGATGGATGCAAGTGTGTTTGATCGATGGGAGAGGCGGATCGGGCAGCCTACCGTGGAAGAGCGACAGGAAGTATCTCCAGCAGTCACCCCCCGTGAAATTCCTGATACCCTGACTGCAGGAATCGAGGGGGAGACTCTACCCCCTCATACAAATGTAGTTTCTGAAATTGCCCAGGTGGCCAGGGATGCGGTGGCCGAAATTCATGAAGTAAGTGAACCTGAGCTGGAGGATGAGGAGGTCCTGAACAGAAACACTCAAGGAACCGAAGCTGAAGCACTGGAGACTGCTGACCGAGAATTGGAAGAGGCTGCTGATATAGATGAATTCTTGGATGAGGACGGAGAGGAAGATGAGAATGAGGGACATGAAGCATTTGAGACTCCGGATCCTGTTGAACCTCCATCTGACAAGTCTGCACCAGTGGAGGGGGAGTTAGATAAATCTACAGAGGCAGCCAACATTCCTCCATTAGAGACTGTGATTGTATCCAGCTCTACAGATGCATCTGCTGAAATGCAAGGCCCACAAGTGCCTCCGGCTATTCCGTTACGAGATGAGCTAGCCACTCACACTGTCAATATCATTCAGGGCATTGTGAATGAACTTAAAGTCTCATTTGATGAATCCCAGAATAAACTGCTGAACATGATTAAAACTTCGGAAAATCTGATGCTCAAGAATATGGTGGAAATCAACCATAAGCTGGACGTGATGGAGAAGAAATTTGAAGAGAAGTATACCGCGGACGGCGAAGCTGTCACACTCTTAATGGCCGGCTTGAAAAAGAATACTGATACTCTGGCTGTCGTAAATCAAAACGCACACGTTGTAGCCAACAACATTCAGAAGTTTGATGGTAATATGGTCACTTTAAATGCCAATCAGCAGGCCCTGATCACTGAATTCTCCAAGACCACGAAGCATATTGATGACTCCCTGCACTCATATGCCAACTGCATAGCTGTCGAAGCCAAAAAGGGGGAGAAAGAGTATATAGCTAAGTTGGCCGAGCTTCAAGAAAGCATGAGCACACACTTCGCCCAATCAAGCAAATATGTCTATGAGAGCTGCTGGTGGATGCTCCAACAGGCGCTAGGTATGTTAGGCGTCGTTCTTCCTAACAATCCTGCCGGTATTCATGTCCCTGAGACATCTAAGGCCGCTGAGGTAGTAAGTGTTGCTGAGGATGTAAGTGCAAGTGCTGCAGATATTCCCACAAATGACGCTGATGCTAGGGCTCTCTCCAAAGCTAAACTGAGGAGCATGTTTGACCAAGAGGCCTTAGCAAAAGCCAGGGGAAAGAGAAAAGTTCAAGAAGGGACCTCCAAGGAGACACAGGCTGCAAAGAGAACTCGAATGAATGAGGAGGATGTACGAAACGAAAGGTGGAGTCCAGTTTCAAGGAACATCATCTTAGGCACCTTCTGGCTGCAAGAAAGAGGAGAGATCAATCGAAACGAAGTATATAGCCAGTATGAGTGGGAAGCGCACAAAACGTTTGAAGCGAAACGCAACATCTTTTTCAGAAACAACAAGGATGCAGATAAAGTTGCTCCTCCTAGGTATTACCCGAAGCCCAAAGAATACATGGAGAGGCAAAGCAAGAAGTACTTGGCTCAACATCCTAAGAGTGACTTAGCTAAGGAAAAATAGTCAAAAACTTATAGCTTGTCACTTTGTCTTAAGAACATTTAATGATTATTGTTGTCATAGAAACAATTCTGGATTATATGTGTATATATATTTGAATTTGTGAATGACTCAAGTCCTGATCTGATTGCATATATTCTCTTGTGCTGCATGTTTAATTTCTGAATGCTATGTTTATTATTTGATATGTGTTATTCATCTTAGCTAGTAGGGTTTTGGCTTCGTCAAATAGGGGGAGATTGTTGAGTATTGTATCCACGATTACCTAGATTTGAGGAAGCCACCTGTCAAGCTAAGATGAATTCACAATGTATTTGATGAAACATCTTAAGTTGTACTTGCAGCTCCTCCACGCTAAGTGCACACAAATGTCAGGGTGCAGTAGGTCAATATACACGGGTCTGCAAGACGTAATCCCTCGTTGAGCAGATCAGTGTGTTGGCCTACATGTACTCTCTCTATTGGAGTGCACTTACTTTCATTACAGGGCCGTTCATATGCAAGAGAAGACAAGGAGCATGGATGGATCAAGGAGCAGCTCCTGGGTGGAAGACGAAAATTCGTCCAAGGAAAATTCGACGAGAATCACCAAGTGATTCTCGCCGATTCGGCGAGAATCACTAGTGATTCTCGCCGAATCGACGAGAATCACTCGTGATTCTCGCCGACTCCTTCTGGCTACCTCAAAACGGTGCCAAGTAAGATTCGGCGAGAATCACTAGTGATTCTCGCCGAACCGGTGGCCAAGCAGCTCATGTATACAAAGTGAAATTCGTTGAGAATCAATAAGTGATTCGGCGAGAATCACTAACGATTCTCGACGAATCGTCGAGAATCACTTGGTGATTCTCGCCGATTCGTCGAGAATCGCCTGCGATTCTCGCCGATTTTCACTTAGCGTTTTCTCAGGATGCTGCTGGACCGGATTCTGCCTTTGGACTAGTTTGAACCGGACTTAGGGATTTCTAGTGTGGGTCCCACAAACGGTCATATTGGAGTTATCTACAGTATATATATTCCAGTATTTTGAATAGTAAAACCACGGAGAAAAGAGAACAAAACCGAGCCGCGACGAAACCCTAATATCGCGATTCCTCTCCGCCGCCGCCGTCGTGCTCGGGCAAGTTGGTCGCCGTCAACAATCGAGATTCCTTAGTGATCTCCGGCGACAGAAGCTTAGCAAAGCTTGAGTCTCACGTGTCTATCCAGAGATCTCTTGTCTCTCGATTTGTTGACCGGGAAAAACTCCCCCGTCCGAATCGATCGAGACGACTGATCCTCGTGTGACCGTTGGAAGACCAAGCTAGCTTCGCTACGAAGTTTGGATCTCCAAGTTCAGCAGCCGCTCATCATCGTAGCCGCCGATCCCGAAGCTAGCTGCCGCTCGTGTTGCCGCCGCTGGTTCCGGGGAGATCCTCTCCAAGAGAGACTAAGGTTGTAGACTCTTCGTTGACTTCACGAACACGTCGTCAAACGAAGAGGAACACCGTAGTCTCCGAAAGAAGTTTGTATCTCGTATACATTCTATATTTACTTTTGTTGTAAAGGAACTTTTGTTCCGTGTTGTAAGGGTTGGGTGCAACCCGTTTTGTGGGAGTGTTGACTCTCACGTGTGCAAGGGTTCCTTCCGGTAGTGCAGAGATTGGATTTCAATCCCGTTGGAGAAGTGACCGAGTCGTCCCTTGTTGGGGAGATAGGTCGAAGGGGGAAAGTGGATGTACCCAAGTCGGGGAACCACTATAAATTGCCTGTGTAATCTGCGTGCTGTGCTTTTTATTTTTATTGTGCAGGTACGTTCATAAATTCCGCAAAAGCGCTACTCGTCACCTATTCCCCCCCCCCCCCATAGGTGCACATAGCTGACACTAGGTGGACTTTCATTTATGCACATACAAGTATTTTATTCCGAGCCTTCCGCTCGCAGGACCAAACCCGTCCTCAATCCCTCAAACCCAACACGGGTGAGAACACACAATAGTGTCTTTATACCAATTCCCTCAAACCCTACACGGGTGAGCATATAATATGAATCTCTCCAACCCTACACGGGTGAGAAGGTACAACAAATGTCTTAACCTATTAGACTACTCTTGTCTACGGGTTATTATACTTAGTGTTTCAAGGTTAATCCCAGGACTGCCCAGGGTATAACCAATGAAGGGCTCTCGGGGGCACTAGGAACTATGATGGGATTACGCCCAAAGTTCCCTTTCGCAAGGAAATTTACTTTAGTTGATGACTACCCATATATCACCCCAGCTCTCATTGTTGCTCTGGAATGATCCTAGTGACTTAAGATATTACCGGGAAACTGACGGTCTTCCGTCGACCTCCACTCCGGTTGCTACCTAAAGACTTGCACTTTTACTCCCGTCACTAAGACAGTACTACCCACCAGAGATTATTCTTATTGCACTCCCTTATTCTTCCGATAATCAATCCTCTGGTAATCCCCTAAAGCATAACCTATTTATGCTATATGCAGACCATGTCCTATTATTACCCCGAAAATGGAATCTTCCAATTCTTAGATTCTCTTGCCCCTAACTATTTATCCTAGGGTGGTATGGACTAATGGAACTATCATATGGATTCTCATAATTTTCCTTGGTCAATTAATCACTTAATTAAATCTTTTAAATTAAATCCTAGGTCACTTTACACATGAAGTAGTATAATTTAAAATCCACTGTCCCAGGTAATTTTTCTAGAGTTGTATATTGATAAACTATTTCTGTCTACAGGGTTTCACAATTTTTCTTTGATTATTTATACCAATTTCTTATTTAATACCAAATCTACATAATTTCCATTTTCCAAATGAAGTACAAGGAATATATAAGCCCAAATTTCAAAAAAATTACAGAACATATAAGACATTAATTTAAGACTAATGGCAGAGTTTCATCAACCTCTATAGTGTAATTGCCTAACAAATCCCATTCTTAAATATTTACCAAAATGCCATTATATTAATTTAAAATTATCAGTACATCCATAAATTCTGAAATAATTATGCAAGACTAATAATACAATTATACAACATTAGCAATATTTCCAAAGTTTTCTGATATGTATTTCCATCAATTCATGAATAATTGCAATAAGGGTAAAATGGTCATTTCAAGATATTTTACTCCAGAAGTTCTTCAAACAGAAAGATCAAATTTTCCTGTATCAAATATAACCTTCTTTTTAACTTGGTAAAGTTTGAAGATTTTTACTTGAGGAAAACCTATTTTTCCAATTTATTTTCAAAAGGAGCTATATTTTTAAAAATTCCAATTAATGAGATTTTTGATTCCAAAAATCCCATAATTAACCTGAGGGGTGAACTTTACCCTAATGAACCACTGGAATCAAATCCATGATTTTTGAATGCCTCAATTAGGCTGAATGCACAATATTTAAATTATTGCTATTGGCACATCAAGACAATACATAAACCAACACATGCAAGTGGATTACCCCAACATGCAGTGATCCAAATGTGCTGAAATTTGTATCATGCACCAATGATGTCCCCAAGGACCTACCACCAAAATATGAGGCCATTTGGAGTCATATAACTCTAAATACTTCATTTATTTAATTTTTGATATTATGACCAAAACTATAGAAAAGGTTATCCCAAAAATTCCCAATTTTTGGTAGGGGCTAGATATTCCCAAATAAGCCACATACCCAGAATTTCATCCTATGTGGGCTTCTGGTTTGGCATGGGCTTAGGTTTTAGTTTTTGCACTAGCCTAGGACCAGTCATAGGAAAAATGCCCTACAGGCCAGACTACTGGACTAAATTTGATGATTAAGGTGTCAAATTAAAGCTAACAGGTAAGGCTACAATTTTTCATTCAGGGTTAATGTTGTGATGATGCCTATATGTACCCTAAATATCACATGTAATGTGACTGTATATTTGTGACAGAATTACACTATTCATAATATTTAATTTAAATCATAATATTTCATCTGCACGAATCCTAAAGCAGGAATGGACGGGATCGGGTTATCTCCTTCCTCCAGCCAACGGCTGATATCGAGTCAACCTGGAGCATCTTTGCTGGCTTTTTCCAGGCAGCTGAGGCGGCGCCACCCCCGGCCAACGGTGCCATCACCTTCACGGTGGTGGTGGCTATCTTTTCCCTGTGATGGGGCGGCGAGAGATGGAGGCGACGGCGATCCCGAGCGGTTAAGAAAACTAGGAAAAATCACTCCTTTCTCTCATGGCATCGGGCTCAATTGAGCCCGATATCTCACCTAATTGATCTAGGATCCTAGTACGGGTAGAGGTGAGGTGAAACAGACCTGGATTGGGGCTTGGCGGCGGTTCAGGCGGCGGTTTGCAATGGTGGTGGTGCGCCGGTGAGCTCCTCCCCGAATGCTTGATTCTCCATCGATTTCCATGCTCCAGCACTCGATTTCAATTCGTTCCCTCACTCTGAAGCTGATGGAGGGGTTAATTGGGGCTGGGGTGGGGTATATGGGGAGATACAACCAAGGTGAGCTCGGGCTCAGCCTTGGTTGCTCCGCCCATGCTTGCTAGGTGGCCCTCAGCCCCTTATTCCTTCTGGAATGGTGTGAGGAGGTTGGCCAGCACCTTTTAGGCTGAAGGAGTGAAGGCCACATGGCTACCTCTCATCATATTCCGTTTCTCTCTCCTCTTTTTAGGTGATTTCTCCATAATGCCCCTTGCATGCATTCTCTCTCCTCAACCAGAGGGGTAGGGCTGGTCTTTGGTGCCTTGGGCTGGGCATGGGCCAGGTTTGGTGGGCTTAGCCCAAGGGAGGGTGGCTTGGTCTTCATTTCCTTCTTATAGGTCAAATAGTTGACTTGTTGACTTGGAGAGTTGACTTAGTCAACATGATGAGTGGGTTGACCCCATTTGATGGTCATGAGCTTAGTGGCATGACCCAACTTGGGTTGGGTCAAGGGGGTGCCCTACTTAGGCTAATTGGGCTTATGAGTGTGGGTTTGACCAAATTAGGCCCAAGGTTGACTTTGGTCAACTGGGGTCAAAGTGTTGACCTAGTGACATGCCCTAGGGTCCACTTAGATTGTTTTTAGGGTTAAGGTAATGTGGTGGGGTCATGGTGTGGCTAGGGTCCTTATTTAGGCTAGTTTGACTTAGTTTGACTTGGTCTTATAGTGGGCCCCACATGGCTACAACCCACTACCTAGGGTCAAACCTAGCTAATTTCCCTAAAACCCACCCCATGCCTAACCTAATCTAAGTTGAGGGGTCTAAAAGTAACATGGGATGTTACATTAGACATTTCCACTTTCTCAATTATAACATTCTTAGTAGCCTTTGGAGGGCTATACATCTGGCGAACCAGTTGTTGAATTCCCTCAAAGTTAGAAGAGGGGTATATGATTTGAGCTACCTCCTACTGACCCCCTTCAATTCCTGCAGCTTGAATGCCTGACTCAGCTGTATTATCATCATCACACAAGGGTGGATATCCAAGAGTGGCTTTGATAGAATTAGTTATCCAATTGGCATGATCAGATCCTGCCGTGACTAACAACCTCTCCCCCTTTATGACTTCTCTCTCAACATGATTCCTGAGATCATCTTTCTGAAATCTGATTTGATCAGCTAAGTAGTTGGTGCCTTCTGTATAATAAGCTTTAAACTTCTGTAGCTGAGCAGATATGATCTTTTGAGAGGCTTGAATGGCAGATTGGAAAGTGGTTAAATCTTCTTGATGTTTCTTATCAAACTCTGACTTCTCTTTAGCCCTTTCCTCAGTTAATGCAGTTGCAGTATTCTTTAACTCAGTAACAATCACATTATGTGATTCAGTAAGATTATCATTCATGCTTAGCTGATTTTTCAGAACATATCCTTGCTTAACTACTATGTCATCAATTTGAGTCCTGGCCTCTTGTTGCTGCTTGGCCAGATAAACTACAACATTACCTCCCTTATGGAAGTAATCTGTCATCTTCTTCTTATTCTGATTGACTTCAAATCTTATTGATTTAATGTCTTGAGCCAAGGTGAACTGGAGGTCTTTCTGACTTTCATCCATATATTTCTCCATGGCTGCTATTTATTCATCCAGTTTAACCTGCATAGCCACCAACAGTGAACTGTAGTCAACTGCTGGGTCTGGTTGTCGAGTGACTGTTTGCAAAGCTCTCTTATAGCTTGAGCTCTTCTTTCTGTAGACCATCAGTTTCCTTTTCTTTGCATTTGAGGCTTCCTCATCATCTTCAGAAGCTGATGAGCTGTCTATATCAACTGGCTCTTGAGGACTAGAGTGCAGCTCCTTCTCAGTCCTAGTCAACTCCCCCTCAGTCCTTGCCTCTTGAATATCAGGAAATAACTCTTCAAGAGTGAATTCTTGTTGAGTTTATACAAGTGGAATATCTGTATCTTGTACAGTTATTGGGTCATTATGTAATGCAGATGTGTCATCCATTGGTATATCCTGTGCAGGGATGTTGTCATGGTTTGTCTGTTCAACATCAGTTAGAAGCACAGTTAGTGTATCTTGCTCAGTATCTAGTGTAGTTTGATTAATATCATATATTACCTCAAGGATAGTTTGAGTGGTTGTTTCACTCTCTAATGCAGCTTCCTCTTTCTCATGAGCAACTTCTAAAGGTAATACCTCTTGTTGAGCTAGAGAAAGCTCATTGGCTCCCCCTAGATGAGGCACTTCCTGAACTTGATCCAGTTGGATGGTGCTTTCTGGAATCTGCTCCCCCTGCATCTGACTATCATCTACATTCTTAGGGGCAGGTGATTTCCTTGCAGATTCTTGTTGTTCTTCATCTGAACAGAAGGTCACTTGTTCTTCTGAATCACTAGAAGATTCAGGTTTCCTGGGGGTTTGTTTCTTCCTTTTCTGTGGTAGTTGTTTTTGTGGAGTAGGAACATCTTTTGTTAGCGCCATTTCCCATCTATGAGTATTCTTAAATCCATCCTTCTCATATGGTTGATCTTAGATCCTACTGTCTAGTGAATCACTTAAGGTATAGTCGCAGTAGGATATAGACTTAGTATTCTTCCTAAGTTTGTTTTCTTGAAGCTTTCTTTGATCTTCTCAAATATTACTGTAGACCAGTTAGTGTTGATCCTGAAGATTACTTTGGTCATGAGGCTGAACATATAGGCAGATATCCTATCATGTCCACCTGGTTTGCATAGAATAACTTTTCCAATTATTTCAGAAAGAAATTTTCCTTGAGAGTTCATCCCCTTTCTATTCATAGAAGATCCAATCTTGGTGGTGGGATCCAGTCCACACCATTGGAGAACTTCCCTGGTCTTGGAAGATGCAACCTCATCTTCTTCTTCAACTCTGGGCAGGTGTAGAGTCTTTCTTAAACTCTTCAAGGTGAGTTTAACCTTTGTGCCTTGAACTGAGGACCTAATCTTTAGTACTGTTGTGTCCAGAGATGCTGCTGCATAGAATTCAAGAGTTTCCTTCTTCCAAATCAATGTCGGTTCTGACAACAGGTATTCTAATCCATTGTCTGTGATTTGGGTAATCACAACTTTGATTTCGGGTTCCGCACTGTCAAAGGCATCACGAATGAGTTCATAACCCTCGTTAATGTTGTCGTTGTGTTTGGGTGCCATGGGGAATGAAAGAGATTTAGGATTGGGAAGAGAAAGACAAAGGGATTTGGTCTTGCGAATATGGAGAGCATGTCGACAGGGTTTGTTTCGACCTATTTATATGTTTTTTTACAAGGAAGGTCAAAAGGCGGGTTGAATTACACTTAATGTGTCGACACTATTGAGATGGTGTCGACACAGACTTCTAAGGTCTTGACAGAGGTATTGACTACTATGTGTCGACACCAAACTGAGTGTCAACACAACTTCCTTGATGTGTAGACACAAGTTACTTTATGTGTCGACACCAAACTAAGTGTCTGAAATTCTCTATGTCGACACCACTTCCTAAGTGTCGACACAACTTTCTGGATGTGTCGACACACTTTCTAGAAGTGTCGACACCAACTACTAAGTGTCGACACAGACTTATTTATGTGTCAACACAGAATTACGTAGACAAATTTGTCATTCTATTCTAGGTTTAGCATACCTAATTTAATATTGAAATTATTGAATTTAGTTTCATCTAATAGTTTAGTGAACATATCAGCAACTTGATTATTAGTATTAACAAATTCTAAATTTATATCTTCTTTTTCCACATGATCTCTAATAAAGTGAAATCTAATTTCTATATGTTTTGTTCTGCTATGTGAAATAGGACTTTTAGCAATAGAAATAACACTTTTAGAATCACAAAATAAAGGAGTTCTACTTACCTTGAGACCATAGTCTTCAAGTTGATGTTGAATCCATAAAAGCTGAGCACAGCAGCTGCCTGCAGCAATATATTCTGACTCAGCAGTGGATATTGCCACACTAGTCTGCTTCTTACTGCTCCATGACACCAATCTACCACCTAGAAACTGACATGTGCTAGTAGTACTTTTCCTGTCTTCTTTGCATCCTGCAAAGTCTGCATCTGAATATCCAGTCAGTAGAAAATCTCTATTCCTAGGGTACCAAAGGCCAAGATTAGGTGTTCCCTTGAGATATCTCAAAATTCCTTTAACTGCAGTATAATGAGATTCTTTAGGGCTTGCTTGATACCTAACATAGACACATGTAGCATATATGATGTCTAGTCTACTAGCAGTTAAGTATAAAAGGAAGCCAATTATCCCTCTATACAAAGATTCATCTACAGGTTTTCCTGCATCATCTTTGCCTATAGGCATACTTGACAGATATTTGAACTAGACTGAGATATGGACAAGCCATCGTCAGTCTGTCTAACTTGGAGTCCCAAGAAGAATTTAAGCTCACCCATACTGCTCATCTCAAACTTCCCCTGCATAAGTTTGGCAAACTTTTTACAAAGGTTGTTTTCTGTTGATCCAAAGATAATGTCATCAACATATATTTGAACTAGGATCAACTTGCCTTTAGATTCCCTAAGGAATAGAGTCTTGTCTATTTTTCCCCTTGAGAATTTGTTCTCAATGAGGAAAGTAGACATGGTTTCATACCAAGCCCTAGGGGTTGTTTCAGTCCATATAGGGCTTTCTTAAGTCTATAAACATAATTAGGATAATGAGGATCTACAAAACCTGAGGGATGATCAACATAGACTTCATCTTTTAAGTCACCATTTAGAAATGATGACTTGATATCCATTTGGAATACCTTGAACCCCTGGTAAGCTGCATAGGCAAGTAATAGCCTTATTGATTCCAATCTTGCCACTAGAGCAAATGTCTGATCAAAGTCTGTTGGGTACATTGGTTCAAATGTACCTGATTTGAAGAAGCCTCACCCAACTCAATGATATACATCAAAATGTATTTGATGTATTTTGAGTTTACTTGTGTAGGTTAAGTATTTGCAGGAAAGAAGAAAAAGTTTCTAAGTCCATGTGTCGACACCGAGAGGGAAAGTGTCGACACTTAAGAAGACTTGTGTCGACACCCAGGCAAGCAGTGTCGACACTTGGAGTTATTGTGTCGACACCAGGGATGCTGAGTCAACACCAGACAGAAAGTGTCGACACAAGGAGCTGTGTCGACACTCAATGAAGAAGAGTGCAGTGAAGCTGTGTCGACACTTAGCAGTTGTGTCGACACCCAGTGAAATTGTGTCTACACCAAAAAGTGCCGACACTTGGAGCTGTGTCGACACTCAGCAAAAGACTGCAAAGACTAAGTATAAGTGTCGACACCCAGAACAATGTGTCGACACTCGGCAGAAGAGTCAACACTTGAAGAAAGTGTCGACACAAGAAAGAATGTGTCGACACTTAGCTGAAGACTCAACACTTGAAGAAAGTGTCGACACAAGGAGCTGTGTCGACACTTAGCAAAGTTCAGAAAAATCTAAGTACAAGTGTCGACACTAAGGTAATGTGTCGACACTCAGCCAGAGTCTCGACAGAAGAAGAATGTGTCGACACCCAGAGCAATGTGTCGACACTTAGCAAGTATCAACACTGAAGACATGTGTCGACACCAAGAAGAAGTGTCGACACTCAGCGAGTTCAACACATGAAGATCTGTCGACACAAAGGTGTTGTGTCGACACTTAGAAGAATTCAGCAAAATACTGAAGTGCAAGTACTTGTGTCGACACGCAATTTCAGTGTCGACACATGAAGAAGAAGTAGTGTCGAGATATAGAATCTACAACACAAGAAGTTTTGTCGACACCTTGTAGGCTAGTGTCGACACTTAGACAATATGTGTCGACACTTGGTCTATAAGTGTCGACACTTAAAGACAGATAGTCTCGACACTTTTAGACAGTTACAGAATTTTCAAGAACTGACTGGATGACTTGACAGCTACCATTCCAGCCGGTCTACAGCACCTGTCAGAGTTGTCAGAATTCAGTTATGGACCAGACCAGCCGGTTACCATGAAGAAGGCCTATAAATAGACTTATACAGTCTACAGGAACTGTTGTTGAAGAGATTGATAGAACACAAGTCCAAGTTCAGATTAAAAGAAGATCTAGCTATCAAGTGAAGATCTAAGAAGTTGGAGAGAGAGAGCTCCATCTAAGAAATCAGCTGTTGGAACCAGGCTGAGATGAAGGGTTCAGATTCACTCTGAATCTTAAGTAGTAGAGATCAAGGATCAACTGCAGAAGGAGTCAATCTTATTGAGTTCTACTTTCAAGAAGCTTTGAAGAAAGCTAAGTCAGATTGATTTCAGCTGAGTTCTTCCAAGAACTCATCAAGAAACTCACAACTCTCCTCTCTTATCTCTGGGTTGCTGAGTTGACATTATTGTATTCATTTTATCTTGTAGGATCCTTTGGATTTGAGTCTTGTAAGCCTGTAATTATAAAGGCTGAGTGTAGGGCTTGAGAGCCTTAGTGTAGGAGATTGAAATCTCTGAGTGTAGGCCTTGGTGGCTGAGTGTAGGCCTTGGTGCCTGAGTGTAGGCCTTTGTGGCTGAGTGTAGGCTTTGTGAAGAAGCTGAGTTGTAGGGCCTTGGGCCTGAGGTGTAGGAACCTGTTTTGGGTTCTGAGATAGTGGAGAAGTTGGGCCGAATCTAGTACACTGCTAGATAGGCGAAGGGGGAAAGTGGATGTACCAAAACCTTGGGGAACCACTATAAAACTGTGTGTCTACTGTGTGTTGTGGTTTGCTGTGATTGCTGTGTGATTGCTGTGCAAAAGTAGATATAAACCTGTGTTAGAAACTGATTGCTTCCATAAAAAGTTAAAAAGATTCAAGTCACCTATTCACCCCCCCTCTAGGTGTTTAGGTACAATATCTTTCAAAGTCTATTCTTCTTCCTGCATATAGCCCTTGGAAACTAATCTTGCTTTGTTCTTGACTATGATGACATTTTCATCTATTTATTCCTGTAGATCCACTTAGGCTCAGTTTTCAATAGAAGAGGAATGAACAGTCAAGGGAAATTCCTGTCAGAAATTGTTGGCAAGGTCATCTTAAGTAAGCTAGGAGGGCATGATAGGATATCAGCCCATATGTTCAACATTATGATAAGGATAATCTTCACTCTGAAAACTGACTAGTCTATAGTGATCTTTGAGAAGATCAAGGAAAGCCTGAAGAAGCTAAACTTGGGCAGAATCTTAAGCTTATACCTAGCTGGTATCATACCAGAGGTAATGGGTCAAGCTGCTGGCAGCAAAATAAACCATATGAGAAAGATGGACATGAGGATCTTCTCCAGATGGGACAGGGTGTTGTCTAAGGAGATGCCAACCCCTGAGAAGATCATTCCTGAGAAAGTATCACCTCAAAAGAAGAAGAGGAAAATAGCCCCAGTGGCTCAAGAGTCAACCAGCAGCTCTGTAAGTGAAGAGCAAGTTATCTTCACTCCTGATGAGCATGAAGAAGGGACTGTTGAGAAGACTCCAACTCAACAAGTAGTTGCTGAGAGGCAGGGGGAGCTCCCACAGGCTAGCCCCATACACAAGGATCACATCCAGGGGGAGCCACTAGTTATGGAAGAGCCCACTCCTCTTGAGAGTGAGCAAGCTACAAACATCATCCTTGAGGTAATCACTGAGCTTAATGCTTTAGATTTTCCTTTAGAGGATACTGATTTGCCTGATGTTTGTCAACAACCACAGATTCATAGTCAAGTTCCAGATGTTGTCATGGAAGACACTTCTGTTACAGCTCAAGTTGGTTCTGATCCAATGGTAGATGAGCCAAGAATTTCTCCTGCTCATTCTCCACAAGAATACACAATGGAAGATCTGTTCCTTAACCTGGATCAAACTGATTTTGATAAAGAAACTGCTGCTGAAGGGGAGAATGCTCCAGTTGAGGGGGAGCACCTACAAGTTCATGTTGAAGAGCCTGTAAGACAAGAACCTGAAAAGCCCCAAGCTGTTGAAGAGCTACCTAAGGAGAGGGTAGAGATAGCCATCACATCTGCTTCTGAAGATGAGGAGAGTTCACAGGCTAAGAAAAGAAAATTTCAAGTATTTAGAAGAAGGAGCCAAAGTTACAAAAAGGCTTTGCAAACTGTTGCTCCACAGCCTATATCTCTGCCAGCACCAACTATTGATTATAGTGCACTGATGGTTGCTATGCAGATTAAACTGGATGAGTACAGACAGGCTATTGAAAAATATGTGGATGAAGAGCAGAAATCATTGCAATTTGATTTGGCCCAGGATATAAAGTCAATAAGATTTGAGATGAATCTTAATAAGAAGGAGATGACTGGCTGCTTCCACAAGGGTGGGAATGCAGTAGTCTATCTTGCAACTCATCAAGAAAAGATAAAGGCTCAAGTAGATGACATAGCACTGAAGCAGGGATATGTTCTAGAGAACCAACTCAGAATGAATGATAATTTGACACAATCTCACAATGCTATTGTCACAGAAATGAAGAACATTGCTGCTGGCATGACAACTTCTACTGCTACTGCTATGACAGCTTTTGATAAAGCACTGCAAGAAAGCTTAATTGAAGTTACAACTGCTATTCAAGACTCTCAGAAGCTGATCTCTGAAAAACTCCAAAGGTTAAGACCTTTCTACAGGGATGGAGTCAATTATCTCAATGCCCAAATCAGATTTCAAAACGATGACTTAAGGGATCACATAGAAAGAGAAGTCATAAAGGGGGAGAGGGTCTTAGTCAAAGTTGGCTCTGACCATGCAAAATGGGTTTCTAATTCCATCAGATCCACTCTTGGTTATCCTCCTCTTTGTGATGATGATAATGTTGCAGAATCTGGAATTAACCCTGCATATCTTGGAGGTGAGCAACCAGAAGTAGCTCAAGTGATCTATCCTCCTCTAGATTTTGATATGTTTCATGTTGACATACAGTCCATGTATAGCCCACCTGGGGGTAAGGATAATGTCTTCATAGAGAAAGTTGTTCAGCCAATATCTGAAGCTATGCAAGAAGCACTGCAGAAAGAAGAAGAGACTAGATTGTCTAAGAAGAGGTTCCGGGAGCAAGCTGAACAAAGACCTGACTTTGAGCAGTGGAGCCCCACCTCAAGGAACATTATTTTGACTGCCTGGAAAGCTGTAAAAGATAATGTGCATGACAGGAACAAGTGGTTTTCTGAGGCTGAATGGAGAAAACATGAGACAAGGCAGGAGGCTATAGTCCAATATAGATGAAAGGCCAAGATGGGAAAGCTACCTCCTACTGCTCAGGAGCCAAGCAAGTACTTTCCCAAGCCTTATCATTATTTTGAGAGGCAAAAGATTAAGGCTGAGGAACTTAAGAAGAAAGATCTGAAAGTCAAGAAGCCTGCTGATGCTGAAGTTGCTGAAGCTCCTGTTCAAGCCAAAGTACAAGCTGGAAAAGGAATAGTGATCAAGGAGCCTGAACAGAAATAGAATTAGAATTTTCTTAAAGTTTACTATGTAATCTTTTTGATGTAAAACATTCTGTAAACTTTTGAAAATGAATATGACAGATATTAGAACAATATGTTATATGTTAAATCTATTTCATATTTATTCTGTGATGATGTCTATGTATACATGGTTAATTGATACATGTTTATGATTGCCCTGCTATATATAATCCTGTTTTACATCATTTTGTAATTTTATTATGAATGGTGTATATCATTGACTAAGGGTTATGACTTCTCCAAATAGGGGGAGATTGTTGGGTACATTGGTTCAAATGTACCTGATTTGAAGAAGCCTCACCCAACTCAATGATATACATCAAAATGTATTTGATGTATTTTGAGTTTACTTGTGCAGGTTAAGTATTTGCAGGAAAGAAGAAAAAGTTTCTAAGTCCATGTGTCGACACCCAGAGGGAAAGTGTCGACATTTAAGAAGACTTGTGTCGACACCCAGGCAAGCAGTGTCGACACTTGGAGTTATTGTGTCGACACCAGGGATGCTGAGTCGACACCAGACAGAAAGTGTCGACACAAGGAGCTATGTCGACACTCAATGAAGAAGAGTGCAGTGAAGCTGTGTCGACACTTAGCAGTTGTGTCGACACCCAGTGAAACTGTGTCTACACCAAAAAGTGCCGACACTTGGAGCTGTGTCGACACTCAGTAAAAGACTGCAAAGACTAAGTATAAGTGTCGACACCCAGAACAATGTGTCGACACTCAGCAGAAGAGTCAACACTTGAAGAAAGTGTCGACACAAGAAAGAATGTGTCGACACTTAGCTGAAGACTCAACACTTGAAGAAAGTGTCGACACAAGGAGCTGTGTAGACACTTAGCAAAGTTCAGAAAAATCTAAGTATAAGTGTCGACGCTAAGGGAATGTGTCGACACTCAGCCAGAGTCTCGACAGAAGAAGAATGTGTCGACACCCAGAGCAATGTGTCGACACTTAGCAAGTATCAACACTGAAGACATGTGTCGACACTAAGAAGAAGTGTCGACACTCAGCGAGTTCAACACATGAAGATGTGTCGACACAAAGGTGTTGTGTCGACACTTAGAAGAATTCAGCAAAATACTGAAGTACAAGTACTTGTGTCGACACTCAATTTCAGTGTCGACACATGAAGAAGAAGCAGTGTCGAGATATAGAATCTACAACACAAGGAGTTGTGTCGACACCTTGTAGGCTAGTGTCGACACTTAGACAATATGTGTCGACACTTGGTCTATAAGTGTCGACACTTAAAGACAGATAGTCTCGACACTTCTAGACAGTTACAGAATTTTCAAGAACTGACTGGATAACTTGACAGCTGCCATTCCAGCCGGTCTACAACACCTGTCAGAGTTGTCAGAATTCAGTTATGGACCGGACCAGCCGGTTACCATGAAGAAGGCCTATAAATAGGCTTATACAGTCTACATAAACTGTTGTTGAAGAGATTGATAGAACACAAGTCCAAGTTCAGATTAAAAGAAGATCTAGCTATCAAGTGAAGATCTAAGAAGTTGGAGAGAGAGAGCTCCATATAAGAAATCAGCTGTTGGAACCAGGCTGATAAGAAGGGTTCAGATTCACTCTGAATCTTAAGTAGCAGAGATCAAGGATCAACTGCAGAAGGAGTCAATCTTATTGAGTTCTACTTTCAAGAAGCTTTGAAGAAAGCTAAGTCAGATTGATTTCAGCTGAGTTCTTCCAAGAACTCATCAAAAAACTCACAACTCTTCTCTCTTATCTCTGGGTTGCTGAGTTAACATTATTGTATTCATTTTATCTTGTAGGATCCTTTGGATCTGAGTCTTGTAAGCCTGTAATTATAAAGGCTGAGTGTAGGGCTTGAGAGCCTGAGTGTAGGAGATTGAAATCTCTGAGTGTAGGCCTTGGTGGCTGAGTGTAGGCCTTAGTGGCTGAGTGTAGGACTTTATGGCTGAGTGTAGGCTTTGTGAAGAAGCTGAGTTGTAGGGCCTTGGGCCTGAGGTGTAGGAACCTGTTTTTGGTTCTGAGATAGTGGAGAAGTTGGGCCGAATCTAGTACACTGCTAGATAGGCGAAGGGGGAAAGTGGATGTACCCAAACCTTGGGGAACCACTATAAAACTGTGTGTCTACTGTGTGTTGTGGTTTGCTGTGATTGCTGTGTGATTGCTGTGCAAAAGTAGATATAAAACTTTGTTAGAAACTGATTACTGCCATAAAAAGTTAAAAAGATTCAAGTCACCTATTCACCCCCCCTCTAGGTGTTTAGGTACAATATCTTTCAAGTGGTATCAGAGCCAGGTTACTCAAAAGGGACATAACTGTCTGAGTAGATCCCGTTGGCAGATTCAGTCTAAGTCAAAGTACAGAATCAAGAAAATCAAGAATCATGAGTTCCACTGAAAATCACAAGGAATTAGGATCCATGAAGCTACCCATATGTAGGAAGGAAATCTTTGGCATATGGAAGGAAAGGGTGAGGCTGTTTATGGAAGCCTCAGACCCTAGGATTTATATCACAGTAAAAGAAGAGCCATATGTGCCCATGAAGGTGTCAGTATTAGATGCAAATCAGAGAACACCAAAGGATTTCTCTGAAATGACAAAGGATGAAATTGTTCTAGCCACTATGGACAAAAGGGCTCAGAACATCATTGTAAGTGCTATAGATGATGCAACTTTTCAGAATCTGATACACTGTAAGACAGCTAAAGAAATGTGGGATACTCTTATTGTGTATATGGAGGGTTCTGAAGAAGTGAGGCAAGACAGAAAATCCTTGCTAAATCAAGAGTATGAAAGTTTTAGACAAGGAAAAGCTGATAGCATAACTGAGTGCTATAAAAAGTTCTATAGGATAGTGAATGAGCTCATGTCCTATGGCAGAGAGTTCAGTAATTATGAACTCAATGAAAAGTTTCTAAGGTCCCTAACTAAAGATTGGGACACCAAGATCTGTACCATCAGGGAAATGGCAAAGCTGGGAGAAATTCCTCCACCAACACTTTTTGGCAAACTGCTGTCCTATGAAATGCAGTTAATGGTGAGGAAAGAAGAGGAGAAATCCACAAGAAGTGAACACAAAGAAAGGACTGTGGCCTTCAAAACTGAAGTCCCCAGAAAGTACAGATGTAAGTCACCAACTCCACCTCCAAAAGCAGCTGAATCTGAGTCAGATGAGTCAGTCAGCACAAAATCTGAAAGCAATGAAAGTGATGAGGACTTTGCTGCCTTCACAAGACATTTTCAGAAATTCTTAAAGAAGAAACAGTGGAGGAGAAGGCCATCTACTTCACAGGGAAAGGAAGACTCTTATCAAAAAAAGAAGTCTTCAAAGAAAGATAGGAAAAATTCCAAGTCTAGCAAAGCTACACTATCAAAAATTGTGTGCTATTGCTGTAATAGACAAGGACATGTCATTGCAGACTGTCTATAGAAAAGAAAGGAGTCTAATGACAAGAAAAAGACTCATTACAAGGGCAAGAAGGAAAAGACTTTTGTTTCCAAAAAGGACAAGGGCCTGTCAGATATCTGTTCTTCAGAAATTGAGTCAGATGCTGAGGCATATATAGGGCTGTTTGCTGAGGAAGAAGAAGAGTTCATTCAAATTATGAACTCTATATATGAACAAGAGGACAGTCAGTGCCAAGGACTGATGACATTGACTGAAAGTGACAAAATCCTGGAGTAGTCAGGACCCAGTAAGGTACAAAGTTCAACTTTAAGTTCAGTTTCTTGTGCCAGTACAGAATCAGATTCATCATCATCAAATGATGAGAGTGCATCTGAGTCTGAAGAAGATATTCATCAGTTGATAGATGAATATAAAGTTCTGTTGCAAGCTTATAAGAAGAGCAAGTCCCTAGCCAAAAGTCAGGCAAAGGAAATTGCTACTCTCAAAGCTGCTGCAACTGAGTTTGAGAAGTTATTTGATCAAAAGCTTAATGAGATAGCCAGACTGAAGCACATAACTGTGATTCAGATGGGAACTATATCATTTAAGAATGATCAAATCAAGAGTCTGGAGATTAATCTTCAGAAGGAGAAGGACTTAGTTGCTAGGTTTTCTAAACCTAAGTCAGTTTTACCCATAATTGATGAATTTGTTCATCACAAAGGTAAAGCTGGACTGGGATTTACTAGACCTGCAAGGACTGTTCAGTCCAAGTCCAAGTCCAAGGGCAAAGCCCCAACACTCAACAAGCCAGCTATGGATAAAACAGCAAAGACAGTACCTAAGCAAAGGTACAATAAGTTTGAGTGTTGGTGCTGTGGCAAGGTTGGACACTTTGTAATGGACTGTTGGCACAATGCTAGTGCCAAAGTGAGTAGCAAAATGCCTGTTGGAAAACCAGCAGGTAGTCTTGTCAGGATGCAAACTAACAAGTACCAAGGACCCAAGAATTTTTTGGGTTCTAAGGTTCACTAATCTGTTTTGCAGGTAAGTCCAAGTGGCCATGCCCCAATATGGTACTTGGACAGTGGATGTTCCAGACACATGACTGGAACAAGGGAATTACTAAAGGACTACACACCAATAAAGGATGATCCAAAAGTCACCTTTGGTGGTTCTGAAAAAGGAATCATCAAAGGGTTTGGTAACATTTCAAGTAACTTAGTTACCATTACTCAAGTGCCTTATGTTAAAGGTTTGAAACACAACCTAATTAGTATAAGTCAATTAAGTGATGTAGGATATGACATCTTATTTGTTAAAGATGGTTGTCATATCAAGAGATCAAATGATCAAGAGATCATTTTGACAGGTTATAGAAAGAGGAATGTCTACTGCCTAGACATTATGTGTGAGACCAATGGTTCTCAAGTGTGTCTTGTAGCTGATGAGAATGTCTCTCATTGTGTCAAATGGTACAAGAGACTAGCACATCTAAACTACAAGACAATTGGCAAACTCTTTAGTAAAGAGTTATTGAGGAATGGTCCTCAAGTTAAGTGATTAAAGATGGTATTTGCTCAGCTTGTCAAAAGGGCAAGCAGAATAGATCCACCTTTAGAAGCATTGAAAACAAAGATGTTGTGATGTGTTTATACCTCTTGCATATGGATCTCTTTGGTCCAATGTCAGTTCACAGCCTGGGTAGGAAGGTCTATACCTTTGTAGTTGTAGATGACTACTCAAGGTTTTCCTGGGTGTTCTTTCTAAGACAGAAATCTGAAACACCCAATGTCTTCTATAGCTTTGTTAGACAAATTCAGAATGAACTAAATAGTACAGTGGTCAAAATAAGAAGTGACCATGGTACTGAATTTCAGTCTGATAGCATGACAAAACTATGTAAAGACTTTGGGATATTTCAAGAGTTTTCTTTACCTAGAACACCTCAGCAAAATGACATTGCTGAGAGGAAGAATAGAACCTTGATTGAGGCTGGTAGGATCCTATTAAGTGATACATCACTACCAGAATACTTCTGCCCTGAAGCAATCAATACTGCATGCCATGTTATTAATAGGGCTACCATAACTAAAAGTCTCAACAAGACCCCCTATGAGGTTGTGAAAGGCAGGAAACCAAACCTATCCTACTTCAGGATCTTTGGTTGTAAATACTTTATACTTAACAATGGAAAGTCTTACTTGACTAAGTTTGCTGCCAAGTCCCAAGAGGGAATTTTTGTTGGGTACAACAACAACAGTAAGGCTTATAGAGTCTACAACTTGTCTACTCAAGTTGTAGAAGAGACTGTACATGTAGTATTTGATGAAACTAGACTAATTAATAATGAGTTGTCTAGTAGTGTATGCAGCCCCACAGGTTTAACAAAGAAGATGGACAAGCTCACTCTAGAAGAAGAACCTACTGCAAGACAGCAAGTAGAAGACAGTGGCTGTTGTCCAGGGGGAGAACTACATGTACCAAATGCTGATGAAGTTCAAGGAGTACAGCAAGATGAAGATGTTGAAGAAGCTCAACCTGAAGCCAGGATGCCTCCAGCCAATAGGCATCTTAGAGATCATCCAGCTGAGCAAATCATTAGTGATCCAAGACAAGGGGTACAAACAAGGAGCAGAAACCTGAATGCAGCAATCTACTCCAGCTTTCTATCCCAAGTTGAACCAAAGAAGTTTGAAGAAGCCATCCTAGACCCTCATTGGATTGAGGCAATGCAAGAAGAACTCAATCAGTTCAAGAGGTGCAAGGTCTGGGAGCTTATTCCTAAACCTAAAGACCACAATATAATTGGAACCAAGTGGATCTATAGGAACAAGATGGATGAACAAGGAGTCATCATTAAGAACAAAGCTAGATTGGTTGCTAAAGGATATATGCAAGAAGAAGGTATTGATTTTGATCAAACCTTTGCTCCAGTAGCCAGACTGGAAGCCATAAGGATGTTCCTGGCCTATGCAACCTTTCAAGGATTCAAAGTTTACCAAATGGATGTCAAGTCAGCATTTCTGAATGGTAATCTTAAAGAGGAAGTCTATGTGGAACAACCATCAGGTTTTGTTGATTCAACTTTACCTAATCATGTCTATAGACTTAGGAAAGCTTTATATGGGTTAAAGCAAGCCCCTAGAGCTTGGTATGAAACCCTGTCTAGTTTCCTCATTGAGAATAAGTTCACAAGGGGGAAAATAGACAAGACTCTATTCCTTAGGGAATATAGAGGCAAAGTTATACTAGTACAAATATATGTAGATGACATTATATTTGGGTCTACTGAGAGTAGCCTTTGCAAAAAGTTTGCAAAACTGATGCAAGGTCAATTTGAGATGAGTAGTATGGGAGAGCTAAAGTTCTTCTTGGGTCTCCAAGTAAGACAGACTGAGAATGGTTTATCCATTTACCAGTCCAAGTTCACCCTAGAACTCATAAGGAAGTATGGTATGGATTCATCCAGCACCATGAAGACTCCTATGGGGTCAAGTATGTATCTTAGCAAGGATGATGCAGGGAAACCTGTGGATGAAACCTTGTATAGAGGGATAGTTGGCTCCCTATTATACTTGACTGCAAGTAGACCAGATATCATGTATGCTACATGTGTCTGTGCAAGGTATCAAGCCTGCCCTAAAGAGTCTCATTTGACAGCAGTCAAAAGAATATTGAGATATCTAAAGGGCACTCCTTATCTAGGCCTCTGGTACCCTAGGAATGGGGATTTTGATCTAACAGGTTATTCAGATGCAGACTTTGCAGGATGCAAAGAAGACAGAAAAAGCACTACTGGAACCTGTCAATTCCTAGGTAGAAGACTGATTTCATGGAGTAGCAAAAAGCAAACAAGTGTGGCTATCTCCACCGCAGAATCAGAGTATGTGGCTGCAGGAAGTTGCTGTGCTCAACTTCTGTGGATACAACATCAACTTGAGGACTATGAATTTCAGGTAAGTAGAACTCCACTCTTTTGTGATTCTACAAGTGCTATATCAATTGCACATAATCCTGTTTCCCATAGTAGAACTAAACATATAGAGATAAAATATCATTTTCTTAGGGAACATGTAGAGAAAGAAGATATTTTACTGGAATATGTTAAAACTAAAAATCAATTAGCTGATATGTATACTAAGCCCCCAGAAGAAACTAAGTTCAATAAGTTTAAAATTGAATTAGGAATGATAAACTTAGAATAAGTTTATAGAAATGGCTAAGTCAAAAGGTGTCGACACACTGAGATCTCTATGTCAACACAGAATGGTGGTGTCGACACTTCAGGAAAAAGGTGTCGACACATCTAGGAAGTTGGTGTCGACACTTCAGAAAATTAGTGTCGACACATGACAAGTAGGTGTCGACACATCCAAGGTGGTGTCAACACTTAGTGTTTACTCAGAATTATCTAAGTAAAGTCTCGACTATGTGTCGAGTTAAGTGGTGTCGACATATAAACAAGTGTCGACACATATAATCTGTTGACTAAACTTGTGTCGACACTTATGTGTCGAGACATTATAAGTCAGTGTCGACACTTATCGATAGTGTCGACACAATTTAAGTTAGCTGCCCGCCTTTTCATCTTCAAACCTAGAAAGGTATAAATATGATTTTACCTTAGTCTGTCGACACGCTTTCAAAAGTTTCGAGACCAAAACTTGTGTGTCGACACCTCTCTTCTCTCCAGTCAAATTCATCAAACCCTAATGGCGCCAAAGCTTGAGGAGAACGTCAACGAAGGCTACGAGCTGGTGCGCAATGCTTTTGATGATGCCGACCAAGAAATCAAGACTGTAGTAACCCTAGTTGTAGACTCGGGGTTAGAATTCCTTGTTTCTGAACCTACTAAAATATGGAAGAAAGAGGTACTGGAATTCCTCAATGGAGCTGAAGTGGACGAATCTGGATACAAGATCAAATCCAGAGTTCATGGAGCAAAGGTTAAGGTTTCACCAAAAAGTCTGAGAAAAGTACTTCAGTTGCCTAGAACTAAAGAAGAAGATGAAGTTACTGCTTCAAAGACCAAGGAAGCTCTAACTTGGTGTGGACTAGATTCTAAGATGAAAATTGGCTCAGTTTTCAATAGAAGAGGAATGAACAGTCAAGGGAAATTCCTGTCAGAAACTGTTGGCAAGGTCATCTTAAGTAAGCCAGGAGGGCATGATAGGATATCAGCCCATATGTTCAACATTATGACAAGAATAATCTTCACTCTGAAAACTGACTAGTCTATAGTGATCTTTGAGAAGATCAAGGAAAGCCTGAAGAGGCCAAACTTGGGCAGAATCTTAAGCTTATACCTAGCTGGTAGCATACCAGAGGTAATGGGTCAAGCTGCTGGCAGCAAAATAAACCATATGAGAAAGATGGACATGAGGATCTTCTCCAGATGGGACAGGGTGTTGTCTAAGGAGATGCCAACCCCTGAGAAGATCATTCCTGAGAAAGTATCACCTCAAAAGAAGAAGAGGAAAATAGCCCCAGTGGCTCAAGAGTCAACCAGCAGCTCTGGAAGTGAAGAGCAAGTTGTCTTTGTAAGACCCCCTCCCCCTTACCAAGGAGGGCTACCAGATCTTATGCCCAGAACCGCCGTCTTACGGTGGCACTAACTCACGGGTTAGTCGACACCGCAATACGCCGATTCTGCCGGCTAGTACGATCATTAACCTGTAGGCCAATATGAGAAATAAGAAGTAAAACTGAGTATAAAATGCCATCAGTCCACAAGTCACAGTACAATCATATAAAAGAAATGAATAGTACAATAGTCCACAGAATAGTACAGAAGAAAGAGTAAAAAGGGCTTATGCCCAGTACATCAAAATCTCTCTCTCACAAAATCATAAATGCGGAAGCTATGCTAGAACATCGCTCTCGTCCCACCTGAGGACGCACAGTAGTGGTAGTAGCCTGCTGAAGTGGTATCTGCTCCTCATGTCCTGCCTCCTCGACGTGCTGGTGCTCCATCTCCACGGGCTCCTAAAAATAGTTGGTCACCGACCATTAGTCAAAAGACTAAGTCGTTTCCTCCGCACCTCGCCCCGCAGCTCCTAGGCACCGATCGGGAGGACGAAGCGGAGGACAACAAGGGGTAGCAAAATGGAAGCAAGTGACAATATCTATCTAATGCTGTAATAAGTACTGTAGTTCTACTCTAGCAATTCTATGTACGGTACAAGTAGTAAGTAAGAGCGGTGCAGTAAAGGAAAGTAAAGAACAGTAACATGAACAAGTAAATAAGCTAAGCTACCACTATGCTATCATCACAAACGTACCCTAACTTATATAAATGCCCATACAAATATATAAGTTAGGATTTCCAGGAAATTTAACTTATCATATAAAAGAGCCCATACTAATTTATATGATAAGGATCTATGAAGCGTATGACCTAATATGAATGAATGATATGATGCAATTTTATGCGCAGGCAAGTGCAACTCACACACAACGACTCTGTGATCACAGACCTTTAGTTCCCACTTTTTGAGAGCTAGCATCACTCTCGGGTACCACCGCTGTGGCTACGGCAGCAGCGGAGCGGGCGTCTCCGCTTCTAGACCAGTATGCACACTACCAAGCCTTAGACCCCTCTCATACGCCTCTGTACACGTCCAAGGTGCACTCTAGAGTCTCGCGTACGTACTTTGCTGACAAACCCGTCAGTCTTGTTCGGTCGGATGTGAAAGATATGGTACCTAAACACCTAGAGGGGGGGGGGGTGAATAGGTGACCTAAACCTTTTTGAGGAACCTACTTGGCAGCAAGACAGTTATTTCACAGAGTTTTACAGTTAACAGCAACAACACAATATAAACAGTTAATCCACAGCACAGCACAGCACAGCAGACACACAAATTTATAGTGGTTCCCCAATCTTTGGGTACATCCACTTTCCCCCTTCGCCTATCTAGCATTGTACTAGATTCGGCCAAACTTTTCCACTATTTCAGAACCCAACTAGGTTCCTACACCTCAGGCCCAAAGCCTTACACTCAGCCACAAAGGCCTACACTCAGCCACCCAGGCCTACACTCAGCCAATTAAGGCCTACACTCAGAGTTCTTCAACTCCTACACTCAGGCAACCAAGCCCTACCCTCAGCCTTTATAATATAGGCTTACAATTCTCTCAGATCCAATGGATCCTACAAGTTAAGATTGAATTACAATAACTAACTCTACAACTCAGAAAATAAGAGAGGAGTTGAGAGTTTCTTGAAGAGTTCTTGGAAGAACTCAGCTAGATCCAAACTGACTTAGCTTCCTTCAAAGCTTCTTGAGTTAGAACTGAATTTGTCTGAATCCTCTGCAATTGATCCTTGACCTCTGCTTCTTGTGATCCAGAAGATTCTGAATCCTTCTTCTCAGCCTTAGTTCCAAAGACTGAATTCTTGATTGGAGCTCTCTCTCTCCAACTTCTTAGATCTGCAGTTGGACTGCCAGATCTTCTTGTGTTGATCCTCTGTGTATCACTTTTCTGATTTAATCTGATCAAACACTTCAATTATTCTCACTACTTGTAATAACAACAACCAATTTCTGTAAACTATGAGTGTCTATTTATAGGCTTCCTTCATGGTAACCGGCTGGTCCGGTTCATAACAGACTTCTGACTTCTCTGACAGTTGCTGTAGACCGGCTGGATCGGCAGCTGTCATGTCAACCAGTCACTTCTTGAAATTCTCTAACTGTCAGATAGTGTCGAGACTTTCTGTTCTTAAGTGTCGACACTTATAGACCAAGTGTCGACACATGTTGTGTAAGTGTCGACACAAGTCTACAAGGTGTCGACACAATTCCTTGTATGTCTCGACACAGATACTTCTTCAAGTGTCGACACTGAAATTAAGTGTCGACACAAGTACTTGTTCTTCATTCTTTAACTGTATTTTTCTAAGTGTTGACACATCTTCTTTGTGTCGACACATCTTCATGTGTTGAAACTGTCAAGTGTCGACACTGCTTCTTGGTGTCGACACAAGTCTTCAATTTTATTTCTTCAGCTGAGTGTCGACACATTCCCTTAGTGTCGACACTTGTACTTAGAATATTTTGTAAACTTTTCTGTTCTTTGCTAAGTGTCGACACAGCTCCTTGTGTCGACACTTTCTTCAAGTGTAGAGTCTTCAACTAAGTGTCGACACATTGTGCTGGGTGTCGACACTTTCTTCAAGTGTTGACTCTTCTGGTTGTGTGTCGACACATTGTACTGAGTGTCGACACATACTTCAAGTGTTGACTCCCTTGAGTGTGTGTCGACACATTATGCTGAGTGTCGACACATTCTTCATATGTTGACTCTGCTGTTTGAGTGTCGACACATTGTGTTGAGTGTCGACACTTGTCCTTAGTCTCTGCAGAATTTTGCTGAGTGTCGACACAACTCCAAGTGTCGACACTTTCTGGTGTAGACTCAGCTCTTCTAGGTGTCGACACTTCTGCTAAGTGTCGACACAGCTTTTCTGCATACTTCTTCACTGAGTGTCGACACAGCTCCAAGTGTCGACACTTTCTGTCTGGTGTCGACTCTTCTTCCCAGGTGTCGACATAATTACTCCAAGTGTCGACACTGCTTGTCTGGGTGTCGACACAAGCTTTCTCAAGTGTCGACACTTTCCCTCTGGGTGTCGACACATGGACTTAGAAACTTTTAGCTTCAGTCCAGTGAATACCTATCCTGCACAAGTAACTCAAACAAACATCAAATACATAATGATGTATATCATTGATTTAGGTGAGGCTTCTTCAAATCAGGTACATTTGAACAATGTACCCAACAATCTCCCCCTATTTGGAGAAGTCATAACCCTTAGTCAATGATATACACCACTCATAATTAAAACTTAAAGAATGATGTAAAGCAGGTATATGTTAACAGGGTAAACTTAAACATGTAATAAAGCACACATGTATACTCATTCAGCATTACAGAACAAACAGAAATTAGACACATTCTTCTGAACAATCATGAAATATATTTATCAAAAATTGTTCAAACATTGTTTTTAATACATTTTCAATGATTTACAAAAATGTATAGATGTAATAGATTACAACATTCTTCAGTCTAATCTTAGTCTAATTCTGATCAGGTTCTTTTATAACTATGCCTTTCCCAGCTTGCACTTTGGCTTTTACAGCAGCAGTAGCAGCAGGCTCAGTATCAGCAATATTCTTTCCTTTGGAGTCCTTCTTCTTTAGTTCTTCAGCCTTGATTTTCCGTCTCTCAAAGTAATGATAGGGCTTAGGAAAGTACTTGCTAGGCTCCACAGCTGTAGGAGGTAGCTTTCCTAACTTAGCCTTCCTTCTATACTGGACAATGGCATCCTGCCTAATCTCATGATTCCTCCATTCTGCTTCTGAGAACCATTTGTTCCTCTCATGTGCATTGTCCTTGGCTACTTTCCAGGCTGTGAGAATGATGTTCCTAGAAGTAGGGCTCCACTGTTCAAAATCAGGTTTTTGCTCAGCTAGTTCCCTGAACTTTTTCTTTGACAGCCTTGTCTCTTCTTCTTTGTCCATAGCCTCTTGCATAGCTGCTGTAACAGGTTGAACAACCTTTTCCAAAACAACATTAGGCTTTCCAGTAGTTGGACTATACATTGTGCTTACTTCTGTATGAACCATGTCAAAATCTGGAGGTGGATAGATCACCTGAGCTACTTCCTGTTGCTCACCTCCAAGATATGCACTTTGAATACCTGATTCAGCTACATTATCATCATCACACAGGGGAGGATAGCCCAGTGTAGCTCTGATGGAGTTAGAAATCCATTTGGTATGGTCAGAGCTACCTTTGACTAACACCCTCTCCCCCTTTATGACTTCTTGTTCAACATGATCTCTGACATCATCTTTATGGAACCTGATTTGGCTGTCCAAGTACCTGATGCCATCCTTAAAATAAGGTCTAAGCTTTGTAAGCTGTTCAGAAATGACCTTTTGTGAATCCTTAATTGCAGTCTTGACAGCAGCAATTTCATCTTGAAATGCTTTATTAAATTCAGCCTTGGCAGCAGCAGAGGTGGAAGATTCAGCTGGCTTATTCTTCAGTTCAGTGACTATAGCATTATGTGAAGCTGTCAAATTATCATTCATCCTTAATTGATTTTCCAGCATATAGCCCTGCTTCAATGCTATATCATCCACCTTTTCTTTTATCTGTTCTTGATGTTTAGCCAGGAACACCACTGCATTTCCACCCTTGTGGAAGCATTCATTCATTTCCTTTTTATTCAGGTTCATCTCAAACCTTATTGACTTGATGTCTTGAGCTAAGTCAAATTGTAAAGACTTGTGGCCTTCATCAATATACTTCTCTATGGCCCTCCTGTGCTCATCCAGCTTAACTTGCATTGCTACCATTAATCCACTGTAATCAGTTGATGGAGCTTGTTGGACTAGGGAGTGTTGAGCAACAGTTTGTAGAGCCTTCTTGTAGCTCTGACTCCTTCTTTTGAATACAAAGAATTGCTTCTTCTTAGCTTGTTCAGCCTCATCTTCTTCAGACTCTGAAGTACTGGCTATATTCACCCTATCCTTAGGGCTTGATGGTTTTTCAGCTTGCACATCTAGTGCCTTCTCAGTGTCTAGCCTCAAAGGCTCATCCTGAACTTCCAAGTTCTCCCCCTCAACAGCAGCACCCTTCTCTTCAGCAGCAGCATTCTTGTCCATGTCAAAATCCTCTTGATCTAAATTTAGAAAGAGGTCTTCCATTGTGTATTCTGGAGGTGACTGTGCAGGAGATGTACTTGGTTCTTCAACTACTTTATCAAGAACAACATCTGGTTCTTGATTTACTTGCTGAGTTTGCTGATGGACATCAGACAAATCAGAATCTATTACAGAAAAATCTAAAGTATTGAGGTCAGAAAGTACCTCTTGGATAATGAGTGTAGCTTGCTCACTCTCCAGTGTAGAGGGTTGTTCTACAGCTGGAGGCTCCCCCTGGCTTGGATCCTTTTGCATGGGGCTAGCTGTAGGAAGCTCCCCCTGGATTTCAGCTGGCTCTTGAGGAGCTGGAGACTTCTCTGCAGCCACTTCCTCATGACTATCAGGAGTGAAAACAACTAGTTCTTCACTACCTAAACTGCTGGAGGACTCCTGTGTCTCAGGAGCTATCTTCCTCTTCTTCTTAGGAGGTGATTCTTTCTTAGAAACTTGTTTCTCAGGGGTGGACAGTTCCTTTGACAGCACCCTTTCCCACCTTGAGAAGATCCTCATGTCCATCTTTCTCATGTGGTTGATTTTGCTACCTGCAACAGTGCTCATTACCTCTGGTATTGTACCAGCCAGGTAGAGACTAAGTATCCTGCCCAGATTGGGCTTCTTCAGACTTTCCTTTATCTTCTTAAAGATAACCATTGACCAGTCTGTTTTGAGGTTGAAGATAATTCTGGTCATAACACTGAACATGGAGGCTGACACCCTGTCATGCCCTCCAGTCTTGCTGAGAATAACTTTCTCCACAATTTCTGACAGGAACTTTCCTTGGGTATTCATTCCTCTCCTGTTGAATACAGATCCAATCTTCAGCTTAGGATCTAGACCACACCAGGTAAGTGCTTCTTTGGTCTTAGATGTAGTCACTTCCTCTTCTTCTTGAATTTTAGGTAGCTGAAGTACCTTTCTCAGCGATTTGGGTGAAATCTTGACCTTGGTGCCATGCACTCTTGATTTGATTCTGTAACCTGAGTCGTCTACAGAAGCTCCAGTAAGGAATTCTAGAACTTCCTTCTTCCATATTTTGGTTGATTCTGAAACCAGGTACTCCAATCCAGAATCGGTGACTAGGGTTACCACCGATTTGATTTCTTGATCACCATCGTCGAATGCGCCACGAACGAGCTCATAGCCTTCGTTAACATTCTCCTCGAGCTTGGGTGCCATTAGGGTTTGTAGAATTAGTCTTTAGAAGAGAGAAATGTCGACACAGTAGTTTGGTCTCGAAACTCTGAAAGCGTGTCGACAAACAAAGACAGAATCCTATTTATACCTTTCTGGTTTGAAGACGAACAGGCGGGATGGATTACTAAAGATGTGTCGACACTGGCAATAAGTGTCGACACTGATTTATAATGTCTCGACACTCATGTGTCGACACAAGTTTAGTCAACAGACATTATGTGTCGACACTTGGTTATGTGTCGACACAACATAACTCGACACATCGTCGAGACTTTACTTAGAAAAATTCTGAGTAAATACTAAGTGTCGACACCACTTGGGATGTGTCGACACCTACTTGTCATGTGTCGACACTAACATTCTGAAGTGTCGACACTACATTCCTAGATGTGTCGACACCTTTTTCCTGAAGTGTCGACACTTTTATTCTGTGTCGACATAGACTTGTCTATGTGTCGACACCTTTTTACTTAGCCAATTTTTAGTTCTGTAAACTTAGTCTAAGTTTATCATACCTAGTTCAATTTTGAACCTATTGAACTTAGCTTCTTCTAAGGGCTTAGTAAACATATCAGCTATCTGATTATCAGTTTTAACATATTCAACTGCAATATCATTTCTTTCTACATGCTCCCTAAGAAAGTGATATTTAATCTCAATATGTTTAGTTCTACTATGAGATACAAGGTTGTTAGCTATTAAAATAACACTTGTAGAATCACAGTAAAGTGGAGTTCTACTTACCTGAAATCCATAGTCTTCTAGCTGATATTGAATCCACAGAAGTTGAGCACAATAACTTCCTGCAGCTACATATTCTGACTCAGATGTGGAGATAGCCATACTAGTCTGCTTTTTGCTGCTCCATGAAATGAGTCTTCCACCTAGGAATTGACAGGATCCATTGGTGCTCTTTCTATCTTCTTTGCATCCTGCAAAGTCTGCATCTGAATAGCCTGTTAGATCAAAATCTCCATTCCTAGGGTACCAGAGGCCTAGATAGGGAGTGCCCTTTAGATATCTCAAGATTCTCTTGACTGCAGTCAAGTGAGACTCTTTAGGGCAGGCTTGATACCTGGCACAAACACATGTAGCATACATAATGTCAGGCCTACTTGCAGTCAAGTATAGTAGGGAGCCAACTATCCCTCTATACAAGGTTTCATCTACAGGTTTCCCTGCATCATCCTTGCTCAGAGACATACTTGACCCCATAGGAGTCTTCATGGTACTGGATGAATCCATACCATACTTCCTTATGAGTTCTAGGGTGAACTTGGACTGACATATGGATAGACCACTTCCAGTCTGTTTAACTTGGAGACCCAAGAAAAACTTCAGTTCTCCCATACTACTCATCTCAAATTGACTTTGCATAAGCTTTGCAAACTTTTTGCAAAGGCTACTTTCAGTAGACCCAAATATAATGTCATCTACATATATTTGGACAAGTATGACTTTGCCTCTTGATTCCCTAAGGAATAGAGTCTTATCTATTTTCCCCCTTGAGAACTTGTTCTCAATGAGGAAACTAGATAGGGTTTCATACCAAGCCCTAGGTGCTTGTTTTAACCCATACAATGCTTTCCTAAGTCTATAGACATAATGAGGTAGAGTTGGATCAACAAAACCTGCAGGCTGCTCCACATAGACTTCTTCTTTCAAATTACCATTTAGGAATGCTGACTTCACATCCATTTGGTATACCTTGAATCCTTGATAGGTTGCATATGCCAAGAACATCCTTATGGCTTCCAGTCTGGCTACTGGAGCAAAGGTTTGATCAAAATCAATACCTTCTTCTTGCCTATATCCTTTTGCAACCAGTCTTGCTTTATTCTTAATGATGACTCCTTGTTCATCTAACTTATTCCTATAGATCCACTTTGTTCCTATCACATTGTGATCTTTAGGTTTAGGAACCAAGTCCCAAACCTTGCACCTTTTGAACTGATTAAGTTCTTCCTGCATTGCTTCAGTCCACTGTGGATCTTGTATAGCTTCTTCAAATTTCTTTGGTTCTATTTGAGACAGAAAACTTGAATATACTACAGCATTCTGATTTCTGCTCCTTGTCTGAACACCTTGTCTTGGATCTCCAATTATCAGCTCTACTGGATGATCTCTTAGATGCCTGTTGGCTGGAGGCATCCTTACTTCTGGTTGAACTTCTTCAGCATCTTCATCAAACTGAGTTCCTTGTACTTCTTCAACTCCTTGTACATGTAGTTCTCCCCTGGACATAAGCCATCTCCTTCTACTTGCTGTCTTGCAGCAGGTACATCTTCTATGGTTAGCTTGTCCATCTTCTTAGTAAGACCTGTGGGGCTGCATACATTGCTAGACAACTCATTGTTAATTAGTTGTGTCTCATCAAAAACTACATGCACAGACTCCTCTACAACTTGTGTAGTCAAGTTGTAAACTCTATAAGCCTTACTATTATTGATGTACCCAACAAACACTCCCTCTTGGGACTTGGCAGCAAACTTAGTTAGGTAAGACTTTCCATTGTTAAGTATGAAGCATTTGCAACCAAAAATCCTGAAATAGGATAGATTTGGTTTCCTGCCTTTCACAACCTCATAGGGGGTCTTGTTTAACCTTTTAGTGATGGTAGCCCTATTTATCACATGGCATGCAGTGTTAACTGCTTCAGCCCAGAAATACTCTGGCAGTGATGAATCACTTAATAGGGTTCTACCAGCCTCTATCAAGGTCCTATTTTTCCTTTCAGCAATGCCATTTTGCTGAGGTGTTCTAGGTGAAGAGAATTCTTGAAATATCCCATAGTCTTCACACAGTTTTGTCATGCTTTCAGACTGAAACTCAGTACCATGGTCACTTCTAATTTTGACCACTGTACAGTTCAATTCATTCTGAATTTGCTTAACAAAGCTATGGAAGACACTAGGTGTTTCAGATTTCTGCTTTAAGAAGAACACCCAGGAAAACCTTGAGTAGTCATCAACAACTACAAAGGTATAGACCTTCCTACCTAAGCTGTGAACTGGCATTGGACCAAATAGATCCATATGCAAGAGGTATAAACACCTCACAGCATCTTTGTTGTCTAAGCTTCTAAAGGTGGATTTAGTCTGCTTGCCCTTTTGACAAGCTGAGCAAATGTCATCTTTGACACACTTAACTTGAGGACCATTCCTCACTAACTCTTTGCTAAAGAGTTTGCTAATAGTCTTGTAGTTAAGATGAGCTAGCCTCTTGTGCCACTTGACACAATGAGAGACTGTCTCATCAGCTACAAGACAAACAGGAGAACCATTGTTCTCAATCATAATGTCTAAGCAGTAGACATTCCTCTTTCTATATCCTGTCAAAATGATCTCTTGATCACTTGACCTCTTGATATGACAACCATTTTTAACAAATGAGATGTCATACCCTACATCACTTAACTGACTTATACTAATGAGGTTGTGTTTCAACCCTTTAACATAAGCCACTTGAGTAATGGTAACAAGGTTTGAAGAGATGTTACCAAACCCTTTGATGATTCCTTTTTCAGAACCACCAAAGGTCACTTTAGGACCATTTTTGATTGGAATGTAGTCCTTCAGTAGTCCCCTTGTTCCAGTCATATGTCTGGAACATCCACTATCCAAGTACCATGTTGGGGTATGGCCACTTGGATTCACCTGCAAAATAAATTAATGAACCTTAGAACCCAAAGTAAACTTGGGTCCTTGGTGATTGTTAGTTTGCAACTTGACATAGCTACCTGCTGGCTTTCCACCAGGTAACTTGCTACTCAACTTGGCACTGGCATTGTGCCAACAATCCAAGGCAAAGTGGCCAACCTTGCCACAACACCAGCATTCAAACTTGTTGTACCTTTGCTTAGGTACAGACTTGGCTGTCTTGACTACAGCAGGCTTATTGAATGTTGGGGCTTTGCCCTTGGACTTGGATTGATCCTGAACAGTCCTAGCTGGTTTAATAAAACCCAATCCAGCCTTTCCTTTATGATGAACAAATTCATCAATCAAGGGTAGCACTGATTTAGGTTTTGAAAACCTAGCAACTAGCTCTTTTTCCTTCTGGAGATTGATCTCCAGTAACTTAATTTGATCATTTTTATAAGTGATAGTTCCCATCTGAATCACAGTAATGTGTTTCAGCCTGTCTACCTCATTGAGCTTTTGATCAAATTCCTTCTCAAAGTCTGTTGCAGCTGCCTTTAGATCAGCAATTTCCTTTGCCTGACTTTTGGCAAGGGACTTGCTTTTCTTATAGGCTTGCAACAGTACTTTATATTCATCTAAGAGCTGATGAATATCTCCCTCAGATTCAGAAACACTTCCATCACTTGATGAAGATGAATCTGACTCTGAACTAGTACTGAAATCTGAACTTTGAGTTGGACTTTGTACCTGACTAGGTCCTGGCTGCTCCAGGATTTTGGTACTTTCAGTCAATGCCATTAGTCCTTGGCACTGACACTCTTCTTGTTCATAGATTGATTCCATGATCTGCATAAACTCTTCTTCTTCTTCAGCAAATAGCCCTATGTAGGCTTCAGCATCTGTCTCAGTGTCTGAAGAAGAAATGTCTGAAAGAGTCTTCTCATTCTTTGCAACAAAGGACTTCTCCTTCTTTCCTTTGAAGTGAGTCTTCTTTTTGTCACTGGATTCTTTTCTTCTCTCTGGACAATCTGCAATAACATGACCCTGTCTATTGCAGCAGTAACACACTATCCTAGACCCAGTTGCCTTGCTAGTCTTTGTCTTTTTCTTGTCCTTCTTTGAAGGCTTCTTCTCCTGATACTGAACTTCTTTCCCTTTGGAAAATGAAGGTCTGGACCTCCACTGTTTCTTCTTCAGGAATTTCTGAAAATGTCTGGTGAATGCAGCAAAATCTTCATCACTTTCACTGCTTGTAGACTTTGTGCTAACAGACTCATCAGATTCTGATTCAACTACCTCTGGAGGAGGAGTTGATGACTTAGTCCTGCCCTTTCTAGGTACTTCTGACTTGAAAGCAACAGTCCTTTCCCTGTGCTCAGTCCTTGTTGATTTTTCCTCCTCTTTTCTCACAGACAGCTGCATCTCATAAGACAGCAACTTGCCAAACAGTGTGGGAGGAGGAATTTCTCCCAACTTTGCCATTTCTCTGATGGCACAGATCTTAGTGTCCCAATCTTTGGTTAGGGACCTCAAGAACTTATCATTCAATTCATAGTTAGTGAACTCTCTTCCATAGGACATGAGTTCATTAACAATTCTATAAAACTTCTTGTAGCATTCAGTGATGCTATCTCCTCTTCCTTGCCTAAAGCTCTCATATTCTTGATTAAGCAAGGACTTCCTATCTTGCCTAACTTCTTCAGAACCTTCCATATAGACAATGAGGGTATCCCACATTTCTTTTGTTGTTTTACAGTGAATTAGGTTCTGAAAAGTTGCATCATCAATGACACTTACTATTATGTTTTGTGCCCTTTTGTCCATAGTGGCTAGGATAATTTCATCCTTGGTCATCTCAGAGAAATCCTTTGGAGTCCTCTGATTTGCATCCAATACTGAGATCTTCATGGGCACATATGGCCCCTCTTTGACTGTGATGTAGATTCTAGGGTCAGAGGCTTCCATGAATAGCCTTACCCTCTCTTTCCAGATTCCAAAAATCTCTTTTCTGCATATGGGCAGTTTCATTGAACTCAATTTCTTGTGATTTTCTGAAGAACCCATGTTTCTTGATTTTCTTGAAACTGTGTTCTGACTTACACTGAATCTGCCAAACTGGATCTCCTCAGACATTTAGTCCTTTTTGAGAAACCTCCCTCTGATACCACTTGAAAGATATGGTACCTAAACACCTAGAGGGGGGGGGGTGAATAGGTGACCTAAACCTTTTTGAGGAACCTACTTGGCAGCAAGACAGTTATTTCACAGAGTTTTACAGTTAACAGCAACAATAGAATATAAACAGTTAATCCACAGCACAGCACAGCACAGCAGACACACAAATTTATAGTGGTTCCCCAATCTTTGGGTATATCCACTTTCCCCCTTCGCCTATCTAGCAGTGTACTAGATTCGACCAAACTTCTCCACTATCTCAGAACCCAACTAGGTTCCTACACCTCAGGCCCAAAGCCTTACACTCAGCCACAAAGGCCTACACTCAGCCACCCAGGCCTACACTCAGCCAATTAAGGCCTACACTCAGAGTTCTTCAACTCCTACACTCAGGCAACCAAGCCCTACCCTCAGCCTTTATAATATAGGCTTACAATTCTCTCAGATCCAATGGATCCTACAAGTTAAGATTGAATTACAATAACTAACTCTACAACTCAGAAAATAAGAGAGGAGTTGAGAGTTTCTTGAAGAGTTCTTGGAAGAACTCAGCTAGATCCAAACTGACTTAGCTTCCTTCAAAGCTTCTTGAGTTAGAACTGAATTAGTCTGAATCCTCTGCAGTTGATCCTTGACCTCTGCTTCTTGTGATCCAGAAGATTCTGAATCCTTCTTCTCAGCCTTAGTTCCAAAGACTGAATTCTTGATTGGAGCTCTCTCTCTCCAACTTCTTAGATCTGCAGTTGGACTGCCAGATCTTCTTGTGTTGATCCTCTCTGTATCACTTTTCTGATTTAATCTGATCAAACACTTCAATTATTCTCACTACTTGTAATAACAACAACCAATTTCTGTAAACTATGGGTGCCTATTTATAGGCTTCCTTCATGGTAACCGGCTGGTCCGGTTCATAACAGACTTCTGACTTCTCTGACATTTGCTGTAGACCGGCTGGATCGGCAGCTGTCATGTCAACCAGTCACTTCTTAAAATTCTCTAACTGTCAGATAGTGTCGAGACTTTCTGTTCTTAAGTGTCGACACTTATAGACCAAGTGTCGACACATGTTGTGTAAGTGTCGACACAAGTCTACAAGGTGTCCACACAATTCCTTGTATGTCTCGACACAGATACTTCTTCAAGTGTCGACACTGAAATTAAGTGTCGACACAAGTACTTGTTCTTCATTCTTTAACTGTATTTTTCTAAGTGTTGACACATCACCTTTGTGTCGACACATCTTCATGTGTTGAAACTGTCAAGTGTCGACACTGCTTCTTGGTGTCGACACAAGTCTTCAATTTTATTTCTTCAGCTGAGTGTCGACACATTCCCTTAGTGTCGACACTTGTACTTAGAATATTTTGTAAACTTTTCTGTTCTTTGCTAAGTGTCGACACAGCTCCTTGTGTCGACACTTTCTTCAAGTGTAGAGTCTTCAACTAAGTGTCGACACATTGTGCTGGGTGTCGACACTTTCTTCAAGTGTTGACTCTTCTGGTTGTGTGTCGACACATTGTGCTGAGTGTCGACACATACTTCAAGTGTTGACTCCCTTGAGTGTGTGTCGACACATTGTGCTGAGTGTCGACACATTCTTCATATGTTGAATCTGCTGTTTGAGTGTCGACACATTGTGTTGAGTGTCGACACTTGTCCTTAGTCTCTGCAGAATTTTGCTGAGTGTCGACACAACTCCAAGTGTCGACACTTTCTGGTGTAGACTCAGCTCTTCTAGGTGTCGACACTTCTGCTAAGTGTCGACACAGCTTTTCTGCATACTTCTTCACTGAGTGTCGACACAGCTCCAAGTGTCGACACTTTCTGTCTGGTGTCGACTCTTCTTCCCAGGTGTCGACACAATTACTCCAAGTGTCGACACTGCTTGTCTGGGTGTCGACACAAGCTTTCTCAAGTGTCGACACTTTCCCTCTGGGTGTCGACACATGGACTTAGAAACTTTTAGCTTCAGTCCAGTGAATACCTATCCTGCACAAGTAACTCAAACAAACATCAAATACATAATGATGTATATCATTGATTTAGGTGAGGCTTCTTCAAATCAGGTACATTTGAACAATGTACCCAACAGGATGTGTGTTATCGGGGGTCGTCCTCCAGACCGCAGTGTAAAACAACCCACTGGCCCCTCTAACTCCCACAACCGCCTGGTGCACCGTACTGCCATCGGTGTGACGAACGGCCAGTACCGCATGCCCCGCCACGAAATTTATGCACATGCAAGTAATTCATACCGAGCCTTCCGCTCGCAGGACCAACATCCGTCCTGAATCCCTCAAACCCAAACCCGGGTGAGAACGCACACCAGTGCCTTTATGCCAACTCCCTCAAACCCCAAAACGGGTGAGCATATATCATGAATCTCTCCAACCCCACACGGGCGAGAAGGTACGACAATGTCCTAACCTATTATACTACTCTTATCTACAGTTTATTATACTTAGAGATTTAAGGTTAATCCCAGGACTACCCCCGGTATTCCCTGTGAAGGGCTCTCAAGGGGCACTAGGAACTGTGTTGGGATTACGCCCAGCGTTCCCTTTCGCAAGGATATTTATTTTAGTTGATGGCTACCCATGTATCTCCCCAGCTCTCCTTATTGCTTTAGTATAACCCTAGTGACTTAAGGTATTACCGGGAAACCGACGGTCTTCCGCCGATCCCCGCTCCAGTTGCTAGCTAAGACTTGCACTTTTAATCCCTAACTAAGACAACTCTACCCACCAGGGTTACTCATGTTGAACTCTCTCTTATTTCTGCCGATAATCAATCCCCTGGTAATCCCCTAAGGCAAAACCTAATTGTGTTATATGCAGACCATGACCTGTGGTTACCCTAGAAATGTGATCTTCCAAACCTTAAGGCGTCTTGCCCCTAAATATTTATCCTAAGGTGTTATGGACTAAGGGAACTACCCTAAGAATTCTCGTAATTTTCCTTGGCCAAATAGTCCTTTAATTAATTCTTTTAATTTACATGCTGGGTCACTTTACACATGAAGTAGTTTGATTATGTGTCCGCTGACCTAGGGAATTTTTCCTGAGATGTATAGTGATAAAACATTGCTGCCTACAGAATTTCATAATTTTCCTTAAATTATTTATTATCATTTTCAATTTAATATCAATTCCACAAAATTCCATTTTTCCAAATGATGTATAGGCATTATTTACACAAAACTTCCAGAAAAATTACAGAGCTTTTAGGACACTAATTTATGACTATTGGCAGAGAATCATCAACATTTAATGTAAGATGGCCTATAGGATTCCATTATAAGATATTTACCAAAATGCCATTATACTAATTTTAACACAAATAATGCATCCATTAAATTCTGAGAAATTTGTGCAAGACTAATAATAACATTTTATGACAGTAGAAAAATTTCCAAATTTTTCAGAGGTATAAATCCATCAATTCAAGAATTTACAAAATAAGGGTAAAATGGGAAATTTAGGGTATCTACTCCAAAAATTCTTCAAAATAGAGGAATCATATTTTTCCTAAGTCAAATGTGATGTTATCTATGCCTTGGAAAAGTTGTTTGGATTTGTACTTGAATAAATCCTATTTTCCAATTTTATCTCCAAAATAGCTATATTTAAAATAAATTCCAATAAATGGAATTTTGATTCCACAAATTCCATCATTAGTTTGAGGGATGAAATTTACCCTAATGAACCACTGTAAATAATTTCATGACTCTTGCATGTCACCATTGGGCTAAATACACCAATTTGTATTTTTGCTATTTGCACACCAAGGCTAAACATAGGCTAGCACATGCAAGTGGATTCCCCAACATGCAGTGAACCCAAGGTGCTGAAAATTTTATCATGCACCAAGGATGACCCCACTGACCCACCACCAAAATTTGGGGCCATGGGGAGGAGTAGAACTCCATATATGCCATTTATTTATATTTTGATATTTTACCAAAAACTATAGGAAACTTTTTTCCAAAAATTCCTACATTTTGGCAGGACGTAAATATGCCCTAATCATGCATGTGCCCAAAATTTGGGGCCATGGTGACTAATATTGTGACCAGGGCATCCAATTTACTACTCTAGGACCAGTCCTAGGAGAAATGTCCTACAAGACTGTACACTACACCAAAATGTACGTTTAGGGTGGCATATTAAAGGTAAGACCCTAGGCTACATTATTCATTAAGGGGCTAAGCTCTGGAAATGCCTCTAAGAGGCCTAAATTTAACATGCATAGTGACTGAAAAAGTGTGACAGAATCATACACTATTTATCAATAATTAAATTAATTCATTTATCTGTTTGCACGAATCTTGAAGTAAAACCGACGGGATCTGGTCATCGTCCCCGATGATTTAACGGCCAAGATTGATTCTTCCTGGACGATGTTGGCTGGCCTTTTCCGGCCAGCTGAGCCACCACCACCGCCGGCGGATATCGCCACCACCTTCGTTAAGGTGGGGGCTAGCATTTCCCGGCGGTGGGGCCGCCGGAGTTGGCTCCTCCGGTGAACCCGAGCAAGAAAAGAAAAGCTCGAATTTCTCCATTTCCTCACATGGCATCGGGCTCGATTGAGCCCGATATCTCCCTAGGTCGATCTAGAAAGTTAGTACGGGATGAGGTGAGGTGAAACGCACCTGAATCGGGGCTTGGCTGCGGGTCAGGCGGCGGTTTGCCGTGGTGGTGGTGCGCCGGCGAGCTCCACCCCAAAAGCTCAAATCTCCACCATTATCCATGATTAAACAGTCGAACTCCACTCCTTTCAGCCTTCTGGAACTAATGGTGAGGTCTGTTTGGACTGAGGTGGCCTATAAGTGGAGACAACTCCAATGTTAGCTCGGTTTTGAGCTTTGGAGGTTTCACCCAGCTGCCATGTGGCTCACAGCCCTGGTTTCCTGCTGGAATTAAAGAGGGGAGGTCAGCCACCTGGTCTTGGGCAGCCCAAACCAGCTGATGGGGTGGCAATGTGGCCAAAATTTGCTTCATTCCCTTTTCTCTCTCCTCTTCTCCCAAAAATTCCAATTTTACCCCCTTGCATGTATTCTCTCTCCTGATTTAGAGGGGTAGGACTGGTCTTGTTCACTTGGGCTGACTTTGGGCCAATTTTAGTGGGCTTGGTCCAAGGGGAAATGGCTTGGCCTTCATTTTCTCTCTTTAGGTCAAATTGTTGACCAAATTGACTTTTAAGGTTGACTGGTCAACCATGGAGGGTGGACTGACCCCACTTGGTGGAAGTGGGTCTAGTGGCACCACCCAACTAAGTTTGGGTCAAGGGGTGCCCCACTTAGGTTAATTAGGCCTATGGGTGTGGGTTTGACCAAATTAAGCCCAAGGTTGACCTTGGTCAACTGGGGTCAAAATGTTGACCCAGTGACATACCATAGGGTCCACTTAGATTGTCTTTAGGGTTAGGGCAATGTGGTGGGGTCATGGTGTGGCTAGGGTCCCTAATCAGGCTAGTTTGACCTAGTTTGACTTGGTCCTATGGTGGGCTCCACATGGCTACCACCCACTACCTAGGGTCAAACCTAGTTGATCTCCTTAGGTCTCACCCCATGCCTAACCCAATCTAAGTTGAGGGGTCCAGAAGTAACATGGGATGTTACAAATTCCAATAAACAAGAAAATAATTTCGTCCCCGAAATTTAAGTTCGGGTCTACGAGGTTCTATTTGCAAGAATCATCAAGAATTTTAAAGGCATAACTTAAATGTACCTGATGCGAATAGCTCCGGGTGTTGCTCCAGCATCAGATCCCTCGGCTCCCAAGTGTGCTCCTCCCGTCCATGGTTGGACCACAGCACCTTCACAAGAGGGACCTTCTTCTTCCGCAACACTCGGATGGCTGTGTCGTCAATCCGGATCGGCTCCAATCTCACTGATCTGTCGGGCTCTACCGGTCCGGCTGTAGTAGTGATGTGCTGCTCCGGCCGAAGGAGAGCTCTCCGTAAGGAAGAGACATGAAAGACGTCATGTAATGCACCCAACTCCGGTGGCAGCTGCAGTCGGTAAGCCAAGGGGCCGATCCGCTCCAGGATCAGGTATGGCCCCATGTATCGTGGACTGAGCTTCTTGTGCCTCCGCACTCGAGAAACACCGTGTACTGGACGTATCTTCAAGAATACCCTGTCTCCAACCTGGAACTCCACCTTCCGGTGCCGAGCATCATAATACTTTGCCTGCCTGCTCTGGGCCTCCAGTAGCCGATCCCTGATCAATCGAATCTGAGCCTCAGTGTCCTCTATATAATCAGATCCCAGAGCCCTGGTATCCACATCCTGTACCCATGATAGCGGTGTCCGGCATCTCCTCCCATAAAGCGCCTTGTACGGAGCCATCCTGATGCTAGCCTGGTGGCTGTTATTATACGAGAACTCGATCAATGGTAGCAGCCTCTCCCAAAGCCTCCCCGTATCCAATATGCATAATCTGAGCAGGTCCTCCATGGTCCGGATGGTCCGCTCGGTCTGTCCGTCGGTCTGCGGGTGGAAGGCGGTGCTAAAAGTAAGCCGAGATCCCAAGTAAGCATGCACGGCCCTCCACTCGCTCGAAGTGAACCGACCATCACGGTCCGAAACAATAGTCCTGGGGATACCATGATATCTGATGTACTGCTCCACAAATAGTCTCACCAGAACTGCAACTGGGGCATCCTTCCGAACTGGAATAAACCGCGCGACTTTGGTCAATCTGTCCACTATAACCCATATAGAATCATGTCCGGAGTGGGAGCGAGGCAATCCATGTACAAAGTCCATAGCAATGTCCTCGAACTTCCACTCTGGAACTGGCAGTGGCTGTAGTAAACCTCCCGGGCTCTTGCATTCCGCCTTCACACGCTGGCAGGTCTCGCAATGGGTCACAAAATCCGTGATCTCCCTCTTCATCCCGGGCCAATACATAGATCTCCGCAAATCTGCCCACATCTTGGTGATGCCGGGGTGCACTGAATATCTCGAGCAATGTGCCTCTCGGAGTATGTCATCTCGAATACTGCCCCCTGCTGGTATGTAGATGCGCCCCCGGAACCGAAGAAGATCATCCTGTAGCGTGTAGTCCTCGACCTTGCCCCTCTCTAGGGCACTGAAAATCGGCTGTAACGCAGCATCCAGCCTCTGATGTGCTCGGATGCGCTCCTGTATATCATCGCCGCTGATCATTGAGCTCAAATACTCTCTATATACATCTGGCTCAGTCTCGGACACCACGGTAATGTGCATGTCCTCCATCATCTGAAGCAGCTCTATGGTCATCAATCGGGGCTCCGGTCCAGAAGTGCCGGCCCTCCTGCTCAAAGCATCCGCAACCGTGTTCGCTTTTCCCGGATGATAGTGGATCTTGTAATCATAATCACAGAGAAACTCCAGCCACCTTCTCTGTCTCAGGTTTAGGTCTTTTTGCGTATCGATATACTTGAGATTCTTGTGATCTGAAAAGATGTCACAATGAATCCCATATAAGTAATGCCTCCATATCTTCAGGGCGAAAACCACAGCCCCGAGCTCTAGATCATGTACTGGATAGTTATGCTCATGCTTCTTCAACTATCTCGAAGCATAAGCGATAACGTGTCCATGCTGCATCAAGACTGCACCCATCCCATGATAAGAGGCGTCCGTGTAGATCTGGAATCCTTCGCTCCCAGATGGAAGCGCAAGAATGGGGGATGAGATGAGTCGGTCCTTCAGCTCCTGAAAAGCCGTCTCACACCGCTCTGACCAAACAAAATCTGTGTCCTTCTTCGTCAAGGACGTGAGGGGGAGTGCTATCCTCGAGAACCCCTCCACGAACTTGCGGTAATAGCCTGTTAGTCCCAAGAAACTACGGATGTCAGATGCAGTCTTCGGCCGTGGCCAATCCCTCACTGTCTCTATCTTGGCCGGGTCCACTGCTAACCCAGCCCCACTGATCGTGTGTCCCAGGAATGCCACCTCCTGCAACTAGAACTGGCACTTTGAAAATTTTGCGTACATCTGTGTCTCCCTCAACCTCTGCAGGACCTGTGCCAAGTGCTCCGTATGCTCCTCCTGAGTCCGAGAATATATAAGGATGTCGTCGATGAACACAATCAGGAAGCGGTCTAAGAAAGGCTCGAATACACGGTTCATTAGACTCATGAATGCAGCAGGAGCATTCGTGAGCCCAAAAGGCATCACCGTGAACTCATATAGTCCATAGCGCGAACTGAATGCCGTCTTCGGTATGTCCTCTTCCCTGATACGGAGCTGATAGTAGCCGGATCGTAAATCTAACTTGGAGAACCAGAATGCTCCCTGTAGCTGGTCAAATAGCTCATCTATCCGAGGCAGAGGATAGGTGTTGCGGACCGTCAACCGGTTCAGCTCCCGGTAATCTATACATAATCGCAGTGATCCGTCCTTCTTCTTCACAAAGAGAACTGGCGCTCCCCATGGCGATGAACTAGGCCGCACAAATCCTGACTCGACTAGCTCCTGTAGTTGAGTCCTGAACTCTGCTAACTCCCTAGGAGCCATCCTGTAGGGTGCCCTGGACACCGGTCTCGCTCCCGGTACTAGCTGAATCCTGAAATCCAAGTCTCTAGCAGGTGGTAGCCCGGGCAATTTCTCCGGGAACACGTTGGAGAAATCCCAGACCACCGGAATATCTGAGATAGTCGCCTCTGTTCCCACCATCTCGAAGCAGACAATATAGAATTCTTCACCCTGCTCATGGGCCTTCACAGCCTGTATAGAAGATAATAGTAGGTGACAGATAGGCTGGATACCTTCAACGATGACACGAGAGTCGCCATGTCTTAGCGTGATCCTCCTGGACGGGCAATCTATCTGGGCATGGTTCCGATGCAACCAGGCCATGCCCAAGATCAAATCAAAGTCCTGCAGCTTCAGAATAGTTGTCGGCGCCTCAAATGCCTTGCCGCCAATCTCGACCTCCATGTCACAATGTGCAGTAGTCCGCAGCTCCGACCCATCGGGTAGGCGTACCCTCATCTCTAGTCCAGGGAACCTCTCCACACCTTCGAGTCCGTCGATGAAGGCCTCGGATACGAACGAGTGTGAAGCACCCGTGTCGAAAAGAGTATGAGCGGGCTTGCCGCTGATCATGACTATGCCTGAGGTTTGTTTATGTGAAAGTTAATTGTTGTCCTATGGTTCCAGGTACTATATATATATCATTGAAAAATTCAAGAAAACTCATAATTAACTTCAAGTACCTGTGATGACCTCCACGGGATTCCTCGGCTCTGTGAGGTCCAAGGCGTAAATCTGCTCCTGCTCGCGTCTCCTGCCATGATATCCCCGGCCTCGGCCTCGTCCTCGGCCTCATCCTCGGCCCTGCTGTACTGGGGCCACTGGAGGTGGAGGAGGAGGAGGGGGATGGAAACGATGCGGGAACTCCGACCTGATGTGCCCAGGCTGGCGGCATCCGTAACAAACCACTTGTCGGTGGCCTCGGTCATCCTGTCTCCTCGGATCATGTATCTGTAGAGGTGGGGGAGCCAATGCTGGAGGAGGCCCCTGCTCCTGCCTGAAGTTGGGACGACGACGTCCCCCACCCGTCCTGTATCCAATGGTCCTGCCTCTTTGAGAGCTCCTACTGCTCTCACCTGATGTCGATCCGTCAAATGGTCTCTTCCCTCCGGCTCGCACCATCAGCTGGTCAGCCTCCAGCTTCTTCGCCATCTCGATGATCTGCCTGGATATGCCATGAGAAATGAATAACAGAGCCTGCCTCAGGTCATCCCTGAGGCCCCGGTAGAACCTATTCGCATACCTCCTATCGTCAGTGTCCTGAATCCCCGCGAACCTGGCCAAGTGGGAGAACTCTCTCTGGTACTCTATCACTGATCTAGTCCCCTGCTTGAGGTTCAAAAACCTCTCCTCCAAAGCATACCTGTCCGTAGCAGAGACGAAGTGTTCCAGGAACACATCGCCAAACTCCTCCCAAGAAATCTCTGACAGCTCAAAGTCCGCATAGGTAGTCTCCCGGACTGATTTCCACCATCTCTTTGCATGAGCCTCCAGCACAGAGGTGGCTAGAGGTACTGCCTCGCCGACTGGGCAGCTGATGCCTGCTAAGATCTCCTGTATGGCCTCCAGCCATTCTTCCATCTTCACCGCGTCCTCTGTCCCACGGTACGTCGGAGGGGACAGGCTCTTGAATGCGCTCAGCCAGCTCGACCCCGGATTTGGCTGTGGAGCCGGGACTTGCTGGGCTCTAAAGGCATCCATAATCGCTGTCAGGGTCTGCCCCATCTCCGTATGTAGGAATGGAGTGGCAGCTGGAGGGGGAGGAGCCACATTTTGCGGCGCTGCGACCTGTGGAGGTTGCATAAAGGTAAGGTTAGAGCAAAATTGGCCTAACAAATTGTACTTTGTGGATCATTTATGTGACTTTACACATGGGCACACCACTGCTTCCGCTGCATAGTTTGGCCGCAAACTAATGCTGGGGCGGGGGTGGTCCCATGTTGTGGACTTCTTTCTCATATGATCGTTGTTCAAGTGATACCAGTTTGTAAGACCCCCCTCCCCCTTACCAAGGAGGGCTACCAGATCTTATGCCCAGAACCGCCGTCTTACGGTGGCACTAACTCACGGGTTAGTCGACACCGCAATACGCCGATTCTGTCGGCTAGTACGATCATTAACCTGTAGGCCAATATGAGAAATAAGAAGTAAAACTGAGTATAAAATGCCATCAGTCCACAAGTCACAGTACAATCATATAAAAGAAATGAATAGTACAATAGTCCACAGAATAGTACAAAAGAAAGAGTAAAAAGGGCTTATGCCCAGTACATCAAAATCTCTCTCTCACAAAATCATAAATGCGGAAGCTATGCTAGAACATCACTCTCGTCCCACCTGAGGACGCACAGTAGTGGTAGTAGCCTGCTGAAGTGGTATCTGCTCCTCATGTCCTGCCTCCTCGACGTGCTGGTGCTCCATCTCCACGGGCTCCTAAAAATAGTTGGTCACCGACCATTAGTCAAAAGACTAAGTCGTTTCCTCCGCACCTCGCCCCGCAGCTCCTAGGCACCGAGCGGGAGGACGAAGCGGAGGACAACAAGGGGTAGCAAAATGGAAGCAGGTGACAATATCTATCTAATACTGTAATAAGTACTGTAGTTCTACTCTAGCAATTCTATGTGCGGTACAAGTAGTAAGTAAGAGCGGTGCAGTAAAGGAAAGTAAAGAACAGTAACATGAACAAGTAAATAAGCTAAGCTACCACTATGCTATCATCACAAACGTACCCTAACTTATATAAATGCCCATACAAATATATAAGTTAGGATTTCCAGGAAATTTAACTTATCATATAAAAGAGCCCATACTAATTTATATGATAAGGATCTATGAAGCGTATGACCTAATATGAATGAATGATATGATGCAATTTTATGCGCAGGCAAGTGCAACTCACACACAACGACTCTGTGATCACAGACCTTTAGTTCCCACTTTTTGAGAGCTAGCATCACTCTCGGGTACCACCGCTGTGGCTACGGCAGCAGCGGAGCGGGCATCTCCGCTTCTAGACCGGTATGCACACTACCAAGCCTTAGACCCCTCTCATACGCCTCTGTACACGTCCAAGGTGCACTCTAGAGTCTCGCGTATGTACTTTGCTGACAAACCCGTCAGTCTTGTTGGGTCGGATGTGTGTTATCGGGGGTCGTCCTCCAGACCGCAGTGTAAAATAACCCACTGGCCCCTCTAACTCCCACAACCGCCTGGTGCACCGTACTGTCATCGGTGTGACGAATGGCCTGTACCGCATGCCCCGCCACGAAATTTATGCACATGCAAGTAATTCATACCGAGCCTTCCGCTCGCAGGACCAACATCCGTCCTGAATCCCTCAAACCCAAACTCGGGTGAGAACGCACATCAGTGCCTTTATGCCAACTCCCTCAAACCCCAAAACGGGTGAGCATATATCATGAATCTCTCCAACCCCACACGGGCGAGAAGGTACGACAATGTCCTAACCTATTATACTACTCTTATCTACAGTTTATTATACTTAGAGATTTAAGGTTAATCCCAGGACTGCCCCCGGTATTCCCTGTGAAGGGCTCTCAAGGGGCACTAGGAACTGTGTTGGGATTACGCCCAGCGTTCCCTTTCGCAAGGATATTTATTTTAGTTGATGACTACCCATGTATCTCCCCAGCTCTCCTTATTGCTTTAGTATAACCCTAGTGACTAAAGGTATTACCGGGAAACCGACGGTCTTCCGCCGATCCCCGCTCCAGTTGCTAGCTAAGACTTGCACTTTTAATCCCTCACTAAGACAACTCTACCCACCAGGGTTACTCATGTTGAACTCTCTCTTATTTCTGCCGATAATCAATCCCCTGGTAATCCCCTAAGGCAAAACCTAATTGTGTTATATGCAGACCATGACCTGTGGTTACCCTAGAAATGTGATCTTCCAAACCTTAAGGCGTCTTGCCCCTAAATATTTATCCTAAGGTGTTATGTACTAAGGGAACTACCCTAAGAATTCTCGTAATTTTCCTTGGCCAAATAGTCCTTTAATTAATTCTTTTAATTTACATGCTGGGTCACTTTACACATGAAGTAGTTTGATTAAGTGTCCACTGACCTAGGGAAGTTTTCCTGAGATGTATAGTGATAAAACATTGCTGCCTACAGAATTTCATAATTTTCCTTAAATTATTTATTATCATTTTCAATTTAATATCAATTCCACAAAATTCCATTTTTCCAAATGATGTATAGGCATTATTTACACAAAAATTCCAGAAAAATTACAGAGCTTTTAGGACACTAATTTATGACTATTGGCAGAGAATCATCAACATTTAATGTAAGATGGCGTATAGGATTCCATTATAAGATATTTACCAAAATGCCATTATACTAATTTTAACACAAATAATGCATCCATTAAATTCTGAGAAATTTGTGCAAGACTAATAATAACATTTTATGACAGTAGAAAAATTTCCAAATTTTTCAGAGGTATAAATCCATCAATTCAAGAATTTACAAAATAAGGGTAAAATGGGAAATTTAGGGTATCTACTCCAAAAATTCTTCAAAACAGAGGAATCATATTTTTCCTAAGTCCAATGTGATGTTATCTATGCCTTGGGAAAGTTGTTTGGATTTGTACTTGAATAAATCCTATTTTCCAATTTTATCTCCAAAATAGCTATATTTAAAATAAATTCCAATAAATGGAATTTTGATTCCAAAAATTCCATCATTAGTTTGAGGGATGAAATTTACCCTAATGAACCACTGTAAATAATTTCATGACTCTTGCATGTCACCATTGGGCTAAATACACCAATTTGTATTGTTGCTATTTGCACACCAAGGCTAAACATAGGCTAGCACATGCAAGTGGATTCCCCAACATGCATGAACCCAAGGTGCTGAAAATTTTATCATGCACCAAGGATGACCCCACTGACCCACCACCAAAATTTGGGGCCATGGGGAGGAGTAGAACTCCATATATGCCATTTATTTATATTTTGATATTTTACCAAAAACTATAGGAAAATATTTTCCAAAAATTCCTAACTTTTGGCAGGAGGTAAATATGCCCTAATCATGCATGTGCCCAAAATTTGGGGCCATGGTGACTAATATTGTGACCAGGGCATCCAATTTAATTTCTGCCCTACTCTAGGACCAGTCCTAGGAGAAATGTCCTACAAGACTGTACACTACACCAAAATGTAAGTTTAGGGTGGCATATTAAAGGTACGACCCTAGGCTACATTTTTCATTAAGGGGATAAGCTCTGGAAATGCATCTAAGAGGCCTACATTTAACATGCATAGTGACTGAAAAAGTATGACAGAATCATACACTATTTATCAATAATTAAATTAATTCATTTATCTGTTTGCACGAATCTTGAAGTAAAACCGACGGGATCTGCTCATCGTCCCCGATGATTTAACGGCCAAGATTGATTCTTCCTGGACGATGTTGGCTGGCCTTTTCCGGCCAGCTGAGCCACCACCACCGCCGGCGGATATCGCCACCACCTTCGTTAAGGTGGGGGCTAGCGTTTCCCGGCGGTGGGGCCGCCGGAGTTGGCTCCTCCGGCGAACCCGAGCAAGAAAAGAAAAGCTCGAATTTCTCCATTTCCTCACATGGCATCGGGCTCGATTGAGCCCGATATCTCCCTAGGTCGATCTAGAAAGTTAGTACGGGAAGAGGTGAGGTGAAACACACCTGAATCGGGGCTTGGCTGCGGGTCAGGCGGCGGTTTGCCGTGGTGGTGGTGCGCCGGCGAGCTCCACCCCGAAAGCTCAAATCTCCACCATTCTCCATGATTAAACAGTCGAACTCCACTCCTTTCAGCCTTCTGGAACTAATGGTGAGGTCTGTTTGGACTGAGGTGGCCTATAAGTGGAGACAACTCCAATGTTAGCTCGGTTTTGAGCTTTGGAGGTTTCACCCAGCTGCCATGTGGCTCACAGCCCTGGTTTCCTGCTGGAATTAAAGAGGGGAGGTCAGCCACCTGGTCTTGGGCAGCCCAAACCAGCTGATGGGGTGGCCATGTGGCCAAAATTTGCTTCATTCCCTTTTCTCTCTCCTCTTCTCCCAAAAATTCCAATTTTACCCCCTTGCATGTATTCTCTCTCCTGATTTAGAGGGGTAGGACTGGTCTTGTTCACTTGGGCTGACTTTGGGCCAATTTTAGTGGGCTTGGTCCAAGGGGAAATGGCTTGGCCTTCATTTTCTCTCTTTAGGTCAAATTGTTGACCAAATTGACTTTTAAGGTTGACTGGTCAACCATGGAGGGTGGACTGACCCCACTTGGTGGAAGTGGGTCTAGTGGCACCACCCAACTAAGTTTGGGTCAAGGGGTGCCCCACTTAGGTTAATTAGGCCTAAGGGTGTGGGTTTGACCAAATTAAGCCCAAGGTTGACCTTGGTCAACTGGGGTCAAAATGTTGACCCAGTGACATACCCTAGGGTCCACTTAGATTGTCTTTAGGGTTAGGGCAATGTGGTGGGGTCATGGTGTGGCTAGGGTCCCTAATCAGGCTAGTTTGACCTAGTTTGACTTGGTCCTATGGTGGGCTCCACATGGCTACCACCCACTACCTAGGGTCAAACCTAGTTGATCTCCTTAGGTCTCACCCCATGCCTAAACCAATCTAAGTTGAGGGGTCCAGAAGTAACATGGGATGTTACAGTCTTCACTCCTGATGAGCATGAAGAAGGGACTGTTGAGAAGACTCCAACTCAACAAGTAGTTGCTGAGAGGCAGGGGGAGCTCCCACAGGCTAGCCCTATACACAAGGATCACATCCAGGGGGAGCCACTAGTTATGGAAGAGCCCACTCCTCTTGAGAGTGAGCAAGCTACAAACATCATCCTTGAGGTAATCACTGAGCTTAATGCTTTAGATTTTCCTTTAGAGGATACTGATTTGCCTGATGTTTGTCAGCAACCACAGATTCATAGTCAAGTTCCAGATGTTGTCATGGAAGACACTTCTGTTACAGCTCAAGTTGGTTCTGATCCAGTGGTAGATGAGCCAAGAATTTCTCATGCCCATTCTCCACAAGAATACACAATGGAAGATCTATTCCTTAACTTGGATCAAACTGATTTTGATAAAGAAACTGCTGCTGAAGGGGAGAATGCTCCAGTTTAGGGGGAGCACCTACAAGTTCATGTTGAAGAGACTGTAAGGTAAGAACCTGAAAAGCCCCAAACTGTTGAAGAGCTACCTAAGGAGAGGGTAGTGATAGCCAGCACATCTGCTTCTGAAGATGAGGAGAGTTCACGGGCTAAGAAAAGAAAATTTCAAGTATTTAGAAGAAGGAGCCAAAGTTACAAAAAGTCTTTGCAAACTGTTGCTCCACAGCCTATATCTCTGTCAGCACCAACTATTGATTATAGTGCACTGATGGTTGCTATGCAGATTAAACTGGATGAGCACTGGCAGGCTATTGAAAAATATGTGGATGAAGAGCAGAAATCATTTCAATTTGATTTGGCCCAGGATATAAAGTCAATAAGATTTGAGATGAATCTTAATAAGAAGGAGATGACTGACTGCTTCCACAAGGGTGGGAATGCAGTAGTCTATCTTGCAACTCATCAAGAAAAGATAAAGGCTCAAGTAGATGACATAGCACTGAAGCAGGGATATGTTCTAGAGAACCAACTCAGAATGAATGATAATTTGACACAATCTCACAATGCTATTGTCACAGAAATGAAGAACATTGCTGCTGGCCTGACAACTTCTACTGCTACTACTATGACAGCTTTTGATAAAGCACTGCAAGAAAGCTTAACTGAAGTTACAACTGCTATTCAAGACTCTCAGAAGCTGATCTCTGAAAAACTCCAAAGGTTAAGACCTTTCTATAGGGATGGAGTCAATTATCTCAATGCCCAAATCAGATTTCAAAAAGATGACTTAAGGGATCACATAGAAAGAGAAGTCATAAAGGGGGAGAGGGTCTTAGTCAAAGCTGGATCTGACCATGCAAAATGGGTTTCTAATTCCATCAGAGCCACTCTTGGTAATCCTCCTCTTTGTGATGATGATAATGTTGTAGAATCTGGAATTAACCCTGCATATCTTGGAGGTGAGCAATAAGAAGTAGCTCAAGTGATCTATCCTCCTCCAGATTTTGATATGGTTCATGATGACATACAGTCCATGTATAGCCCACCTGGGGGTAAGGATAATGCCATCATAGAGAAAGTTATTCAGCCAATATCTGAAGCTATGCAAGAAGCACTGCAGAAAGAAGAAGAGACTAGATTGTCTAAGAAGAGGTTCAGGGAGCAAGCTGAACCAAGACCTGACTTTGAGCAGTGGAGGCCCACCTCAAGGAACATTATTTTGACTGCCTGGAAAGCTGCAAAAGATAATGTGCATAACAGGAACAAGTGGTTTTCTGAGGCTGAATGGAGAAAACATGAGACAAGGCAGGAGGCTATAGTCCAATATAGACGAAAGGCTAAGATGGGAAAGCTACCTCCTACTGCTCAGGAGCCAAACAAGTACTTTCCCAAGCCTTATCATTATTTTGAGAGGCAAAAGATTAAGGCTGAGGAACTTAAGAAGAAAGATCTGAAAGGCAAGAAGCCTGCTGATGCTGAAGTTGCTGAAGCTCCTGTTCAAGCCAAAGTACAAGCTGGAAAAGGAATAGTGATCAAGGAGCCTGAACAGAAATAGAATTAGAATTTTCTTAAAGTTTACTATGTAATCTTTTTGATGTAAAACATTCTGTAAACTTTTGAAAATGAATATGACAGATATTAGAACAATATGTTATATGTTAAATCTATTTCATATTTGTTCTGTGATGATGTCTATGTATACATGGTTAATTGATACATGTTTATGATTGCCCTGCTATATATAATCCTGCTTTACATCATTTTGTAATTTTATTATGAATGGTGTATATCATTGACTAAGAGTTATGACTTCTCCAAATAGGGGGAGATTGTTGGGTACATTGGTTCAAATGTACCTGATTTGAAGAAGCCTCACCCAACTCAATGATATACATCAAAATGTATCTGATGTATTTTGAGTTTACTTGTGCAGGTTAAGTATTTGCAGGAAAGAAGAAAAAGTTTCTAAGTCCATGTGTCGACACCCAGAGGGAAAGTGTCGACACTTAAGAAGACTTATGTCGACACCCATGCAAGCAGTGTCGACACTTGGAGTTATTATGTCGACACCAGGGATGCTGAGTCGACACCAGACAGAAAGTGTCGACACAAGGAGCTGTGTCGACACTCAATGAAGAAGAGTGCAGTGAAGCTGTGTCGACACTTATCAGTTGTGTCGACACCTAGTGAAACTGTGTCTACACCAAAAAGTGCCGACACTTGGAGCTGTGTCGACACTCAGCAAAAGACTGCAAAGACTAAGTATAAGTGTCGACACCCAGAACAATGTGTCGACACTCAGCAGAAGACTCAACACTTGAAGAAAGTGTCGTCACAAGAAAGAATGTGTCGACACTTAGCTGAAGACTAAACACTTGAAGAAAGTGTCGACACAAGGAGCTGTGTCGACACTTAGCAAAGTTCAGAAAAATCTAAGTATAAGTGTCGACACTAAGGGAATGTGTCGACACTCAGCCAAAGTCTCGACAGAAGAAGAATGTGTCGACACCCAGAGCAATGTGTCGACACTTAGCAAGTATCAACACTGAAGACATGTGTCGACACTAAGAAGAAGTGTCGACACTCAACGAGTTCAATACATGAAGATGTGTCGACACAAAGGTGTTGTGTCAACACTTAGAAGAATTCAGCAAAATACTGAAGTACAAGTACTTGTGTCGACACTCAATTTCAGTGTCGACACATGAAGAAGAAGCAGTGTCGAGATATAGAATCTACAACACAAGGAGTTGTGTCGACACCTTGTAGGCTAGTGTCGACACTTAGACAATATGTGTCGACACTTGGTCTATAAGTGTCGACACTTAAAGACAGATAGTCTCGACACTTCTAGACAGTTACAGAATTTTCAAGAACTGACTGGATGACTTGACAGCTGCCATTCCAGTCGGTCTACAGCACCTGTTAGAGTTGTCAGAATTCAGTTATGGACCGGACCAGCCGGTTACCATGAAGAAGGCCTATAAATAGGCTTATACAGTCTACAGAAACTGTTGTTGAAGAGATTGATAGAACGCAAGTCCAAGTTCAGATTAAAAGAAGATCTAGCTATCAAGTGAAGATCTAAGAAGTTGGAGAGAGAGATCTCCATCCAAGAAATCAGCTGTTGGAACCAGGCTGAGAAGAAGGGTTCAGATTCACTCTGAATCTTAAGTAGCAGAGATCAAGGATCAACTGCAGAAGGAGTCAATCTTATTGAGTTCTACTTTCAAGAAGCTTTGAAGAAAGCTAAGTCAGATTGATTTCAGCTGAGTTCTTCCAAGAACTCATCAAGAAACTCACAACTCTCCTCTCTTATCTCTGGGTTGCTTAGTTAACATTATTGTATTCATTTTATCTTGTAGGATCCTTTGGATCTGAGTCTTGTAAGCCTGTAATTATAAAGGCTGAGTGTAGGGCTTGAGAGCCTGAGTGTAGGAGATTGAAATCTCAGAGTGTAGGCCTTGGTGACTGAGTGTAGGCCTTGGTGGCTGAGTGTAGGCCTTTGTGGCTGAGTGTAGGCTTTGTGAAGAAGCTGAGTTGTAGGGCCTTGGGCCTGAGGTGTAGGAACCTGTTTTGGGTTCTGAGATAGTAGAGAAGTTGGGCCGAATCTAGTACACTGCTAGATAGGCGAAGGGGGAAAGTGGATGTACCCAAACCTTGGGGAACCACTATAAAACTGTGTGTCTACTGTGTGTTGTGGTTTGCTGTGATTGCTGTGTGATTGTTGTGCAAAAATAGATATAAAACTGTGTTAGAAACTGATTGCTGCCATAAAAAGTTAAAAAGATTCAAGTCACCTATTCACCCCCCCTCTAGGTGTTTAGGTACAATATCTTTCAAAGTCTATTCTTCTTCCTTCATATAGCCCTTGGAAACTAATCTTGCTTTGTTCTTGACTATGATGACATTTTCATCTATTTATTCCTGTAGATCCACTTAGTCTCAATCACGTTGTGATTCTTTGGTTTTGGGAGCATCTCCCATACTTTACATCTCCTGAATTGATTCAACTCCTCCTGCATTGCATCAATCCAGTTTGAATCATTTATGGCTTCTTCAAATCTTTTGGGTTCCAACTGAGACAGGAAGCTTGAACAAAGGACTGTATTCATGTTCTTGCTTCTGGTTTGAACATCATGTCTTGGATCACCAATGATTTGGTGTGCTGGATGATACTTTAGATGTCTTATTACTGGAGGCAATCCTTCTTCAGTTTGAACTTCTCCATTCTCTTCAACTTGCTGTACTTCATTGTCCTCTTCATCAGCTTGAGGGTCTTCTACTCCCCCTAGACAGCAACCATCATTTTCTTCATCCCTTTGATGATTCCTTTTTCAGATCCACCAAAGATCACTTTGGGTCCATTCTCTATAGGAGTGTAGTCTTTCGACATTCTTCTTGTTCCAGTCATGTGCCTGGAACATCCACTGTCCAAGTACCATATAGGGGTATGGACACTTGGACTCACCCACATCAAATAAAATTACATAACCTTAGAACCCCAATAATTATTGAGTCCTAGGTTCATGTTAGACTGAAACCTGTCATACTTACCAACAGTCTTTCTGACAGGTAAGCTGACATTATTCCTGACAGTTGTGTTGTACCAACAGTCAATGGCATAATGGCCTACCTTGCGACAACACCAGCACTCATATATATTATATCTTATTTTCAATACAGTTTTAAAAACATTGCTGTCAGCAGTCTTTAAAACTGTAGGTTGAGTGGTTCTATTCCTGAGAGCTGGGGCTAGAGCATCAACCATTGATGATTCATGATGACCATGTGTGATATCATAATCATATCTATTAGTTGATTGCCATAATTTTCTGGAGGAAATGGGGGGTTTGAAGGCAAGTGGCTGTACTGGGGCTTTTCCTTTTCTTTTGGAATTGGCAGCCCTTGCATTTCCCTTAAAGCCCAATCCAGTCTTACCCTTTTGGGGAATAAAGTCATCAATTAAGGGTAAGACTGATTTTGGCTTAGAGAATTTAGCCACCAGATCCTTCTCCCTCTGAAGTTGGACTTCCAGACTTTTGATTTGATCATTCTTGAATGTAATTGTACCCATCTGAATAACAGTTATGTTTTTCAGTTTGGCTACCTCATTCATCTTTAAATCCAGCATTTTTTCTGAATCTAAAGCAGCCATCTTAAGAGATGCAATTTCCTTAGTCTGAATTTTAACAAGGTTCCTGCTTCTCTTAAGTGCTTTTAACAAATCACCATATTCATTAATGAGTTGATGAACATCCCCTTCAGATTCAGATCCATCCACATCTTTTAATGCAGATGCTTCTGATTCTAATTCCAGTGTAATAATTAGAACTTGATGGCATATTGTTTACCTTACTGGGACCAGGCTGATCCTGACACTGATCTTCATCGGTCATAGCCATCAGTTCTTTACAATGAGGATCTTCAATCCCATTGATAGAGTCCAATATTTTCAAGAATTCTATCTCTTCTAAATCCTCTTCAGTTGTAAATAATCCAATGTATGCTTCTGCTTTAGCTTCAGCTTCAGAATCATATAATGAGGAGTTTGTCCAGCTTTTCTCCTTCTTTGGTACAAGGGATTTCTCCTTTTTGCCCTTATGTTGAAATTTCTTCATGTCATTTGATTCCTTTCTTCTGTTAGGACAGTCAGCAACTACATATCCAGGCTTGTTGCAACAATAGCAAACAATCTTAGTAGAAGATAATTTACTAGGTTTAGTGTCATACCTGTCCTTTCTTAAAGATTTCCTTTTCTGATGATAAGCATCCTTGGAATGTGAGGAGGATGGCTTGGATCTCCACTGTTTTTTCTTTAAGAATCTTTGAAATTGCCTTGTGAAAGAAGCAAAGTCCTCATCAGAATCATGGCTTTCTGATGTGTGATTGTCAAAACTTTCTGAGATAACTTCAGCAGCTTTCCTAGGAGGAGATGGAGACATCCTCCTGTCCTTTCTTGGGGCTTCGGCCTTGAAGGCCACTGACTTTTCTCTATAATCAACCTTATTGCTTTTCTCTTCTTCTTTCCTGGCCATAAGCTGCATTTCATATGATAGAAGTTTTCCAAATAGGGTAGGAGTAGAAATTTCTACAAGTCTGCCCACTTCGCTGATGGAACATATCTTGGTGTCCCAGTATTTGGTTAGTGATCTAAGGAATTTATCATTTAGCTCATATGTGCTAAAAACCCTTCCATTTGACATCAATTCATTGACTATTCTGAAGAACTTCTTACAAGACTCAGTTATGCTATCAGTTTTGGCTTGTCTAAAACTTTCATACTCTTGATTAAGCATAGTCTTTCTGTCTTGTCTCACCTTTTCTGATCCCTCCATGTAGACAATCAAGGTGTCCCACATCTCTTTGAAGGTTTTACAGTGAATCAAGTTTTGGAAAGTTGAGTAATCTATAACACTGACTATTATGTTTTGTACTCTCTTATCCATGGTAGCTAAGATGATCTCATCCTTTGTCATTTCAGAATAATCTTTTGGTGTCCTCAATTTGCATAAAGAACTGAGATTTTCATTAGAATGAAAGGCCCTTCTTTAACTGTAATATAGATTCTTGGGTCATATGCCTCCATAAACAACCTGACTCTCTCTTTCCAAATACCAAATATTTCTTTCCTACAGATTTGTAATTTGATGGATCCAAGTTCCTTGTGATTTTCTACAGAACCCATTTTGTCTAAATGTTAACTACCTTACAGATCTACTCAGACTGTTAAGTCTATTTCTTGAGGAACCCCCTCTGATACCACTTGAAAGAATTTGTTTCAAGATGACCAAAACACCTAGAGGGGGGGGGGGGAATAGGTACAATTCTTTTTATTGCTTAGGCAGAAAACTTTATCATAATAAAACCTGTAATGCACACTGTCACAGCACAGATAAAAAGAACATATCACACACACATAATACACACAGTTTTATAGTGGTTCCCCAAATGATGGGTACGTCCACTTTCCCCCTTCGCCTATCTAGCAGTATACTAGATTCAGCCTAAATTCCTTCTTCTTCTTAGATCCTCAGATCTTACAGCTCAAAACCCAAAGATGGTTCCTACAACTCAGACTTTAGCAAGTCTTACAACTCAGATTCTCTCAAAGAATCCTACCTCAGAGTAAGTCCACACTCCTACAACTCAGGCACATAGGCTCTACCTCAGCCTCTTCCAAGGCCTACAACTCAGAGAATTTTAATCTCCTACCTCAGGCACTTAGCCTTTATAACTTAGGCTTACAACTATGATCTATAATAGATCCTACAGTGAATTGATAAAAGAAAAGAATAAAACCTTCACCCTGATAGAGAGAGAAAGGGTTGAAGGTTTCTTGATCAGTTCTTGATAGAACAGATAATTTTTGATTCATCCTGTCTTAGCTTTCTTCAAAGCTTCTTGAATCTGAGCAAAGTAAGGTTGATCTTCTTGAAGATGGAGATGATCCTCAATCCAGCTTCTTCTTAATCAGATGTGATTTTGATTTCTTCTTTCAGATTGTTCCGGATCTGCCCTCTTTGGATTTCTGGATGAAGACCCCCCTTCATCTTCTAGGATTGATTTTGTCTTTTTATGCTTCCAGCTCTCTCTTCTATTTATTGATAGAACATGTCTTTATATAGGCTTCATCCAAGGTTACCGGCTGATCCGATTCATAACAACCTTCTGACAGCTCTGATAGATGCAATAACCTTGTTGGTCATGACAGCTATCAAGTCACCAGTTACTTCATTATACTTAGTCTCAGTCAGCAAAGTGTCGAGACATTCCTTTACATGTGTCGACATAAATAGACTATGTGTCGACACAATCCCTGGTGATGTCGACACAACTCCCATAATGTCGACACAACACTTTATAATCTTCTTGACACAGCTTCTGTAAAATGTGTCGACACAAGTCCTGTGTGTCGACACAAATACTTCTTGTCTTGACACGGTGGTTGTCTTGATACAATTCTGGAATGTGTCGACACAAGTCCTTTGTGTCGACATAATTGCTGTAGACATAAACTTGATGTTTGTCGACACAAGTCCTGTGTGTCGACACAGTTGCTGTAGACAAAATTCTGTGTGTCGACATAAGTCCTGTGTGTCGACACAGACTGTCTTCTGGTGTCGACTAAGTTGGTGTCGACAGATTTCCCATATGTCGACACAAGTTCTATGTGTTGACACAATCTTGCTTCTGGTGTCGACACAACTTTTCCCAAGTGTCGACACAGTTGATGTCGACAGATTTTCTATATGTCGACACAAGTTCTGGGTGTCGACACAGTTATTGTCGACTGAGCTTTCTGTGTGTCGACGCAAGTCCTGTGTGTCGACATAAACTGGCCTCTGGTGTCGACACAGCTTTTCCCAAGTGTCGACACTTGTACTTAGAAACTTTTTCTTCGTTTTATTATCCTGTACATACAAACTCAAAACAACATCAAATACACCTTGATGAATATCATTGAGTTCGGTGAGGCTTCTCCAAATATGGTACACATTTTCCAATGTACTCAACAATTTTGTTGTATAGGTTGTGTGTGTCATTGACCAAGGAAAGAAAATAATTTAGATAAGGGTTATGACTTCTCCAAATAGGGGGAGATTGTTGGGTCCATTGTTCCCAATGTCCCTAATTTGTAAGAAATCAAATAGTTCAATGTCACACACATCAACTGTATTTGATGTGCATTTGAGGTCTTGAGTGCAGGTTATTTCATATCACATTGATTGGACAAATGGACAGAACAATTGGTTGCTGGGCATAGCAAAAATCTACCAAGTCCACTGACGTTGAGTGGAGCAAGCTCACTCAACGCCAGAGGTAATGGATTCAATATTGTCTAGCTAGAAATTTGTCTAAGTCCATAGGTATTGAGTGTAGCTTACTCACTCAATGCCATATAACAAATAGCGTTGAGCCTATCTCAGCCTAACTGATAAATAGACAAAAATATGACTAATTACAAAAATATTGAGTGTAGTCTACTCACTCAACACCATGCAATAAAAAAGCTATGAGTCAGGCTGAGTCAGTCAAAGCCTAGAGAAATAAGCTGAAAATGTGGCTAAGTCCACAGGTATTGAGTGTAGCTTACTTACACAACGCTAGATAATCGAGAAATTCTGTTAAGTAGTTTGGCGTTGAGTGGAGCTTACACGCTCAACGGCATGGCTCAAAAAAATGGCTAAGGAAAAAAGCGTTGAGTGATGAAGACACACTCAACGCTCTTAATGCCAGAGAAGCAGGAAGATTCTACTAAGGAAAAAAATGTTGAGTGAGGCAAGCCGACTCCATGCTCTCAATGCTCTCAACGCCTTGATGCAGAAATATTTTCTAAGGCAAATAGCATTAAGTGAGGCGAGGTCACTCAACGCTCTCAACGCCTTGACGCATAAAATTTGGCTTAGTCCAATTTTGTGGATAGCTTGGCTTTCATCGAACTCAACTTCGTCGAACTGAGCTTAGCTTTTGTTGAACTAAGTCTGGAGTTCGTCGAATTGAATTTACTCTTTCGTCGAACTAAGTCTAAAATATGTCGAACAGAATTTACGCTTTCATCGAACTGAGCTTGTCGTTCGTCGAATGGAGCTTATCGTTCGTCGAGCTCAACGCCTAGACAGATAGAATTTTGTCTAAGTGTTGCGGCATTGAGTGATGCTTACTCACTTAACGCCTTTGCTTCTAATGATTGAATTTTGTCTAAGAATAGAGTTGCTGAGTCATGCTGACGTCAGTAACGTCAAAAAGTCAACCAAAATTCAAATGTTGCGAGAATGCTTCCAGAAATGTTGGCGGCCAGTTGTTATCATCTTATGTACTTTCCAAGAAATATTTTCATCATTAAGTGCTGGGGCCCACTCACAACAAAGTGCCGTTGAATCAAGAGTAAATGGAAAGCATGTGCTGAATGGCTAAATCTCAGCCATTAATCCTGGTGGTGGGCCCACTACTCGATTGACCTTCAGAGAATAAAAAGAAGCAAATCAGCCAGTGCAATCAATCGAATCCCTGTCTAGGTTTTCTGAAAACGAGTGTGGCCGAACTTCAATATTTTTCCTCGCCATTTTCATCGAGCCTGAAGGAACTGTTCTGCATAGATAACCTTGCTGGGGAAAGAGATAGCTTAAGCTATCACCATCTACAACAGCAGGTTCAGAAGCGATTCTGAGGAAGCAGATCAACAAGCTCTGCAAAGAAACGAAAGCTGTTTGAAGAAAGATTCTACTGCCTACAACATTGTCTTCAACAACAAAAGCTTGGACTGATATCTGCTCAGTCCAGGAAGAAGTAAACACAGAGTTCTTACTATGGTGTTTAATTAAACCACATTTCAAATTTTTTATTTAGATTCTTTGTGAGTCTGAAGTTGTAAGCCTATATTATAAAGGCTAAGGTCTTTGTGACCCGTGTTTGGCTTTGTGCCGGGTGAAAGGTCTTTGTGACCTGTGGTTTGGCTTAGTGCCTGAGTTGTAGGTCTGTATGACCTGTGAGGTCCTACGGGATCTGTGTTGTAAGCTCTTAAGGAGCTGAGTTCTGGAGGGACAGCTGAGTCTAACACATTGTTAAATAGGCACAAAGGGACAGTGGATGTACCCAAGATTAGGGAACCACTATGAAGTTACTGTGTCATCTGTGATTGTTCATGATTGCTAAAAACTAACATAATCACCTAGCACAGAAATTTGCTAACAAGTAAGAAAATTTAAATAAAGACAAAAACCTATTCACCCCGCATCTCTAGGCGTTTAGCTAGTCTTGAAAACAAGATTTTCAGTAAGTTCCATGCGAAAGGGAACGATGGGCTTCAGCTACCATCATAGTTCCTAGTGCCCGTGAGAGGCCTTCATAGGGAATGCCGTGGGCAGGCTAAGGTTAACGTAAGACGTAAGACTAAATGTATTACAAGAGTAATTAGAAATACTCTAGGATTATACTTAGACTCTCACTCCCCAATGTTGTGGGAGTTAGGTTGTGTCTCACGAGCGGTAGGATCGGTGGTTTGGTTGTGGGCAGGTTAGCCCGGCAAGCCGATGGCTCGGTAGATATTTATGACAGACGGGATTGTCCCGGGAGCTTTGGCTCGGTGGGAAAATACATTAATGTTGCATGTGCATAAAATATAAGGTGGTGGGTCTTCGGTATTGGAGGGTCATCACACCGACACCAATACTTTGACTCAGCAAGTGTGGTTTTGAACTTAGCCAAAAAAGGTTAGGTGCTCCAGCCGGCAAGAGCACACAGGAGCTCCTCTTAGTGCACCAACATTGAGGTGTACGATCGGTTTGACTGGTAGTGCTGATTCCAGTTTAGAGGTGGGTGAGGCCCAAACCACCGCTTCAGTTTGCCACTACGGAGGTATCCTAGCAGGTTAGGCTCCAGAAAGGGGGAACTAAAGGTCTGTGTGCATAGAGTCAGGTGTGTGTGTTGCACTTGCATATTCTTATCATAGTATACTTGCATGACATAGCAAAATCATTGCATATAACCACTTACACCTATTATATAAATTGGTATGAGACTCTTTATACAATAGACCTTGCAAAACGACCCCTTGGTCTATAGGTTTGTATGGGCATTCCTATAGGTCATGGATACTTAGTTTACCTTCTCGTACTTTTACTTGCTCACCTTGTTCACGTGTATTCTCAAATTTCTTACATACTATTTGCTTACTTGTACTTGTTGTGATTTTATGCTCATGATAGACTAGTTCCGCCATCACCTGCTTACTTTTGTTAATCTCCACCTTAAATTCCTTCCCTTTCCTTCTCCCTGCTCGGTGCCTAGGAGCCATTTGGGGAGGGGTGGGGGATGATAGGACTTACTCTTTTTAACTAACGGTCATTGTCCAAATCATTTTAGGGGATCGTAGAGGTGAACCTAGAGATGCAGCCCCAGAGGTCGGTGCACTTGGAGACTGGACAATCTAGCACGGGAGTTCAGGCAGAAGGGATAGTGAGTTCTGATCATTAGTAGTTACTATAGATTTGCTTCTGTGTTGAGTGACTTGTAGTGATGATCATGTTATATCGGGTAGGAGCCCCTTTATTAGTACTTTAATTTATCGTTACTATGGACTCTCCCTTCGCAGGGATATATTTTATATTCATGTGATTTCTGGTGGACCAGTGTAGGAGTTTTACTTTACTCTTTGTACTTACTCTTCTCTTCTACGATCGGTATGGCCGGTAGGATCGACGTTTTGTAGTGACGACCTTCGCGGGGGGTGTTTGTATCACCGCAAAGAGGCGGTTTTGGGAATAAGGCCGTGCTGATTTTGCAAAAAAGAGAGTCTTACACCACCTCCCTGGCCGGCCACCGCCACCACTACCTCCGTTGAGGTGTGGGTTATCGATGGGCGGCGACACGGCTGCAGGAGGGGCTGTTTCTGACGAACCCGCAACGTCTCATTTATCATGGAATATCTTCAAAATCGCTCAATGGATCTGGTTCAATTGAGCCCGATATCTCCCCTAGTTGATCTAAGAGGATAACATAGTGGGAGAGGGGGGAAAAGTCGACCTTTTGGGAGGCGTGAAGCCTTACCGATCGATATGATGCCATTGTCAGTGGTGGCATCGTTTGGTGCTCTACAACTGCACTATAGGAAGGATCAGCTACTTCAGGGAAAGCGTTGAAAAGGCTGCTGGGGGGCTAGGGTTGTTTTTAAGATTGCCAAATGGGGGAAGATGGAGGGTGTAGCATCAATGGCCATTAATGGCCATGAAGGTGACTTTTCGGCCATGGATTGGGGGGGGGGGGTGAACCTTGGCTGAACTTGGCCGGGAAAAGGATGGAAACTTCTCCTCTCCCCTAGGGGAGTTGAATCCTGCATTGAAGATGAATAGAGAAGACCTTGGCCTCCCTTGGCCATGAATGTCCTCTCTTTCTCTCTCCTCCACTAGAGGGGGAAATGGAGCTTTATCTCTCCTAGTCACCCTCCCTAAAATTTTAATGGCATTTTAAGTAAATTCCTGCTTCCTAGGCTAATGGGACACTCTAGTTGGGCTTAGCCTAAGTGAGTTAGGCTTGGTTAGGTCTACTTAGGCTAATTTGACCTCATCTTAGGGTTAAGTTGACCTTGGTCAAATTGACCTTTTGGGTTGACCCAATGGGTCCTAGGTGGCCCATTATCCTACCCTAAGGTCTAGGTGTGGTTGGGTAGGGTTGGCTTGGCACCTTGGAGGCCATTTGACACTTTGTTAGGGCACTTTGACCATTTTGGGACTAGAGTTGACTTTGGTCAACTTGACCTCTCTAGTTGACCCCAATGAGTCCTTGGTGACCCATTGACCTCCTTTAAGGGTTAGGAAGGTGTAGGTGTGGTCAATCTGGCTAAGGGAAGGTTAATTTGCCCTATATAGGTTAATTTGACCCATTTAGGGTTAGGGTTGACATTGGTCAACCTGACCACTTGGGTTGACCCTAATGGGTCCTTAGTCACCCTATGGACCTCTTAAACAGTTAGGGGTGTTATGGTGGGGTCATGGAGTCAAGTTGAACCCCTACAGTCAAACCTTAGGCCCGGTAATTAGGTTGAGCTATTTGCAAACAAAGGTGATATCCACCTCCATGCCTTAGCTTACTTGGGTCTCCTAGGGTTTTGTCATGACCTAGTCATGACAACCACTCATAAGGGTCTAGTTGTTTGAGGGATATAAAAGAATTGGTTTCTAAACACCTAGAGGGGTGGGGGTGAATAGGTTCAATTCTTTTTCCTTCTAAGGCAGAATATTAATTCAGTTAATTAATAGAAATATATAGTTTTACAGCTATCACAACACAGAAATAACAATTCCACACACAATCATAGCTGACACATTGATTGATAGTGGTTCCCCAAGGTCTGGGTACATCCACTTTCCCCCTTTGCCTATCTAGCAGTGTGCTAGATTCGGCCTAACTTCTTTTCTTCTCCTCAGATCCACAGATCTTACAGCTTAGAACCCAAACAAGGCTCCTACAACTCAGAGTGAGTCCACACTCCTACAGCTCAGGCAATCTGCCCTACCTCAGCCTTCAACAAGGCCTACAACGCAGAGATGAAAATCTCCTACAACTCAGGCTCTCAACCCTACCTCAACCTTCAACAACAAGGCCTACCACTTAGAGAACTTTATCTCCTACAACTCAGCCTTTATAAATCAGGCTTACAGCTAAGATATTAAAAAGATCCTACAGAAAATGGATGTTACTTTGAAATTTACCACCACCCTGGTTGAGAGAGAAAGGATGGAAAGATTCTTGATCAGTTCTTGAAAGAATCTGATGTTAGAGATCAACCTGTCTTAGCTTTCTTCAAAACTTCTTGAATCTGAACACAGTAGAGTTGATCTCCTTTGAAGTTGATCTTCAATCAGCTTCTTTCTTGAAACTCAGAAATCAATCTGAATTCTTCTTAGCAGACTGGTTCAGAATCAGCACTTAAGAGACTTGTTGATGTAAGTCCATTTCTTCACATGAATAGATGGAGCTCTCTCTCTCTCCAAATTCTTCTGAAGATTCTTATGAATTCTTTAGAAGAATCTCTTGACAAACTCTAAGTAGATCACCACTTGAAAATGTCTTCTTAGATCTTCTATTGAAAATCTTCTTCTATTTTTCGCGTTTTTTTATCTCATCTACCTGTGTATGTATATCTTTTGTTGATAGAGAATGTCTTTATATAGACTTCCTCCATGGTAATCGGCTGATCCAGTTTCTAACGAACTTCTGACAGCTCTGACAGTTGCAGTAGACCGGTTGGTTATGGTAGCTGTCAAGTCTCCAGTCACTTCTTGAAACTCTGTCTCTATCAGCAAAGTGTCGAGACTGAACTTCATCATGTGTCGACACAAGTAGACTAAGTGTCGACATAAGCCTTGGTGGTGTTGACACAGCTCTCTTGGTGTTGACACTGCTTTCGACACAGCTTCTGTAGAATGTGTCGACACTAGTTCTGTGTGTCGACACAGTCACTTCTTCTCTTCACAAAAAATCAACTTTGTTGAAACTCTGCTATGTGTCGACACAAGTCCTGTGTGTCGACACAGTTGATGTCAACAAAGTCTTCTGTGTGTCAACACTGCCTCTGTGTGTCGACGCAGTTTCTTCTGGTGTCGACACAGCCTTTCCAAGTGTTGACACAATTGACTACAGGTGTCGACATAGCTTTTCTCCAGTGTCGACACAAGCGTTCATAAGTGTCGACACATCTTCTTCTGGTGTCGATTCACGGACTTAGAAACTTTTCCTGCATTCCTGCATTTTCTTAACCTGCACATATAAACTCAAAACAACATCAAATACGCCTTGATGCATATTATTGAGTAAGGTGAGGCTTCTTCAAATCTGGTACACATTTTCCAATGTACCCAACAATCTCCCCCTATTTGGAGAAGTCATAACCCTTAGTCAATGATATACACCATTGTTGGGTATTGTATCCACGATTACCTAGATTTGAGGAAGCCACCTGTCAAGCTAAGATGAATTCACAATGTATTTGATAAACTCTTTCAAGTTGTACTTGCAGTTTCTCCACGCTAAGTGCACACCAATGTCAGGGTGCAGTAGGTCAATATACACGGGTCTGCACGACGTAATCCCTCGTTGAGCAGATCAGTGTGTTGGCCTATGTGTACTCTCTCTATTGGAGTGCACTTACTTTCAAGTACAGGGCCGCTCATATGCAAGAGAAGACAAGGAGCATGGAGGATCAAGGAGCAGCTCCTAGGTGGAAGACGAAAAATCGTCCAAGGCAAATTCGACGAAAATCACCAAGTGATTCTCGCCGAATCGGCGAGAATCATTGGTGATTCTCGCCGAATCGACGAGAATCATCAGTGATTCTCGCCGACTCCTTTTGGCCATCTCAAAATAGTGCCAAGTAAGATTCGGCGAGAATCACTTGTGATTCCCGCCGAACCAGTGGTCAAGCAGCCCATGTATAAAGTAAAATCCGTTGAGAATCGACAAGTGATTCGACGAGAATCACAAACGATTCTCGACGAATCGTCGAGAATCACTTGGTGATTCTCGCCGATTCGTCGAGAATCGTCTGCGATTCTCGCCGATTTTGACTTGGCCTTTTCTCAGAATGCTGCTGAACCGGATTCTGCTTCTGGATTAGTTTGAACCGGATTTTGGGGATTTCTTTTGTGGGTCCCACAAACGGTCATCTTTGAGAATACTACAGTATAAATACATGGGTATTTTGAACAGTAAAAGACGGACAAGAGAGAAAGAAAAACGAGCGGCGACGTAACCCTAAATTCGCGAAATCGCTCCGCTCCGCCGCCGCCGCTCGCGTCAAGTGGTCGCCGCTGCTGATCGCTCTTCTTCCCGATCTCCGGTGACAGAAGCTTAGCAAGGCTTGTGTCTCACGCGTCTATCCGGAGATCTCTTGTCTCTCGATTTGTTGACCGGGAAAAACTCCCCCGTCCGAATCGATCGAGACGACTGATCCTAGAGTGACCGTTGGTAGACCTAGCTTGCTTCGCTACGAAGTTTAGATCTCCAAGTTCTGCAGCCACTCTTCATCGTAGCAGCCGATCCCGAAGCTAGCCGCCGCTCATGTGCCGCCGCCGGTTCCGGGGAGATCTTCTCCAAGAGAGACCAAGGTCGTAGACTCTTCATCGACTTCAAGAACACGTCGTCGAACAAAGAGGAACACCGTAGTCTCCAAAAGAAGTTTGTATCACGTGTACATTCTACATTTTCATTTCGTTGTAAAGGAACTTTTGTTACGAGTTGTAAGGGTTGGGTGCAACCCGCTTTGTGGGAGTGTTGACTCTCACGTGTGGAAGGGCTCCTTCCGTTAGTGTAGGGATTGGATTTCAATCCCGTTGGTGAAGTGACCGAGTCGTCCCTTGTTGGGGAGATAGGTCGAAGGGGGAAAGTGGATGTACCCAAGTCGGGGAACCACTATAAATTTGCTGTGTATTCTGTGTGCTGTGTTTGTTGTTTTTATTGTGCAGGTACATCTGTAAATTCCGCAAAAGAACCACACGTCACCTATTCCCCCCCCATAGGTGCACATAGCCGACACTTAGTGGACTTTCAAGTGGTATCAAAGCGAGGTTCCTCAACAAAAAGGCTAACACCTTGAGGTGAATCCTGCCACCAGTGTCAGAAGCATGGATCTGGATTATGACGTATTGCCACTCAAACTCCCTGCATGCTCAAAGGATTATTATCCTATCTGGAGGATGAGAGTATTATTTCACCTTGATGCTATCGATCCTCGAGCATCCTTCATCCTGGAGGAGGGTCCGTTTATTCCCATGAAGACCTCCGACTCTGGGATCCAGGTGCCCATGTGCATTGCAGAGATGATAGAGATGGAACTCTCATTCTTCCAACTGGACCAGAGGATTCGACAAATTATCATGGATGTCTGGTCTGGAGCCTCTCGCTCCAGGTTGAAAAAATGTAAAACGGCTAAATCTCTGTGGATGATGATCTCAGAGCTGATGGGGGGGTCAGAGAAAGCTGAACTATGCTGCCAATCAGAGGATGAGGCGTATGTGGGGGTCCTCACGTCTGAAGATGAATGCAAGGATCCTTCAGATTGCATCAGAGCTCCAGTATCCCTGTCAGAGACTGAAGAAGATAGTGAGGAAAGCAGCTCCGACGAGGAAGAAACATTGGTCACTGATTCTAATGACAATAACCCAGATGAGCAGGTATCATCTTCATCCTGTCCCACATCTTTTGACTTTTCTGAAGACAGAAACTGCTCTCCTCCAGAAAATACTGATTCCCTGAAGAGAGCCCTTCAGGAAAGCAATCTACTTGCTGAGGAGCAAGCTCGAGAGATTGCTCGACTGAAGATCTTGTTGGTTCTCCAATTGGCGTCCAACAAGGTCAAGGACTCTAAGATCTCAGCTCTAGAGAATAGTCTAGATAATGAGAAACGTATAGTATCTAACTTTTCCAAAGTTGATGCTATAAAGAGAAAACAAGAAACCGGGTGGATCTCCCGGATTATCCAGGGATGGAGAAATGGGGAAACGGTGTTCCGACCTCCCACTCCAAGCGGGAAGGCAACTCATCATGCCTTCAGGTATGACCACAGGAATAATCGTGGTCACTGCAAGGGTGAATTGTCCCCATGTGGAAACGTCCATAGTGCAAGAGGCGTCATGGCCACCCATGTGGAAATACTTAAGGCTCATTCTGAGCCCTTTGTATTCACGGCCACTGCCACAACAAAGGGTGGATCTGCATGTCCTAGTTCACAGAAGAATTCTCTCCATTCGAGGACACGGGATAGGGAGAACAGAAGTCATGATGTCAGGCGTCATGGAGCCTCAGCAAGGAAGATGCCTGAAAGAATGGCACCACCTTCTCGGCCTCATAACGCTCACATCATGCATTCGTTCCACCCTTCATCATGCCTCGATGGAAGAGGAAATTGTGCAACAAGAACATGCCCTATCCCCGTGAGACCTAGGACCATGACTACATCAGTCATTAGATCAGGTCGAAAACGGCGATACAACATTCACTCTTGTTGGTGCTGCGGCAAAGTGGGACACTTTGCCATTGACTGTTGGCACAACCTCTCTGTGCCCACAGCAAGGGCTTATCCACATTATAGGGACAGAGGCAGTCTTCCAGACAGGTTTTCTCAAGGAAGGCAGTTGCATGCTTATGCTAATAGAAACCTAGGACCCAATATGATTTGGGTTCCTAAGGTGAAGTAATTCTGTTTTGCAGGGTAGTCTAGGTCCCCGTGAATACTTTGGGATCTGGACAGTAGGTGGCTCAAGGCTAACTTGGAACAAGCGTCTGCAATAACAGATGTGCTACCTGTTGAGCATACTCACTTTAAGCTACTAATATGTTCTACCTGTGGGACTAAGACGATGACTCTCCAAATCCCAGGTAATTTTGATCAGTCCAAGGACTTGTGTCATGATGCATCCTCATTCAAATTAATTATATATATATATATATTTTTATCCTTGTGTATACGTATACTTATGCTTATCATATATGTGTACACCTTTAAGGAGAGATTACCTCGAGGCATGCAAACCATTACACATCAATAAAAGGTTAACAAAGATATGTCATTGCGAAATTCGACAAATCACAATTGACATCAAAAAGTGTCTGGAGAAGTCTCGCTCAAATCCGATTAGATTGTCGTTATAATAAACATGTATTTATTAATCTTGTATTAACTTGACACTCGAAGAATTTGAAAATGGTGCAATGCTTCCCAAAGTGTCAAGAAAAACATCGATATATATACTCCGAATCACGCCGACCCATTTTATATCTCGCCGAATTAGACAAACGGCATTAGAACCAAATTAAACAAATCCCGCCGAATCACGCCGAAGGAACTCGCCGACCGCTCGGCTTCCCCCGAATCCCGACGACCTATATAAATCCCGCCGAAAGACTATCTCCGCCTGTTCGCCTTCCTCACGACTCGCGCAAGAGCACACCCGACGACCCTCGCGTAAGAGAACTCCCTAAGACTCGCGCACGTGCATTTCCGCGAACTCGCCGACACCCGCAGCCCTCTGACGCACTCGTCGACGCCGTCGAATCGCTGCTGTGTGTGACCATCTTCTCACCGCAAGGTTCTAGCAAGGCCGCACCCCACGGGATACTCTTCCCTCCACCGAAGATCTTCCCGAAGCTCATCAACTCACTTGCGTGTAAGCCCTTAGGTAACCTCCTCCTCAATGGCTCCAAGGCCGAACCCCAAGTGATGTTTTCCTTTTGAATGTTCACTAATGTTTAGAGTCGGGCTTCTTTCTAGATCCTCAATGGCCCCAAGGACGACTGCAGGCTTGATTTCTGGTTGCGAGCTGGTTCGCACTGGCTTTTCTCATGCCTCGGACGAGTTCCGGAACATCATTCTCATGCTGGAAGAAGCCGGGCTAACCTTCGTATTGGAGCATCCTTGCAAAGTTTTAGATAAAGAAGTGCTGGAGTTCTTCTCTACCGCAAGGCTCCGAGACAGAGACTCCATCATCAAGAGCAAGGTGGCTGGGACTAAAGTAAAGATGTCTGCCAGTAAGCTAACTCGCTACCTGCAGCTGTCAAGTGCGGAGCAGGAAGACTATTTGGAGGACGAGGACAAAGCCAGAACCCTCCTGTTCTGCGGTCTACCAAGAGGCACTCGATCAGTAAAGAGAAAAGAGATGAATGAAGAAGGGAAGCTCCTATCTGACGTCATAGGAAAAGTACTCATCTGCAAGCCAGGCTCCCATGATCATATCTCCGGAGATATGTTCAAAATTCTCATAGCTGTGGTCTGTCGAAAGAGGTTCAACTGGGGGGAGCTGCTGTTCCAAAAGATCAAGGACACTCTGGGCACTCCAAGCTTCGGCCGCATCATCAGTCTATATCTCAACCAGCTCAACGGAGATAAATTCGACATGAGCAAAGGAGTACCTCTCCATTACTTAAAAAAGATGGATGCTACTGTGTTCGATCGATGGGAGCGGCGCATCAGGCAGCCTGCTGTGGAAGAGCAAGAGGAAGTATCTCCTGCAGTCTCCCCCGGTGAAATACCTGATCATGTGAATGCAGGAATCGAGGGGGAGACTCTACCCACTCCTATGGATATAATATCTGACATCGCCCAGGTGGCCAGGGATGCGGTGGCCGAAATTCATGAAGAAAGTGAACCTGAGATGGAGGATGAGGAGGTCCTGAACAGAAACACCCAAGGAACTGAAGCTGAAGCACTGGACACTGCTGATCAAGAAGTGGAAGAAGATGCTGATATGGATGAGTTTTTGGATGAGGACGAAGAGGATGATGAGAATGAGGACCATGAAGTGTTGGAGACTCCGGCTCCCGTTGAACCTCCATCTGATAAGTCTGCACCAGTGGAGGGGGAGTCTGATAAACCTCAAGAGGCCGCCAACATTCCTCCTATAGAGGCTGTGATTGTATCCAGCTCTACTGATGCATCTGCTGCAGAGCACGATCAAGGGCAAGAAGTACCTCAGACCTTACCATTGCGAGATGAGCTGGCCACTCACACCATCAATGTTATTCAAGGAATAGTCAACGAGCTTAAAGCTTCTTTTGATACAGCTCAGAAAACACTGCTGAAGAAGATTAAGACTTCTGAAGATCTCATGCTTAAGAATATGGTGGAAATCAACCACAAACTGGATATGATGGAGAAGAAGTTCGAAGAAAAGTATACTGCGGCCAGCGAAGCTGTCACACTGTTAATGGCCGGCTTGAAAAAGACTACTGATACTCTGGCTGTTGTCAATCAGAACGCACACGTTGTGGCCAACAATATTCAGAAATTTGATGGAAACATGGTCACTTTAAATGCAAATCAGCAGGCCCTAATCACTGAATTCAGCAAGACTACTAAGCACATTGATGACTCCTTGCACTCATATGCCAATTGCATAGCTGACGAAGCCAAAAAGGGGGAGAAGGAGTATATCGCTAAGCTGGCCGAGCTCCAAGAAAGCATGGATGCAAACTTTGCCCAATCAAGTAAATACGTCTATGAGAGTTGCTTGTGGATGCTACAACAGGCACTGGGCACGTTAGGCGTCGTCCTACCTGACCAACCTGCCGGTGTTCAGGTTCCTGAGACTTCTAAGGCTGCTGAGGAAGTACATATTGCTGAGGATGTAAGTACAAGTGCTGCTGATATTTTCATTGATGAAGCTGACGCTAGGGCCATCTCCAAATCTAAGCTGAGAAGTATGTTTGACCAGGAGGCTTTAGCTAAAGCAAGGGGAAAGAGGAAAGTTCAGGAAGGGACATCAAAGGAGACACCAACTGAAAAGAGGATCAGACTGAGTGAGGAGGAAGTAAGAAACGAAAGGTGGAGCCCAGTTTCAAGGAACATCATCTTAGACACCTTCCGGCTGCAAGAAAGAGGAGAGATAAATCGAAATGAAGCATATAGCTAGTATGAATGGGAGACGCACAAAGCATTTGAAGCGAAACGTAACATTTTCTTCAGAAACAACAAGGATCCAGACAAAGTTGCTCCTCCTAGGTACTACCCGAAGCCCAAGGAATACATGGAAAGGCAGAGCAAAAAGTACTTGGCGCAAACTCTTAAGGGTGACGTAGCTAAGGACAAATAGTCATTATTTTATAGCTGGTCACGGTGTATTAAGAACATTTAATAATTATTACTGTCGTATGAACAATTCTGAATTATATGTGAATATATTTCTCTTGGTATATATATATATTCTTGAATGTGTGAATGACTCAAGTCCTGTTCTGATTGCATATATTCCCTTGAGTTGCATATTTAATTTTTAAATGCTATAATTATTATTTGATAGGTGTTATTCATCTTAGCTAGTAGGGTTTTGGCTTCGTCAAATAGGGGGAGATTGTTGGGTATTGTATCCACGATTACCTAGATTTGAGGAAGCCACCTGTCAAGCTAAGATGAATTCACAATGTATTTGATAAACTCTTTCAAGTTGTACTTGCAGTTTCTCCACGCTAAGTGCACACCAATGTCAGGGTGCAGTAGGTCAATATACACGGGTCTGCACGACGTAATCCCTCGTTGAGCAGATCAGTGTGTTGGCCTATGTGTACTCTCTCTATTGGAGTGCACTTACTTTCAAGTACAGGGCCGCTCATATGCAAGAGAAGACAAGGAGCATGGAGGATCAAGGAGCAGCTCCTAGGTGGAAGACGAAAAATCGTCCAAGGCAAATTCGACGAGAATCACCAAGTGATTCTCGCCGAATCGGTGAGAATCATTGGTGATTCTCGCCGAATCGACGAGAATCATCAGTGATTCTCGCCGACTCCTTTTGGCCATCTCAAAATAGTGCCAAGTAAGATTCGGCGAGAATCACTTGTGATTCCCGCCGAACCAGTGGTCAAGCAGCCCATGTATAAAGTAAAATCCGTTGAGAATCGACAAGTGATTCGACGAGAATCACAAACGATTCTCGACGAATCGTCGAGAATCACTTGGTGATTCTCACCGATTCGTCGAGAATCGTCTGCGATTCTCGCCGATTTTGACTTGGCCTTTTCTCAGAATGCTGCTGAACCGGATTCTGCTTCTGGATTAGTTTGAACCGGATTTTGGGGATTTCTTTTGTGGGTCCCACAAACGGTCATCTTTGAGAATACTACAGTATAAATACATGGGTATTTTGAACAGTAAAAGACGGACAAGAGAGAAAGAAAAACGAGCGGCGACGTAACCCTAAATTCGCGAAATCGCTCCGCTCCGCCGCCGCCGCTCGCGTCAAGTGGTCGCCGCTGCTGATCGCTCTTCTTCCCGATCTCCGGTGACAGAAGCTTAGCAAGGCTTGTGTCTCACGCGTCTATCCGGAGATCTCTTGTCTCTCGATTTGTTGACCGGGAAAAACTCCCCCGTCCGAATCGATCGAGACGACTGATCCTAGAGTGACCGTTGGTAGACCTAGCTTGCTTCGCTACGAAGTTTAGATCTCCAAGTTCTGCAGCCACTCTTCATCGTAGCCGCCGATCCCGAAGCTAGCCGCCGCTCGTGTGCCGCCGCCGGTTCCGGGGAGATCTTCTCCAAGAGAGACCAAGGTCGTAGACTCTTCATCGACTTCAAGAACACGTCGTCGAACAAAGAGGAACACCGTAGTCTCCAAAAGAAGTTTGTATCACGTGTACATTCTACATTTTCATTTCGTTGTAAAGGAACTTTTGTTCCGAGTTGTAAGGGTTGGGTGCAACCCGCTTTGTGGGAGTGTTGACTCTCACGTGTGGAAGGGCTCCTTCCGTTAGTGCAGGGATTGGATTTCAATCCCGTTGGTGAAGTGACCGAGTCGTCCCTTGTTGGGGAGATAGGTCGAAGGGGGAAAGTGGATGTACCCAAGTCGGGGAACCACTATAAATTTGCTGTGTATTCTGTGTGCTGTGTTTGTTGTTTTTATTGTGCAGGTACATCTGTAAATTCCGCAAAAGAACCACACGTCACCTATTCCCCCCCCTATAGGTGCACATAGCCGACACTTAGTGGACTTTCAAGTGGTATCAAAGCATATTATTGAGTAAGGTGAGGCTTCTTCAAATCTGGTACACATTTTCCAATGTACCCAACAATCTCCCCCTATTTGGAGAAGTCATAACCCTTAGTCAATGATATACACCATTCCTAATAAACACACATTATGATGTATAAAAACATTATATGACAGGGTAACTTATAAACGAAACATGTATAAAATGTCATCACAGAATAATGATGCAAACATAATGAGCATTAATCACTGTTTTGTTTAAACTTTCAAATGTTTCTTAACAATAGTTTACATACATTTTTAAAAACTAAAGATTACAATGTTGTAAAATCTAGTTAATCTATTCTAATGCTGGCCAGGCTCCTTGATGACTATGTCTTTGTCTGACTGGATCTTGGCTTGTACTCGAGCTTCAGTATCTTTAGCTGGCTTCTTGCCCTTTAGAACTTTCTTCTTTTATTCTTCAGCCCTTATCCTTTGCCTTTCAAAATAGTGAAAAGGCTTTGGGAAGTACTTGCTAGGCTCCTGAGCATTAGGAGGTAGCTTCCCAGCTTTTGCCTTTCTTCTATATTGTAGAATGGCTTCCTGCCTAGCTTCATGCTTATTCCATTCTTGCTCAGTGTACCATTTTCCCCTTTCATGAGTCTGTTCCTTTACAGCTTTCCAGACAGTCAAGATAATATTCCTGGAAGTTGGGCTCCACTGCTCAAAATCAGGCTTCAACTCAGCATGTTCTCTGAACCTTTTCTTAGACAATAGAGCTTCTTTCTCTTTATTCAAAGCTGTCTCTGACATTTCTACTTTCTCAATGATAATATTTTTAGTACCCTCTGGAGGGCTGTACATTGACTGTACTTCTTGCTGAATCATATCAAAATTTGCTGGAGGGTAAATGACCTGAGCAACTTCAGGTTGATCACCATCAAAATAAGTAGGTTGCACACCTGACTCAGCTACATTATCATCATCACATAGGGGTGGATATCCAAGGGTGGCTCTGATGCTATTATATATCCATTTAGCATAATCTGAGCCTGCTTTGACTAACACTCTCTCCCCCTTTATGACTTCTCTCTCAATATGAGCTCTGAGGTCATCTTTCTGAAATCTTACTTATTCATCTAGATAATTAACACCATCTTTATAAAAAGACCTTAGTTTCAGTAGCTGTTCTGAAATGATCTTTTGAGAATTCTTAATAGCTGTTTGTACAGCAGCTAGTTCTTTCTATAACTGTTTATCAAAATCTGACTTGTCTTTAGCCCTTGCCTCAGTTAGGGCAGTAACAGTATTCTTGAATTCTGTAATAATCACATTATGTGATTCAGTCAGATTGTCATTCATCCTTAGTTGATTTTCTAGGACATAGGCTTGCTTAACAACAATATCATCAACTTGAGTCTTTATGCCTTCTTGTTGTTTTGCAAGATAGAGTACAACATTGCCACCTTTGTAGAAGAAATCTGTCATTTCCTTCTTGTTCTGATTTACTTCAAATCTTATGGATTTGATATCTTGAGCCAAGGAGAATTGCAGATCTTTATGATTTTCATCCATATATTTCTCCATGGCTATCCTTTGTTCATCTAACTTTACTTGCAAAGATACCAACAAAGAGCTATAATCTTGTGCAAGAACTGATTGTGGAGCAGTTTGCAATGCTCTTTTATAGCTTTGGCTTCTTCTTTTGAAAACCACCAGCTTTCTCTTCTTTGCTTGAATTTCTGCTTCATCTTCAGAAGCTGAGATACTGACTATATCAACTCTTTCCTTAGGACTAGAAGGCAATTCCTTTTCATTCCTAGGTTGCACCCCCTCAATTTTAGCTTGCTCCCCCTCAGTTCTTGATGGCGTGCCCCCTCCTCCACCATTTGAAGACGATGCTGACGATGCTGCTGATGATCCGGTTGATAAGGCCACACGACTCAAGGACATGAGGCGGCACGATGACGCTAACGGAAGGCTACGCTACAACCTCCGCCCGCGACGTGCTACCGCCACGGCAGCGCATTAGCTTTATTTATTTCCTTTTCTTGCACTCTATTTTATATTTGGAATATAAAATTATCCTATGCTTATGTGATAATTTTATATTCATTGCATGTGTTGTTATTTTTCATTTTGAACTATTTTTAGTATTAGTGTGCAATTAGCCATTCGGATGGATGAGATTAAATCCCCATCATGAAGAGTTAAGGCTTGTTTGTAACTCCTATTTAAAGGAGGCTATCATGAAGAGTTAAAGCATTGGAAAATGAAACCCTAAATCCCCCTTGAGGAATTTCGGCCACCATGGAGAGAATCCTATAGCCGCCCCCCCCCCCCCCCTTGGTGTGAAGCCAAACCTTGCCTCCTCCATCCCCGTTCGGTGCGACTCCGGCGTGGCTTCTATCGGTGCGACTCCGTGGAAGAAGGAAGCAGCCCCATTCGGTGTGAAACCGGTGGATCCGTGGAGAGAGTGATTCTCCCACAGTTATCTTGTGTGAAACGCTTTCCGGTTGGGTAATTCTTTCCTCTTCCTTGTGTGATTCTTCTCCTTAGTTGTGGTGGATTTTCGCAAATCGTTTTCTCTGGATATTTAAATTAATCACTGCAAGTTTTGAAACGAAAATGCTGTTGCAAGGCTTTTATTTCCGGATCGGGTGGATCCTATTTTCCTGAGCGGATCTTGGCCTATAGCCTTGGTCTTGCTCTCAAAAAGGAGTGGCAACCTTTGTGTTTTCTTGGAGAATATTCCGACTCAAATTTCTGATCGTTGTTTTCGAGTTGACCATTCCTCCCTTGTTGTTTGTGCTGCGTTTTGTGACTAGGAACTATTGTGGGCGATAAGTACTGTGTAGGTGCGGTAGATCTACGACGTGTAGAGCGGAGATAGAGCGTTAGATCCGTGGAGATCTCCGATCCGACATCCCTACATCAATTTGGTATCAGAGGCGGTCGTTGCAACTTTCACGTTGCAAACATCCTCTCTGCATTCCTTGTTGGAGATCGGATCGTTAGAAAATCAAAAAAGTTATTTTCTGTGGTCTGCCAATAGTGGGCTGAAATCTTTATTTTTCAGCAAAATTTCAAAACATTTTTTTAACAATCTACGTGTTATTCACATTGGGAATATATAAAAATATCTTATTTTCAATATAGCTACAGCCCTAGGAAAATTCATCTTGCCCGGGGCCTCCCAAACCTGAATGCGCACTAGGCTAGGAACGGAGTACGCAACCCCGTCTACGTCTAGGATGGCTGCGAACGAGTATGGTGATACCAACACCGAGGCTATAGCGGGTCATCGTGCCGAAATGGCTGAGCTTAGGAACGTCTTAGCCCAGATCCTACAAAATCAGGCTAGGCCACCCCCGCCACCCGTTAATGTTGACCGGCCCAACCGGCACCAACATAACTCTGATTTGGATTCTGATGGGGACTCTTCACGGGTGCCCCCTAGAGGACACCGCCCCGAGCGAGACTTTGACATTACTAGGGACATTAAAATAAATGCCCCCACTTACGATGGCATGGGAGACCCCCAACTCTTCCTGAACTGGACTGTGGACATGGAGTGTTACTTCGAGTGGCACAACCTGACGGATCCCCAAAAGGTCCAAGTTGCCCGGATGAAGTTAACATGTCGTGCTAAGACGTTTTGGTTGAATGAGGAGCGAAGGTTAGGAACTGGACACGGAGCCCCCCTTATAGGTTGGCCGGTAATGAAGAACCTGTTGACCGATCAGTACGTTCTCGCGTACCATCGGACACGGATGTTCGATGAGCTTGCCACTCTGCGGCAGGTCTCAAGCTCGGTAGCTGAATATATGGGCGAACTTAAGGACCGTATGGTGCGATGTGACCTTAGGGAGATCCCCGAAGTCACCTTATCTAGATTTCGAAAAGGGCTTAATCCCGATGTCCAAAGGAAGCTCTTGCGATACGGGCATACGGACTTGAACACGACTTTCAATGCTGCCTTGGACATTGAAAAACACCTAGCCTCTAAGGCTCACTCCCGCTACGCTCATGCGAAGAGCAAGTCCACCACTGGGGCATCTTCTTCCACATACCCTGATAAGGGAAAGTTCAAATCTACCGAGTCGAAGTCAATCGTGATCACCGCTAGGAACTCCAAGAACCCTGCGAGTGAGTGTGTCCCTATCGGGAAGGTTAGCAAGGCTAACACCACTTGTTACTCTTGCGGCATTCAAGGCCACTATGCCTATGAATGCCCAACAAAGACAAAAACATTATCCTTATTAGAGCCAACCACCGACCCTGACGATTACGTATACGAGGCCACAGAGGAGAGTGACCCCGAAGGAGTCCCTAGTGACTTAGAGGACGAACACCCCCTTATGGTGATGCGTTGTATCTTGACCACTCTGCGTCCATTAGATGATTGGAAGAGGACTAGCATATTTTCTCTGATTTTTAAGAGTCGCGAGAAGCTTTGCAAGCTGATTATTGATAGTGGTAGCTGTGTGAATGTCGTATCTGAGAATGTCGTTGCACGTATGTCCTTGGTCACGGAACCGCACCCGACCCCATATCAGGTCGCTTGGATCAACAAGCTCTCTGTACCTGTTACCAAACAATGCCTGGTCCCACTCTCATTCAAATCCTACATTGATGAGGTGTGGTGTGATGTCCTTCCGATGGACGCTTGTCATGTGTTGTTGGGCCGCCCTTGGCTATACGACCGTGATGTTACACATTTTGGTAGAGCCAACACTTATGAATTCAAATTCAATGGCAAAACCATCACTTTGAGGCCGACCATCCCAAAGGAGCCCGTAGTCTTGGCTAAGGACACCACTATTCCGGTAGAACGGAAAACGTTGAATCTAGTAGGTAGGAAAGAGTTTGAGAGGGATCCGTTCTTTGATGGAATCATGTATGCGCTAGTCCTCTTAAGTGCGAAGCCCAATTCTAGCATTTTGGATGAGTTACCTAGTGAGTTACGGGTACTGTTGGAGGAGTATAGGGACGTATACCCGGATGAGTTGCCGTCCACGTTACCCCCGCTTAGGAATATCCAGCATGCGATAGATCTCATCCCGGGGTCTTCCTTGCCAAATCAGCCCCATTACCGACTCCACCCCGCAGCTCACCTGGAGTTGCAGTCTCAGATAGAGGGCTTGCTAGCGAAAGGTTTTATTAGGACTAGTATGAGTCCATGTGCTGTACCCGCCCTACTTGCTCCCAAGAAGGATGGTATATGGAGGATGTGCGTTGATAGCCAGGCTATCAACAAAATCACCATCAAATATAGGTTCCCCATTCCCCGCCTAGATGATTTGTTGGATGTCTTGTCTGAAGCCACCGTATTCTCCAAATTAGATCTTCGGAGTGGCAATCACCAGATTAGGATACGAGAGGGAGATGAGTGGAAGACGGCATTTAAGTCGAAGGATGGTCTGTACGAATGGCTTGTGATGCCCTTTGGGTTGTCCAATGCCCCTAGTACCTTCTCCCGGATGATGACACATGTCTTTCAGGCATTCATGGGAAAGTTCGTTGTCTTCTACTTTGACGATATTCTGATTTATAGCACCTCTACTACCGAGCACATTTCCCACATGAGAGTGATCCTTTCCACCCTGCGGAAGGAGACGTTATTTCTCAACCTTAAGAAATGCACTTTCTATGTCTCGGAGGTAGAGTTCTTAGGCTATATAGTCGGCTCCGAGGGTATCCCAGTCGATCCGGGTAAGGTCCAAGTCATTAAGGACTGGCCCGTGCCAACCACCCTACGTGAGGTGCGTAGTTTTCATGGGTTAGCTACGTTTTATCGTCGTTTCATATGAGACTTCAGTAGTATTATGGCGCATATCACAGACTGTATGAAGAAGGGAGAGTTTACGTGGACGAAGTCCGCCACCCATGCTTTTGAACGAATCAAGGAGCTTATGACTGAGGCACCTGTCTTACGTCTACCTGACTTTGCTAAAGTCTTTGAGCTCACATGCGATGCGTTTGGGGTAGGGATTGGAGGTGTCTTGAGCCAGGAGGGCCATCCCGTTAGTTATTTTAGCGAGAAGTTGTCCGGCCCTAAGCTGAACTACTCAAATTACGATAGAGAATTTTATGTTGTAGTCCGATGTCTACACCATTGGAGGCACTATCTGCTCTCCAAGTTGTTTGTGATCCTCTCCGATCATGAGGCTTTACGTTTCATCAACGGCCAGCATAAGATCAGCCCATGTCACGCTAAGTGGGTCGCTTTCTTACAAGGTTACACGTTTAATCTCAAGCACCTTAAGGGAGCTGATAACCGAGTCGCGGACGCCCTTAGTCGTCTTACTCTTTTACTCACCTCTATGGAAGTACATGTTGTAGGGTTTGAGCGAATTAAGGATGAGTATGCTTCGTGTCCTGACTTCCAGGACTTCTATCTTTCTGCCCAGGATAGCTCCCCTATGACGATATCTGCCTACGTCATCAAGGGCGGTTACCTGTTTAGGAACGGGAAACTATGTATTCCACAGTCATCGTTACGCCTACATATCATATGGGAGTTACATAATGGAGGGTTGAGTGGCCACTTCGGTAGAGATAAAACCATTATGTTAGTCGAGGACAAATTCTATTCACCAAAACTTAAGGTTATGGTGGGACAGGTAGTGAGTAGCTGCCGCACGTGCTAGGTGTCTAAGGGTAATAAAACCAACGTAGGATTATATACACCCTTGCCTATTCCCTCCATGCCTTGGGTAGACGTTAGTATGGATTTTGTATTAGGCCTCCCCGTTACCCTACGCCGTCACGACTCAATTTTTGTAGTTGTGGATAGGTTTTCAAAGATGGCTTATTTCATCCCGTGCAGTAGGACGAATGATGCATCTCACGTCGCTAAACTTTATTTTAAAGAAGTCGTTAGTCACCGTGGAGTGCCAAAGACCATAGTATCGGATAGGGATGCAAAATTCACTAGTTATTTTTGGAAGACTCTTTGGATATTAATGGGAACGAAATTATTGTTTTCCTCTGCCTATCATCCCCAAACTGATGGGCAGACAGAAGTGGTTAATCGGAGCTTAGGAAATTTGTTACGATGCCTTGTGAGTGATCACAAGAGCACTTGGGATCTTCTCCTTCCCCATGCCCAGTTAGCCTACAATAATTCCAAGAATAGGTCTACGGGTCTGTCTCCGAATGAGATTGTCCACGGGTATAAGGCTCCTGTGCCGCTTGACTTGGTGCCGTTGCCCCCAACGTACAAGTCAAGTCAGTTTGCACAATCCTTCGCCCAGCACATCCATGATTTATACGCACGTATACGGGCCACCTTGACTACGCAATATGAATCTTATCAAGCGCACGCTAATTTACATAGGAGAGTATCAGACTTCAAAATTGGCGATCTAGTTTTAGTCCGTTTGGTTCCCGAACGCTTGCCAACCGGCACCGTTAAAAAGTTAGCACCAAAGCGCGCCGGCCCTTTTCGGATTATTAAGAAGTTAGGTGACAACGCTTTCGTTTTGGACTTGCCTGCTGATTGGGGTATCTCCCCCATTTTTAATGTTTCGGATTTAACGATGTTTGTGTCACCACCACAAGAGTTGATTTCTTTGTCGTCTTCTTCTCCCACTGAAAATTCTCATGGGTTGGGGAGTGGTAGTACGGATGATCTCTCTCTTTCGGTCCCCACAGGTATATCATCGGATGGTAAGTTTCCTTCTTTCCTGCCTACTGCTAATATGTTCCCTAGGTTCCCACGGACGTTTTCCACTCCAGAGATGATACTTGATGCTGAGCCTGTTACCACTGCTGATGGCGACACCCACCGTTTTCTCATCCGTTGGCTTGATCGGCCCCCTTCGGATGACTCTTGGGTACTCGAGACGGAGCTGCAGAGTTTGGATGCCGCTCTCCTTCACCGCTATCGCTTGGACCACGCAACAGAGATGCGTGCATTTGAGCGGGGGAGGATTGATGGCGTGCCCCCTCCTCCACCATTTGAAGACGATGCTGATGATGCTGCTGCTGATGATCCGGTTGATAAGGCCATACGACTCAAGGACGTGAGGCGGCACGATGACGCTAACGGAAGGCTACGCTACAACCTCCGCCCGCGACGTGCTACCGCCACGGCAGCGCATTAGCTTTATTTATTTCCTTTTCTTGCACTCTATTTTATATTTGGAATATAAAATTATCTTATGCTTATGTGATACTTTTATATTCATTGCATGTGTTGTTATTTTTCATTTTGAACTATTTTTAGTATTGGTGTGCAATTAGCCATTCGGATGGATGAGATTAAATCCCCATCATGAAGGGCTAAGGCTTGTTTGTAACTCCTATTTAAAGGAGGCTATCATGAAGAGTTAAAGCATTGGAAAAAGAAACCCTAAATCCCCCTTGAGGAATTTCGGCCACCATGGAGAGAATCCTATAGCCGCCCCCCCTGGTGTGAAGCCAAACCTTGCCTCCTCCATCCCCGTTCGGTGTGACTCCGGCGTGGCTTCTATCGGTGCGACTCCGTGGAAGAATGAAGCAGCCCCATTCGGTGTGAAACCGATGGATCCGTGCAGAGAGTGATTCTCCCACAGTTATCTTATGTGAAATGCTTTCCGGTTGGGTAATCTCTTTCCTCTTCCTTGTGTGATTCTTCTCCTTAGTTGTGGTGGATTTTCGCAAATCGTTTTCTCCGGATCTTTAAATTAATCACTGCAAGTTTTGAAATGAAAACGCCGTTGCAAGGCTTTTATTTCCGGATCGGGTGGATCCTATTTGCCTGAGCGGATCTTGGCCTATAGCCTTGGTCTTGCTCTCAAAAAGGAGTGGCAACCTTTGTGTTTTCTTGGAGAATATTCCGACTCAAATTTCCGATCGTTGTTTTCGAGTCGACCATTCATCCCTTGTTGTTTGTGCTGCGTTTTGTGACGAGGAACTATTGTGGGCGATAGGTGCTGTGTAGGTGCGGTAGATCTACGACATGTAGAGCGGAGATAGAGCGTTAGATCCGTGGAGATCTCCGATCCGACATCCCTACATCAGTTCATGCTTGCTCCCCCTCAATTCTGACTTGCTCCCCCTCAGTTCTTACTTGTTCTATGTCAGGGAACAACTCTTCAAGGGTAAACTCTTGTTGAGGTTGGACTGGAGGCACTCTGAACTCTGGAGCATTAGCAGTTGTAGATGTATCCTTCATGATAACATCCTGTGCTTGAGTGTTGAGTTGAGTGGTCTGGTCAACATCAACCAAGGGAACAGTTAGTGTTTCATCCTCATTATTGAAAATTGATTGATTTACTTCTTAGATTACCTCAAGAATAGTTTGATTTGCCATTTCACTATCTAAGTGTGTTGGATCTTCTTCAAGATGAAGCTCCCCCTGCACCTGAGCACCATCTGTAATGTCTTGTGCAGGAGATTTTTTAGAAATCTCTGGCCTCTCTTCATCAGGCATGTCCTTTGTTAGGACTCTATCCCATCTGGAGATTATCCTTATATCCATTCTTCTCATGTGGTTGATCTTAGAACCACTAGTCTGTTCCATTACTTCCGAAATTGTTCCAGCCAAGTATAGACGCATGATTCTTCCTAGATTTGGCTTCTTGATGCCTTCCTTAATCTTTTCAAAGATCACTGCAAACCAATCTGTGTTCAGTCTGAAGATAATCCTGGTGATCAGGCTGAACATATAGGCTGAAAACCTATCATGTCCCCCTGGCTAGCAAAGAATGACCTTTCCAACCACTTCAGAAAGGAATTTTCCTTGCAAATTCATCCCTTTCCTATTCATTGCAGATCCAATCTTCATGGTGGGATCCACTCCACACCACTGAAGTGCTTCCCTTGTCTTGAATGAGGTAACTTCTTCTTCTTCTTGAGTTCTTGGGAGTTGAAGAGTTTTCCTCAAGCTCTTCAAGGTAAGTTTAACTTTAGCTCCCTGAACTGTAGATTTGATCTTATGTCTAGTCGAATCTAAAGTAGCTGCGGCATAGAATTCCAGTATTTCTTTCTTCCATATCTCTGTAGGTTCGGATACCAGAAATTCCAAACCATTTTCTGCAATTAGGGTTAGTATTGTTTTAATTTCGTGTTTCGCATTATCAAAAGCATTGCGAACCAGCTCATAACCTTCATTGATGTTATCTTCAAGCTTTGGCGCCATTGGGGTTGAGAGAAATCTTGGATTGAGCAGGGAGAATTTGTCAACACAAGGTTTTGTTCTCGAAAGTATGGAGAGTGTGTCGACAGAGTATGTTGTTGACCTATTTATACCCTTCTAAATAATGAAGGTCAAAAGGCGCGTCAAAATTCTCTTAATGTGTCGACATAGTTGAAATGTGTCGACACAGACTTCTAATGTCTCGACAGAAGTGTTGACTTCTATGTGTCGACACCAATTAATGATGTGTCGACACAGACATACTTATGAGTTCGACCGAAATTCTGTGTCGACTCTAATTCTAAGTGTCGACACAACTTCTCTAAAGTGTCGACACCAATTTTCTAGATGTGTCGACATCACTTTCCTGCAGTGTTGACACCAACTACTATGTGTCGACACAGACAACTTTTTGTGTCGACATAATTTTACTTAGCCAAATTTGTTAAACTAATTTATGTTCAACATTCCTAATTCAATTGTGAAATTATTGAATTTAGTGTCATCTAATGACTTAGTGAACATGTCAGCAATTTGTAAATCTGTATTAACAAATTCTAAAGAAATATTTTCTTTTTCTACATGATCTCTAAGAAAATGGTATCTTTTTTCTATATGCTTTGTTCTACTATGAGAAACATGATTATGAGTAATAGAAATAGCACTAGTAGAATCACATAATAATGGAGTTATACTTACTTGAATACCATAATCTTCTAACTGATGTTGTATCCACAACAGCTGTGCACAACAACTTCCTGCAACAACATACTCAGACTCAGCTGTGGAAATTGCCACACTAGTATGCTTCTTATAACTCCATGACACCAATCTTCCTCCTAGAAATTGACAGGTGCCTGTTGTGCTTTTCCTATCTACTTTGCATCCTGCAAAGTCTGCATTTGAATAGCCTATTAGTAGAAAATCTCTATTCCTAGGATACCAAAGGCCTAGATTAGGTGTGCCCTTAAGATATCTCAAAATCCTTTTGACAACAGTATACTGAGATTCTTTAGGGCAGGATTGGTACCTAGCACAGACACATGTAGCATACATGATATCTGGTCTACTAGTAGTCAGATAAAGGAGGGAGCCAACTATCCCTCTATATAAAGACTCATCTACATGTTTCCCTGCATCCACTTTGCTTAGAGACATACTTGTCCCCATTAGAGTTCTCATGGTATTTGATGACTCCATACCATACTTCTTAATTAACTCCTGGGTGAACTTAGACTGGGATATGGACAAGCCATCATCAGTCTATCTTACTTGGAGTCCTAAGAAGAACTTAATTTCTCTCATACTGCTCATCTCAAACTTCCCTTGCATAAGTTTTGCAAAGTTTCTACAAAGGTTGTTTTCAGTAGAACCAAATATTATGTCATCAACATATATTTGGACTAGGATGATCTTTCCTTTGGATTCTCTAAAGAACCAAATAGAGTCTTGTCTATTTTCCCCCTTGAGAATTTGTTCTCAATGAGGAAAGTAGACAGGGTTTCATACCAAGCCCTTGGGGCTTGTTTCAACCCATATAAAGCTTTCCTAAGTTTATAAACATAATTAGGATTGAGTGGATCAAGAAAACCTGAGGGCTGTTCTACATAGACCTACTCTTTTAAGTCTCCATTTAAGAATGCTGACTTAACATCCATTTGGAACACTTTGAAGCCTTGATATGCTGTATAGGCAAGGAATATCCTTATTGCTTCCAACCTTGCCACTGGAGCAAAAGTCTGATCAAAGTCTATGCCCTCTTCCTGCCTGTATCCTTTGGCAACTAGTCTTGCCTTGTTCTTCACTATGATCCCACTCTCATCAAGCTTGTTTCTATAAATCCACTTTGTCCCTATGACATTGTGGCCCTTTGATTTGGAACCAACTCCCAGACCTTGCACCTTCTGAATTGATTTAACTCCTCCCGCATAGCATCAATCCAGTGTGGGTTTTGAATAGCTTCTTCAAATCTCTTGGGTTCCAGTTGAGATAAGAAGCTTGAGCAAAGAATTGTGTTTAAGTTCCTGCTTCTTGATTGCACTCCATGTCTTGGATCACCAATGATCTGGTGTGTAGGATGATCCTTTAAATGTCTAACTGCTGGAGGTAATCTATCAACAGTTTGACCTTCTTCAATCTCTTCATTATGTTGCACCTCATGGTCTTCATCAGCCTCTTGATTGTCTTGTACTCCCCCTGGACAACAACTACCATTTTCCTCATCCTGCTTTGCAGTTGGATCTTCTCTGATAGTAAGCTGGTCCATATTCTGCTGTATACATGTAGAGCTATAAGAACTACTAGGAAACTCACTGTTAATAAGTCTAGATTCATCAAATATGACATGAACAGACTCTTCTACAACTTTAGTAGCGAAATTGTGGACCCTATAAGCCATACTATTGTTGCTGTACCCAACAAATATCCCATCTTGGGATTTGGCAGCAAACTTAGTTAGGTGAGACTTGTCATTGTGAAACACATAACACTTGCAACCAAAGATCCTAAAATAGGATAAGTTTGGTTTTCTGCCTTTCATAACCTCATAGGGTGTCTTTTTGTGGTTTTTGGTGATTAAAGCCCTATTGAGCACAGACTTGCAGTATTTACTGCCTCAGCCCAAAAATATTCTGGGAGAGTAGTGTCACTCAATAGTGTTCTTCTATCCTCAATCAATGTCCTATTCTTTCTTTCAGCAATGCCATTTTGCTGAGGTGTTCTAGGTAAGGAGAATTCCTGATGAATCTCAAATTATTCACACAACCTTGTCATACTTTTAGACTGGAATTCAGTTCCATTGTCACTTCTGATTTTGAACACTGAACTATCTAATTCATTCTGAATTTGTTTGACAAAATTGCAGAAGACATTTGGGGTTTCAGATTTCTGCCTCAGAAAGAAAACCCATGAAAATCTAGAATAGTCATCTACAACCACAAAAGTATAGACCTTCCTACCTAGACTATGAACTGGCATAGGACCAAATAAATACATATGCAAGAGGTATAAGCACCTCACCGAGTCTTTGGTTTCTAGGCTATGAAAGGAGGATCGGGTCTGCTTGCCTTTTTGACAAGCTGAGCATATTCCATCCTTAAAGCACTTAACTTGAGGACCATTCCTCACTAACTCTTTACTAAAGAGTTGGCCAATAGTCTTGTAGTTAAGATGAGCTAGCCTCTTGTGCCATTTGACACAATGAGAGGCTTTCTCATCATCCACAAGACAGATAGGAGAATTTTTATTCTCACTCTCAAAGTTTAGGCAATACACATTTCTCTTTCTATAGCCAGTCAATATGACTTTTTGATCACTTAACCTCTTGATATGACGCCCATTCTTGATAAATGAAATGTCATATCCAAGATCACTCAGCTGGCTTATGTTTATTAGGTTGTGTTTCAAACCCTTCACATAAGCCACTTGAGTGATAATGATTAACTTTTTAGAAATGTTACCAAACCCTTTGATGACTCCTTTTTCAGAACCACCAAAGATTACTTCAGGCCCATTCAATAATGGTGAGTAGTCCTTCAGCAATCCTCTTGTTCCAGTCATGTGCCTGAAATATCCACTGTCCAAGTTCCATATAGAGGCATGGCAACATGGACTCACCTGCAACAAAGATTACTTAACCTTAGAACCCAAATAACCTTTGGGTCCTTGGTTCAAGTTAGCCTGAAACTTGACAAATCTGCCTATAGCTCTTCTAACAGGTAGACTGCTATTCTTCCTGACACTGGTGTTGTGCCAACAGTCTAAGGCATAATGGCCTATCTTGCCACAACACCAACACTCATACTTATTATACCTCTTTTAGGTACAATTTTAGCTGTATTGTTCGCAGCAGATCTTTTGTTTTGTGCTGGGGCTTTGCCTTTATTATTGGACTGGGCAGCCCATGCAGTTCCCTTAAAGCCTAATCCCGCCTTACCCTTTTGAGACACAAAGTCATCAATTAAGGGTAGGACAAATTTTGGCTTAGGGAAACTAGCCACTATTTCCTTCTCTTTCTGAAGTCTGTCTTCTAGACTTTTGATCTGATCATTTTTGAATGTGATTGTACCCATCTGAATAATAGTTATGTTTTTCAGCTTGACAATCTCATTCATCTTCTGATCCAGCATCTTTTCTGAATCAGATGCAGCCAACTTAAGAGCTGCAATTTCCTTAGCCAGATTTTTTATCAGGTTTTTGCTTCTCTTGAGTGCCTGCAACAAATCCCCATATTCATCTATAAGCTGATGAATATCTCCTTCAGATTCAGACCCATCCACATCTCTTGATGCAGATACAGTGTAGTAATCAGAATCTACATATAAACTTTTTACCTTACTGGGACCAGGTTGATCCTGGCACTGGTCTTCTTCAGACATTGCCATCAGTCCTTTGCACTGATGGTCTTCTTGCTCATTGATAGAGTCCAATAATTTCAAGAAATCATCCTCTTCTTCTGTTACAAACAAACCAATATAGGCCTCAGCCTTAGATTCAGACTCTGAAGTTGATTGATCTGTCCAACTTTTCTCTTTCTTAGCTACCAAGGATTTCTCCTTCTTGCTCTTGTGCCGAGACTTCTTTTTATCAGCAGACTCCTTCCTTTTGTCTGGACAGTCAGCCACAACATGTCCAGGTCTGTTGTAGCAATAGCAAATAATCTTTGATGTAGTTGACTTGCTAGGCTTTGTCCCATTCCTGTCCTTCCTAGATGATTTACTCTTCTGATAATAGTCATTCTTGGATTGAGATGAGTATGGCTTAAATTTCTACTGCTTATTCTTTAAGAATCTCTGAAACTGCCTTGTGAAAGCAGCAAAGTCTTCATCAGAATTACTACTGTCTGAACTGTGATTATTAGAATTTTCTGAGATCACTTCTACAGATTTCTTAGGAGAAGATGGAGACATCCTCCTATTCTTCCTTGTGGCTTCTACCTTGAAGGCCATTGACTTTTCTTTATAGTCAACCTTTGTATTTTTCTCTTCCTCCTTTCTGGCCAATAGTTGCATCTCATAAGACAGCAATTTGCCAAACAGTGTTGGAGGTGAAATTTCAGCCAGTCTGGCAACTTCCCTTATGACACAGATCTTTGTATCCCAATCCTTATTCAAAGACCTAAGGAATTTGTCATTCATCTCATATATAATGAAGATTCTTCCATAGGACATTATTTCATTTTAAATTCTGTAGAACTTTTTATAACATTCAGTTATGCTATCAGACTTGGCTTGTCTGAAACTCTCATATTCTTGATTAAGCATAGACTTTCTATCTTGCCTAACCTCTTCAGAACCCTCCATGTAGACAACCAATGTGTCCCACATCTCCTTGGAGGTTTTACAGTGAATCAGATTCTGGAATGTTGAGTCATCTATGGCACTCACTATAATATTCTGTGCTCTTTTATCCATTGTAGCCAAGATGATCTCATCCTTAGTCATTTCTGAAAAATCCTTAGGACTCCTTTGATTAACATCAAGAACAGAAACCTTCATTGGAATATATGGTCCTTCCTTAACTATTATATAAATTCTAGGATCAGATGCCTCCATAAATAGTCTGACCCTTTCCTTCCATATTCCAAAGATTTCCTTCCTTCAGATAGGCAACTTCATTGAACCAAGTTCTTTATGGTTTTCTCCTGAACCCATCTTCTTTAACTTACTTCTGCCTTACAGATCTTACACAGACTGTTAAATCTTTCTTTGAGTAACCTCGCTCTGATACCACTTGAAAGAATTCGTTTCTAAACACCTAGAGGGGGGGGGGGGTGAATAGGTTCAATTCTTTTTCCTTCTAAGGCATAATATTAATTCAGTTAAGTAATAGAAATATATAGTTCTACAGCTATCACAACACAGAAATAACAATTCCACACACAATCACAGATGGCACACTGATTTATAGTGGTTCCCCAAGGTCTGGGTACATCCACTTTCCCCCTTCGCCTATCTAGCAGTGTGCTAGATTCGGCCTAACTTCTTTCCTTCTCCTCATATCCACAGATCTTACAGCTCAGAACCCAAACAAGGCTCCTACAACTCAGAGTGAGTCCACACTCCTACAACTCAGGCAATCTTCACTACCTAAGCCTTCAACTCAGAGATGAAAATCTCCTACAACTCAGGCTCTCAGCCCTACCTCAGGCTTCAACAATAATGCCTACCACTCAGAGAACTTTATCTCCTACAACTCAGCCTATATAAATCAGGCTTGCAGCTCAGATCTTAAAAAGATCATACAAAAAATAGATGTTACTTTGAAATTTACCACCACCCTGGTTGAGAGTGAAAGGATGGAAGGATTCTTGATCAGTTCTTGAAAGAATCTGATGTTAGAGATCAACCTGTCTTAGCTTTCTTCAAAGCTTCTTGAATGTGAACACAGTAGGGTTGATCTCCTTTGAAGTTGATCTTCAATCAGCTTCTTTCTTGAAACTCAGAAATCAATCTGAATTCTTCTTGGCAGACTGGTTCAAAATCTGCACTTAAGAGACTTGTTGATGTAAGTCCCTTTTTTCACTTGAATAGATGGAGCTCTCTCTCTCCAAGTTCTTCTGAAAATTCTTCTGAATTCTTCAGAAGAATCTCTTGACAAACTCTAAGTAGATCACCACTTGAGAATGTCTTCTTAGATCTTCTGTTGAAAATCTTCTTCTGTTTTTCGTGTTTTTTTTATCTCATCTACCTGTGTATGTATATCTTTTGTTGATAGAGAATGTCTTTATATAGACTTCCTCCATGGTAACTGGCTGATCCGGTTTCTAACGAACTTCTGACAGCTCTGACAGTTGCAGTAGACCGGTTGGTTATGGTAGCTGTCAAGTCTCCAGTGACTTCTTGAAACTCTGTCTCTATCAGCAAAGTGTCGAGACTGAACTTCATCATGTGTCGACACAAGTAGACTAAGTGTCGACATAAGCCTTAGTGGTGTTGACACAGCTCTCTTGGTGTTGCCACTACTTTCGACACAGCTTCTGTAGAATGTGTCGACACTTGTTCTGTGTGTCGACACAGTCACTTCTTCTCTTCAAAAAAAATCAACTTTGTTGAAACTCTGCTATGTGTCGACACAAGTCCTGTGTGTCGACACAGTTGATGTCGACAAAGACTTCTGTGTGTCAACACTGCCTATGTGTGTCAACACAGTTGATGCCGACTAAGCTTTTCTGTGTGTCGACACAGTTTCTTCTGGTGTCGACACAACCTTTCCAAGTGTTGACACAATTGACTCCAGGTGTCGACATAGCTTTTCTCCAGTGTCGACACAAGCATTCATAAGTGTCGACACATCTTCTTCTGGTGTCGATTCATGGACTTAGAAACTTTTTCTGCATTCCTGCATTTTCTTAACCTGCACATATAAACTCAAAACAGCATCAAATATGCCTTGATGCATATTATTGAGTAAGGTGAGGCTTCTTTAAATCTGGTACACATTTTCCAATGTACCCAACAGGATATTACAAATCACAATATATAAAAATAATAATTTTGTCCCCAAAATTATGGTTAGGTCTACGGGGTTTCTATAGAGGTGAAAGTATGTAACATCCTTAGAAAATTTAAATTTTACTTGACTCGAAGAAACCCAGATACCTCTGCCGCATCAAGTCACGTGGCTCCCAAGTGTGCTCCTCCTGCACCTGGTTCCTCAACAGGACCTTGACTAGCAAAACCTTCTTGCACCGCAAGACCCGTACTACTGTATTATCGATCATAACCGGCTTCATACTGACAGATCGATCCGAAGCCACCGAGCCATCTCTAGTATGAATCAGCTGCTCAGGTCGTAGTATAGCCCTCCAAAGTGAAGATACGTGGAAGACATCGTGTAATCCCACTAACTCGGGAGGCATATCCAATCTGTAAGCCAAGGGGCCGATCCGCTCCATGATCCTGTAAGGCTCCATGTATCTCAGACTGAGCTTCTTCCTCCCGCGAACAAACGAGAATCTGTGGATCGGTCGTACCTTCAATAAAACCCGGTATCCCCATGGAACTCAACTTGACGATATTGCGCATCGTAGTATTTAGCTTGTCTGCTATGGACCTCTAGCATCCTATCCCGGATTAATCTCACCTGAGCATCTGTGTCCTCCACAGACTACAAGCCGAGTGCCTTTGTATCCTCATCCTGGATCCAATAGAGTGGGGTCCTTATCTCCGTCTGTACAATGCCTCATAATGGGCCGTTCCTATACTGGACTGATGACTGTTGTTGTAGGGGAACTCAATCTGCGATAATAGTTTCTCCCAGGGCCCTCTGCGGTCCAAAATGCATAGGCGCAGAAGATGCTCTAGTATCTGGTTGGTGCTCTCTGTCTGCCCGTATGTCTGAGGGTGGAAAGCCGTGCTGAAAGTCAAATGAGAGCCTAGGTAGGCCTGAACTAACCTCCACTACTTGGAGGTAAACCATCCATCCCGATCTAACACGATCGTCCCGGGCACTCCATGGTAGCAGGCAAATTGCTCCACAAATCTCCGCACCAGATCACCGACTGGAGTGTCGTTTCTAGCTGGAATGAACCTGGCCACCTTCGTCAACCTGTTGATGATGAACCAAATCAAATCATTCCCTGCATGAGATTGGGGTAACCCATGTATAAAGTCCATGGTTATGTCCTCAAACTTCCACTCCGGCACAGAAAGTGGCTGCAATTGTAAGACCCCATTTTTTTTTATTTTAAACCACCGGGGTATTGGGCCCTAAACCGCCGCTTTGCGGTGACACCAACACACCCGGGAAGGTCATCACTACAAAATGCCGATCCTGCCAGCCATACCGATCGCAAAAGGTAGAATAACTATAATGAATACAATCAAACTAGTCCACCAAAATCACATATATAATATAAATCTCCAAGAAGGGAGAGTCTATAGAAAATAATAAATAAAGTACTAAAGAGGGGTCTTGCCCGATACATCAAGATCCTCACTACAAGTCACTCAACGCGGAAGCAAATTTATAATAATTACTAATGATTGGGACTCACAGTCCCTGCTGGCTTAACTCCAGTGCTAGACTGTCCCGTTTCCATGCGCACCGACCTCTGGGGCTGCATCTCCTGGTTCGGCTCTACGATCCCCTAAAATGATTTGGTCAATGACCGTTAGTCTAAAAATACTAAGTCCTATCATCCCCCACCCCTCCCCCAATGACTCCTAGGCACC